>OW964831.1:44582226-45326203 GCA_943142095.1 Ophonus ardosiacus | reverse complement strand
ACTTTTCATGGATATACTCAAAAAGTAAAAACTTTTATGGTATTAAACATAAAAAGTTAACACTTTTCATGGATATACTCAAAAAGTAAAAACATTTTATGTTTTTAACATAAAAAGTAAACACTTTTCATGTATATACTCAAAAAGTAAAAACTTTTTATGGTATTAACATAAAAAGTTACCACTTTTCATGTATATACTCAAAAAGTAAAAACTTTTTATGGTATTAACATAAAAAGTTAACACTTTTCATGATATACTCAAAAAGTAAAAACTTTTTATGGTATTAACATAACACTTTTCATGGATATACTCAAAAAGTTAACCCTTTTCATTGATATACTCAAAAAGTAAAAACTTTTTATCTTTTTTAACATAATAAAGTTAACACTTTTCATGGATATACTCAAAAAGTAAAAAACTTTTTATGGTATTAACATAAGAGTAAACACTTTTCATGGATATACTCAAAAAGTAAAAACTTTTTATGGTATTAACATAAAAAGTTAACACTTTTCATGTATATACTCAAAAAAGTAAAAACTTTTTATGGTATTACATAAAAAGTTAACACTTTTCATGGATATCCCTCAAAAAGTAAAAACTTTTTATGTTTTTAACATAAAAAGTTAACACTTTTCATGTATATACTCAAAAAGTAAAAACTTTTCATGTTTTTAACATAAAAAGTTAACACTTTCATGTATATACTCAAAAAGTAAAAACTTTTTAATGGTATTAACATAAAAAGTAAACACTTTTCTTGTATATACTCAAAAAGTAAAAACTTTTTATGGTATTAACATAAAAAGAAAACACTTTTCATGTATATACTCAAAAAGTAAAAACTTTTTATGGTATTAACATAAAAAGTTAATACTTTTCATGTATATACTCAAAAAGTAAAAACTTTTTATGGTATTAACATAAAAAGTAAATACTTTTCATGTATATACTCAAAAAGTAAAAACTTTTTATGGTATTAACATAAAAAGTTAACACTTTTCATGTATATACTCAAAAAGTAAAAACTTTTTATGGTATTAACATAAAAAGTTAACACTTTTCATTGATATCCTCAAAAAGTAAAAACTTTTTATGTTTTTAACATAAAAAATTTAACACTTTTCATGTATATACTCAAAAAGTAAAAACTTTTTATGGTAATTAACATAAAAAGTTAACACTTTTCATGTATATACTCAAAAAGTAAAAACTTTTTATGTTTTTAACATAAAAAGTTAACACTTTTCATGTATATACTCAAAAAGTAAAAACTTTTTATGGTATTAACATAAAAAGTTAACACTTTTCATGTATATACTCAAAAAGTAAAAACTTTTTTATGGTATTAAACATAAAAAGTTAACACTTTTCAATGGATATACTCAAAAGTAAAAACTTTTTATGGTATTAACATAAAAAGTTAACACTTTTCATGTATATACTCCAAAACGTAAAAACTTTTTATGTTTTTAACATAAAAAGTAAACACTTTTCATGTATATACTCAAAAAGTATAAACTTTTTATGGTATTAACATAAAAAGTTAACACTTTTCATGTATATACTCAAAAAGTAAAAAACTTTTTATGGTATTAACATAAAAATTTTAACACTTTTCATGGATATACTCAAAAAGTAAAAACTTTTTATGTTTTTTAACATAAAAAAGTTAACACTTTTCATGTATATACTCAAAAAGTAAAAACTTTTTATGGTATTAACATAAAAAGTAAACACTTTTCATGTATATACTCAAAAAAGTAAAAACTTTTTATGGTATTAACATAAAAAAGTTAATACTTTTCATGTATATACTCAAAAAGTAAAAACTTTTTATGGTATTAACATAAAAAGTAAACACTTTTAGTGTACATACTCAAAAAGTAAAAACTTTTTATGGTATTAACATAAAAAGTAAACCACTTTCGTGTCTATACTCAAAAAGTAAAAACTTTTTATGGTATTAAACATAAAAAGTAAACACTTTTCATGTATATATTCAAAAAAGTAAAAACTTTTTATGGTATTAACATAAAAAGTAAACACTTTTCATGTATATACTCAAGAAAGTAAAAACTTTTTTATGGTATTAACATAAAAAGTAAACACATTTCATGTATATACTCAAGAAGTAAAAACTTTTTATGGTATTAACATTAAAAAGTAAACACTTTTCATGTATATATTCAAAAAGTAAAAACTTTTTATGTGTTTAACATAAAAAGTAAACACTTTTCATGTATATACTCAAAAAGTAAAAACTTTTTATGGTATTAACATAAAAAGTAAACACCTTTTTCATGTATATATTCAAAAAGTAAAAACTTTTTATGTGTTTAATATAAAAAGTAAACACCTTTTCATGTATATGTTCAAAAAGTAAAAACTTTTTTTTTTAACATAAAAAGTAAACACTTTTCATGTATATACTCAAAAAGTAAAAACTTTTTATGTTTTTACATAAAAAGTAAACACTTTTCATGTATATACTCAAAAAGTAAAAAATTTTGATGTTTTTTAACATAAAAAGTAAACACTTTTCATGTATATAACTCAAAAAGTAAAAACTTTTTATGTTTTTAACATAAAAAGTTAACAACTTTTCACGTATATACTCCAAAAAAGTAAAAACTTTTTATGTTTTTAAACATAAAAAAGTTAACACTTTTCATGTATATACTCAAAAAGTAAAAACTTTTTATGGTATATTAACATAAAAAGTAAACACTTTTCCTGTATATACTCAAAAAGTAAAACTTTTATGGTATTAACATAAAAAGTAAGACACTTTTCATGTATATATTCAAAAAGTAAAAACTTTTTATGTGTTTAACATAAAAAGTAAACACTTTTCATGTATATACTCAAAAAGTAAAAACTTTTTATGGTAATAACATAAAAAGTAAACACTTTTCATGTATATGCCCAAAAAGTAAAAACTTTTTAAGTTTTTAAACATTAAAAGTAAACACTTTTCATGTATATACCTCAAAAAGTAAAAACTTTTTATGGTATTACATAAAAAGTAAACACTTTTCATGTATATACTCAAAAAGTAAAAACTTTTTTATGTTTTTAACATAAAAAGTAAACACTTTTCATGTATATACTCAAAAAGTAAAAAATTTTTATGGTACTTAACATAAAAAGTAAACACTTTTCATGTATATATTCAAAAACAGTAAAAAAATTTTGATGTTTTTAACATAAAAAGTAAACACTTTTCATGTATATACTCAAAAAGTAAAACTTTTTATGGTTTTAACATAAAAAGTTAACACTTTTCACGTATATACTCAAAAAGTAAAAACTTTTTATGTTTTTAAACATAAAAAGTTAACACTTTTCATGTATATACTCAAAAAGTAAAAACTTTTTATGTTTTTAACATAAAAAGTTAACACTTTTCACGTATATACTCAAAAAGTAAAAACTTTTTATGTTTTTAACATAAAAAGTTAACACTTTTCATGTATATTACTCAAAAAGTAAAAACTTTTTATGGTATTAACATAAAAAGTAAACACTTTTCATGTATATACTCAAAAAGGTAAAAACTTTTTATGGTATTAACATAAAAAGTAAACACTTTTCATGTATATATTTCAAAAAGTAAAAACTTTTTATGGTAATAACATAAAAAGTAAACACTTTTCATGTATATACCCAAAAAGTAAAAACTTTTTATGTTTTTAACATAAAAAGTAAACACTTTTCATGTATATACTCAAAAAGTAAAAACTTTTTATGGTATTAACATAAAAAGTAAACACTTTTCATATGTATATACTCAAAAAGTAAAAACTTTTTATGGTATTAACACAAAAAGTAAAAACTTTTGATGTATACACTCAAAAAGAAAATACTTAAGTAAAAACTTTTCGAAGTATATACTCAAAAAGTGAAAACTTTTCATGGTATTATCATAAAAAGTAAAAACTTTTCATAGTATGTACTCAAAAAGTAAAAACTTTTTTATATTAACAACATGGAACGTTAATGTTTTAGATTAGATGAAAAGATCATGAATCGAGAACATACTCTTGATTCCATAAATATTTAGATTACCTAATAATTTCAAGACTTTATTTAATATCATTCGATATTGAATCTGAATATTAATATGATAATCATGAACAATCATTATCATGTATTTTACTTATTTAATACCTTCGCAGAATGTTCATCTATTCTCTATTTCTATTGAATGGAGACCGGTAACTGCTGTCGCCGTGAGATCTGCACGCCGGAAGCGGGAAACCGGACTAATGCTTGCTGAATGGGTTCTCGTAAAATCCGAATGGTTCATTACGGCCGGACATCACGGCAGGTTTCACCGGAGATACATACAGAAACCTTTCAATTATTGTCATAACTCGTCACGATACCGTCAATTGCTCGGTGCTCGAGACCAATATGCTCTTCCGGTAGCAACTAACAAGGGAATTATGGGAACGTGATAGGTACTTCCTGATATTATATATATTCAGGCTAAAATCTAATTCCAATAATGCAGCTAACAGAAAATTTCTAAATCAATGCTTTATAGATTTTAAGAAAATGCTATTCTAGACATCTGCCTATAACTTGCTCAATCTGTAATCGTATCTTAAAATAGCCTTATTATTATAAGAGAGTGCTTTAATACGGAACAATGTAACCTATCATTACAAAATGTAATTTAATGAACATTGAAAATAACTGAAAAAATGCGTGCACTTACGTAACATTCTCTTTACAATCAAATATTACTACCAAGTTTATATCTCTACCCATTTTTGAATTATTGCCCCAAAAATCAATATACCTCACATTTAAATAAAAAATTTAAAATTTTCAAAAATCTAATTTTTATGTATCTAGATACTTCTGAATGCGCTAATTCTAAATTTTGAAACCGCAGGTCGATATCTCTTTTCGTTCTCGAGATATTTAGATTCAAAGTTTTGCATAAAACTGCCCATTGTTGGGTAATAACCCAAAAATGGGTCGAGATACTAATTTGGCGACACCACCATTCGATTCTACGGATAAAAATATATAAGTATACCAATTTTCATAGTTTTTGACTAACCGGTTCATTTTTTATGAATAAAAGTTTGAAAACCCCTGAAAACGGCCAAAATCTGTAAAAATCTTAAGGGGTACACATTAGATTTTTGCGATTTTTGGCCATTTTCAGTTATTTTGCTGTAGAGACTGTATGCGATGTTCAAAAATTATGAAAATCGTGTTGTCGCCAAGTTCATATCTCGACTCATTTTTGAGTTATTACCCAAAAATGGGCAGTTTTGACCAAAACTTTAAATCTAAATATCTAGAGAACGAAAAGAGATATCGACCTGCGGTTTCAAAAATCAGCGCATTGAGAAGTATCTAGATACATAAAAATTAGATTTTTGAAAATTTATATCCGAATATGGTGTATATTGACTTTTGAGACATGAATTAAAATGGATGGGGTCCCGTGGCCGCGTGCCTGAGTGGCTGGTCGCGAACCTGGGGGAACCGGGTTCGATCACGACCGACGCCAAATATTTCGTATTTTAAAATGGCACAAAAGTGACCCCTGTGGTGGACCCTCCACGCCAGCGATGAGTGCCCATGAGGTGACGCCTGGTAAGCGCCCGCACGGTACAAATATGAAATGGGTAATATGCCGTGATGATATATTATTATTATTATTATTATTATTATTATTATTATTATTATTATTATTATTATTATTATTATTATTATTATTATTATTATCATTAATTAATTAAAATGGATAGGGTTATAAAGTTGCTAGTAATATTATTTGATTGTAAAGATAATGTTACGTAACTGTACGCATATATTTAGAGCATTTGAACAACTGAGTACACACATATGTATGTGTCTATATATACACACACACATAGACACACACACACACACATACATACATACATACATACATACATACAGACAGACATCAACGTGAAAATGTTAAAATTGAATTCCAGGGACCTTAAAATGTGGTCATTTACTAAAATCTTGATATGTGATTTTTAGCACGATCCCTATACCTCCCTTAGCAAGGATAGCGGGAGGTAAAAATGAGGATTAGCTTAAACTTTTTAAGAATTGGGCTGTTAATATTAGAGACAAAGAATTTTGTTTAATTTATAAAAATCTATGGTTATTTAAAGAAAATAATAATGATCTAAAAATATTGATGCACGCTAATAGCTTAACATTCTTCAAATGTCAGAAAAACCAGAAATGAGTTCAAATTCCAAGACATTTACTCCAATTATACGACATTCTTTATGAACTCTAAATAGTAAAATATCATATTCCTTAATATACCAACATATTTGAAATATTCTACAATCCTACTGCGACATTTAATGATTTCCTCCAATGAACGAAATTCCTTTCGTCCCTGTCTATTTCTATCACTCTTAGGTATACGAGTCTTGAGTATACTTTATTCCCTTTAACAATGACGAATGTAAAGATACGTTACAATGAACAAAAACAAAAAATTAAAAGAAAATCTAAATTCTTAAAAATTAAATAAAGTGAGCCTATTCTGTACACGGTGTCTCATTTTCGGTGTATTTTAAGGTATCTCTGGAAAGAGCAAAGTCACTTATTGAGAAAAGGTAAATAGGTAGTCATTACATGAATTTTCGATATTCTTTTGTCTCTGAGCCTCAGACCAAACATAAATTAGACGCCGCATTCCCTATACTCCGCAATGGTGTGTTGGGAAGCCATTCCTTCCTTGGTGAGGGGTTAGGTGAGGATAGGAGGGAATGAGGCGTTTGTTTTGTATAGCGTGTTGCTTGCCTAGTTTGTAACAGTTGTTATTGTTTATAACTGTCAGTGTGACAATTAATATGTCAGGTTTCATTTTCCGTTGTCTTTGGAATTTATTTCACCAAATACCACACGACCTCAGATTTTCTCAGACAAACTTTTATTTTTAAGCACTAATTTTTTTTTTGCTTTAAGCAAACTGACATTAGGTAAAACCTTTCCTCCTTCGGTGTCGGGATTTACCATGCAGTTTGCTTTCGTATTTGTTGCTAAGAAAAAAACTTCGTGGAAAATAAAAATTTATCGATATAATCAGGAGGTCTTGTGATATTACTTCTGTACTGTAGTCGTTTTATAAAAATTGTTCATTCACTCTATTCCGTTTATATATTTATTGATGTTTGTTAACGTTTTGTTACAAATATTTCAATGTTTTTTCTGACTTGATTTAATCCTGAAGATGATCATTGTTATGATCGAAACGCCGGTTTAAAATCAATAAACTCTTCAAGACTACAAGTTCCGATTTTTTTCTTTTTTCCTGCATCAATTTCCAGTCGATCATTGTTACTCCAATAAATATTTTAGTGTTGCAACACCCATAATGCATGTAATACTATATCTAATATCCAATCATCTGAGACATATGTACGTGCTAAGCTATTAGCACGCATCCTCGGGCTATTAAGCGCATTCTTCCTGCAAGCCACCTCCAGGAAACGGTGAGGTATGAAGGGGGAAGTAGGTATGACATGTGTTTGACGTGCAGCCATCGTGCCTTGAGACTGCATGACAGACGAGCCTAGTGTCCGATTTCCTTGTTTATGCCTGATGAGCATTAGCAGATATGTGGATGATGAGGGTAAAAGAGAGGGAATGACTGAGATACCTACACATAAGCAATTTTTTAAAATTTATTTTACGGAGAACAGCATTTTATTTCAAAACGTTTTAGTTAATAAAATAATAATAAAATTCTTCTCTTTATGTCATACTGAACAACTATTTTGTTGATTTATAAATTCTCCTTGACAATGGTCCATCAACATGGTGTTATTTATCTAGGAACCCTTGATCCTTCATTGTCATTCATTATCTGGTCACTTTTGTTTTTAGTCCTGTTATGTCATAGTAACAGTATGGTATTACGAAAATATATTTTTTAGACGACCATTGTGATAAGTATGACATATCAACGTAGTATCCTAACACTGAAAGTTGAACTTATCACATTAGTGTTACGATATATTTCATATCGTAATAGTTGACACGGTTGCTAGGCTACTATGTCATTATTTTCTGGCTATATGAATACATTATTCATTTGTCAACTCTCCGCACGTTTGAACCTAAATTTCAGTTTTGACAAAAAAGTAAAATTTATTTATGCTCGTCTAAAAAATAATGTTCATAACTTGTATGAAATTCAAATATCTTAGCTCGTGTGTATTGACTTGCACTCCGCTACGCGTCGTACGTCAATTTACACTCGCATGATATTTGGTATTTTTCATAACTTGTTATGAAAATAACTATAATTTTGTCTTTGACATCATACAACGATAATTTTCTGGAAGTGACAGTTAACCATCTCAACATCAATTTTTGGCAGATAATTTGAAATGTTAGCTCAAAAGCTTCCTCCATGGTTTATAAATTATAAAATTACTTAAAAAAACACAATAAACAAAATCTCTCCTACGCTGACAACTCACAAATTTAAAACTCAGTAAAATTTTAAAAAATATATATATTTCAAAAACTATACGCATATTTTCAGAAATAAAAAAAATGAAAAATGGGTACCTACCCCATTAAATTTAAATGGACCTTTCTATAAAAAATATGCAGTACCATGTAAAACAAAGCTACAATTTAGGTGTTAACAAATACTCGAAATCTAATTAAAACTTGCTTAACAATAACCATTTTTAAAAATCAACAAATGTTCTGTTGTCATCTCTAAACTATGCAATGGGACACTTATTAGCGACAGTCTGTCTCAGTTCACACAGTGGTTTTGCGGTTCTATAACAGGTCAGACATATGTCACATCCCATCATCCTCTTACTCGGCAAGTTTCCTGGGGGAGAATCTAACTAATAGAGCAGAAATGTGTGCTAATAGGTATATGTGTTCAACCAAGGATGTGAGTAGCTTAACAATGAAATAACTATATATAGTACGTCATATTTCCCGTGGCCGCGTGCCTGAGTGTCTGGTCGCGAACCTGGGGGTTCGATCCCGACCAGCGCCAAATATTTCGAATTTTATATGGCACAAAAGTGCCCCTGTGATGCACTCACGTGCCCGCACGGTACAAATATGTCATCATCAGAAATGGGTAATATGCCGTGATGATATTTTATTTATTTTACTGTATATTGTAGATTTAAAATTATGTAATTATTGTATTTTCTGTAATTCAGAATGATTTTGATTTAATTATAAACAACCTACTCCTTATTTAATGAGTAGAAACATAAGTAAATTAATTAAGTCTTCGAGTATATACTGACTAGAGAAGTAATTTCCTATACCAATGTATAGGATGAAGTGATCGGAAGACATTTAGGCGGGGGGCCGGAAGTCATAGTGATTGCGGGCAGTGTTTTGTTGTGTTATATGTCACTACTTGTCATTTTACTACAACCAAACCTTATTTTTTGAGAGTAGTTTGTGAGTATATCTCGGAGTATATCAAATTGTAATGAAAAATACAAAGAAAGTATGGATATTTCGTTTCATGTGTAAGTAACTGGGATTTTTTTTTTACAAATAATATATTAAACAAAGTGTAACTTTTAGGTTTCCTACTAATAATAACGTAAAAGTAACGAGACTGAAATTTATTGGAAATAAAGGTGATTTACATATTTCAAAAGCAGCAATTAGTCATTAATAATAATAATAATAATAATAATATGATTTATTGCCCAACAGCAGAACCATTTACAGGACAATGTAAATGAAACATAAATAACAAATATATTAGGATACATAAAAAAAACAAATTGCAAATTACAAAATACAAAAACAAAAAATTTACATAAAAATGTCTTTATATAATTTATCCGCATTACGACAGATAATAGTTAAGGGAGAACGTTGTAGCACATCGGACCGGGCGGGAGCAAGTTGAAAAGTCCTTGGAAACCTGGACGCCTGACGCGGAACATGGAGTAGGACACGCGACAAAAGGAAAGGTGCATCCACTTCTCCACGTAGCAGGAGCCAAAGGAACTTTGCGCAGCTCAACTCTCTTCGGGCAGTCAGCGATGTCATATCATGGCGTTGAAGGAGGGACAATTGATGCGTACCTCGAACCGGATAGATCCTATCTAATTTGAATGATAAAAATTTCAAAAATCTACGATGAATACGATCAAGTGCCAGCTGCTGGTACGCATAGTAAGGGTACCAAATTAAAATTGCGTATTCTAATTTACTGAGAACATAAGCAAAGTATAGGGATTTAATTGCATTAAGATCTTGGAAAAAATGACTGATTCTAATAATAAAACTCAACATTCTATTTGCTCCACATACAACATTGTTTAAATGATCAGTAAAAATGAAAGTTGCTCGAAAAGTGACGCCTAAGTCTTTAACAGATGTTACATTAGCAAGTACTGAATCACACATTTGATAAGGATAATGGATTGTGTTCATTTTGCGATTATAAGAAATTGTGCAACATTTCTCTATATTTAAACTAAGTTTATTATTTTGGCACCAAATAATCATCGTGTTAATATCTTCTTGTAATAATGTTGCATCATTAAGAGAGTTCACTTCAGTAAATAATTATAAATCATCAGCATATGCAAGTGAATGACAATTAAATAAAGATAGAAGTTCGTTGATATATAAAACAAATAATAGCGGACCTAAATTGGTACCCTGGGGGACCCCAGACGTAGCTGTAAAATTTGTTGAAGTATAACCATTATAGTACACATAGCAAATTCTGTTATTCAAATAAGAATATAGTAATTGTACTAAAGCTGGAGATGCACCATAAGTACTTATTTTGGATAGCAAAATACCATGGTCGATTGAATCGAAGGCCCGAGAAAAATCGGTATAGATAACATCTACTTGTCCACGATTATCCAGAGATTCAGCAACATACTGAGAGAAGCAAGCCAAGTTAGTAATGGTTGAACGGGCTCTCATAAAACCATGCTTTGTAAAACAGGTAGTACAAATATTAAGATAATACGCAGTCCGCAATACACCACGGCTTCAATAAGCAGCTCGCAATACACCATGGCTTCCGTGTGTGTTCCGATCAAAACAAACACCGCAAGGCGGCCTCTAGTCAGTACATGCTCGAAGATTAAAGTCTTTACGAAAATTTGTTAAAAATTCTGTTGTGGCAAGCACAAGACCTCTCGCTATTTCCATATTAGGCTATATAAATATTGTATTACACTTGTACAGGAAGGTTTGTAAGAAATAAACTTCCTGACTTTCTCACCGTGGCTCCCAGATAACTGCTAGGGTCGGTGACGATATTCTAATGTACTTTTAATAAATAAAAGTAACAATTTATATTTTCATTAAGTTATATTGCGAAAATATATAAATTACATGACATTAAATTCATTATATTATTTTTAATTAACAACAACAATAATTTTTTTTTTTTTTACTATGGTGATATCATCGCCAAAAGTTAGCTTTGGAAATAAGTGCATTTGCTCGTGTCAAAGTGACAACTTCTTGGATGTGCTCCTGCCAAAGTGACAGCGAAGTGACAGCTCAAAGTGACAGTGAAGTGACAGCCCAAAGCGTCACTAACAACACTTCGCTTTCGAACCGTCGTTTTATAACAAAATTTTACAGAAATATTGTTTTTTATTGTTTTTAACATGTCTTCTGCACACATATAATTCTAATTATATCTATTTTGCATTGTATGAGGCAGTTTCTAAATGTCAGAGATTGTTCCAATTCATTAACTAGATTGGCGGTATTTCTGATGGATATATGCATTTTACCACAATTTTACCTATAATTTCAAATATTTAATTAAAAAAACAATAAGAAAAATTAAATATACTTCCCAGAAAAAGCTATCAGAATGTCACTAAAACAGTTGATATTTGACAATGACATGTGTCATGTTATAAACTATGTTATAAATATTGGAATTTGTCAACTGGTTTCCTTAGTGCCTCAGCCTCTGCGATTAGTTTACTCTATAAATTATAGTGTCTTTATCTCTAAATCTATACAAGATATAATAAAATTTTTAAGTATATTAGATGGAGAATTTTATGTTCTTCAATATTTAATAAAAAAACTTCCAAAAAATTATATTTAGAAGAATTTTTCTAAGAAACTACTACTTCCGGTTCTTCAATTGTTACCAAAACCGTTTCAGCTCTTCCCAGGAATGTCAGATTGAGGAAACTGCAGTTAAATATTTTTTAAGTCTTATAGTTTTTGAGGAATCGTGTTTACAACATCCAGACATACATACACACACACACACACACATACACACATCCACACACACACATCCACACATCCACACACACACACAGACATCATTTTAAAAATGTTATAATCGGATTCTAGGGACCTTAAATCCTGCTTATTCAATAAAATCTGGATATGCGAATTTTAGCAATAATCCAATACCTCTCTTAGCGAGAGGTAACAACACCACTAATTATCACACAATTATTCCCAACAACATCATTCTCATTCCGTTCATGTTCAACCAGCATAAACAACGCAATCGGACACTAGTGGCCTGCGGAACTCGTAGGTCCCATCGCAGAGCGGCTGTATGCCTGCGTGGTTCTGTCACACGTCAAACATATGTCATACGCCCTCCCCCGAAATTCCCTGTCGTGGTTTCCACCAGCCAGGAAGAATGCGCTTAATGGCCACGGATGCTATGTGCTAATAGCCGACTAGGAAGTGGGGTCAAAGGTCGGTGGATGTGTACTGTGTATTCGAGATGGAAGAAGTGAAAATGTTTTGTTGTAATTGTGTTTTTATTGCAGATCTGTTTTTAGGGACATGATGATAGAGGATTCATCAGGTTAGGATGTCGGTGCTTAAAGCTCTAATGCAAGTATATTTGCTAATTTGTAAAAATATATTTACTCAAATAAAGGTTTTCTTCATGTAATTCTTATTCAAGTTATCAAAATTAGAGCGACCAGTGTATGAGCTACAAGACGATGTGTATAGTATTTGCATATCAGTTTTTAACACGTTCACTGCCTATGACACATACGTTGTGTCATCTGGTAGTTTGCGTGCTATGCCGATGACACAACGTCTGTGCCATCATTATATACATTCTTATATGCTTCAGTATCTCACAGGCATTAGGAACTTACAGTTGCGCTCTTATAAGCACCTCAGGTACATTTTATACAGGTACATAGTTGGTTTTGAGTTTTGGGCACTCTGAGTTCTACAATGGACAATCAATTGCCGGGACCATCGGTGCAAAAGAAAGTACGTTCTTGTCGTGACAAAAAGCTTATATCAGATGCAGAATTACAGAACAAAAAAATTGGAGAAGTAATAGAAAACCAAAAGCGATAATATAATATAATCAGTATATGTCGGGAGTAAATTGCCAGGAATAAATGCTGACATGCCAGTGAAAAGAAAACCATGAGCTGATATAAAAAACTCATAATACATCTCACATCACTAATTTCTAGAGTCCCATTACCAAAAATGTAATGACACAAGTGTTCTGTCATATGGCATAGTAAAAATAATTGTGATATAGTTAGTTGTGGAAACAGGCAGTAACAGGGCAGATGATCGGCAGTGAACGTGTTAATAATGTTTTGCAAAACGCAATACAAAGAATGCTAGAGTTTGTAAATTCGTTATCAGAGGCAGACAACCAAGGTTTTTTGAAAAAATCGAAAATTAAATTTTTCTTTGTTAATTATGCAGTTAATTGTTTATTAAGGTATTCAATTTTGTTCAAATAAATTCTACACCCGGGCCTCGGGTAAAAAAATAATTAACAAGAAACGGAATTTTCTTTATTATTTAATTTTTAATTTTATAAACACGACTAGATGCCATTCTTCAATCTGACATTCCTGGGAAGAGCTGAAAAGGTTTTGGTAACAATTGGACAACCGGAAGTAATAGTTTCTTAGAAAAATTCTTCTAAATATAATTTTTTGGAAAATTTTCTTGTTACAAATATTGAAGAACATAAAATTCTCCATCTAATACACTTAAATTTTTTATTTTATCTTTTATAAATTTAGAGATAAAAACACTACAATAGAATAATCGGATGTACTACATCGCAGAGGCTAAACTACACTAAGGAAACCAGATGACAAATTCAAATGTTTATAACATAGTTTGTAAATGACAGATGTCAGTATCAAAAATCATATGTGTGCAGAAGACATGATAAATACAATAAAAAAACAATATTTAGGTAAAGTTCTGTAATTTTTTACCTTCCGTCACCTTTAGGTAAGGAAGATATTGTCTTTGGTCAAAAAATTCGTTGGTGAGTTTTTAATGAATAAGCACGTTTTAGGATCCCTAGAATACGAATTTACTATTTTTAAGATGATGTTTGTATGTATGTGTGTGTGTGTGTGTGTGTGTGTGTGTGTGTGTCCGTGTGTGTGTGTGTGTGTCCGTGTGTGACAAATTTGTCTACGACGATAACTCCAATACTACAATTCTAAAAATTATAATTCTTTCGTATTCCTCTTCTTTACGTCCATATGAAGAGCTGATTAGATTTTGGTTATAATTGATCCACCGGAAGTACGTTTATTTAAAGTTTTTAACAGTTTTTCTTGAAAAAACGCAGTTAAATATCATTTTTAGACATTTTGTGATTATCGATATGAAAGAATATCTTATTCTCTATCCGGTTTAATTATACATTTTCCTTCATATTCAATAAATATAGAGTTATAGAGACATTAAGAGAGATTAACTTTCAAAAATTAGTCAGCTTTGCTAAAATTATGGAAACAGCAGATATATTCAAAAAAAATTAATTGACAGATGTCAGTGTCAAATGCAAAATCCTCGGCAAAACCTAAGTTGCAAGTATAGGGTCAGAAAATTATATGTGAATGTGATAGAGTGTCCCTCGCAAGTGACTTGCAGTTGCAGCCTCGCCTCAAGATTGGAATTTTCAATGCCGGAAGTACGAGAAAGGCCAAAGAGAAAATTGAAGGACTGTGTAGCAGAAGATTTGAGAGAAGAAGATGCGTTGGACAGGAATGAGTAAAAGAGAAGAGTAAGAAACAGCGACCCCTAATAAAATAGGGAAAGGAACTTTCGGTATAGAATTTGTAAAAAATAGTGTGTTCGTGTTACAATTTTACTGGATATACAGAATCTTTTTCAACAAACTATTGGTATGGGGATATGTACAAAATACATCGAAATGACGGAAGGTTTTGTGCTGGCCACAACAGATTTTTTTTTGTTATAAAACGACGGTTCGGTAGCGAAGTGCAATACAATACTTAATTACTTATATAGCCTAATATGAAAATGGCGAGAGGTCTTGTGCTGGCTACAACAGATTTTTAAAATCAAGATTAAGCCCTGTTTGAAAATGATGTGCTGATAAAACAGTTTTACCTTTGTTATATACCTATACATTTACAATCATAATAATTGTGGTTGTATATCCTTTTACATATTGTATGATCTGTCCTATGAACATATATATGTAATGTGTTTAAAAAAACTTTATAGAATATATAAAATTGACGAAAGGTAAGATGCTGGCCACGATAGATTTTTTCGTGAAGAGATATCAAGCTTTTTTGAATCAGTGAGCCTTTGTTGGGAAGGCCGGTCCTAGATTCTGTATGTTCATTTTTATAGATACAAATATAATGATTCTACAATTCACATGAATATACGTATACATTAAATATATTTAATAGGGTTATTAACTATTAGTACATTAATATCGTTTTGAATTACACATAATTTTAGCTAGGTATGCACACACACATCACTGTCATTTATGTCTCATATATAATATAGAATAAACAATAATATTATTATAATAACACATTTGCTTCAGTAGTTTATGTATAAACATAAACATTATACTAATAACCTGTAAATTACTAAAACCTCTATCATAAAACCGACAATAATATCATTTATTTGTTTGAAGCGTTTAATCGCCACAGAATAAATGTGACAATAGTAAGGTTATATTTCAGACTTGCTGGAATAAATTTAAAATAAAAAGATAAAAGTACTTACATTTGAAGTTCCAAACCCTATATTTTTGTACAGTTCAGATTTATTTTCACTATTCACTTCACATTTTAAAAACAAAATAACGCTATAAAAAATACACATACGTTCATTGCAATAAACACAATACAACTGGCATTCATCGAATTAACGAACTTTGTATGCAGCTTCTTGCAAGATTCGACAAACAAATATAAAATAATCTTCAGTGGTTCTAAAACAATAAAAATGCTTGTTTTTAACTTTTATTTAGGGAAATTAGATTATTCAAAAGCACATTTTTTTAACGATAATACAAGATGACATATATAAGCTGTTTATTTTATATGAGCCATCATTGCTATCTCGAGAAATACAAGAGCTACAAAGAAAGTTAAATTAGCGCGCAATCTATTTTAGCACATTAATGTAATGATAAAAAAATCCGATTCTAAAAATATAGGACCTAATTTTTTTATTTTAAATTGAGACATATTTTAATTTGCTTATTCGTTAAATTAATACTGGTTTCAATAATATACAGGGTGTTATGTAAGTGTACAACGCTTAACGATGGTAGGACCAACCCCATATATAGTAATTTGGCAATAATTTTTGTTTTTCATGGTTTCTATAAAAACTTGAGCCCATTAAAACTGACCAATTACTTCAAGGTTCAAAATTTTGTTAAAAAATAAAAATCATTGTCTCTCTAAAACAAAATGTTGATACTGAAAAATGTACTTCCCAAAAAAGCATTCAGTAATGTAGGTATCTAGATTTTTATCACTGACATTTTTCTGTCAATTACAAATATTTTAATTTTTCAACTGGTTTCCATGGAGTTATTTGGAATGTGAGATTCATTACAACGGATTATTTCATATATTTATAAATTTCTATCTGTAAATCTATATAATGTATACTAAAAATGTTCATTGTATCAGTCTTTAATCTTACATAATTTGAAATACCGTCCCTCCAACATCCAAACACACACACACATCCACAGCCACACGCACACATCTACACACACACACACACACACACACACACACATCTACACACACACACACACAATGAGAGAGAAACATCAATATAAAAAAATTTAAAATCGGATTCTAGTGACCTTAACACGTGCTTATTCACTAAAATCGGGATATGCAATTTTTAGCATGAATTCAGTATTTTTCTTAGCGAGAGGTAAAATTTAAAAAATTGTTGAAATACTCTATTATTTTTACCTCCCGCTACCCTTGGTAAAGGAGGTATAGGGATCGTGCTAAAAATCACATATCGAGATTTTAGTAAATGACTACGTTTTAAGGTCCCTAGAATCCAATTTTAACATTTTCACGATGATATCTGTATGTGTGTATGTGTATGTGTATGTGTATGTGTGTGTGTGTGTGTATGTGTGTGTGTATGTGTGTGTGTGTGTATGTATGTGTATGAATTTTGTCTTCGCTCTAACTCAAATACTATCATTCAGAAAATTCTAAAACCTTGTATTTCTACCCTATTCTAATACGAAAAAAGCCATTAGATTTCGGTGTAAATCGGATGGCACTTCACTTGAAGCTCATAATGGTTTTTCTTCAAAAAATACCATTAAATGCCATTTTTTT
The DNA here is from genome assembly GCA_943142095.1 of Ophonus ardosiacus. NCBI lineage: Eukaryota > Metazoa > Arthropoda > Insecta > Coleoptera > Carabidae > Ophonus > Ophonus ardosiacus. The sequence goes on along the minus strand of OW964831.1, from coordinate 45,308,543 downwards.
GCATTTTATATCAATGGAAAATTATAGATTGAATTTTGTACAGGTATACATTAATACTTTTTCTATATATTTTACAGATAAATTTAAAAATCATTTTTCTTTTTTTAATCCCGAAGCCTAAGGTAAACAAAATACCTTTGTTACACAGTTTATTTTTCAAATGAATGTAACTGACTGGTAAACGTCATTGTCAAAAAATGAATCACTTCAAATTAATAATAGTGACATACAGAGCTGGGCAGTAACTAGTTACTTTAGTAACTTAGTTACTAACTAGTTACTTTTACGTAACTTGTAACGTAACTTAGTTACTTTTTAAAATATGGTAACTGTAACTGTAACTTAACTTGCTGCGGTAAAGTAGTTGGTAACTTTCCGGTTTTTAGTTACTAGTTACTTGAGTTAGTTTTGTTTTAAATAAATGTATGTAATAATTAAATTCAATATTATTGTTGATTGATTTCAAGCCATAATAGATAATAAAATAATTACATTCATAAATAATAGAGTTTTTGTACGGTAAACAGAAAAACTAAAAATAACACATTATTTTAACTTTTAATTCTAGAATTAAAAAGTCACTAAATGTTAAATTTGACTTATAAAATATATTATTTTCAAATATTTTCCTCGCTTACAAATGATACGTTTTAATAAATTATAATTAAGCTGCCACTAAATCATCAAAATTATTCCAATTTTCAGGTTATATATAGTGTATTTTGTTCGTTGTTCTAAGGGTTGCAAGACTTGAATTCGTCTCATTTTTGCAAATTCCCTTCTCACAAGATAAAATGTCACTTTTAATTTTTATGTTATATTATAATGTAGGTCCGCAGGGCCTTTTTATCAGATTTTTGGGCCCTAGGCCAAATTTTTTTTCGGCCCCCCTCCCTCTTTATAGTAAAAAACATTTATAAAAAGATACTTTTTCATCAAAATTTCTTATATATGTGAGCGCGGGGCCTCAGATTGAAAATCGACGTCTGATCCGAGGTTTCCAATAAATTAATCATTATCCACTAAAAAGTCTAGGTAGGAAATAATGTCTGCATGTTTTATACATTATAATGGTCATGTCATGTTAGAAAGAAAGTAGATTCTTTATATCTTGGTATAAGAAATCAAAATTGAAAAATAAATTATTAAATTTTAAAAAAATCACAGCAACCGGGCCCTGCGGGGCCCTTGTCAAAGCGGGCCCTAGGCCGTAGCCTCGTGGACTTAGGCGGTAATAAGGCCCTGTAGGTCCGTTGACATTAACAATAATAATCTGATTGGGTGTTGCCAAGCAATAACGTTAAAATTTAGGTTAACGTAGTTAGTGCAAAAACTCCCTGATATGTATCCTATACACAATAACTAAGTCAACAGTCTAAGTCTACACTTCACGCCATTAAAAGTAGTTAGAAAGTAACTCAAAGTAACTAAGTTACTTTTAAATAACTTAGTAAATAACTTAGTTCTTTCACCAAAGTAACTGGAACTTACTTTTTTTTTGGAGGTAACTGTAACTGTAACTAGTTACATTTTAAAAGTAACTTGCCCAGCTCTGGTGACATAGCAGAACATACTTAGCGCTTCTTTCAATGCATTTGTACATTGAATATTCAGGAGAATGTAAAAATAAAACTAGAAAATTTTAATAAATCAGACCAGAACACACATACCCCTATTCTTTTATGTAAACAACAATTTTTTTTCTAACTTATTTCAATCAACATATACAAAGCAATATCTCAATCTCCCCGTACCTGCGTTGGAAAATTCACAGCAATAATTTCTCTCGGATATTTACCTGTTTGTCGCGGGTGACGCTTATCCTGCTAAGCCTGATCCAGGCCGAAGGGTCACGTGACTTGTGCCCTGCAGTCCTGCAAGCAGGCCGCTCAGCAGGAGTCCATGCGTGCAGGACGATGGTATTTTAATAAAATTCATGCCTGCAGGCAAAAAGGAATATTTGTTATTCATATAGTTTATTGATCTCAAGTCTTTGATATGAAGTTTTAAATTGTTTTCGATGGAGATATTGTCGGTGGAATGATTTATTTTTATTTAGATATCAAGTGGAGTAAAATGTATACTTATTTTTCAGCAGTATGTAACGCTATCATTACCTTTTCTACGCATTTTTTTCAGACTACATGTACAGTTTTGTTAGAGATTATTAGTCTTTCTCTTTTAGACATATTTTAAACTTTAGAGTTATAGTGGTATAACCGGCAACTGAACGAGACACAATAGGCGATGATCAACTGGGCAACCGTCAATTCTATCTATTTTGTACAAATCCCATACCAAAAGTTCATTGGAAAACATTCTATATATCCAGTAAAATTGTAACACGAGCATGTACTATTTTCAACAAATTCCATACGGAAAGTTCATTGGAAAAGTTTATACCGAGAGTTTTTTTTTATCAGTGAACATGGGCGTATGTCATTACCATAGTTACATTTAAAATGATTGTCAGCAATGTATTATCGCGTTATTTTTAAAACTGGACATAGGACGTGACATTTAGTATATCTGTCAATGTCATCAAATTGTCATACTTCAAATGTTCAAAAGTTCAAATTGTAAATTGGAGTAATTATAACGAGTCTACAACAAGTTTCTGACTTATGTGCATTAACTTTTAATAAGCGACCCAGTCCAACAACTATAAGAAAAATTTACAATGACTACAGAACTAAAGGATGCGTCAATAAACAACACAAGAAGAAAATCAGACCAAGTACTATAGTTTATAGAAAGAAACAAGAAATTATGCAATTAATTGAAATGACAACACCCTGTCATACAAGGTTTTAAGACAAGAACATTTTAAAAGTTTTAAATATCAAAATCACCAAGAGTTATTACACAACGATATAGAACGAAGAAATATCTTTTGCGAAGATATGATGAACAAAATTAATAGTGGGGAAATATTACTGGATCGAATTTTATTTACTGATGAAGCGACATTTTATATTAATCGGGAAGTAAATTCACAAAATTGCAGGTATTGGAGTCGTCAAAATTTTCACTTATATTTACAAAAGGTACCAATCTAAAACGGATAATAGATAAATATGAAAAATGCAGTTATCTTTAGTTGTTATTTATATTTCCGTCAATATTAGAATCTCATCTTCATCATTGTTGACAACTTCTGATGAAGAAATTGTTATTCAGGCGAAAAAGGAATGATCCCTATAATCACATGATCATAATTTATAATCAATTTGACGAAGTAGATTTTCGCATGCGATTCTGATTATCAAAACAATGCGTTTAAGAAATTCTAAAAATGATTCAGCATTATCTGGAGCCAATAAATGAAAGAAATATGCCAGTTCTTTTATGAAGGATATTTTTTTTGTGCAAATATATTCCATTCTTTAATATTTTCTTGTGACAACACATCGTCAGTTTTCTTATTTTCTATAATATACAAATATTCTTCCACTACAATTTTTTTTCTTTATGAAGGAATTTTTTCCTTCTTTCCCTCTTCTTTCCACTCATTTTCATTTGATTTCAATGACACAAATCAAAAAATTATTTTCGTTGACAGCGAACATGACAGTTTTGTCAGGGAGATGAACTTGTTAGGTGTATACTCAATGCAAAATAATGGAAAGAAAAATAATATTCCGTGAATAACTCTATTCAACGATTTTGGTTGGTGAAACGAAACTTTGACTAACTGATGAATACAATTTATTCGTCAGATAACTATTTGTAAATTTATTCGGCAATGGTGAAACCGGGCATTAGTATTTTAGTTAGAGCGTTAAAAAAATCCATACACACACACATACAGACATCATCGTGAAAATATTAAAATCCGATTCGAGGGAACTTGAAACGTAGTCATTTACTAAAATTTTGACATGCGATTTCTAGCACGATCCCTATACTTCGCGTACCAAGGGTAGCGAGAGGTAAAAAGGAACATTAGCAATCTATCATAGAATAAATCTCAAGAGAAATATCTCCTATTGGGAACAAATTACCCGTGTTTTTCACCTCCTCAATAATTCAACAGCAAATCAAACCCTCGACTCTTGTCCTCAGCAAATCATTTTTCAAAAATTAAGTCCGAAGTCTGAAATGGTCCCTGGACCGTGTGAGGTGTCATTTTCTGTTCACCTAGGGAGCGCGTGGAACCGATAGGTCAATATGGCCACTTTGCCAGCCACAACCACTTCCGCCGGAAGCCACAGTCGGCGGAAACCGCCATCGCCACTGCGGCTAAAGCCATCTCGCGCCGGAATGATGAACGACGGGTAAGGGTCAACGTGCGTACACCAGGGGTTCCTAACAGCCAAGGTGAAGATAATGTTCATAAATCTGTTTTATATACAAAATTAATATTGCACTGTAGCTAATGGTATTTCATAAATTAATAATCAGTTTGTGATAGGTAAAGTTATATTAGTTGATCCCCACTTCAAATTCGATTTATGGTGAACCTTTCTTACGACGTTACGACCGTCCTTTTCCTTACCACATTACCATGTATCTATGTGAAACAAACACCGGATGGATATTAAAAAACGAATCACATTTGAAACTCCGGAGTGCATTGAGATATGGATTTTAAATTTTATCTCTTACATATAAAGGGTTCAAAAAAATTTTAATTCGGTTCGGAGTAGGTTATGAACAAAAAAAAAGTGTGTCAATTTGAAAGTACTTCTCGCCATTTCCATATTAGGCTATACAGTGTGAACACTGAAAACCGTGACATAGGCGTTTAACATGGGAAAACAATTTTTTCCAAATATTATCTGTCCCGTAAGACTATAGTGGGAGTTTTTGATATGGTTAGAAATATTATTTAATTTGACATCGAAGAGTATCTAAATACTCCTAATTTAATGCCTTATTAGTGAAATATTTACGAAAGTATAATACTACTTGACAGTTATTACTTATAATTTGCTAAAAAGAGTAATGGATTTTTCATTAGAAGAAAAAATTAGTATAATTAAATTTTTCGAGACTTTTTTTGCTAGGATATATCCTGATAGACAAATTACACCCCATGAACGAACTAGACGATTCATTTTAAAATTTGAAAAAAGCGGTTGCGTTAATGACGAACATAAAACTAAACTTAATTATTAATTTGGCTTAAATTTACATATTTATTTCACTTCTTGTACATTTAGTCAATAAAATACTTGCTGTACCAAAAAAATATTTGTTTTAATTTTACTTATTTAATAATACATTGTACAAAATAAATATAAAAATATTAACTTGGACCGGGAGGGATTTGAACTAGTGAAAAATTATCATGGAATCTTAATTTAACCAAGTCAACTACCGAACACGTTTCCATGATTACTGTTTTTAGTAAGTTATAAGTAACAACTGTCAAGTAGCATTATATTTTCGTAAATATTTCAATAATAAGGCATTAAATTAGGATTATTTAGATACTCTTCGATGCCAAACTAAATAATCTTTCTAACCATATCAAAAATTCCCACTATACTCTTGCGAGACAGAAAATATTTGAAAAAAACTTTTTTCCCATATTAAACGCCTATGTCACGGTTTTCAGTGTTCACACTGTATAAGTGATGTACATATTTTTGACGGTATTTTTGAAGGGTAGGTACATGTAATATACAGGTGTCTCACAACTCGCGCCCCAGAGCGAATGAGGGAACACGAGACTGCATTCGGATGTGTAATTTCGAAGAAAAAAAATCTAGTTTAAAAGATATTAGAGAAAAGACATCTTAAAATTGACCAATCAGAGACCTATACCTTTAACGTGTGTTTGCCGTAATTTTTCGTTGCTATGGTTTTATACAAATCAAATCTTCTTTAAAATGTGTGGGCGACTGTAGTTTTAGAAAAATGTCAGTGTCAAATTAAATTTGACAAGGTGAATAAAAAAAGGCAAATTTTTACCGCATGTATTCAGCCGCTGATTACAGTAAAATTTTTGAAAGAAGGTCCGATCAAGGCCATCTACGAATTGCATCTATGAATAAAGAGTTTATGTTGTCAAATTTAGTAGTGTCGTTTACATAATTTTTGTGAGGTACACAAGATATTATGTACTCTCATAAAAACTAAGTAAAAGACAGTACTAAATTTGACAGCATAAAATCTTAATTCATAGATACAATCCGTAGACGACCTTGATCGGACTTCTTTCAAAAATTTTACTGTACTTAGAAATGATTATAATTTTCGGAGAATGTGGACGCTAACCTAAATTTGTTGACAGTGAAAAGTCAACTCTAAAGTGTGAAAATTACAGTAAGTCAAACAAATTTTGTAACTCACTAGTAGTATTTTTAAACCTAGCAACCAGTTTTATTTTGTAATAATATCATCACACCTCAATATATCCTTCCGGGATTGGTGGATTAAAAAGTCTTGTAACTCCGTTATGCAAGCAGCCGCAAATTATTTTCTTCTATTTTTTGGCAACCTATTGTCGTCGGGAAGTGTCAGTTTCGTCTGGGGCGTGAGTTGTGAGACAACCTGCATGTATCTGTAATTATGAATATTTACCTAATTAATAATAAAATAAGAAATATTAAATGTACTTCCCAGAAAAAGGCTTTTTGACACTCACATTTCTCTGTCAATTACAAACATCTCAATGTTTCCACTTGTTTTCCATGGGCTGCGAGATTCATTTACAACTCATTATTTTATATATTTATGTCTCTATCTTTAACTCCATAGAAGATATAAAAAAAAAATTATGTTCTTCAATAATAGTAATAACAGAAATTTTCTAAAAGTAATATTTAGAAGATTTTTTTAAGGAAACTATTACTTCCGGTTGTCCAATTGTTACCAAAATCTAATCAGCTCTTCCCAGGTATGTCAGATTGAGGAAACTGTGGTTAAATATTTTTTGTCTTATAGTATTTGAGAAACACACACACACACACAAACACACACACACATACATACATACACACACACATACATATACAAACACACACACACACGGACATCATCGTAAAAATGTTATAATCGGATTATAGGGACCTTAATCAATAGTACTTGACCGAAAATAATTATCTTTACTAAAGTCGTTTTTACTGATGATATTCTTATAAACTTAAGACGATCTGTTTATCTGTTATAATGGTCTGGTATTTTTTTAGAATCTTAAGAAAAGCCTGATTTCAATTAGACCCCTTGTTGATTCACGTTCAGCAAATAAACGCCGGCATTTTAAAATTAGAAACAGGCCTTTTAAATTAAAATAAATTTAATAACAACCAGTAGCAAAAAATCCGTCAGGGTGGTTTGGGGTAAAAAAGATGAAGAATCCCTGCATTATTTTCACGGACGCAGTGAAATACGAGCATACGCATCGCAGACTAAACATCACATCACCAGTGGCGGCGGAGGCGAGCGTTTGGCTGGGGGCGCACATCTGGTCGATAATTAACACGCCATGTTCCTGTGACATTCAACTTAATATCCATTTCATAATAATTTGTGTGATGCGCCAGAACGCAGACAAATGCACCATATATTTTAATTTATGTTCAACAACAAAAAAAAAAAACAAGGGAAAAAGTTCGCAGTGATATTTGAGTGTTCGGAAAAACGTGAGCGAGTTGTCGAACATATTTTTTCGGAGATAAAAATAAGTTAAGAAACAGTTAAGCAAATTATATTTGTAACAGGATGTCAAACAAACTTATCTCGTAAATTTTAAAAGGATCAGTAGGTATATACAGGTGTCCCAGATTTAAACGGCATAACTTGAACCACAGATTAAAAATAAGGTGACAAGTTCATTTGAGCAAATGTCCGTAAATGCTTTGTTTCAGAGATATTCATATTTTCTTATTGGAGCAGCGCTACTTTAAAAAAATCTGTTGTGGCCAGCACAAAACCTTCCGTCAATTCGATGTATTTTGTACATATTCCATACCAAAAGGTCCTTGAAAAAGATGCTGTATATCCTGTAACACCAACACACTATTGTTTACAAATTCCATACCGAAAGTTCCTTTCCCAATTTTATTTATTTTTCTTACTCTTCTCTTTTACTGATTCCTGTCCAACGCACCTTCTTCACATAATTCTTCCTCTCTCATATCTACACAGTCCTTCCATTTCTCTTTGGCTTTTCTTGTACTTCTAGCATTGAAAATTCCAATCTTGAGGCGAGTGTGCAACTGCAAGTCACTTGCGAGGGACACTCTATCACATTCATATATAACTTTCTGACTCTATACTTTCAACTTTGGTTTTGCATTTGACCACGACATCTGTCAATTAAATTTTTTTGAATATATCTGTTGTTTCTATAATTTTAGCAAAGCTGACTAATTTTTGAAAGTTAATCTCTCTTAATGTCTCTATAACTATATATATTCAATCTGAAGGAAAATGTATAATCAAACCGTATAGAGAATAAGATATTCTTTCATATTGATGATCACAAAATGTCGAAAAATGATATTTAACTGCGTTTTTTCAAGAAAAACTGTTAAAAACATCAAATAAGGGTACTTCCGGTTGATCAATTATAAACAAAATCTAATCAGCTCTTCACATGGATGCAAAGAAAAGGAATACGAAAAAATTATAATTTTTAGAATTGTAGTATTGCAGTTATCGTCGGAGAAAAATTTGTCACACACGGACACACACACACACACACACACACACACACACACACACACACACATACAGACATCATCTTAAAAATAATAAATTCGTATTCTAGGGACCCAAAAACGTGTTTATTCACTAAAAACTCACCAACGAATTTTTTGACCAAAGACAATACCTTCCTTACCTAAAGGTGACGGAAGGTAAAAATCAACTTTATAGCGAGATATCAAATATTAACTTATTTAATATTTATTTATTTTATAATTAAATTAATTATAAGTAAATGATTTGGCTATTGCCTAATTTCAATACAAAATTTAGTTTGCTTGCACCGAGCTCAGGAAAAAAAGAAAATTATCGATGAATTCAAACAAATTTATCATTTATGTATAATAAAATAATAACTATTTTTTATAACATTTGTTGAAAATGTTCACCTGTAGCAAGCAAACAGGCACAACAACGATCTGCCACTGCATTGGTCACTGCGTGACGTTGCTCGGGTGATATAGTTTTGAATCAAAGAAATTCTCATCTTTGGTTACATGAAATGCAAACTAAATTTTGTATCGAAATTAGGTAATAGCCAAATCCTTTACCTATAATTAATTTAATTGTTATGTCACAACTTAATAAGTTAATATTTGATATCTCGTTATAAAGTTGATTTTTTAAAGTAGCGCTGCTCCAATAAGAAATTTTAGATATTACGCCTTTTGAAGAACAAAATTCTACATCTTATACATTTAAATTTTTTATTATATCTTCTATAAATTTAGAGATAAAGACGCTATAATATATAGAATATCGGGATATAATAAGTCGAGTAGGCGAAACTACACTAAGGAAACCAGTTGACAAATTCAAATGTTTATAACATAATTTGTAAATGAAAGATATCAGTGTCAAAAATCAAAAGTTTCAAACATTCTGAAAGCTTTTATCTTTCTTATGGTTTTATAAATTAAATATTTAAAATTATAGGCGAGCTGCATATATCCATTAGAAATACCGCCAATCTTGTTAATGAATTGGAAGAATCTCTGACATAGGAACTTCCTCATTCAATGGAAAATAGATATAATTAGAATTGTATGTGTGCAGAAGACGTGTTAAATACAATAAAATACAATATTTGGGTAAAGTTCTGTAATTTTTTTGTTACAAAACGACGGTTCGATAGCGAAGTGCAATACATTACTTATATAACATAAAATGGAAATGGTGAGAGGTCTTGTGCTGGCCACAACAGATTTTTTTGTAGAAACACTAGCCTTAAACCCGAAACGTCCGTAAAGTAAGAATCTTTACATCATACGTGAACCATTTAAACTTTATCATTACTTTAATGTTACTCAGTAATCAGGATTTTTCATTAATCCGGATTGATCTAGTTTTCTTTGATCCGCATTAGAGTTTCTTACTATATTTGAATTAGTTGCGATGTTGGTCATATAAGTTTATTTATATTTCCATTAAATTTACCTCCCCTGCGAATTCTAGTCACGGTCATAATAAACTTCACGAAACATTATCACAATTACATTCATTGCGGTTATTAGATATTCGATCAACCTTTGTCCCTAGGTTACTGTAATATGTATCGTGTCTAGGAATCAACGAAAGGACGAATTGCTCGCTACCTTGTCCTCATTTGCAATGCTGAAGAGCTGCGGACACTAATCGCCAGTTAGACGGGACGACAGCGATGGGTTTACAAGCGACGTGTTACGTTATTCTCGCCTGACCACCACATTAATGTTATATCTACTACCGCTCCTGGCCCTGTTGGTTCGAATTTTATGTTAATTCGCGCGCGTTTCAATGGGAAGAAGTAATATCTATGCTGAAGGGTCGGATACCTAACGGGCAGGATTAGATTACATGGTGGGGTAATGAGTTTTGGAACTGTTAATACTCCTATATTCTCTGTTTATAGTGTTGTGTCCTGTTTAAATTAAATGAAATGGTGTTTTATGAGGAATTAACCTCAAAGTTGAAATTTTTACCACTCGTTAATGCCCGTATCATACTAGCGGGTTTTGAGGTGGCTAGCGGGTGCAGATGCGGGTGACTCCTCGACCAATAGCAGCACGTCATCAAATATTATTACTAAAGTAATGACGTCATATACTACAACGTTTACAAGGGATACTAATTTATAAGGCACAAGCAGTCATGTGACTTTGTTGGTCTGTCTTGCCATCATTTTTCAAGCTCACTCGAGTCCGATTTTAACATTTTTACAATAATGTGTGTGTGTGTGTGTGTGTGTGTGTGTGTGTGTGTGTGTGTGTGTGTGGATGTGTGTATTTGCGTGTGTGTGTGTCTGGATATTGGAAGAACGGTTTCTTAAAAACTACATATTCCTTAATCAGACATTAATGGGAAGAGCTGAAAAGGTTATGTAACAATTGGACAACAAACAAAACTTCTAAATTTTATTTTTTTGACATTTGTATAATCACAAATATAAAAGATCATAGGATTCTCTATCCAATACATTAAACATATTTATCATATCTTCTGTATATTTAGAGATAGAGACTCATAAATATATAAAATAATCCGTTACGATCATATAATGTTACTATCAAGTTTATATCTTTACCTACTTGCCCCAACTACTATTGCCCCAAAAGTCATTATACTCCATATTTAGATAAAAACTTCAAAATTTTCAAAAATCGAATTCCATACAGAAAGTTCCTTGGAAAATATTTTATAAATCCAATAAAATTATTACATGAATATACATTATGTATACTCATAATACAAATACTCTAAAAACGCGTACACAAACGTAACATTCTCTTTACAATAAAATAATATTACTACCAAGTTTATGTCTCTACCCATTTTTGAACTTTTGCCCCAAAAGTCAATATACTCCATATTTAGATAAAAACTTCAAAATTTTCAAAAATCTAATTTTAATGTGTCTAGGTACTTCTCAATGCGCTGATTCCAAATTTTGAAACCGCAGGTCGATATCTCTTTTCGTTCTCGAGATATTTAGATTCAAAGTTTTGCTCAAAACTGCCCATTTTTGGGTAAAAACCCAAAAATGGGTCGAGATATGAATTTGTCGATAAGACCATTCGATTCTACGGGCAAAATTAAATAAGTGTACCAATTTTCATAATTTTTGAACACCGAATACAATCTCTAAAGCAAAATAACTGAAAATGGCCAAAAATCGCAAAAATCTAAGGTGTACCCCTTACGATTTTTTCAGATTTTGGCCATTTTTGGGAGTTTTCAAGCTTTTATTCATAAAAAATGAACCAGTTGGACAAAAATTATGAAAATTGGTACACTTATGTAATTTTGCACGTAGAATTGAATAGTCGTATCGCTAAATTCATATCTCGACCCATTTTTGGGTTACTACCCAAAAATGGGCAGTTTTGAGCAAAACTTTGAATCTAAATATCTCGAGAACGAAAAGAGATATCGACCTGCGGTTTCAAAATTTGGAATCAGCGCATTAAGAAGTATCTAGATACATAAAAATTAGATTTTTTAAAATTTTTAAGTTTTCATCTAAATATGGGGTATATTGACTTTTGGGGCAATAATTCACAAATGGTTATATGTATAAACTTGGTAGTAACATTATTTGATTGTAACAGATTATTTTATATATTTCTGAGTCTCTAATTTCGATTATCGAGTTGGATATATTTAGACTATATCATGAATACAAAACAAATTAGATTTTTGAAAATTTTGAAGTTTTATCCAAATATGGGATATATTGGGTAGATATATAAACTTGGTAGTAATATAATTTGCTTGTAAAGACAATGTTACGTAAGTGTACGCATTTTTAGAATAATGTATCTAGTAGCCCAAATAACTCCATGGAAACCAGTTGAAAAATTAAAATGTTTGTAATTGACAGAAAGATGTCAGTGTCAAAAATCCAAGTAAGTTGCTGAAGGCTTTTTCTGAGAAGTGCATTTAATATTTCTTGTTTTATTATTAATTAAATATTTAAAATTGTAGATACATATCAGTAGCAAAAGACTTACAAGCGTTAGGGATAAAAAAAAAATGGAAAGAAAGAGCACAGGACAGAATACAGTGGAAGAATATAACAAGAGAAGCCATGGGCCTACACGTCGTGGAGAGTTAAGTATTATTTCTATTATTATTATATTTCATATACGCATCAGAAATACCGCCAATCTCGTCAATGAATTTGAAGAATCTCGAACATTTAGAAGAATAGGAGGAAACTTATTTATAGAATGAATTAAAAAATATAAAAACATTAATAATAGATGTAAAATGTAATTAGAATTTTTTTTGTGTACCAGAAATGTTAAATACAATATATACTTTATCCTAAAATGGAAATAGCGACAGGTCTTGTGCTGGCCACAACAGATTTTTCTCATTTTCTACGACGATGTTATGTGACACAGAAAGGAGATATGCGAATATTATGCTAGGGTATAAATGTCACACAAATTTTGGTTATATTTCAAAGTTCAGGACATAAAATAATTAACTGTGAGGTAGCGTTGTTAATTTAAATGTTTGTGTAATGTATAAAGTGACAGAATGTGCTGGAATGACATGGAGCCCTTAATGTCTCAAACACACATTAAATTATGAACAGTATGGAGCAGTATTATGTCGTTTAATTTAGCTATTCCTGTTTTAGTAAATTATCTCTCCCATATACATACGAGTGTATGTAACATATATAAACATAATCAGTTTTTTAATGAAAAATATTTTAAAATTAAATATACAGTATTGGCCATAAAGATAGCAATTTTTAAAAAATTTCTATTTCTCTGAACTGAACATAAGAATATTGAAAATAAATTACATAAAGAATAACCTCTTAAAATAAGTTTATTTTATGTTAAAATAATTTATGTTAAATTTATAGAATTTATTTAATTTGCATAATTCTTACTTTTGCCTGGACATAAATATATCAACTACATAATGAATGTCTTTATTTTCTCAATTCCAACGTTTATATCGTATAATTGTTTAAAAAATATAAATTAGAACTTCAAAATTATGGGTCGTAATAAGACTTTGACTAATGAATTTCGCAATTTAATAATTAAACCATATGAAAATGGCGCTTCGCGGAATAAAATGTCGGAGAACTTTAATTTGCATAAATCTACAATAGCACGAATAATAATCCATTTTCGAAGGAAGGGTAATATTGAGCCTTCTAAAATTTCTAGTAGACAAAAAAAAACATCAAACCGAAGCGACAGAATGATAAAACACATATCGTTAAAAATCCGTTGTTATCATCAAAGAAAATTTTAGGCTTTCTACTAAACAATGTTAAAGATAAAATATCTTCAAGACAGGGAAGAAGAATATTAGTTGCCGGAGAACTTTATAGTCGTCGGCCTGCAAAGAAACCACTTCTTTCGAAGAAGAACGTGACGGCCCGATTATTTTTTGCAGAAAATCATGTAAACTGGACAACTGACACGTGGAAAAGAGTATTATTTACTGATGAACTAAGATTAATTGATAGAAATGTAATAACAAAATTACTTAAATTCATGATGAAACGAGAAGAAGTAATAAATTCTCGTGGTTCCGGTTATTACACTAAATATTAGAAAATTTAGTTTTTATATTAATTTTATAAAAGTTGCTATTTTTATTTTTATGTCCAAATAAAAAATATTGTTTTGCACATAAATCAATTTTTAAGAATAAAAGAAGTATTTCGAACTTTCATTGTATTTTTTTTTTGAGTTACACAAAGTTTCGATTGATAAAATCTCCAATTGTTATCAAGTGAATCAATTTTTGTTAATATAATGCAAATTATTTTAATGTAAATTAAACTTGGTTCAAGACACTAATACTGCAGTAATTTATTTCTGAAATCCCAGTTTTTACATTAGAGCAATTGATTTTTTTTTAAGTTGCTATCTTTATGGCCAATACTGTAGGTACAACTGTAACATCAAAGATATTTAAAATAAAACTCATTCATTTCTACCTCTCGGTAAGAGAGGTATTGGATTAATACTAAACATCATATACATATATCCAGATACTAGTGAATAAGCACGTTTTAAAATCCCTAGCATCCAATTAGAACATAAATCTTGGGACTTATATCTCGGAGTCTTAAGAAATTTGCACGTGAAATAACATCTAATAAAATTTGTTTACATATTGTGAGACGTTAACACATGTTATTTTGGGTTGACATTAATTAGACCCAAATTTATGTTTATTAGTCTTAAGACTATTGACCCATATGTTTAATTTTTTATTTACTTAGTAATGAAAACAAGATATATTTATATATCCTTTTCAAATACACCCTATGCAATACTTTACCCTAAAGGATATTTTTTTTTTCAAGCTATATTAAAAAATATCTACATGAAAACTAACTTAGTACATCTTTAAGACATTGTAAAAGAAATAGTAATAACAATATGAGTAAGAGAGCACTCTAGACTTATTGGCTCGTACCACGATCACGGTTCTAACATTGGTGTTTGCTAGAACCGTGCTAACTATTTGACACATACTTCAGGGTTATAAAGAAAATCAGTGATGCCACTATACTAATTGTACCGATAGGCATATTTAATACATTTGGCTTCATTATTTTAAATTGTTTAATATGATTTGTCTCTGGACTTGTTTTTAAGATAAATTATTTAGAATATTGAAGCCAAATGTATTGAATATGCCTGTCAGTACATTTTCGGTTTAATCAGTATAGTGGCATCACTGATTTTTGTTGACAACCCTGCAGTATGTGTCAAGTCGTCGTCAAGGTTTTAACTAATACCGGTCTTAGAACCGTGATCGTGGTACGAGCCATTGAGAATTAGATTTTAGGTCCATATTAAAAAAAAATTATATACGTTCAAATTTGTTTTGTCAACAATAATACGCACAATAAACTTTCAAGATCTAACTAATGTAACTTTTGCAACTTAATTTCAAGTCACAGAATAATTGTTTAAAATGATAATGCATACTTATTTAGCTTTCCAAAGCCTACATGATTTTCTTCCCAATAATTGCAGTTTGATCCTCGTTTTAAGAGTCATTTGTACATAAAAAAAATCTGTTGTGGTCAGCACAATACCTCTCGCAATTTTCATATTAGGCTATATAAGTGTTGTATTTAACTATTCTGGTACACAAAAAAAATCTAATTACATACATATATTCTTAATTGTTAAATTCATTCTATGAATAAGTTCCCAACTACTCTTCTAAATGTTCGAGATTCTTCCAAATCGTTGACAAGGTTGGCGGTATTTCTGAAGGATATATGATGAATTATATGTATAATAAGCGCGTGTTTAGTTGACACTACTGTACATACTTTGCCTTATAAATGAATCCCCTTTTCTTTTCATAGGCTGATTGATTCGTTATACATTGGGTTATTTATATATATACACACACACACACACACAAACACACACACACACACACACAAACACACACACACACACACACACACACACACTCAATCGCTTAATAAAAGAATGTCAATTTCTAAATGGATCCAGATGGAACGGCAGATAACCATTAGAAATATATCACTTGAATTGAATTCTCGAAGTATCACAAGTAAGATTCACTATAATATTTAAAGTCCCAACACTATTAACTCATATTGATTTGCCAAAAAAACATAAGAAATTTTAATTAGAAAACGACATTTTAATTGATAACTATTTAATTACAACGAACGAAGAATATTGACTGAAAATTACAAGAGCAACTCACAATACATGCGGATGCGTCAAGGAATAAAATTGTACTACTGTTTATTTATGTTATTTTTTTGTTATATTGCTAGGCTCTTCGTATTGTTGTGATTAAATTGTTTTTACAGGCTTCTATATGTTTTTTATATTTACAATTCATGAAATACGCTATTTTTTCTTCTTTATAAGGCGATATTCCTTTGTGTCAGTAGCCGACTTGATTCATCTAGTTGTTCTGTGACATTATTCCCAAACATGTGTGAAGAAGATGCGTTGGATAGGAATGAGTAAAAGAAAAGAGTAAGAAACAGCGACTTCTAATAAAATAGGGAAAACCTGTAGAAGAAAGAAAGAAGTGTCAAGTGCAATTTACATAGTGTTTGATCATGTTATTATTTTATTAGATTTATAGAATCTTTTCAAATGAACTTTTGGTATGGGATTTGTACAAAATACATTGAATTGACGGAAGGTCTTCTGCTGGCCACAACAGATTTTTAGTATCTAGACTGAATGACACCATGAAGTGTTTTTATATCTCGATTTCCTACAACAATTCCATTTTCTCTCAGTCTTTTTCACCTATTACATATATAGTATTTCCCAAGTAGGACCAGGTATTGCAAATAGATCCATAATAATGAAAAGTAATAGACTGGTTTAATTAAAAGATAATTTCAAAAAGTCTCTTAATTATGTTATCAAGGATAAAGCACTCACACAAGATCGTAAAAAGTAACTATGAGTGCAATTAATAATCAAATGCTTCTATGCCATTAGCAACATGGTTGACCGTAGAAATTACGATGTTATAAAATATTTTAAAAATTTCAAATTACCTTCTTATTATTGTCTTAAAGTTGCCCGTAGGAGTTCATTATAAAGCTATAACCTCGGATGAAAACATTCTCTTATGATATTAGCATAAAGATTTCATTACTTATCAATTTAACGACGCGCCAATGATTGTAAATTCGTATAACATCTCTTTATCCGATAAAAGCCCCATAAACATTTCAACTTAATAATCACCTCACGGCATTTACACTGTCTTATTATCCCCAATTACACTTCGGCTGTCGTGGGGAGCTACAATTTTTTGAGCTGTTTTCTTACAAGTCACAAGCTATTAAACCCACACTTTACACAAGAAGTGTGTGCCATTACGACGAGGATGTATAAATACCAGGCCAGTCAAGCCAATGACACAATCCAAACAAACTTAAAAAAAGAAACAAGTCAGGAGAAAAAATGGAACGTTAACTACCTCTGACGGGAGGGAAAATATTGCCAGCGAGTGTAAGACATATAGAACATGAAATAATAATGTCAACGGTCTATTAGTTTTTATTCCTTGAGGACTAGATCTGGAATGTTTACGATGTTTTTGTTGTTAATAGTGGAACATGTGTTACACGGCAAAATAAAAGCAGAATAAGACAATGTACCTATGATGTACTTTAGACTAACTAGAACAATAAACTTATCGGAGAAAAAGAAAATTTTCATACTAATTTTATATTCCGTTTTTAAATCTGAATTTAAAGCACGAATAATCAATGTCAAGTTTTTATCTTCCGTCACCTTTAGGTAAAGAAGATATTCTTTGATCAAAAAATTCAGTGATGCGTTTGTAATAAATAAGCACGTTTTAGGTTCCCTAGAATACGATTTTACTAATTATACAATGCTGTCTGTATGTGTGTGTCTGTGTGTATGTGTCCGACGATATACCTACTAAAATTCTAAAAATTATAATTCTTTCGTATTCCTCTTCTTTACATCTATATAAAGAGCTAATTAGATTTTAGTTATAATTGATCAACCGAAAGTTTTTCTATTTGAACAATTTGTCTCATGAAGAAAAATTACAAATTATTAATGCTGCGCCTGCGCCACTCGCGCACTTATGACAAATTTTCGCACCTAACCTATGAAAATGTACGACTATGATAACAAAGTTCCTGCAGAAAAGAGCGACGAAATACTAATTGGACTTTTTCAACAAATTGTTTACTTTTATTTTTTTATCTTATATAAATATAATGTATCGCAATTGCACCTATAAAAGTTAGATTATACGAAATGTCAAACATAAAATTCTGAATAATAATTTACTGCATAAACGACGTTATTTTAGTTTAGTTTCTTAATTTAGTAGCTTAATTTAATTTCATAATTTACATATATGCTGCATAAACCCAGCATAAATGGTTATAATTTGTTCCCTTGTAGTTTGCAGTTTTTCTCGTTTCTTATAACTTATTTCTTATTACATGTAGATCATCTTTAGTTTGTAAATACCTATTACAATAAATAATAATTGTTTCTGATATAAATATTCTACTCGTAGTTTTTACTTTATTTTGTGTTATTTTGTATTGGTTTATAAATTAATGACTTTAATCTTTAATTGTCCCCTATCATGACAATGTTTTGTTACTCTCACTTTCATGTCTAATGATATTTTTTCTTAATTGTAAAAATTTTTAAATTTAATTTCTGGCTTTATATGAAACAGAAATGTAAAGTGTTTGGTATGAAAAAATTCGTAATTTTTTTCTTTACAATAGGCACCAATTATATTTTCAATAAATTAATATGGAAACTTTTGGCGTCTAAAAAACTGTTTTTCTATGTTATAGCCCTATGACCCGTTTTAAAATTTACACCCTGTATATGTTTTTATTATATGGACCATCCAGCGAATCAAGCGGTTTACGTCATAAATACAATATCACTAGAAACAATGACGTCATATGTTAAAAAGTTTACATGAGCATGTAAAACGGATTAAAATATGATCTGTGAAACGGGGGTTGCCTTCATAAATCCATATCTTTCTTAAAAAGGTAACACGTCTGGTATAATTTTTTTTTCAGCGAAATCCATTTTTATTTAAAATATTCTGAACGATACTGCTTACTCCGTTATAAATACTTCATTCTTGTAGTATATGCAACAAACTATCTAGTATTATGTGAGACCCTTAAGAAAATACAGAATACTGCATACCATACAATTTCTCACTGTTTCCGTACATTGCGTACAGCGTTTGCCACACGCTGTACATATAGATTTAATTTTCAAATTATTAATGACAAATAGAACGAAATATTACCTCAATATTACAATTCAGTGAAAGTAAGAGCCCACCAATCTATTTTTCATTTTCGAAATAAGTCAATAAATTAACTACAAGCTCTTGAATTTGACATGACAGAGCATTTGACATTTAGTCAATGAACAACGAAACCAAAAACAAAATGAAATCACAATACAGGTTGAAAAGTATACTATAGACATATAATATTTAGTAATATACATGTTCAGAATTACCAATATTAAAAAAATACAATCAAACGTCATTTTGCAAAAATTTACAAAATTTTACTTAATAATAATATATCCAAATATAATTATTTCTATTAAAGGTGTCAAATACATAATAGTAATAAAATTAATCAATAAAATACCGTTAATAAAATATATTTAAAAAAATGAAGAAAATTTCAAAAATCCCTAAACGATGACGTAAACCGCTTGATTCGCTGGATGGCCTATAGAAAATTTAGCGAGGTTATTTGAGAGTTAAACAAAAACACTACCGTAGTAATAATGAAAACTGTTGACAGTTTTGCCTGTTTCACAATATATAATAGTGGATACATATCTCCATCGGCATAACAACTTCCCATTATCGCCAATCAAATCTGCATATATAGTTAGTTTGGCCAGCCAATACCAATCTAAATTTCATGAGAATGACAATGATCCCTGTCGGAGAACATCCGACTGGAATGATATTTCACGTGCAGACATCAGTTGAAACATTAACCAGAATGTCCCAGCACAACAAGAACTCCACAGCAGCAGCACCAGCGATGCGGTCGCACAGTTCAACTGACCAAAACAACCGGGTGGAGTTTGGGATCATAGTTGCTGTGGCTGCTGCAATAACTGAGCGTCGTTTGCATCGTATCTCGCACTGCTGGACAATGCAGCCATGAATTTTACTGCTGAATGGAGATAGGTAGATAATTTGTGCTGGGAATTTTGGTCTGATTTATGATGATTTGAAAAGAGACGTAATCTTCTGCTGAATTATTGAACCTAAATTAGGACTAAATTAATCACTTTTTTATATTAAACAAAAGCCCGTATATGAAAATCAGATGACCGTGGTTTTTTTTTATTTATTTGTCTGACCAACAGGGTTCAAGACCCCAATTACAGGTTGACTATAATAAAACATAAATTTAACATGTTTAATGACACAAGTAGTTAACAAATAGAATGACACAAAAAAAAAAACAGAACTTAATAATACATATAGCTATTTAAGATAATGTATTGTAATGAATAGTAGTGGTTAATGAATATAATAATTGTATAAAGCATTTTTAAACTTTACAATCGAGGCGACGAAAATGTCGAAATATTCAGGTAAATTGTTAAAATTAAAACAAATTATACGAATAGGTGACTTTATTTCATAGTTCGTTCGAGGAGTGTTACAGTAGAATGTATATTTAAATCGGGAATTATGCCTAGGAACTAAGAAAGGAATTTTACCTAGGATTACGGGATCATTTATAATACAATGCAAAACTTTATAAAGGAACATTGATGATTGTATTTTTCTTCGAGTATCAAGACTATCAAGAGACACAATACTAAATTCACACAACAAATCTTTGTAATCAGTATCAAAACTAGGATAATATCTGTGAAGCTTGAAGAAGCAAAATTTAATAAATTTGCGTTGAATAGATTCAATAATATGGCTGTATTTATTATATATGGGACACCAAACTTGCTGACAATATTCCAGTTTTGTTCTTACGAACGAGAAATATAGTTTCTTAAGAGTTGAAATATGAACGAAGTATTGTGTATTTCTAACAATAAAACCTAAATTTTTGTAGGCAGATTTAACAGTTTGTAATATGTGTTTAATGAAATTGAGCTTTTCATCAAATAAAACACCAAGATCTTTAAATTGTATGACCCTTTCAAGAGTATGAGAGTCTATTTTGTAATCATATTTGTAAATAGTTTTTTTGACGAAATATCTCATTATTTTACATTTACTGTAGTTTAAAAAAAGGTTAGAGGTTACAGACCAAGCTGAAATGTTATTAATATCTGCCTGTAGGAGCTTAGCATCTTCAATAGAATTAATAGTTTTAAAAATCTTTAGAAAAGTCAATAAAATATAAATTGATGGCTTAAGTGCAAAACGTCGCATCCGCAATATTCAGAATTATTCAGGACAAACAAAAACATTCTGGTTTTAAAAGAACTTTCTGTAAATCAGCATTTCATTATTTTATGATTACGTTGAATCGTTTGTAACATTTTCCAAAATCAAAATTAAATTTAAATTTAACAGGATGTTAAACTGTGGCTTACGACTTTTTACATATCAAATAACGCATTCTCTTGATACGACATTTTGTATTAGCGCATAAAATGAATTTCTAAGGCGGCTGTGGCGTACGATGATTGGTTAGAATACTTCGATTGACGCCAAAATCGAATTTTTGAATATACGGTGAGTTACGATGTTTTGCACTTAAGCTATCGAAATGATTATATCATTCATTAAGTTATAACCCAATAAAAATGCGTGATTGAATATTTTTATTATATCTTCTATACATTTAGGGATAAACTCATAAATATATAAAATAATTCGTTATAATCAAATAATGTTACGACCAAATTTATATCTCTACCTACTATTGCATTATTGCCCCAAAAGTCAATATACCCCATATTTAGATAAAAACTTCAAAATTTTCAAAAATCTGATTTTTATGTATCTAGATACTTTTCAGTGCGCTGATTCCAAAGTTTGAAACCGCAGGTCGATATCTCTTTTCGTTCTCGAGATATTTTAATTCAAAGTTTTGCTCAAAACTGCCCATTTTTGGGTAATTACCCAAAAATGGGTCGATATATGAATTTGGCGATACGACCATTCGATTCTACGGGCAAAATTACGTAAGTGTACCAATTTTTATAATTTTTGTCCAACTGGTTCATTTTTTATGAATAAAAGTTTGAAAACTCCCAAAAATGGACAAAATCTGAAAAAATCCTAAGGGGTACACCTTAGATTTTTGCGATTTTTGGCCATTTTCAGTTATTTTGCTTCAGAAATTGTATGCGGTGTTCAAAAATTATGAAAATTGGTGTACTTATGTATTTTTTCCCGTAGAATCGAATGATGATATCGCCAAATTCATATCTCGACTCATTTTTGGGTTACCACCCAAAAATGGGCAGTTTTAACCAAAATTTTGAATCTAAATATCTCGAGAACGAAAAGAGATATCGACCTGCGGTTTCAAAATTTGGAATCAGCGCATGGAGAAGTATCTAGATACTGAAAAATTAGATTTTTGAAAATTTTGAAGTTTTTATCTAAATTTGGGGTATAATGACTTTTGGGGCAATAGTTCAAAAGTAGGTAGAGATATAAACTTGGTAGTAACATTATTTGATTGTAACGAATTATTTTATATATTTATGATTCTCTATCTCTAAATATATAGAAGATATAATAAAAATGGTCGATGTATTGGATAGAGAATCCTGTTATCTTTAATATTTGTAATTATACAAATTTCAAAAAATAAAATTTATAAGATTTTTTTAAGAAACTACTACTTCCGGTTGTTCAATTGTTACCAAAGAAGTAGTTGTTTCTTGAAAAATTCTGTGAAACATGATTTTTTTGAAATTTATATTAACTCCAAATATTAAAGCATATAAATTCTCTATCCGATACATTGATCATTTTTATTATCTTTTATAAATATAGAGATAGAGAATAATAAATATAAAAAATAATCCGTTGTATTGAGTCTCACAACCCAAACAACCTCATGGAAACCAGTTGAAAAATTAAAATGTTTGTAATTGTCAGAAATGTCAAAAATCCAAATACATTACTGAAGGCTTTTCTAATTTTATTATTAATTAAATATTTAAAATTATAGATTTATATATAACATATACGCATCAGACATACTGTCAATCTCGTTAATGAATTTGAAGAATCTCGATTATTTAGAAAAGTAGAAAGAACTAAAACATATAAAAATGTATTAATAATGAATATATATTTAAATAAATAGGAAATTCAGTCATATAATGTAAAAGTTTTATTTTCTTGTCTACGTTTCGGAAACTATTTTTCCTTCATCAGGACACTACAATAAATATATAAAATACAATAATCAAATACATAATGGGTAACTATAATACTTACAAAAAATTACAACAGGAAACGGAAAAATGTCATATAGGAAAGGGAAATGTTTTTTTTTTTTTTAAATGTTTGTAAATGTCATTAAAATATGTAACGATGGCAACAACAAAAAATTTATTAAATTTATATATATGAAAAATAGTAGCTATATATATAAATTTAATAAATTTTTTGTTGTTGCCATCGTTACATATTTTAATGACATTTACAAACATTTAAAAAAAAAAAAAAAACATTTCCCTTTCCTATATGACATTTTTCCGTTTCCTGTTGTAATTTTTTGTAAGTATTATAGTTACCCATTATGTATTTGATTATTGTATTTTATATATTTATTGTAGTGTCCTGATGAAGGAAAAATAGTTTCCGAAACGTAGACAAGAAAATAAAACTTTTACATTATATGACTGAATTTCCTATTTATTTAAATATATATTCATAAAGTATATACAGTCGTTTATAAAAAAATATATATATATATGTATTAATAATGAATGTAATTAGAATTTTTGTGTGTATATAGCCTAATATGGAAATGGCGAGAGGTCTTTGCTGGCCTCAACAGATTTTTGTATCTAACCTTAGAATTGTGAACAACAGTATATCCAATTCCCAAGCGAAATACTATGAAAATACTAATTCAGTCTTATAATGAGAATCGTAATGACTCCGTTAGTTTTTATGGCCACATGAAATGAAAATGCAGATAGAAACAAACTTTTACACCTAATACACTATCACACCAACATTAAAGTTAATCAAAATATTTCAAATGCAACATTGCATGAAACAAACTAATATCCAGCAGATATTTCCATGATAAATGCGATAAACTTTTACGATAATTGGCAATAGATCAACACCCTTATCAAGCTAAAATCATATTGAACACGAATGGAACCATTTATTCTCACATGTCTCATGTTGCAGATGTCAAACAACATGCGAAGTAATCGTTCATTGTACGTCACTTCCCGGGTTTCATTCCCGTGATAGGATAGAGTTATTGGTCGCGGAGATTAAGAGATATTACTAAATTAAAACCGAAGGAAATTTCAAATTAGGGGGTGTATGATTAGATTATTAAGATAAGATCTCGTGTAAATACACTCTACTGATACCTTTCAATAATCGATCAATGTAAATTAAAGATCTTTGTTACTGATTGGGTATTGTTTTACTGCAATTTTGACATTTTGTGTTTTCTATGTATCATCTGTTACTAGATGTTTTTTATTCACTCACAGCCCGATTCACAAAAATGTTTAAGCTAATCCTCATTTTTGGATTAGTGAATTCTTTTCTATTCCGGTATTTAATTTTCATGATATTATCAATAAAGGTAGATAGTAAGAATAGATTAGACTATATTTTAAGATATAAACTGTCAAAATTAGAGTAGAATTCGCTAATCAGTAGGCTCTATAATACCTAAGACCTGTTCAACTACGTATTCCTCAATCTAGAATTAATGGGAAAAACTGAAAAGGTTTTGATAACTATTAGACAACCGAAAATTGCAATAGTTTATCACCATTTTTGGCTAACTTATTCATGAGTCACTTTGAAACTGAATTTAAGAAAAATAATAAAGATTTTCCTAGAGTTTGGATTCGATATGTTGATGATATTTTTGCTATTATTAATACCGAAACTTGCGATTTAGATAACTTTTTAGCCAGATTAAATTCAGTTTTTCCATCAATTAAATTTACGATTGGAAAAGAAACCACTAAACAATTACCATTTTTGGACACACTGGTTAATAGAAACAAAACTAAATTAGAATTTGACATAATAGGAAACCTACGAATACTAATCGATTTATAACAGCTGACTCGAATCATTTTTGGCAACATAAATTAGCAGCGTTTAACTTTTTTAATTAATAGACTGACCAAGTTTCCGTTAAACAAAACACGTTTTGAAAATGAATTGAAATATATTAAAGAAATATATATAATGGATTCCCGGTTAAAATTATAGATAAACTAGTCCATAAATTTAAAAATCGTCAATCCGTATTAGATTTCACAACTTTAACGCCAACGAATAATAAAAATAATAAATATATAACATTACCATTTGATAATGCCACCAAAGGTTTAAACAAAATTTTTAAAAATCAAAATTTAACGGTAACTTATAAATCAAATAACACCATTAAATCATTATTAGGTAACCCTAAAGATAAAATAGATAATAATAAAAGATCCGGTGTTTATAAAATTTACTGTAAAGATTGTAATAAAGTTTATATCGGGCAAACTAAAAGACAAATTGATACTCGGTTTAAAGAACAATTCTATCATTTGAAAAGCGGTAATCCTGATAAATCTAGCGTAGCACAACATACGTGTATTAATAATCATAAAATTGACAATTCTAATATAAAACAAGTTGATAATAATAGATATTTAGACGCACATGAGAGTTTAATAATACATAAATTTAAAGATAAATTGATGAACGCGGACCTAGGTCCCATCCCAAATTCTAAATTATATGAGTTAATATAAGACAGTTACTCTGTTTAATCTTAGTTACCCAATTAGGTATCCACTCACCTATGACTCCTGTAACCCGTGTTCTCTCCCTTATTCCTCAGAGCTGTTTTGACCTCTGGCATGGTTTACATGCTGAGTAATCTTAACTTCTCTGTTTTTACTTTGTAGTTTCTACTGATGATGAGAACTTAGTTCTCGAAATACGTATATAGTTTTTAAATTTATTGTTAAGGTTAAGGGGTTTTTTCTTTAGTTATAATCATTATGCATTGAGCATAAAAACATTCTGTGGCATCAAGACTTTATTTATCACATTTTATCTGCTACGATGGGCGCAATAGTTACTCAAATAAGTAAATTATTTTTACGACAGTGTTTCTAGTATGGCCAAATTGCCTGAGACCAATACACATCGGAGCAATCTAATTACCATCGCATTTAATATGATCTTGTTTCCCTATCGACTGAAGTCTATCTAAATTAAATAATATGAGGTAAGTACTGCTTTTAGTTGGTAGTATACTTGTAGTGCAATGTAAAGCAAACATCAGTCGCAGTCGTAGCGAGGGTGTACGGGAAGTCTAAGAACAGTAGATGATATTACAAAGGAAGCAATCCAAATACAAGTTCGGTGTAGCGATTACGACAACGACATCGGCAAGGAGAACAAGAAGGAGAGAACGAGGTTTGTTCCAACAACGGATGTTATTAATTATGTTTCGTCGTCAACCCTGCTACTCCATGTGTGAGGGTGACGTCTGAAGCCCTACAATAACTTCGGTTCCTGCGGTAGGACATGTCATAAGGATAAGGGTAATCATTGCTAACTCACAACTTTTATTTGTACTTAGGGAGAACTTAGAAACTAAAGGTTATCTTATGAATGATGAAATGAAGAGGGATTATAATAAGAATATTAAATATTTCTGTACATAGGGTTCATAAAGTGAAGGAACCGTTCGATATTAGAAATATTGTTGAAAGTAAATTTTTGGATATTAAAATGCCAGAAGGTTAAATACTAAATTTTTATTTTATATTGATTTGATACTTACAAACATACATTGCCTTTTTGCCTCTCACTGAGAATAGTCCAGTCAATAGAGACCAAAAAGACCTTTCCCTTACAGAAGGTGGGGAAAAAATGATTTTAACATATGTTTGGGTCGAGACGGGGATGAAAAATTCAAATTTGTTACCTTGGGGAGGCTAGGCGTGAGCCGCCATCTTGGATCAAAGGTGCAAAAAATGAGTTTTTTGCTATTATCTCGAAAACAGTGGCCCGTATCAAAATTTTACAAGAATACAAATTTAAAGCTCGTTACTTTTTGTACAAAATAGGTTTTTGCATTTTTTACCTAGGAAGAACTCTCAAAGAGTTATGTTCAAAAATAGGTAACCGGAACGACAATTTATGAAAGAAGATTTAATCACTCAAAATATACACAATATTAATTTTTTAATACTTAGTCTAGTAGATTTTGTTATTTGTAACAGTTTACATTTGGCGTGGCTTTAAAAGAAGTAAATTATCGATGATTTTTAAATAATTTTTGTCAGCGCTCTTTCACAAATTCATCAACCTTTCTGACCCGGTTGAAGATACGGTACCGCGGTTTAAAAATTTTAATTCAGTTCGGAATTCTCCTTCGTGTCATGTTAAACGATTTTTGCTCCAATGAGCGGTTAACGAATTCAACAATTTAAACTTGAATTGAATTTTTTTTTACGATCCTTACAATCCGATTTTAGTATTTTTGATGTGTATGTGTGTGTGTGTGTGTGTGTGTGTGTGTACGTGTGGATGTTGGAAGGAAGATTCCTTAAAAGCTATAATACTTAAGACCTGTTTAACTATGAATTCTTCATTCTGACATTAATGGAAAAAGTTGAAAAGTTTTTAATAACAAAAGAACAACCGAAAGTAGTAGTTTCTGAAAAAAATCTTCTAAACATTTTTTGTTTGTTACCTATTACTAATATTGAAAAACATAAAATTCTATATTTGATACATTTATATTTTTTATTATATTTTCTAAAAATTTGGAGATAAAGGCAGTATAATGTGAGTGTCAAAAATCAATAGTTTTAGTGACCTTTCTCTTATTTTGACAGATCATAATAAGTTAAGGAATATTTTGAAATTTTTAAAAACAGTGAATTTATATGACGAAATTAAAATTCTATGTTTTTCTTCAAAATGGTAATAGTTATTTACATTTGAGTGCGTGTAAGTTGTATTTTACAGCGAGGCGAGTGCCTTATTAGCTGGAGCGCTGTAAAATAATTCACGCACGAGAATTGTATCAAATTTTTTGTCCGACGATAATGAAAATCACTTTTTTTAATGAGATAGGTTGTACTTCTGAAAAGGGTTACTTTAAAATACTGGGGTTAAGTCAATTTCCAAATTTCATTTTACTTACCTTCATTAGAGTACTTCTA
Organism: Ophonus ardosiacus; assembly: GCA_943142095.1. Taxonomy (NCBI): domain Eukaryota; kingdom Metazoa; phylum Arthropoda; class Insecta; order Coleoptera; family Carabidae; genus Ophonus; species Ophonus ardosiacus. Next base: position 45,279,948 of record OW964831.1, on the reverse strand, counting down.
GCGAAAATTTATCAGTAATAATAGACGTTGTTTATGACTGATAATATATTTATTTGCTGATGTTTTCTTCGTAATAAATAATAGGTAGGTGTCGATATTTGACATTTCAGAAATATTCGCCTCGCGTATTTGACAGGTATATCAATCGGTGACTATGTCGGTAACGGCGGATTTTTACAATAATGACACATGTCGCTGCCGTGATTTTAAATATAGGATATGTTAAAGTAAAAAAATAACTTAAGTAGGTAGTACTTTTTTAAATGAACTTTAAGTAAAGATGATTTCTTTTCTAAATGCCCATAAACGTCCAGTGTATTTTGATTATTTTACCGCATAGTTAGACAAGTTACAAACACAGTAAGCGTAAAATGTAGGTTACACTTGCTGTGTATACAATTGTAAAGTTCCCATTACACTTCAGGAGGGTAAAAATTAATTATATTTATATTGCTAATTTTCAAATTTTTATAACATTATATTATGTATTATCATACATATTTTTGTATTGTTGTGCTATTTATTATTATAAGTTTTAGTTTTATGTTCTTGCATTATAATTTTTATATTGTTATTGTTAATTTGTTATAGGATAATAATCTTTGTAGGTGATCCCCAATAAATAACTAAATAAATAAATTTTGTGATATTCTCAAAGCTTTTTCTGGGAAGTACTTTCAAAGATATTTTTCGAAGCAAAACTAAACTCCTTGACAGAATTAACGCATCACTTTTAATTTTTCGTTTATTTTACAGAAAGATTAAATTAAAAAAAAAAACTTATCTATACTTCTTTTTTACCAATACATAAAACAATAAAATATTAGTATAAAATAAGAATTGAATCTTAATTTTTATTATTTTCATTCGTCTAGAACCCTAAATGGTCAATTGAATCTTTGAAAATTTCATATATGATTCTGTTTCGAAATAAATCGAAAAAAAAGAAGTAGTGCGATAATTTTTCCAGGAATTTATTTTGAGATTTACACCAAAATCTAATAGCTTCTTTCCATACCTATTAAAATAAGGTACAAAAAGAAAGTTTTCAGAATTTTCTGAATGATGGTATTTGAATAAGAGTGTTGAAGCAATCCATTCATACACAAACACACACATACAGACATCATCTTGAAAATGTTAAAATCGGATTCTAGGTACCTTAAAACGTGGTCATTTACCAAAATCTCGACTTGCGGTTTTTATCACGATCCGTATACCTCCCTTACCAAGTTATAGTGAGAGGCAAAAATGAAAAAATTACATTTTTATATAAACTTTATTTGAAGATAATCACAAAATTAGTATAATTACAAGTAGTAGAAATACAAATACCCATCAAAAAACTGTTCAAGATTTTAAAATACTAAAACTTTATTAACTTCCTCGTTGTTAAATTCAGTTTGAATAGAAGTAAGTTATAAGTTAATCAGCTTGCGGGTAAATAAATAACATTATTTAGCGACATTTTGTGTTTTAGACAGTTTGCAAAGTTTAATAAAACGTCTGTGAGAATAATTTCATCAAGCAGTGTTTCCTGAATGATAAAATTCAGCACAAAAGATTTGCATAAATTAGGCTGTTAAGAATGGGAACACAGTAAGCTTATATGCAACTACAAGTTTGTAATAATAATAATATTTCGTGTGAAGAGGCAGAGCAAGGGCTCTAAATCTTCTCGCTCGCAAGATAATGGTTGTATTATACAGTCCACAGCTCTTCACAACAACTTGTATTGAATTGTCGAAACTTTGAACAATGCTGCAAGCGAGATAAATAAAGTATTATGTTGTCCCTGATAGTAATCGCAATGGCAAGCACCTTTCAATTTAACCACCTATAAGACGCGAATGTGAAACGTAAATCATACACTTGCTTCCCGGCATCATTCACGCGCTTACAACCGCTTTTATAACTCAATAACTTGGAAACGTAAACATCTTGTCCACATTGTTATTTATTTTAACATAATTCGACACTACATCTTCAAGAAAAGATTTTTGCTAAACTACAAAATATTTGTTTGACGTTCTGTATAAAGTTTTCGTCACCAAAAATCGAGGGACGGTCTTAAACAACTTAATCGTCTATCATCTTGTCCACATTATTATTCTTTTTGACACAATTCGACACTACATCTTCAAGAAAAGATTTTTGGTAAACTACAAAACAAAATATATGTTTGACGTTCTGTATAGTTTTCGTCACCAAACATCGGGGGACGGTCATAAACAACTTAACCCCCTATGACTTAAGTTCATAATAAAACCTAAAACTTCTGCCGATCATAAATTATAAGACTGAATACTGTCACTGTTTTGCACATAAAACCAAAGTAATTTGCGGTGTACCGTACTAAACTACACCATTCTAGTTTTATAGTAGGCGTGTTTCTTCGGACTGTGATTATGATTTTCTAAATAAAGATTCCTTCGAATCATGCTTAAATTTAATTCCAATTAAACAACAAAATTAACTCGGTCAACACGAAACCTACACAACGTCGAACGAACCAGCGGCAAACGTCAAATGATAAATCAGCTATTTTGTTTGAAGTAATACCCAAATCGAAAATAGTCTAAAGATGGATTGTGCTGAATCAGAAATAATATTTTTAGTATGGAATGCGAAGTAAAATATGAAAACAAGTTTGTCTTTTTTACCTCTCGCTAAGAGAGGTATTGGATTCATGCTAAAATTCGCATATCCAGATTTTATTGAATAAGCACGATTTAAGGTCCCTACAATCCGATTATAACATTTTTAAAATTATGTCTGTGTGTGTGTGTGTGTGGATGTGTGTATGTGTGTGTGTGTGTATGTATGTATGTCTGGATGTTGTAGCCACGATTCCTCAAAAACTATAAGACTTAAAAAATATTTAACTGCAGTTTCCTCAATTTGACATTCCTGGGAAGAGCTGAAAAGGTTTTGGTAACAATTGAACAACCGGAAGTAGTAGTTTCTTAGAAAAATTCTTCTAAATATATTTTTTTGGGAGGTTTTTTTATTAAATATTGAACATAAAATTCCCCATCTAATACACTTAAAATTTTTATTATATCTTGTATATATTTAGAGATAAAGACACTATAATTTATAGAGTGAACTAATCGCAGAGGCTACGGCACTAAGGAAACCAGTTCCAATGTTTATAACATAATTTGTAAATGACACATGTCAGTGTCAAAAATCAACAGTTTTAGTGACATTCTGATAACTTTTATTGGGAAGTATATTTAATTTTTCTTATTGTTTTATTAATTAAATATTTGAAATTATAGGTAAAATTGTGGTAAAATGCATATATCCATCAGAAATACCGCCAATCTGGTTAATGAATTGGAAGAATCTCTGACATTTAGAAACTTCCTCATACAATGAAAAATAGATATAATTAGAATTATATATGTGCAGAAGACATGTTAAATATAATAAAAAAACAATATTTGGGTAATGTTCTATAATATTTTATTATAAAACGACGGTTCGAAAGCGAAATGCAATACAATACTTATATAGCCTTAATATGGAAATGGCGAGAGGTCTTGTGCTGGCCACAACAGATTTTTGTACTTGCAGGATCTTAGAAAAATCGAAACCAATAATGAATGTTGAATCTACTGACTCAAGTTCTAGTAGTTCGGATGGTTCTAATGTAGACATAAATTTGCACATTCCAATATTTCATTGCTTGCTTTTTCCGCCATTTCATATCTTTTGTTATTTTAATTACATTGATCATGCGAAAAGACTGATTCAGAAGGGAAAGGGGAATGGCGGATTGTGATCACAAAACGGAAGAGTGGAGATAACGAATAACGAACGAAGGAACAATTTTCTTTTTGATCATGTTCACTTTGTTCAAGTTTATTACGAATCACAGTCCAAAGAAACACGCCTAATAATAACTTATTATTTTTATTACTACGAAAAATATTGCATAAACTTTCATTTAAAATACTTTTTAAAAAGTGTGAAACTGGCTCATTGTTACAGCAAACAAAATTAACCTAAATATTTATTGTAAGTGTATGAAACTCTTTTATGTCGTCCTTGTTCCACTTTTTAACTTGAAACAATTTGCGGTTTTCTTAATTCTATTTTCTTAATGTGTATTTTCAAACAGTTTCATTAGTGGTTACATTGTTTTTTTAATTAAACAAAAGTATCTTTCCGGTGATATTGAGGTAGAACAATGTAAAAATCCTCACTAGTTGCATGTGTCTGAGCGGCCGTAACTGGTCGGCGCGGTGTGAAACAGACAGTTATCAAGTTGGTCCAAACCGCATCTCAGCGAAACGGTCAGGACTCCGGTTTAATACATCCTTGGGACTTAATACACGAAACTATGTCCGCAGATAGCTTCACTTACGGAGCATGCAAGATGGCCGCCGTTGGGGGGTTATTAAGCACGGGTAATTTCCAAGTTTTAACTACGCTGGTCACGCACTAAAAGTTGAATATGTTGACGCAACGCTTGCTCGCACTATATTAACGGCCATTGCAGGAAGTATCAGCCTAATTGGCTGAAGACACTCCTTGAACTTGCCACCCTCTTCAATCTTCTAGCTTGTAGTCATCACTTCATTTATTATAAATTACAAACGGTTTTCATTATGATGTTAATAGGTATCAATAGAAAATCAAATCCAAAGTTTATATTCTGCCTCATCGAAATTCATAAAATCGCCATAAATCTTTAGAACGCCTCCCAGTTAACTTGACAAAGAAACCCAAATTTTTGTTAAGGCTTTTTAAAACTGGGTACGATAACTAATTATAATCTACAAACACCACTGTACTGCAATAATCTTTTTAGCCCTCCTGAAGTGTAATGGGAACTTTACAATTGTATACACAGCAAGTGTAACCTACATTTTACACTTACTGTGTTGTAACTTGTCTAACTATGCGGTAAAATAATCAAAATACACTGGACGTTTATGGGCATTTAGAAAAGAAATCATCTTTACTATAATAAAGTTCATGTAAAAAAGTATTACCTACTTAAGTTATTTTTTTACTTTAATATTTTCTATATTTAAAATTAATTTATATAAACCAAACTCACGGTAGCGACATCTGTCATTATTGTAAAAATCTGCCGTTACCGACATAGTCACCAATCGATATACCTGTCAAATACGCGAGAATTGCTGAAATGTCAAACATCGACACCTACCTATTATTTATTACGAAGAAAACATGAGGAAATAAATATATTATCAGTCATAAACAACGTCTATTATCACAGATAAATTTTTGCTAGAAGAAGTACTCTAATGAAGGTAAATAAAATCAAATTTGGAAATGGACTTAACCCCAGTATTTTAAACTAACCCTTTTCAGAAGTACAACCTATCTCATTGAAAAAAGTGATTTTCATTATCGTCGGCCAAAAAATTTGATACAATTGCGTGAAGTATTTTACAGCGCTCCAGCTAATAAGGCACTCGCATTAAGGGCTCGTGCCTTAAACAAAGCAGTCGTGCTGTAAAATACAACTTACACGCACTCGAATGTAAATAACTATTACAGTTATTTAGGTAAGAGTTATTAGACTTTTAAAAAAGGTGTGGCATCTCTCCCAGAATTACCCTAACTTGATAACGAAGGATAATCAGAAAATTTACTAGTCTTAATTTTCGATTTATTATAGCCCCTTGATTCCAATTCCAAATAAACGGCCATCATTTTTGAGATACCTCCTATCCAATCACTCTCTTTGTACAAAGTAGGTAAATCTACATGAACCTATGTTAAAAGGCGCTTTACTAAGGAAAGTATTTAAGATAAACCTTTTGAAACGGTTATAAGTCTTTTCAGGTTATACAAAAAATAGTGTATTTTGTTCGTTGTTCCAAGGGTTGCAAGACTTGAATTCGTCTCATTTTTGCAAATTCCTTTCTCACAAGATAAAATGTTACTTTTAATTTTTATGTTATATTATAATGTAGGTCCGCAGGGCCTTTTTATTAGATTTTTTATCACAGCAACCGGGCCCTAATGGCCCCTTGTCAAAGCGGGCCCTAGGCCGTGGGCTCGTGGGCCCAGGCGGTAATAAGGCCCTGTAGGTCCGTTAACATTAACAATAATAATCTGATTGGGTGTTGCCAAACAATAACGTTAAAATTTAAGTTAACGTAGTTAATAACTAAGTCAACAGTCAAAGTCTACACTTCACGCCATTAAAAGTAGTTAGAAAGTAACTCAAGGTAACTAAGTTACTTTTAATGAGTAACTAGTAAATAACTTAGTTCTTTTACCAAAGTAACTGGAACTTAAGTAACTTAGTTACTTTTTTCTGGAGGTAACTGTAATTGTAACTAGTTACATTTTAAAAGTAGCTTGCCCAGCTCTGACGTTATTTAACGCTGGTTTCAGAATCCCAATGTTAATTAGTTAATATTCATAACAGTTTATTCAGTACACAAAAACTTTTGGGTAACTCTGTTTGGGTTGTAAAGGTACACAGTATAAAGAACACTCGCTCAGTAAAGCATATATCCATCCATATCTCCCCACTCTCATTGTAAACGTATAGGTAATACCTACAACACCGGTAAATAATTTCCAGACGAGAGAATCAAGGCGGCTTAGCCAGCCTCAGAACCCAGGCTTCACATGTTTATGATTGTTTAATTTAGCGTCGTTCGGTAGCCGACCAGCCCTGCCCCAATCTAACATCTGAATGTGCGCATTCATGTTTAAATTACTGATATGTTTGGCTCTATTGTCGTGTACTTATGTGACAATCGCCTGGGACCGTGATGTCACATCGAAGGATTACCATGTTTGCCAGTTTTTACAAGGAAGTCTAGGTTTTGAATCTAGGATGCCATGCTTGGGGACAGGACAAAGATGACAAATGCAAGTGAATGAAATGAGAATTGCGTGAAGAAAGGGCAGATGTTTTTTGAAATAAGGATTATTTGCATGAAGATTTTCTTGGAAGGCCCTAACGGAAGATTAAAAAAAGGAATTATGTTTATCTTCGGTAGCAATACCAATAGTAGGTATTCCGATCTTGGTGACATTTGCAAACAGTAAGCATAAATGACATTTAAAACCTATTCGGACGATTAGATTCGAAAGAAATACATACAATTATATTTCTAGTCAGATACGTTTGACGGTGTCCATAGTTGTTTTATTAAGTGATCGTTCTAATAACTTCAGTTTTGCTAATAATCTGAATTACTCGTACATTATTAAATCATATTTAAATATTTAAAATAAAAATATGGTGAATATAATGCAGTCAATTCTTTCTAAATCGACTCTATAATATTAGTTTTTCTCTAAAATGAATTATATTTATAACATAGTTTGTAAATGACAGATGTCAGTGTCATAAAACAATAGTTTCAGTGACGTTCTGAAAGCTTTTTCTGAGAAGTACATTTAATCTTTCTTATTGTTTTATTAAATAAATATTTAAAATTGTAGGTAAAATGCATATATTCATCGGAAATACCGCCAACCTTGTTAATGAATTAAAAGAATCTCTAACATTTAGGAACTTCCTCATACAATGAAAAATAGATATATTTAGTTTTGTACGTGTGCAGAAGACATGTTAAATACAATAAAAAACAATATTTGGATAAAGTTCTGTAATTGTTTTTGTTATGAAATAATGGTTCGATAGCGAAATGCAATACTACAATACGTATATAACATAAAATGGAAATGGCGAGAGGTCTTTTGCTGGCCACAACAGATTTTTTATTATTTAAAAATGTTTAAAATGTGTATCTTGATACATTTTTTAGTGTTATAATTTTATTGAATTCATAGAACTTTCGTTATGGAATTTATAGAAAATAGTATATGTTCATGCTACAGTTTTACTGGATATATAGAATATTTTCCAAGAAACTTTTGGTATGGGATTTGTGCAAAATACATAGAATTGGCGGAAGGTAATGTGCTGGCCACATCAGATTTTTTCTGAATATGTAACAGATTTTGACGTCGTCATTACCAACAAAAAAAATCTGTTGTGGCCAGCACAAAACCTTCCGTCAATTCGATATATTTTGTACAAATCCCATACCGAAAGTTCCTCTGAAAAGATTTTATAAATCCAAACGTACATTATGTAAATTCCTGCTTCTTTAGCTTTTTCGTCTTTTATTAAGGGTCGCTGTTTCTTACTCTTCTCCTCTACTCATTCCTGTTCAACGCATCTTCTTCGCACAGTTCTTCCTGTCTCAAATCTTCTGCTACATAGTCTTTCCGTCTTCTTTTTGGCCTTCCTCGTATTCCCAGCACTGAAAATTCCATTCTTGAGGCGACACTCTGTCACTTAGTATATCATTTTCTAATCCTATACTTTCCACTTTGGTTTTGCGCTTGAAACTGACATCTGTCAATTAGAATTTTTTGAACATATCTGCTGTTTTCATAATTTTATCAAAGCTAACTGATTTTTGGAAGTTCATCTCTCTTAATCTCTTTATAACTCTTTATATATTGAATATGAAAGAAAATGTATAATCAAACAGTACAGAGAATAAGATATTCTTTCTTATTGATAACATAAAATGTCGAAAAATTATATTTAATTGCGTTTTTCCAAGAAAAATTGTTGAAAACTTCAAATAATCGTACTTCCGGTTGACCAATTATAACCAAAATCTAATCAGCTTTTCGCGTGGTTGTAAAGAAGAGGATTACGAAAGAATCATAATTTTTAGAATTGTTGTTTTGGAGTTATCGTCGGAGAAAAATTTGTCACATACACACAGGCACACACGGACACACATACAGACATCATCGTAAAACTAATGAAATCGTATTCTAGGGACCCAAAAACGTGCTTATTCATTAAAAACTCACCATCGAATTTTTTACCAAAGACAATACCTTCCTTACCTAAAGGCGACGGAAGGTAAAAAACACACACACCTTAACGCTTTTTACCGTAATATATTAAGTTCCATGCTTTTATAACTGACAAACTAAGACAAGAGAATTAAACATATGTGTATATTTCAACACAATTATTCTGATTAGGAGAATATCCCTTACATGTATGTTTACACATGCTCCAATTAAATCTTTGTGTTATGAAAACGTGTCATTAGGAAGGAAGTATCGTTGAATAGAATGTAGTGTTTTATTGTATATGTAGGAAATGATAGTGTAACATAATATTATAATTGCATCAGGGATTAGTATCTTAATGGCGTACATGAAGTGCGTTGGAGCCTCGGAAGGCTGAACAGAGCTGTTGTCTCATGTGGCAACAATTGCTGCTGGTGCTTCTGCTTGCCTTTCATTCACACTACACACTCCACAACAGCCGGTGCTATTGCTACTGCTACTACTGCTGTTGCTGTTGCTGATACTTACGACTTAAGTACGACACTGTGTGTGACAAGTACACTGCATATAATACAAAACAGTCTAACTGGTTTCATTAGGCACAAGTAATAAGTAATGATTCTGTAAACCGGGTCTTGCACTCTATTTTAAAGTACCAACTCCAACACTTGAAGGTGGGACGTATGATTTATTATCTTTATTTTACTATGTTATGTTTCGATTTATGTTATACGAAGGTCAAACTAGATTAGGGATGTTGAAAGAAGTTTTATATGACTTCAAATTTATAAATTTTAAAAGATATTGATATTGTTCTTTAAAAAACCTCAAGTTTGAAAATATCACGAAATATCCGTTAGATATTTTACAATTAAATACTGAAATTTGTGTAATATTTTGAAAAAGTCACGTGATCTGAATTCTAAAACAGAATGTCAAAGTATATACATCTTAACATATGACAAACTATCGCCTACTTTTTACCTCTCGCTAAGAGAGGTATTGGAATCATGCTAAAAATCACATATCCAGATTTTAGTGGATAAGCACGTTTTAAAGTCCCTAGAATCCAATTATAACATTTTTACGATGATGTCCGAATGTGTGTGTGTGTGTGTGTGTGTGTGTGTGTGTGTGTGTGTGTGTGTGTGTGTGTGTGTGTTGGAGCCACGATTTCTCAAATACTATAAGACTTAAAAAATATTTAACTGCAGTTTCCTCAATCTGACATTCCTGGGAAGAGCTAATTAGATTTTGGTAATAATTGGACAACCGGAAGTAATAGTTTAAAAAGAAAAATCTTCTAAATATTATTTTTTGTAAATTTGTAATATAAAATATTAATGAATATAAAATTCTCTATCCAATACATTAAACATTTTCATTCTGTCTTCTATAGATTTAGAGATAGACTGAATTATAAATATATAAAATAATCCATTCTACATATAATGAATGGAAATCATTTGAAAAATTAAAATGTTTATAGGTAATTGACATAACTGTCAATGTTAAAAATCCAGACATTACTGAAGATTTTTTTGGGGAGTACTTTTAATATTTCTTATTTTATCATTAACTAAATATTTAAAATAATAGTTAGATGTAGAATTCGTACATGGATAAGTGGAAATGTAATAGAAATATAATATGCTGTTGTTATAACGAGGAAAAGACTCCGTCAACATCTAAATTGGTGTAAAAAGAAAGGGATTCATTTGTAAGCTAAAGTATGTAGTATCAGTGTCAACTAAATACGCGCTTACAATTCATATAATTCATCATATACCCTTCAGAAATACCACCAATCTCGTCAATGGATTGGAAGAATCTTGAACATTTAGAAGAGTAGGAGGAAACTTGTTCATAGGATGAATTGAAAAATAAAGAATAAATGTAATTAGATTTTTTTTTGTGTACCAGAAATGTTAAATACAATACTTATACAGCCTAATATGAAAATGGCGAGAGGTATTGTACAGGCCACAACAGATTTTTTATATATAAATAATGTAAACTATTTTTCCTATTAGCTATGAAAGACGTTCTGTATGTACTCCGACATTACAGGAATAGGGGGTTGTTCATGACTATTACTGGTGCTAATCTTTTTATTAAATTATGTTATTTATATAAGTTAATTACTGAATCGTTATTATAACGTTATCGAGTATCGTTATGTTACGTTTTCCATTCCTAAATACAACAGGTTTTTTTAATTCAATCGATCTTTTATTATTATAAAGGAATAACATTACCCCATAATATTGTTTTTGCAAATATTTGCAACGGGTGAAGCTAGTATTGAATAAAGTTGATTAACCAAGTTTTACGATACAGAGACATTAAAGGGTATTTAAATTTTAAAATGAAACCGGTGCAAAAGGCCATTAGTGAAATTTAATATTTAACACTGGCCAAAGCAGATTTTTCTGAGCAAAATTATACATACATGTAACGGGTAGGTTATTAAAAATTTGCTATAAAGTTACAAAATCGATACAGGGTCTATGTTAATTTTAGATATAGATTAAAAAATAATTCATTAATGAGGGTATGTATAATTATTTTAGTAGATATAAATTTTAGGTTCATATTTTGTTAATGCGAACCCAACATGTAGTGAAGTTCATACTCATTTATTATTCTTACAAAAAAATATGTAACCGACTGAAAATAGTTCTTCTCAATAAATTAGGATGAATTTTCTCGACCACTGGTATAGATTAAATAATTAATTGTTAGGAGGAAGTAACGCCGTACCTGTTGATAGATAAAATGTATTAACGGATTTCTCGGCGGTGATTGTAAGGAATTATATTGTTGTTATTCCATAAAGTAGTTAATTTTATTTAAATTTCCAATATTTCGTTACACATTTTGTAACTTCATCGGGGAATACTACAATGTACATAATTTTGTAAAAAAGTAAGTTACATAGATGAATTTTGTTTTATTTACAAATAGTTTCAACTGTTGTAATCATTTGACAAATTGATAAATTCAGAAACATTCAATTCATACATATTATTTAAAGAATTTTGACACATGTTCTACTTTCCTAGTCAAGATTTTGTTAACAATTGGACAACCGGATAACAGGAAGTAGTAGTTTCTTAAAAAAAATCTTCTAAATATTATTTTTTGAAAATTTGTATTATTGCAAATATTAAAGATTATAAAATTCTCTATCCGATAAATTGAATATTTTTATTATATCTTCTATAGGTTTATAATAGAGAATAAAATAAATATAAATAAATATATCATCACGGCATAGTACCCATTACTGGGTGTGCTAATATCTACAACGCATGCAGACATCGATAATGATATATTTTACCGTGTGGGCGCTTACCAGGCGTCACCTCACGGACTCTCATAGCTGGTGTGGAGAGTGCACCACAGGGATCACTATTGTGCAATTAAAAGTCTGCATTGGCCGGGATCGAAACCGAGTCACCAGATAGGCAAGCAGAGACTATACGCACACAGCCACGCGATATGATAGAGAATTATAAATATATAAAATAATCCGTTGTAATGAATCCCACAGCCCAAATAACTCCATGGAAACCAGTTGAAAAATTAAAATATTTGTAATTGGCGCAAAAATGTCAGTGTCAAATATCTAGATACATTACTGAAGACTTCTACTGGGAATTCAATATTTCTTATTTTATTCAATTAAATATTTAAAATTATAGACAAATATATGATATATACCCATCAGAATTATTACAAATCTCGTCAATGAATTTGAAGAATCTCTAATATTTAGAAGAGTAGGAAAAATCTTATTTATAGAATGAATTAAAAAATATAAAAATATATGAATAATATATGTAATTAATTCTTTTTTATGTACCAGAAAAGTTAAATACAGTATGTACTTATATAGCCTAATATGGAAATGGCAACAGGTCTGTATTGGCCACAACAGATTTTTTTTGTAATTTGAAAATCCTGGCCTTCCCCCAACATTTTGAGTGCCGCTGCTGAAAATCTGGGTTGACCCAACCACATATACTCCTCATCGTTGTTCTACTTGACTGAACTTCTCCTGGTGCAGATGCGTGGAAACAAATTTTTTATCCGTTTGTGGTAATGAAAAAACGATTTAGAAAAAGAGTATTCTTTCCTCCACTTGAACATTCTTTGCAATAATCCGTTTTAAAAACCCATTTCTGGTTTTGTTCCGTACGGTTTTTAAAATATTTATTGTGAGAAAAATATACAGACAGTTAACAACGGAAATTCTACTGGCGGAGAGAAATCTGAATCAGATTTTCTTACCTCGAAATCCTAACTCTTTCTTCGCGGAATACTTCACTGCACATTTTTAATAGGTTATTTCTGGAATAGTTCAATCTTTGAATTCATAGAAAAGTGTTTACAAAGTTGAATTATATTTTAAAATTTGCATCTCAAATAAAAATCGTAAACAAGTTAATATAGTTAGTGTATATTCTATAGAGAAGAAAATTTTTTAAATAGATTATTTTTGGAATCCCCGTTTCGCGACCATAGGCACACGATCGCGAGTCAAGTATTATCAATTTTATCTAATTCCGCTAAAATAATTTAAAATCCACAAAGTTCTAGGTATTTCTATGACCGCTTGATATACATATTTCAAATCAATTTACCCAAGTGTTGCCGTGAAAATAAATGACTTATTTTTACCTCCCGCTACCCAAGGTAAGGGAGATAAAGGGATCGTGTTAAAAATCGCATATAGAGATTTTAGTGAATAAGCGTGTTTTGATGTCCCCAGAATCCGATTTTAACAATTTTCAATGATGTCTGTAGGTATGTATGTATGTGTGTATGTGTGTGTGTGTGTGTAGGTGTGTGTGTGTAGGTGTGTGTGTGTGTATGTGTGTGGATCATATGGGCACGATTACTCAAATACTTCAACCAGAAAATTTTGAAATTTTGTATACCCATTCTACACTAATATGGGAAGAGCTCATTAGTTTTTAGTGCTAATCGGATAACCAAAAGTATCACTTATACAAGCTTTTAACAGTTTTTCTTGTAAAAAAATCTTCAATTATACAATAATAAATAACATTTAGTAAATAACTTTAAAAATAAACTTATAAATTAATTTATTTTTCTACATAATCTTGCATACCCGTCAAACAAAAACAATATTTTAATAACAATTTTGACATATTTAAACAAATGTCATTGTCAGGAAGCAATTACATCAAAATTAACAATGAAACCGTGTTAAGGAGATTGTATTGATTCTAATGAAATTATGGTTTGTAAAAATAATATATTTTTCATACATATCATATGTACAGGATGATCCAATTTATATTTGCTATGTTCGCAGCACTATAAATCAAGCAGCTATTAACAAACCGTGTTATCAAATAATAATTTACAATTACACATTAACGAAATGGATCATGTCAAGTAATATATATATATATACAGGGTGTCTCAATAAGCTTGCTCACTATTGGTAACTTTTTTATTTGAAGAGATACGAAGTTGGTTAAATTAGCAAAATTGTGCCATTTTATATTAGAAAATTGGTCATGTAGACAAAATAAAAATTGTGTCAGCGGTTCTCAAACTTTGGGACAGAATATATATTTTTTAAATGGAACTATATATTTTTTATTATCTTATTAGAAAGGGTATTTTTTTCTCTTTTCAATAAGGTAATGTTGTTTATGTACAATTTTTTTAAATAAACGAGTTATTTACGTTTAAAGATAAAAATTATCTTTTATTAGTTTAGGTCAAGTAAACTATGGAAACAATTGTCTTTTATAATATTAATTTATTTTACAGTAATAACAAAACAAAGAAAATATTCAAATTGAAAGCCATTATTTCTTTCGCACATTTAAACTCTTTTGGAAAGAGAGCCGACCGTTCTACGTAACTGGTGTCTAGATATAACTTTCCATATAGCAATATCATATCTAACTTTTCTTCATTTGTAAAGTAATTAAACATTATTAAACACAGAGAACTTTACGGGAAAAATTATTAAACGTCAAACAAACAAAGAATTAATTGTTTCCATGGCTTACTTGACTAAAAAACTAGTAAAATAGTTTTATCTTTAAACGTAAACGTTTATTTGAAAAAATTGTACATAAATAACATTACCTTATTGGAAAGAGAAAAAAATACTCTTTCTAATAAGATAATAAAAAATATATAGTTCCATTTAAAAAATATATATTCTGTCCCAAATTTTGAGAACCGCTGACACAATTTTTATTTTGTCTACATGACCAATTTTCTAATATAAAATGGCACAATTTTGCTCATTTAACCAACCTCATACCTCTTCAAATAAAAAAGATACCAATAGTGAGCAAGCTTATTGAGCCACCCTGTATATATATATATATATATATATATATATATATATATATATATATATGCAAAGGAATTTAATATAGTTTGCAGGATTAGTAAATATATAGGTATGTTTTTGGAATTAATAACAATTAAATAGCGAGAGGTATTGTGTTGCTCACATCAGATTTTTTTAATTTAATACTTATATCAATGCATGCTTATCATAATTGAAAATGAGTTCTGAAAGTGTTCAGAAACCGATGTAGATCTTCCTTCTGATGTAGAGGAATTGGGTGTGAGTCAATAATTCATAAAGTGATATTAAAGAAATTATTATTGATATATTCTTGTTTCTTTTTGTATCAATTGTCAATTTACGCACGTAGTTATGTAATTTTAACAAAACTCATTTTGTATCAATTATGCAAAAAGTGAGATCTCAAAACGTCATATGGTTAGGCAAAACTCAACTTTTTATAACGGAAATAGATAATTAATAATTTTTACACATGGTGTAACAACCGTCAAATGATCTGACATTTAAAAGAATCTTGTTTGAATCATGTAACACGTAACATATTTTAAAATACATAGAAGGTTCATCGTCTTGTCAATTGGCAATCCATAATTCATATTTTTATATCGTTGAATAGTAGCTAAATATAATAAAAATAACCCGTTACATAAAGTATAGATGACGTGCATATATGGTAAACTGTTCCCCGTGGGTGGATAGTAAAGCACTTAATCACTTAAAGGTGATTTACTTTGAAATATGTATGTACATATACGTCACTCGTAAATGAACTATTATGTGCACAACAAATCACAGTTATGAGACGTTAATATTTTACTGCATCTAAACAAATTTTCATATTCCAGTGCGGAAGTAAATTATTTAATAAACCCTATTCCCTACCATGCATCAAACTGCTATTATTGGTTATATAGAAACAATTTTTCCACATTAGTTGACAAACTATAATAGGTGAATTATTCCACAATTCTGTTTCTACCACAATTAGAATAGATTTTCTATTGTTTAGCCAACTAGATTTATCCATATTCCGTATTGATCACATTCTATAAAATTTATGATAATAATATTAATAATATTATTTATTATTAATGTAAATAACTGTTTAGATGTATTTCAACAGTGAATTTTTGTAACTTAGTTACATTGAACATGTGTTAAGTGTTCAAATTAAATAGGGGATTCCAGCTCAATCGAAATAAAAGAAAATAGTAAAAAAAAAACGAATGTATATGCTGAAAAACGAATATTAACAAAAGAATGAAATGGTATAATTGAGATATTTCGGAAATAAGGAGTTTTTTGTTATAGCGCTTCGACACGAATATGAAATCAATATATAATATTTTGATTGGCGACCGAAGGACCGCTTATACATGCATAACAAATAGCGTGTTAGGAGGTGGGGGTTACTACCAATGGAAGTTAAGAAATTCAAATTCGAAAGGAGGGGCTAACATTCCTGTATTGCAGTTTTAAAACAGTTTTCGAAATAAAAGAAAATAGTAAAAAAAAAAAACGAATGTATATGCCGAATAACGAATATTAACAAAAGAATGAAATGGTATAATTGAGATATTTCGGAAATAAGGAGTTTTTTGTTATAGCGCTTCGACACGAATATGAAATCAATAACATAATATTTTGATTGGCGACCGAAAAACCGCCTATACATGCATAACAAATAGCGTGTTAGGAGGTGGGGGTTACTACCAATGGAAGTTAAGAAATTCAAATTCGAAAGGAGGGGCTAACATTCCTTTATTGCAGTTTTAAAACAGTTTTTATTTTAACATAAATTTCTTGCATTAAACTTAATAATTTAAATACACCTGTAATTATAGTAGTATGTAAACTTATATAGTGTTATAATTTTCTTTTATTTTATGTAAATATAACTTAAAATAGCATATATTTCAAGAACATTTAGGTCCATGATGAAAACAGTTTGATATAAAAACACATAAGCGTGACGTCACGTCAATCTTTTCAAAATTCGGGAGACCATAACTCGCTTATTAATAGGATTTTTTCACCGGATTTTCATCAATAGTCTTAGTTTCCCTAATATTTTCAGATGAAATTATATAAAAAAAATGGTGGAATCCCCCATTGCATAAATGTTATAAATAACAAAGAGATTCATGAATTTTTCACAAATCTGTTTTCGTTATTTATAATATTATTATCATTACTGTTTACTGTATATACAGGGTGCCCACTATGGATGGAATATAGTATATATCTCGGTAAATAACGACTGTATACATTTTTTTTATATATAAAAGTTGTTTAACATTTTATTTCCCATAATAAGGCAGCATTCAGTTGTTTTTATTTCAGAAAACAATTGAGTAACGAACAACATTTGAATTTTTTTAAATAGCAATTTACCCTTTCATTAGGTTCGATGACGTAACATTTGAGTACCCTTATATTCGTAGAAAAAAATTTTAAAAAAAAATTAAAATTTCAAGCTTTTCGTTATAGGTTAGGCCACTGCCTTGCAGTTAATGGCGAACATTTTGAACACTTATTGCGATAAAAATCATTTTGTTGTTAATTTCGTTTTGTCTTCAAGGTTTAATAAGAAACGTACACGTGCATTTGTTTTGATGTAGGATTTCTAGATTAATGTTATTGATGTAATTAACTTAATAAAGAGATTTTAAATTTTTTTAAAAAAATTTCTAAGTAATGACTAATTGCTGCTTTTGAAATATGTAAATCACCTGTATTTCCAATAAATTTCAGTCTCTTTACTCTTACGTCATTATTAGCACAGGAAACCTAAAAGTTACACTTTGTTTAATATATTATTTGTAAAAAAGAATCCCAGTTACTTACACATGAAACGAAATATTCGTACTTTCTTTGTATTTTTCTTTACTATTTGTTATACTCCGATGTATACTCACAAACTACACGCAAAAAATAACACAACAAAACACTGTCCACAATACACCATGACTTCCAGCTCCCCTCCTGCATATCTTCCGATCACAACATCCTATGCATTTGTATAGGGAATTACTTCTCTAGTCAGTATATGCTCGAAATACCTAAAGGTCACGGAAGGCAAAAATTGATAAGCTAATTTTCCTGTATCATCTTTATTCTTGTTTACTACATAGTTCTATTTGCTATGATCTGATGCTTGTAAAGGAGGCTGTAGCGTAGAACAGAAGCAGGTTACAGTGCTGCCACCACGCTGTCTGCTTCCAAATGAGAATTTACAATTGTCGTTACGCGAATCACGCGGTAATTGTGGCACGTGCACGTGACAGCTCCGAGTATTTACTTCATCATTCCAGACCGCCCTGCCAACGCCAAGGAACAGAGCCTGTTGTGCTGATTTTATGAACCTACCATCATAGAGAATACGGGTAATTACTATACCACTCTAAATAAATACGTAAATCAACACTATATTAAGTTCAATGGCTTTATATTAATCGTTTAATTGAATGCATCTGTTGAGATTGTTTTGCCATTTAATGATCAACCAAATTATAATTTTCACAACTTTTGTTATATTCTTAATACATTACTTCTTTGGGTTATTGCAAGAACAACCTATTTGTTGTTTATAAATATGTAAAAATCTGTTGTGGCCAGCACAATCCCTCTCGCCATTTTCATTTTATGTTATATAAGGACCCCTACTTTTCCTTCTTTATATAAACGATCTACCTACATGTGTAAAAAATTCAAACAAACTTCTTTTTGCTGATAACTTCAAAATTTTTCGAGCACTAAACGATCAAAATGACGCCGAATTATTACAGAAAGATTTATATAATGTTTACAAGTGGAGCGTACGGAATAACTTGATATTGAATTTAGATAAATGTTACCATGTTAAATATTCCACAAAGAAAACTAATAGCAATTATAATTATTTAATAAATATTCGAGTAATATACAAAAAATCCTACATTAAAGATTTAGGAATAAACTTCCAAGAAAATTTGAAATTTAATAATCACAAATATATAATTGTAAATAGTGCAGTAAAATCATTAGGTTATATAATAAGAAACTCGTATCTTTTCAGATCAACTCAACCACTTGTTCTTCTTTTTAATGCATTAGTAAGATCTAAACTAGAATATACTAGTGTAATTTGGAATCCATCTGAGCTATATCTCAAGGAAATAGTTGAAAAAGTTCAAAAGAATTTTTTAAGATATCTGTACTTTAAGAAATTTAGAACTTATCCAACTTACTAAGCATTTTTAACTTCTTGAAATTAGAAACCAGACGAAACATTTCAGATATTATTTTCATTTGTAAAATAGTTCAGAATATTATTCAGTGTCCTAACTTACTATCAAAATTACCTTTTTATGTTCCAATGTATATAACTTAGAAATTAGGAAAAATTCCCCTTTAATAAGATGTTGCCTAATTTGTAATAATATTAATAACAATAATGTAGATATATATGTACAGATAATATAGTTACATTAGTTAAGTATAAGTTAGTTTATAATGAAACTATGTAATTAGGCCCTTGTTTAGTTTCAATAAATAAATAAGTATTGTATTGCACTTCGCCATCGAATCGTCATTTTATAACAAAAATATTACAGAACTTTACCCAAATATTGTTTTTATTGTATTTAACATGTCTTCTGCACGCATACAACTCTAAAAGCTAGTTTATGTAAGCTGTAATCTTAAGAATTTACCTTAGCATTAGCATTATGACTTTGCATTAATAATTCAAGTATAGACAAATGCGTGCTGCGGTGTATGTAGCTATAACTTTAACCTTAGCATTATGCCGTTACCCTAGAATATGACAATTTCTAATTTTCAAGTCATAATGCTAATGCCAGAAGACAGTCAATTGACATCTGTCATCATTTTGTTATTTTTGAATATTTCTGTCACACAAAAGACGTGTCGGTTTTACAAAAAGTGACATTACCGGCCTGCTCTTATTAGTTTACCCTAAGAAGTACATACCAGACAGTGTAATGTAAAGTTTAATGCAAAGTCATAATGCGAATGCTAAGGTAAATGCAGAAGTTTACAGCTTACATAAACCAGCCTTAATTATGTATATCTATTTTTCATTGTATGAGGAAGTTCCTTAAAATGTCAAAAATTCTTTCAATTCATTAGCAAGATTTCTTATGGATATACAGTAAAATTTTTGAAAGAAGTCCGCTGTCAAATTTAGTAGTATCGTTTGCATAGTTTTTATGAAGTACACAAAATATTATCTACCCTCATGAAAACTAAGTTAAGACACTACTAAATTTGACAGGACAAAATCTTAATTCATAGATACAATTCGTAGATGGCCTTGATCGGACTTCTTTCAAAAATTTTACTGTGTGCATTTTACCTACAATTTTAAATATTTAATTAATGAAACAATAAGAAAGATTAAATGTACTTCCCAGAAAAAGATTTCAGAATGTCACTAAAACTGTTGATTTTTGACACTGACATCTGTCATTTATAAACTGTTGAAGCTATCAATAAATTTTTTATTAAGTAAAAAGTATCAAGTCCATCCTTTCTGCCCAGTCCTATATTTTCACCTCTCTATCTCTCTCTCTCTCTCTCTTTCTCTCTCTCTCTCTCTCTCTCTAAATATGTACTAAATTTCATTATTTTTAGGTTAAGAAGAACTTTATTCAGATAACATTCATACACGCTCAAGCTGATATCATCGTGATAATGTTAACATTAGGTTCTATAATCTTCAAACATATTTATTACTAAAATTATCGATATGTGATTTTCTCTATAATTCCTGTACCTTTCCCTAGATATTACTCAGATACGGCGGAAGTTTAAAAAATGAGATATTGTATCTCATAAAATAAAAATGTAAGAATATCTTTCTCTTGGTAATGGCACTCCACTTTAACCGAAATTCAATTATAATACAGCTACAAATAAACGACATTTCAAATACGCAATAAAAACAACGATCACGTAAAACACCCCAACCGTATGTTCCAGAACATATCGTTCACCCGCTTGGAGACGACGACCCGGCCCGAAAATTGTGTATTCGATACACGAAAGTCTCATACGGCGCAAAGTGCGGTCCAACAGATTAAACGCGGAATCATATTGTGCTTATAGACACGAGCGCAGAGCAAGAGCAAGACCGGCCAAGGCGAAGCGCTAAGCACTGAACACCGAGCAGTGAACAGAACATAACATATTGCAGTTGAAAACTTTGGAACTCATTTGGAAACACTCGCAGAAACGAAGACGGGGAGCCACTGAGTAAATTGAACAAAACTTCACGGTGAAAAATGATGCGATGAGGTTTGTCAACCCGACGGTGAAGGGTGAGTCGGTTCCTGATGAGAGACTTTCGGTTTTCGAAATGTATAGTACATATTACTGTTTTTTTACCTCTCGCTAAGAGAGGTATTGGAAACATGCTAAAATTCGCATATCCAGATTTTAGTGGATAAGCACGATTTAAAGTCCCTATAATCCGATTATAACTAGAGATGTGCCGATTATGACTCTGGCCGACTAGCCGACTAGCCGATAAGTCGGTTGTAAAGATTCCGACTAGTCGGCCAAGCCGATCACGGTTTCGGGGATTTCCGTGACGTAAATGTTATAGATATGTTTTCTTTACAAGCAAGTAATTTTAGAAACTGATTACCAAAGGAAAGGATGCTTTGCTTTACATTTCAAAATGTGTAAGACTGATTATAAAATAAAAATATTAATAAACAATCAAGGTTTTTATTTAATGTAATTCCCCCTACATACGTTTTATTGAGAAATACATACAAAGTAAAAAGCCGGATAGTCGGCGCTCTTTGCCGAATAGTCGCTGACTACGATAGTGGCCGGATAGTCTGCTTTACCGACTAGTCGGCACGTCTTTAATTATAACATTTTTACGATAATGTCCGTGTGTGTTTGTGTGTGTGTTTTGTGTATGTGTGTGTGTGTGTGTGTGTGTGTGTGTGTGTTTGTGTGTGTGTGTGTTGTGTGTGTTGTGTGTGTGTGTGTGTGTGTGTGTGTGTGTGTATGTCTGGATGTTGGAGGGACGATTCCTAAAAACTATCAGCCCGATTCACAAAAGGGTTTAAGCTAATCCTAATTTTTGGATTAGCGTATTCTACTCTAATTTTGACAGTTTATAACTTAAAATATAGTCTAATAATCTATTCCTAGTATCTACCTTTATTGATAATATCATGAAAATTAAACTTTAAATACCGGAATAAAATAGAATTCACTAATCCAAAAATGAGGATTAGCTTAAACTTTTTTGTGAATCGGGCTGTATAAGACTTAAGACCTGTTTAACTATAAATGAATGAATGAATGAATGAACTAAAAATCGCATATCCAGATTTTAGTGAATAAGCACGATTTAAGGTCACTAGAATCCGATTTTAACATTTTTACAATGATGTGTGTGTGTGTGTGTGTGTGTTGGAGTGTGTATTTGTGTATGTTAGAGGGACGGTTTCTCAAATTCTATAGGGTAAAAGACCAATTTAACTACGTGTTCATTAATCTGACATTCCTGGGAAGAGCTTAAAAGGTTTTGGTAACAATTGAAAGTAGTAGTTTTTTTGAAAAAATCTAAATATTTTTTTGAAAATTTTTGATATTACTAATTTTGAAGAAGAAAATTCTACATCTGATATATTTAAAATTTTTATTATATCTTCTATAAATTTGGAAATAAAGACGCTGTAATATATAGAATATCGGGATATAATAAATCGAGTAGGCGAAACATCACTAAGGAAAAGTTGACAAATTCGAATGTCTATAACATAGTTTGTAAATGACAGATAACAATGTCAGTGTCAAAAATCAACAGTTTTAGTGACATTCTGATAGCTTTTTCTGGGAAGTACATTTAATCTTTCTTATTGTTTTATTAATTAAATATTTGAAATTATAGGTAAAATGCATACTCGTATATCCATCAGAAATACTGCCAATCTCGTTAATGAATTAGAAGAAACTTGGACATTTAGGAACTTCCTCATACAATGAAAAATAGATATAATTAGAATTATATGTGTGCAGAAGACATGTTAGATACAATAAAAAACAATATTTGGGTAAAGTTCTGTAATATTTTGTTATAAAACGACGTTTCGATAGCAAAGTGCCAAGTGCCATACAATACTTATATAGCCTAATATGGAAATGGCGAGAGGTCTTGCGCTGGCCACAAAAAATTTTTTTTATTACTAGTTACAAAATATGAAACAGTAGGCCGATTTCATCATCAATTTCCAAAATTTAAGTAATGCTTATGTACCCAGTGTATACGTTTAACACATAAACAACAAATATGATAGAAATTCAATTTTTCACACTTTAAAATAAGTTCAAAATTTTAATTAAGTGTTAAAATTACCTTGTTTATTTAGTAGCATAACTCCATTGTTAAATTATCTACCTTTTGAAGTTTCATTAATCACATAATAATATCAAAAAAACTCATTCTGTTCAATTCATAAACAAACAATAGCAGCATTTATAGAACAAAATATTCTACTATAATAGCAGCAATTTGGAATCACTTTGTTGATTCTCATTCCACTTATTTACTGTCAATCAAGCTAATTCCATACGCAAAATCATATTGAAATTGCATGAAGCAGTCAGGGACAGTTGTGCTTATCACATATCCAATCAATTTTGAAATTTTGTATACCCATTCTATATGGGAAGAGCTCATTAGTTTTTAGTGAATATCAGATAACCGGAAGTATCATTTATGCAAGCTTTTAACAGCTTTTCTTGTAAATAATTCATTAAATATAATTATGTGCAACTTTTACTAATACAAATTGGATGTAATTGTACAATCTTCAATTCTACGATAGTAGTAAATTACTTGAAATAACTTTAAATATAAAATTATAAAATAATTTATTTTTGTACATCATCTTGTCTATTCGTCAAACAAAAACATAATATTTTAAGAACAATTTTGACATATTTAAATAAATGTCACTGTCAGGAAGCAATTACATTAAAATTAATAATGAAACCGTGTTAAGAAGATTGTATTGGGTCTATGAATCTAATGAAATTAAGGTTAGTAAAAATAATATATTTTCCACCATACATAAATATTAGATGTACAGTACAGCGGGCCACCATTCCTAACTTTCTTATTTGAAGAGATAGAAAGACGATTAAATGGACAAAGTTGGGAGATATTATACGATAAATTTAACGGTGGAAAATACAAAACAATTGAACATCAAATACGCGACTTATTCAACAAAATAACATTTTTTTAAACGGAATGCCATATTGAAAATGGTACCATTTAAAATATTTTTATTATCTGAATATAAAAGTTCATTATCACTATGCCTCTAAAATTAAAAACAAAAGAGTTATTTCAAGTTGAAATTTAAATATTTCATATTTTAATACACATATATCATTGTTGCTATGGAAACAACAGAAATTAACATTAAACAAAGAACAATTGACATTTTATTGATAGATGCTGTCAACAAAATGGAAAAATATACTAATGATGAATTAGTTGATATGCTTTTTGTTTATGCAAAGTGCAATAAAAATTTTGTAGCCAGTTCGCAAAAGTATTTAGAACTATATCCTAATCCTCAAAAATGGTTTGGCACATATGGCCCTGTTCCGTGGCCAGTACGGTCACCTGACCTTACGCCCCTAGATTTTTTTGTCTGAGATTTTATTAAAGATAAAGTATATCAAAGACCAGTGAATACGGTTGATGAATTAAAAAACAGAATTACTGCTGCCTGTGCTATAATATCAAAAAGGATGTTGACTAAATCAATGAAGTCTGTGATAAAAAGAGCACACATTTGTCGTGAAAGAAATGGTCAACATTTTGAACAATTTTTTTATGTTTACTAGTTAATATTTAATTTCGTTATTTGTTTTTGTTTTTTCCATAGCAACAATATTGTATTTGTATCAAAATATGAAATAAAATATTTAAATTTCAACTTGAAATAACTCTTTCGTTTTTAATTTTAGAGGCATAGTGATAATGAACTTTTATATTCAGATAATAAAAATCTTTTAAATGGTATCATTTTCAATTTGGCCTTCCGTTTAAAAAAAATGTTATTTTGTTGAATTAGTCGCGTATTTGATGTTCAATTGTTTTGTATTTTCCACCGTTAAATTTGTCGTATAATATCGCCCAACTTTGTCCATTTAATCGTCTTTCTATCTCTTCAAATAAGAAAGTTAGCAATGGTGGCCCGCTTACAGCAGACACACTACACGAGGTGATCCGATAAAAATTTGATATGTTTGCAGCACTAAAAATCAAACAGCTGTGAATAAGTACGTGTTACCAAAGTGTCAAAAATTAGTTTACAACTACACATTAACGAAATGGATCATGTGAAGTAATAGATATATGCAAAGGAACTTAATATAGTTTGCTGGGTTGGTAAATATGTAGGAATGTATTTAAATTAATAAAAATTAAAAAGCGGGAGGTATTGTGTTGACCACATCAGATTTTTTGTTATGGTGGAGGTCCCCATTGAGGCGACTGTAGAAAAATCATGTGTGTGTTTCGAGCGCAAATGGACATTGTCGATTTCGAGAAAATACCGCGTAACGATGCACTCGATTTCGAGCTTTGGCCCGGCCCGACTCAATGATCGACTCGAAATCGAGGCGGGCTTCGGGCCGGGCCGAAGATTTTTTTTATCGGGCCGAATCGGGCTAATCATTTGCAAAAGTTAAGGCGAGTCGGACTTTTGATTTTGGCCCGGCCCGAAAATTCGAGCGGCCGACAAAATCTTATTGTTCAATCAAATGCATTTTCCTTAATATTTTAATGAAAATGTATGGAGTTAAAAAGGATCAAAATGATTTAATAACATCATACTTCACATCTTAACAAATAAAAATGTTATTTTCCTTTCAAGGTTATTCACTAAATCATAATGCTATTGTAATGTTGTTATTATTACTATTGTTACTACTCGTCAACTTAAATAAAAGTGATTTTTGTTCCTATCATAATGATTTCTTGTCTTATTATTGAGCACAAAGTTAGATAAAAAATCATTATGTACCTAAATGATATTTTTTGTATGAGATTTGTGGAAAAGTTGTTTCAACTTTCGAACGCCTTTGGCAAACAAAGTATCAAATACGGATAGGTCTGTAATTTTTATAACAAACTTACACTAGAAGTGTCTTTCTTTAATTACTTCTGTTAACTAATGTGGAACTTTATAAGGATGTAGAGGTTTTTTTTAAGTTTTACACGAAAAAAGTTAAACATTTCGCCTCACATAAAAATCAAAATTAGGAATGCCGGATGCACTCAATTTCGAGCTTAGGCCCGGCCCGGCCCGAAGTCGGCACGATTTCGGGTCAATTTTCGAGTCGGGTCACCTAATTTTTTATCGAGTCGATCTTCGAATCGGGCCGGCAATTTTTAGTTTCGGGCCGAGTCGATCCAACCTCAAAGCCAGGTCCGACCCGGCCCGAATGCATCTCTAATACCTCTTAAAATCGACTACGTCTCATTTTGCGCTCTAAATACAGGAATAGTTATTGAAGTATATTTTCGTAAATAAATTGATTCTAGTCGAAATAATTAATACTGTTTTAAGCTGTGCATAATTAATTTCAGTTCTAATTATGCAAATCTTGAACACACCCTCTTGAACAATAGCGTTTGTTGAGAGAGATTCAGTGCATATAATTCTTCGATACCTACCAAATAAGCACTATCTCTGTACTGTCACCTCAGCACTCCATGGCGTCTGTTTACGAATCCCGATCTCGGAGTAATAAAGCAGGCTTTAATTATCTGGAAACTAAGTTCTGACAAGATGTTTGGGAAGTTGTAAGTGATTACTAGGTAATGCATCTTGTTGTTTCAGCGCTGTCTTCCACTCCAGCGTTCGGGCGCCGCTCTGAGCTATGAATCAGCTGCACTCCTTGCACTTGGTGCATTTCCAACACAGCGCCACCAAAAATCGAGCCCGGGAGAATTCAAACCGCGATTAATGCCCTGGCGGAAAATGTTTGTTGATTATATCAATTCGATATTGTATTATCCGACACATCACATATTCGTACTCCACTAGGTACTTCTGATCGTGATCCTATTCAGATTGTTGGAGCAATACAAACGACGTCAATACCAAGATATTTATTGGATGAAAAGAAAAACATTAAGATGATTGCCAGGCTCTCAGATGCGGTAATGAAGAGAGAAACAATTAATACTGGCTATCAAGTAATGGGGACAAGTAAGAAAAGAAAGAAATGGATATTCCACAGTACAAATAGAGAGACTACGCATAAATAGAGAAATCACACATTACGAACTACACCAGAGAGATTGGGACATAGAGCAGCAAGAACAACAAAGTAAGATAAACATTTCAAATTACAACAAGAGATATAAACTAATACAAACGACGTCAATACCAAGGTATTTATTGGATGAAAAGATAAACATCAAGATGATTACCAGGTTCAGATGTGGTAATGAAGGGAGAAACAATAAATACTGGCTATCAAGTGATGAGAGGAGTTGTAGGCTATGCGGCAGAGAAGAGGAAACTATCAGGCATTTAAGTATTTCGTGGAGGGAAGTTACGAGAGAAGGAAGAAAAGAAACGTTTCTGTTAGACGATATAGGGTCGGGACAAGATTGGCTGAAGGAAGTTATCGAGAAACGGGGGGTTAACTTATGATGTAGTATACCTCGTCCAGATTTCATTTGAACAAATGACTTTTAAATCCTCTGTGTTAATCCTAATCTTTACTACTGTGAATATTTTTACGTTTCACGCAAATATAGTTTCTTCTCAAAGTACATTATATGTCTATGAAAGTTGAAAATTGCTTGTAACTATTTAAAAGGGGAAAAGTTTTATTGGGGTATTGGGGTATAATTGTACCTCGTGCATATTTACATTTTGGGACTACCAGTTGCTCAATTCAGTAATGAGCGTTCATTGTTAAAGCAAGCATAACATCTTGGATAAGAATTTTACAGGTCAACTATGATTCTCAGGAACTTTGAGAAGAAACTATATTTGCGTGAAACGTAAAAATATTCACAGTAGCAAAGATTAGGATTAACACAGAGGATTTAAAAGTCATTTGTTCAAATGAAATCTGGACGAGGTATACCACAATTTATTGTAAAATATATGTAATATGTAGATTCTAAGCCGGTTAGGCAAGAATAAATATAATAATAATAATAATAATAATAATAATAGGTAATAATAATAATAATCATAATAGCTTGTTGGAGCAATGACAACTTAAACATTGATATTAACACAGATAGATGTCTTTGTGTTGTGATGGTATAAGTTGTCAGCCTACTGTCTATAGAAAGAATCTGCAGCTTATACGAGCCCTGTCCCATTTCAGGTGGACCCATCCGTTTTAATTTGATTTTATTTATTTAATATATTATTTAAAAAAATCTCTTGTGGTCAGCACAAGACCTTCCATCAATTTGATGTATTTTGTACAAATCCCACACCGAAAGGTCATTGGAAAAAATTGTAACGATCATACACTATTTTTTACAAATTTAAGACTGAAAAATTACTTAGAAATCCAATAAAATTACAATACGAACATACATTGTCTATTTTGTACAAACCCCACACCAAAAGTTCCTTGTAAAAGATTATAATATCCAGTAAAATTGTAACACGAACATATACTAATTTTAAGAAATTCCATGCCGAAAGTTCCTATAAATCCAATAAAATTGTAATACGAACATATGTTATGTAAATTGCACGTGACACTGACATCTGTCAATTAAAATTTTTCGAATATATCAGCTGTTTCCATAATTATAACAAAGCTGGTTGATTTTTAAAAGTTAATCTCTTTAACTTTAATCTATTGAATATGAAGGAAAATAAATAATCAAACCTCATAGAGAATAAGATATTTCATATTAACAATCACAAAAAATGTCAAAACTTCAAACTTCCGGTGGACCAATTATAACCAAAATCTAATTAGCTCTCCATATGGATGTAAAGAAGAGGAATACGTAATTATAATTTTTATCGTCGGACACACACACACACACACACACACACACACACACACACATCACGAGGACACACACACACATACACACACACACCACGAGGACACATACACAGACGGACATACAGACACACATACAGACATCTTAAAAATAGTAAATTCGTATTCGTATAGTAGGGACCCTATATCGTGCTTATTCTTTAAAAGTCACCACTGATTTTTTGACCATTGACAATACCTTTCATCCCTAAAGATGACGGCAAGTAAAAATCGATAATTTTTATTAATATTATACATATTTTACCGTTTTAGTGTTTCATATAAGAAATTTAGCAAGATATATTTACTAAAAACGAGTACAGTAAAATTTTTGAAAGAAGTCCGATCAAGGTCATCTACGAATTGTACCTATGAATTAAGATTTTGTACTGTCAAATTTAGTAGTGTCTTTTACTTAGTTTTTATGAGGGTACATAATATCTTGTGTACCTCATAAAAACTATGTAAACGACAGTACTAAATTTGACAGCACAAAATCTTAATTCATAGATGCAATTCGTAGATGGCCTTGATCGGACTTCTTTCAAAAATTTTACTGTATGTATGTGTATATAATTATTCCAATGTACACAGTAGAACATAAACAGAAAAAGAAAACGAATTAACCATTCAAAATTGACCGTCCAGGACTAAAGATGCAATATGCCCAGTAATACTAAAAACGGTAGGGACCATATTCCTGTTATGGCTTAAAGTATGATTTGGATGTGAGAATTTTTTAAGAACGAGAAAAAAGGAAAAAAGTAGCGTTTCAAACACGCATGCACATACGCAGACATACCGTCGTGAAACTGTAAAAAGCTGATTCTAGGAATTTTAAATGCGCTTAGTCATAAAAATCTTTATATGCGATCCGTTTACTCCTTCCCTATATAGCTGGGGTCGACACAAGTGAAAACTATGTAACATAACTCTATTGAATCTTAAAGATATTGGGTGAGATTCAGTGGGTTGTATTAGCGTGTTTTAAGCTAAAACAGTCCTTTGTCAAAAATATTTTGGCAACTTTGTAATACCTGTCAGAAAAAAGTGAGAGACCAAAGGATCAAATAAAGAAAAAAAATATTATTAACAGAAGTAAGAAAAAAAGGACAAATGTCAAAACTGATCAAAACGGGGGTTCAGATATTTTAAAATTCATTAACATTCAGGTATGAAATATTTGACATATTTCTAACCTAATTTTGCAATAATGAGTTTCCTTTTACACCTTCCATTTACAATAATACTTCCTCAGGATATCTGTATTACTTTTCCCTGTGGTAAAATTTCTAAATCACAATTAAATATCATTGATACATGTGGAAAATATTACAATGTTGCCATATACTTAATACAAGTTTTAATAGACCTTAATACAACCCACTGAATTCCACCCAGTGCTTTTAATTTTTAAATGCATAAAATAAAAATTTACAGTAATATACAAATTTAAAAACAAAAAAAATAAATGAATTAAATAACTTGACGTTTCTATTAAATTTGTACAAGTATTTATATTACGGCCGATTGCACCATTTTTATTATTTTTTTTTTTATTTAAACAATAGGTAACTAAATTAATATCAACACTTATACAATATATTTTATACATACGTATAAAAACGTTGATTTTAATTTGATTTTTGATTAATTCCCAATTAAAAGTTAGTGCAACTCACCATTAGACGTAATAATTTATTTATTGCACTGTTTATTGAACCACATTTAAAATTTTTATTAAATCTTCTATAAATTTAGAAATAAAGATGTTATAATATATAGAATAACAGGATGTAAGTCGAGTAGGGTAAACTACACTAAGGAAACCAGTTGACAAATTCAAATGTTTATAACATAATTTGTAAATGACAGATATCAGTGTCAAATATCAAAAGTTTTAGTTACATTCTGAAATCTTTTTCTGGGAAGTACATTTAATCTTTCTTGTTGTTTTATTAATGAAATATTTAAAATTATAGGTAACATGATGCATATATTCATTAGAAATACTGCCAATCTTGTTAATGAATTGGAATAATCTCTGACATTTAGGAACTTCCTCATACAATGAAAAATAGATATAATTAGAATTGTATGGGTGCAGAAGACATTATGTTAAATACAATAAAAAACAATATTTGGGTAAAGTTTTTGTTATAAACATAAAATGGAAATGGCGAGAGGTCTTGTGCTGGCCACAACAGATTTTTTTTATAGTTTTTATTATAATATTCAGAACCGTGAACAATTTAATTATTTAAATACGAACAAATATACAGGATGTTATGTAAGTAAGTGATCAACGCTTAACCCATGGTAGAACTGACCCCAAAGATAGTAAATCTGGCAATAATGTTTGTTTAACATACCTTCTACAAGAACTAGAGGCCTCTAAAACTGACCAATCACGTCATAGTTCAAAACTTTATAGAAAAGTAAAAATCATTGTGTTCTCTGGAAAAAATATTGATTGTCAATCTGACGTTAAATGTTTTTTTTGCATAGACGTACAATTTATATTCTGTTTTTTTGATATTCTCAAAATACCATTTACCTTCACCAACCAAAAGTATGCAGACATGCATATGGTTTATAGCGAGACATTACAAAATAGTCGTGCTATTGTAAGACGGTAGTTATTTCCAAATAGACGTCAATGATTTTATGTCATTTATGACAGGTATCACATTTTTTCCAGAGAACACATTGATTTTTACTTTTTTATAAAGTTTTGAACTATGACGTGATTGGTCAGTTTTAAAGGCCTCTAGTTCTTGTAGAAAGTATGTTAAACAAAAATTATTGCCAGATTTACTATCTTTGGGGTCAGTTCTACCTTTGGTTAAGCGTTGATCACTTACTTACATAACACCCTGTATAATTAACTTTATTTTTAAAAATAGTCTTTTTCATTTCGATAATATTTGTCATCGAGTAAATGCAAAATTTCCGAAAATATTAAAGAAGTTTAGAATTTTCTTGTACTTCATTATATGACAAATTCAGGAAAACTCCAACATTCACCCCTATTCTGTAACTCAATCGATAACTTTTTTCGATCGATAATAAATTGTAGCCAATAATTATAGTAGACAGTGAATAAAAAAATGAAACTGGCAGATGATACATTTGTTTCTATTTGTCAAAAATTATTATCGATCGATAACTATTATCGATTGAGTTACAGAATAGGGCGAAATATTTAAAGAAAAATGTGACATGTGACAATCTGAGAAAAAAAAGTTTTGCAACTTTCATTATGAAGGAAACAATTTGAGTACAACTGATTTTTGCAAATACTACTACACATAACGAATATTACATCAACAATTTTCACCAAGATCTTGCAGATAGAGCATTAGTTACAACAATCGCATGGACTTCTTCTTACTCGATAGTATTAGCAGCTATTACCCACTTACTACATTAGTATTATCGATAACTACAATATCAACTAGTGGTGAAAAACCTTCAACGCTGTTAGAAACATAGTGAGTTATTCCGATAAAACATAATTACTTCGGTAGGTACCACCTTCCGTTTATCGCTATCGCCGGCGAAGGCGTCTAGGTCCCCAGCCGCGCAGATCGTGCAGAGCCTGCTAAGTCGATAGTAATTTGTGCTGGCTGCTTCCGAGAATCGCCCCCGCATTGCTCCGATTCCTCCCTCGGTAAATGCATTATTAACTGCATTCATCTTTGTGAATATGATATGCGATACGCCGGATTACAACTTGTGCATGCAAAGAAAATGTCTGCTTCATTATGTATGTATGCATGTAAGATGTTTGTTTTCGATATAAGTAATACAGTTCTACTCCTGTAAGAGATCTTGTCTGCTTTGTTTTGAATAAACTACAACTACTTATTTGTTTGTTTTGTGAGAGTGGAGTTGAAATCTTGAATTGTTGGAATGCTTTGCATTGTAATTGTTGTAAAATCAAATTCAAATATCATTAGCCTTACCTTTCGTCAACTCTATGTATTTTGTACAAATCCCATGCCAAAAGTTCCTTGGAAAAGATTCTATACATCCAGCGAAACTGGAACACGAACATATACTATATTTTACACATTCCATACCGAAAGTTCCATGGAAAAGATTTTATAAATCCAATTACACGAACATACACTATGTAATTTGAGCTTGACACGGACATATGTTAATCTCTTTATAATTCTTTAACTCCATATCTATTGAACATGAATGAAAATGTATATTCAAATCGTATAGACAATAAGATATTCTTCCGTATTGATAATCACATAAAATGTTGAAATAGTTATTTACATTCGAGTGCGTGTAAGTTGTATTTTACAGCGCTACAGCTTTTGTTTAAGGCACGAGCCCTTAAGGCGAGTGTCTTATTAGCTGGAATGCTGCAAAATAGGTTGTACCTCTGAAAAGGGTTAGTTTAAAATACTGGGGTTAAGTCAATTTCCAAATTTGATTTTACTTACCTTCATTAGAGTACTTCTTCTAGCGAAAATTTATTTGTAATAATAGACGTTGTTTATGACTGATAATATATTTATTTGCTCATGTTGTCTTCGTAATAAATAATAGGTAGGTGTCGATATTTGGCATTTCAGCAATGTTCGCCTCGCGTATTTGACAGGTATATCGATCGGTGACTATGTCGAAAACGGAGGATTTTTACAATAATGACAGATGTCGCTGCCGTAATTTTGGTTTATATAAATTAATTTTAAATATAGGAAATGTTAAAGTAAAGAAATAACTTATGTAGGTAGTATTTTTTTGCATAAACTTTATTATAGTAAAGATGATTTATTTTCTAAATGCCCATAAACGTCCAGTGTATTTTGATTATTTTACCGCATATTTAGACAAGTTACAACACAGTAAGCGTAAAATGTAGTTAAACTTGCTGTGTATACAATTGCAAAGTTCCCATTACACTTCAGGAGGGCAAAAATGATATTTAACAGTGCTTTTTTCAAGAAAAACTGTTAAAACTTCAAACAAGGGTACTTCCCGTGGATCAATTATAATAAAAATCTAATCAGCTCTTCATATGGATGTAAAGAAGAGGAATACGAAAGAATTATAATTTTTAGCATTGTAGTACTGGAATTATCATCGGAGAAAATTTGCCCCACAAAGACATACATCCAAACATCCACACATCCACACACACACACACACACACACACACACACACACACACACACTCACACACACATACACATGCACATACAGACATCATCGTAAAATTAGTAAAATCGTATTCTATGAACCCTAAAACGCGATTATTATTAAAAACTCACTCGAATTTTTTTGCCAAAGACAATACGAGGCATTTACAAAAATTCTACCGGTTGATACCGCATCTACCAACTGCGTTCGAAAATACAAGTGGTTAATAGTTACCGTCTTCGAAAATTGTACCACATCTACCACCTCAGCTGATAAATACGGTAAATGAAGAATCTAACCTCAAAAAGGTAGAGATGCCAAGCGAAGTTGGAATCGGAAGTAGGTTTCAAAAGTTAATTATGATAATACAGAAGACGAGACGAGATAACGTTTAACTACGATGAATTTCAAATCAGTTTCATTTTTCAATTGCTTTTCGTAGGTTATAAATCTACCCTGTTTATCATTTGCGTTCTTAAAATATCTATCCCGGTAGCTGTAACCTGATTAACAGCTGTTTACCGATGATAATAATAATAATAATAATAATAATAATAAATTTATTCTGCCAATAGACCAATTACATCGATATGTGGCTCGTCAGTATAAAATACAGTCATAAATTAAATACATAATATTACATTTATCTTTCATTAGTTTAATGGTAAATCATTATTTAAATATTCGTCCACAGAGTAGCAACACTTGTCAATTAAGAAAGCTTTTAATTTATTTTTAAATAATGTTTCCGATTTTAAATTCTTTATAGTAAAGGGTAGTTTATTTACGAGTTTTACTCCCATTATGTTAGGATTGTATGTGCATAGAGATAATCTGTGCTTTAGGAACAACAAGATTAGTTTTATTTCTTGTGTTGTAATTGTGTATGTTTTCATGTGTCAAAATTGTGTTAGAGATAGACCGAATATGCAAGATTACAGAAAGTATATACATACAAGGTAATGGTAGATTCTTTTCTGCTCTAAAAATTATTTGACATGATTCATTATATTTCAAATTAAATAAATTCCTTACTGCGCATTTTTGAAGTTTAAATAATCTTACAGCAGAAGGAGTAGCACCCCAAAAGATAATTCCGTAGTTTAAAATGGCATTAAATTTTGCATAGTAAAACATCTTTGCAACCTTAACATCCGCCACTTGAACAAGGCGCTTAATCGCGCAACATAAAGGAGCTAATGTCAAACATTTTTACCTCCCGCTACCCTTGGTAAGGGAGGTATAGGGATCGTGCTAAAAATCTCATATCGGGATTTTTGTAAATGACCACGTTTTAAGGTCCCTAGAATCCATTTTTAACATTTTCACGATGATGTCTGTATGTGTGTATGTGTGTGTGTGTGTGTGTGTGTGTGTATGTGTGTATGTGTGTATGTGTGTATGTGTGTATGTGTACGAATTTTGCTTGCACTCTAACTCAAATACTATCATTCAGAAAATTCTGAAACCTTGTATTTTTACCCTATTCTAATAGGAATAGAAGCCATTAGATTTTGCTGTAAATCGGATAAACGGAAATCGTACTTTACTTGAAGCTCATAATGGTTTTTCTTCAAAAAATACTTATTATTGAATTTTCTACAGGAATATATTAATACTTTTTTTTATATATTTTATAGATAAATTTAAAAATAATTTTTTTAATTAGTCGCGAAGCCTAAGATAAAAACTTTTCCTTTATTACACAGTTCATTTTTTAAATGAATGTAACTGACAGTAAATGTCACTGTCAAAAAACTAATCACTTCAAATTAATAATAGTGACATTTTAAAAAGAAAATAGTAAATAAAGCAATAGTTTTCTGGAATGGAAATAGTAAATACGTAGGTAGGTATGTATTTAAATTAATAAAAATTAAATAGCGGGAGGTTTTATGTTGGCCACATCAGATTTTTTATTTATTGCGATATTCCAACACATATTTTCAGATAATTGCATGCCTAAAACTTTCGTGCTGCAGACTTGAGGCAGTGACTGATTGTTACATTTTATACGCATACTTTCGTTGCGTTTTTTGGTACTAAATTTTATTGCAACAGATTTATTTGCATTTAATAAAAGTTGTGGAGAGGAAAACCATGCAGACAACTTTGCTATTAAATTCGACAAATTATTTGAATGCTGATTGGTATTAGCAAGGGGCACTAAAATAGATATGTCATCAGCATATGCAACAAAGCTACACTGTAAAAAATAATAGCGATTTTGTCGAAAAGTTATAGTAATTTTTTACTATAATATGTATGCAATAACAAATTTTACATAAACTATGTAGACTTACATTTACATACAAAATAATTCTATAAATTTGCTAATTCACCCTTACAAATATAAAAAAATTACTAGAACTACTATGTAATATTCATATTACAATAAATATATGAAATTTTACAGTGAAATGTTAATATTTCTATAACAATTTTGTCAAATTTTATAAGAACTATGTAAAAACACAATTCTTTTTATTTTAGTTTCTATTTTTAGAGGAGCTATGGACAAATTATAAATTTATTATAGTAAATTTAAAATACTATTTGTATTTATTACAAGTTTAGAGGTAATTACTTCAAATATTTGTGTTTTTACAATGATATATTTATATTTGTATAACAATTTTGTCAAATTTTATATGTACTATGTAAAAACTCAATATTTTTATTCTAGCATATATTTTTACATGAAATAAGAGTAAATTCTAAATTTATTACAGTAAATTTAAAATACTGTATGTTATTTATTATAAATTTAGAGTTAATTACTAATATTATAGAATTTACATGATTTTAGGTAGGCTTAGCGGGATTGGACTTGGGCAGAGTAGAAAATTAGGCTCCCGGGGAATATAAAACATAAACATAATCTATTACTACGTGAAATTTATTTAAAATATAATGAAAAATATGTACTTTTACTAAATTATGTTTTAAAAAGATTATGTATATTATTAATATGTAAATTTACTTAAAGTATGTATCAAAATTTTTATGGAATTTATGTTTATGTAATTTCAAAAATGGTAGACAAAATTACATTTAACTGTAAATTTACTATAATTCACTTAGGCAATTTGGACGCCAATAACAATTATAGTAATTTTACTGAGAAATTTTTTACAGTGTATGTGCCTTGAGCAGATTTTTTATAAACGTGACGGAAGGTAAAAAGCAACATTTCTGCGACATATGTACGTATGTTTCAACCCAAAAAACCAAAGAACAAAAAAAATCTGTCGGCTGAGTCAAGTGGCCCTTTAGGAAAGCTGCCAGTGGTCGCCTCCCTCGGCTGCAAATACTAATGACTCCTTGGGGTCGTCCGCTCAAGATGGATGAGGCAGATCAATAATCAAAAGGTCAACCTTCATAAACAACCCTCCTTGTTCGAGTTTTCCTCTATCTTCCACGAAGCGATGCCGCTGTCGCCTCTGGGAATACCCGGTATCACCGCTTGACACTTGTCGCTGCAAATTCAGCAGATGATTTGTTCAAAGGTGATTCAGCTGGGAGGGATTGACAGGTGATTGTCACCGAAAGAAAGATGCTTAAATATTTTGTACTCGTAAATGTTAAGAAGTGTTGATGAACAGTAGCTTGACTTTTATGATTATCAATGACAAGAATTTAGAGAATATTTCAGCAATTTTCTTTTACAATTAAATGTGCAGTAGGTGCAATTCTTTTGAAATGAATACATACAGTAAAATCTCCCGTCGCTAGAATGAGAAAGTAAGAAACAGGTTAATACATGTTTGACATTTGTCAGTTTTTCCATCAATTTTAAGAACTAGGCCAAGCTCAATAAATTAAAATTAAAATGGGAACCGGTACTCATTTTTCCATTTATTAAAATAAATAAATAAATATAAATATATCATCACGGCATATTACCCATTTCTGGGTGTCACCTCACAGGCACTGATAGCTGGTGTTGAGAGTTAGTCAGGGGTTACTTTTGTGCCATTTAAAATTGGAAATATTTGGCGTCTGTCGGGATCGAACCCGGTTCCCCCGGGTTCGCGACCAGACACTTAGGCACGCGGCCACGGGACCCCATTTATTCATTTATTTATTTATTTATTTTCTAAGGGTGACGCCTGGTAATCGCCCACACGGTAAAATATATCGTCATCATTACCGATGTGTACATGTGTTGTAGATACTGGCACACCCAGAAATGGGTAATATGCCGTGATGATATATTTATTTATTTTCTATGTAAATAAAATGATGAATTTTAACTTTTCTCACAGTTTCAAAACGTGTATGGTTTTGAAAATACATCTGTTAACTTTACGATGATGTCTGTATGTGTGTGTATATATATATGTGTGCGACAAATTTGTCTTCGACGATAACTACAGTAATATGAAGAGCTGATTGTCTGTACAGTTTAATTACACATTTTCCTTCATATTCAAAAGATATAAAGTTAAAGAATTATGAAGAGAATAACTTTCACAAATCAACCAGCTTTGCTATAATCATAGAAATAGCTGATATATTTAAATAATTCTAATTGACAGATGTCAGTGTCAATTGCAATTTCCATAGCGTATGTTCATGTTATAATTTATTGAATTTATAGGATCTTTTCCAAGGAATTTTCGGTATGGAATTTTTAGAAAATATTATAAGTGCGTGTTATAGTTTTACTGGATATATAGAATCTTTTTCAAAGAACTTTTGGTATGGAATTTGTCCAAAATACATAAATTAACGGAAGGTAATGTGTTGGCCACATCAGATTTTTAAAAATAATTTTATACATCATAAAACATGGAAGATGTTTTCGAGAAAGCATATTCAAATAAGGTGCCAAAAAATTAATATATCTTTTAACAAATATAATATTTGTAAACCCAAAAGTAGTATGCACGTGACAATAAATTTGAATTTCATTGCTTGTGATAGTGCAGTAACAGAGAGTTAGGTAAACAATGCATTTAGCCATATGTACAATGTTGCGGTCTGGTGTTCAGTAAACACGGGTTGTACTTGAAGCTTGTAATGTTGTATAACCACTAGAACATAGGATTAAATCTCATAATTCATTCCTCATAACCACAATTGACCATTATCAAAATCATAATCATACAGAATTTGTTGTAAAATCTAGTTCATTAATATATTTCACATACTTAAAATAAATTGAAGGAAACCTTAATAATACTTAAAATTGTCAAAACATTTTATTGTTTAGTCATTTTTGCAAAAAAACACTACTGAAACCTCGTTACTAATGATTTACAATAAATACATATCCATAGCACTGATTTTGTATAATTCGTAAACGAAAAATATTACTTAGTTTACAAGCAGGTTTGTGATACCTCAAAACCGTTTAGACACTGTGTACAATATATTTTCAAAACTAAAAACTTTTCAAAACGGTTTTCAAAATCCCATGTAAACTAAGTATATAAAATCAATATCCATAGTAAAAATAGTAATTAAGGTACCAAGGGTTGTTATAAGGACAATTATTGTTTAACACCCGTGGTGCCTTCAACGTTTTATGTCTTACTAGAAATTCTTAATAAACATTTTGTCTGACTAGAATTTATCAAACAAAAATAATAAATCACAAAATTTTAAGACAACTTACAAAGTAGCCTGTGAATGCGGTATCTAGGTAATATTTTGTTTCTGTAAACAAAGCATTTTTTTCAAACAAAAAATATATTTGTTGTGGTATTTTTCTGTCAATATGGACGAGCAATGTTATTGCTAAGAACAAGAAGTATGCTGGTTTGTATTTGTGATGAAACAAATATGATTATAAACGACTACAATTCACAATGCTTCTTAACCTCAACTGCACTTTATGTTAGTATCAGTATTATTAACCTTAGTTTGTTGTCAACATTACCATAGCAACTTAATACGCCCTAGGGCATTATTTACTCAATAACAAACCTAATTTTGAGGTTGTTATAAAACAATAACATACTAGTAAGACATAAAGAAAATTAACGTTAGTAACTATAAAACTTAGATATATTTACCTCCGGTTTTATAAAAGACAGAATAAATTTACTTCCATAGTAAATTTATTTAAATTAACAAATTCGAATCAATTTTATTCATTTTATGGTACTTCGAACATACTGTCAAAAGTTCGACTGTCATTTGAAGCAATAAATTTTATTTACTTTAGAAGTAAATTTATCTATCGTTTATAAAACCGTTTATAAAAAAGTAGAAAATAATTTGACATTTGCCCGTTGTTTCATACCAAACAAAGGTAAAAAATATTTGTACATTAATGTAATTAAATTTCACTCATAAAATTAGGCAGTTAATTTTTTTCGAAATAAAAAAAAATGATAAATCTTCGTCGAAATATATCCTCTTTTACAAAGAAGATACAAATTTCGAAGCAAAATGATAATGCATTAAAGTTTCATAATTTTTAAAAATCAATAACTAGGTTAATTTTTCAAAAAATGCAAGTATTTGGTATCAGGATAAAGCTAATTTACATTACCTTCAGAAGATATAAAAATGTAAATATCATTCCATTTAAAAATTAACGATTATATCGTTTCCGGTGAAACTATTTAAGTTCGCCATCAACTGTGTAATTTAAAATATAGGTTTAAAATAATAAATAATAAAGCAAATAGCTACTTGGACCTATTTTGTCAAATATTCTGTATATTATGCTAAATATGTATAGCTAGTTTAACAATGTTTCGTCTAGCACTTTTGTTTTTTAGACCAAGATGAGTAAAAAAGTTTAATCAACATGGGTACGATCTTCAACTGTTTTCGAGAAAGAGGTCATTTTGTATTAGAATCGAAGAAAAACAGACTAAGATAATGGACGAATAAAATTTTGTTTATGCCAGTAAATAGACTTTAAAAAAACAATAACATATTATATGAAACATTTTTTTCACTTTCTAATAGTTACGAAGTTATTTGAAAACTAAATATTGGCCAAGGGCGCCACAACTTTTGTCTTAGTACAATTATTCGATTTTTTGTGAAAAACAAAAACACATCTAAGATGACCTCTGAAAGGTAAACAAAATGCCTGATTTAATCAAAGTCGTAACTCTTACAGTTTTGACTCATTTTTCATTGCCTTTATCTCGAAAACAGTTGAATATCGGACCCATGTTGATTAAACTATTTTACTCATTACTCACTATATGCCCTCATAATTTGGGACACTTATTTTTCAACACCCTATATTACCGTATTTTACTTTTTACCCTCCTGAAGTGTAATGGGAACTTTACAATTGTATACACAGCAAGTGTAACCTACATTTTACGCTTACTGTGTTGCAACTTGTCTAACTATGCAGTAAAATAATCAAATTACACTGGACGTTTAGAAAAGAAATCATCTTTACTATAATAAAGTTTATGTAAAAAGTACTACCTACTTAAGTTATTTTTTTACTTTAACATTTCCTATATTTAAAATTAATTTATATAAACCAAACTCACGGTAGCGACATCTGTCATTAATGTAAAAATCCGCCGTTACCGACATAGTCACCGATCGGTATACCTGTCAAATACGCGAGCATTGCTGAAATGTCAAATATTGACACCTACCTATTATTTATTACGAAGAAAACATGAGCAAATAAATATATTATCAGTCATAAACAACGTCTATTATTACAGATAAATTTTTGCTAGAAGAAGTACTCTAATGAAGGTAAGTAAAATCAAATTTGGAAATTGACTTAACCCCAGTATTTTAAACTAACCCTTTTCAGAAGTACAACCTATCTCATTGAAAAAAGTGATTTTCATTATCGTCGGCCAAAAAATTTGATACAATTCTCGTGCGTGAAGTATTTTATAGCGCTCCAGCTAATAAGGCACTCACCTTAAGGGCTCGTGCCTTAAACAAAGCTGTCGCGCTGTAAAATACAACTTACACACTCTCGAATGTAAATAACTATTACAGTTACAGCGTATTCTATCGTTTCCAAATATTCATTCAAAAATTTCTCAGACTAATAGTTAAATGAAGCCATTACTTATTTGCAACAAACACCCAAATCATCCTTTAAAATCCAATTTCTTTGTGCATCCCTTAGAAGAAACACCCTTGTATCATTCTTGCGTAAACATTAATTCACAATTCCTGTCCCTTGGTCATCGGAGCCCGAGCCCTTTCTCGGCTACCGCAATTCGCATTGTCCTTCAGCGGCGTCCGTCGGGGGCAGGGCCACGGCTGTCAACCGTCTTCACGTCATTCAGGGGCAGTCACTGTGTCAAATGTTGTCTCGGATGCTCACGCATTCATGGAACAGGCAGACTGATGTAGAAAGCAGAGGGAAAGGGATCAAGGAAGGGATTTGAAAGTATTCATGGATTTTTGATGGATTGCGGTTGTGATTTTTATCAATATTTATTGGGAATCCACGGGTGTAATATATTTATAATAGGATTTTCCCTCTGGGGCTACGGTGTGTAAATGTTTTTGTTGTGTTAAATTTATATAGAAAACATGAGATGAATACTGTCTCAAGGAACAAAGAGTTTTTATTAAAACATTATCAGCCCGATTCACAAAAAAGTTTAAGCTAATCCTCATTTTTGGATTAGTGAATTCTATTCTATTCCGGCATTTAAAATTTAATTTTCATGATATTATCAATGAAGGTAGATACTAGGAATAGATTAGACTATATTTTAAGATATAAACTGTCAAAATTAGAGTAGAATTCGCTAACCCAAAAGTGAGGATTAGCTTAAACTTTTTTGTGAATCGGGTTGTATAACTAATAATGTAGTTACTGTAACTTACAGTTTGCGGAATTAGAACACTTTTAAGTTATTTTACCCTGTAAACTTTATTCTAATCTTTCAATCTACAATCGGGTTATTTCACATTTTCTGATTTATTTTTACCTCCCGCTACCCTTGGTAAGGGAGGTATAGGGATCGTGCTAAAAATTACTTATCGAGATTTTAGTAAATGACCACGTTTTAAGGTCCCTAGAATCCAATTTTAACATTTTCACGATGATGTCTGTATGTGTGTATGTGTGTGTATGTGTGTGTATATGTGTGTGTGTGTGTGTATGTGTAGGGATTTTTGTCTTCACTCTAATTCAAATACTATTATTCAGAAAATTCTGAAACCTTGTATTTCCATCCCGTTCTAATATGAAAAGAAGCCATTAGATTTTGGTGTAAATCAGATAACCGGAAATGGCACTTTACCTGAAGCTCATAATGGTTATTCTTCAAAAAATACCATTAAATGCCATTTTTTCGCATTTTATGTCTTATGAAAATTAAAGACTATTGAATTTTGTACTGGAATACTTTTTCTATATATTTTACAAATAAATTTAAAAATATTTTTTTTAATTAGTCGCGAAGCCTATGATAAACACAATTCCTTTGTTACACAGTTCATATTTCAAATGAATGTAACTGACAGTAAATGTCACTGTCAAAAAACTAATCACTTCAAATTAATAATAGTGACATTTTAAAAAGAAAATAGTAAATAAAGCAATAGTTTTCTGCAATGGAACAGTTTGCAGCGTTAGTAAATACGTAAGTATGTATTTAAATTAATTAAAATTCAATAGGTTAAATTAAACATGTATGTGTATGTTTTACATCTTACAAGTGTTTAGAATCAGAGATATGATTTTTTAAAAGATGCGTTTAATTTCAAATATTTCAACGGCTGACGACACTTATTCACGGATACAACAGTCGAGCTCTACCGGTTTAATTTAGAACTATGAGTATTTGGTTTGGTA
Organism: Ophonus ardosiacus; assembly: GCA_943142095.1. Classification (NCBI taxonomy): domain Eukaryota; kingdom Metazoa; phylum Arthropoda; class Insecta; order Coleoptera; family Carabidae; genus Ophonus; species Ophonus ardosiacus. Next base: position 45,235,723 of record OW964831.1, on the reverse strand, counting down.
TTTATTTAAATAAATGGTTTATTCACATACCTTATACTGGACTAGTACTTTTAAAGAAATAGAAAGTAATAATACATAATACAATTTTTTATAAATTCCATACAGAAAGTTCCTTGGAAAATATTCTATAAATCGAATAAAATTATCACATGAATATACCTACATTATGTATACTCATATATAAATAATTTAAAAATGCGTACACTTACATAACATTCTCTTTAAAATTAAATAATATTACTACCAAGTTTATATCTCTACCCATTTTTGAATTATTGCCCCAAAAGTCAAAATAGATAAAAATTTCAAAATTTTCAAAAATCTAATTTTTATGTATCTAGATACTTCTCAATGCGCTGATTCCAAAGTTTGAAACCGCAGATCGATATCTCTTTTCGTTCTCGAGATATTTAGATTCAAAGTTTTGCTCAAAACTGCCCATTTTTGGGCAATAACCCAAAAATGGGTGGAAATATGAATTTGGCGACAACACCATTCGATTCTACGGGCAAAATTACATAAGTACACCATATTTCAGAATTTTTGAACACCGCATACAATCTCTAAAGCAAAATAACTGAAAATGACCAAAAATCGCAAAAATCGTAAGGGGTACCCCTTACGATTTTATCAGATTTTGGCCATTTTCAAGGTTTTTCAAACTTTTCTTCATAAAAAATGAACCGGTTGGACAAAAATTATGAAAATTGCTATACTTATGTATTTTTGTCCGTAGAATCGAATGGTGATGTCGCCAAATTCATATCTCGACCCATTTTTGGGTTAATGCCCAAATATGGGCAGTTTTGACTAAAACTTTAAATTTAAATATCTCGAGAACGAAACGAGTTATCGATCTGCGGTTTCAAAATTTGGAATCAGCGCATTAGAAGTATCTAGATACATAAAAATTAGATTTTTGAAAATTTTGAAGTTTTTATCTAAATGTGGGGTATATTGACTTTTGGGGCAATAATTCAAAAATGGGTAGAGATATAAACTTGGTAGTAATATTATTTGATTGTAAAGAGAATGTTATGTAAGTGTACCGCATTTTTAGAGTACATACTTTTATTTATTTTGTTCTGAAACTACGTATTTGTAAGAATCATAAATATTAAATTTTAATATTTAAAATACAACCGGTCTATGATCTATGCTTTCGAGTTGACAATGACTTCCTTATCATAAAATTCCTCGCACGTTAGTACATTTCGAGATTTACATATTCTTTCCGTTTGAGTGATCCAGAATCTTCCGAAAAGGAAATCCATAAACAACATATAACCTAACCTCAAACCTCAACCCTTTATACACTCCTAACTCCATCCACATCTCAACTGAAAGAACGAACAATCTTATTTAACACGCGCTCAGAGCACCAGCAAGATTGTATTCTTGGTTGCTGTTGCTACAATACATTTTCTCCGGTGGCGTGTTGCGAAAGCCTTGTAAACCAGTCCGGTACTCACGAGATCCGTGTCTGACAGCACAGCCAGAAGGCGTATTCGCAAACCGTTACTACGTACAGCAATGGTTACATGACAAGTGCTTATTAAAGATGAAGATGTCAGACTCATAAGAGGATTGAGTTTCAGGCGTTCAAATGAGGTGTAGTGTATGAAGTATGATCACTATAATTTGTTTGTAGGTGGAAAGTTGTTATTACTCATTTTGTATGAGAAACAGCAAGCTATTATTTACACATTTAGCTAGGAAAATTGCGGTTAGTGTACGTCTAACGAGTATGTAGGTAGGAGAGTTTGACATATGAGATTATGGTTGGGCAATGGATTCTATCATTTCTACTACAGTTTGAAATATTGGTTATTATAATAAATAATAGATTTTTTTAAACTTACTACTTATAAATCGACAATAATGTTTATTACATCTTTTTACCTCTCGCTTAGAGAGGTATTGGAATCATGCTAAAATTCCCATATCCAGATTTTAGTGGATAAGCACGTTTTAAGTAGTGCTGTGAGGATCCGGCAAAACCTTGATCCGAGTACCCGGATCTCAAAATATCCGGTTCCTCGGATATCCGATGTTCGGATATTGAAGCGGATATCCGTAAATTTAATTTGGATCCGGATCCAGATTTGAGTCCGGATCCCTTTTGGATTCGGATCTGGACTTGTATCTGGATCCGGATTCGATGTTTTGTTTACGGATCCGGATCCGAATTTTAATTCTGGATCCAATTCTATTAACTATATCAAACAAAAATTTATTGTGGATTATTTCATAATCAGATTTATTTGGTTTTGAAGCTCCATGATAATACTTATACATTCAAATATTATCATCGGGTTCAATATTCGAATCCGAGAACCGATGTGGATTCTGAAATTCCATATCTAAAATCCGATACTCATACTCATATTCGGATCCGGATCCAAAATCCAATACTCAGATTTGGATCCAAAATCCGATTCTCAGATCCGGATCCAAAATCCGATACTCAGATCCGGATAGTTCAACAATCAATTATCCGGATATCCGGATATTTTTGGATCCGAAACCGAAACTATCCGGATCCGGATCCCATCACTAGTTTTAAGGTCCCTATAATCTGATTATAACATTTTTACGATGATGTCCGTGTATGTGTATGTATGTGTGTGTGTATGTGTGTGTGTGTGTGTGTGTGTGTGTGTGTGTGTGTGTGTATGTTGGAACCACGGTTTCTCAAATACTATAAGACTTAAAAAATATTTAACTGCAGTTTCCTCAATCTGACATTCTTGGGAAAAACTGATTAGATTTTGGTAACAACTGGACAACCGGAAGTAATAGTTTCTTTAAAAAAATCTTCTAAATATTATTTTTTGAAAATTTCTGTTATTACTATTATTGAAGAACATAAAATTCTACATCTGATATATTTAAAAAAAATATTACCTATATCTTGTATAGATTTATAGATAAAGGCACTGTAATATATAGAATAATCTAACCGCAGAGGTTACGGCACTAAGAAAACCAGTTGACAAATTCAAATGTTTATAACATAGTTTGTAAATGGCAGATATCAGTGTCAAAAATGACATTCTGGAACCTTTTTCTAGAAAGTACATTTAATCTTTCTTATTGTTTTATTGATTAAATATTTAAAATTGTAAGTAAAATGCATATATCTATCAGAAATACCGCCAATCTTGCTAATGAATTGGAAGAATCTCTGACATTTAGTAACTTACTCATGCAATGAAAAATATATATAATTAGAATTGTATGTGTGTAGAAGACATGTTAAATACAATAAAAACAATATTTGGGTAAAGTTCAGTACTGTTTTTATTATAAAACGACTGTTCGATAATGAAGATTTTAAGGTCTAAATAGTTCTAAAATAAATGATCTATAATTTAGTATTCTAATTTGTTACTGTGATTTAAAACATAATATACAGTAAAATTTTTGAAAACAGTCCGATCAAGGCCATCTACGAATAGACACTTACAAAATTGACGTCACTGCAAGAGAGAGATAGAAGATCATGCATCCAAACAAACCTCCCCTCGTTGTCTTGCATCCCGTTCCCTGTTCCTATCTGTCATTGTGTTCGCATCTGTTATTCAGTGTTAAACATAATTCTTTATTGTGATTTGTATGCTGTGTTTAATAAAAATGCGTTTAAAAACAGAAGATGTGTCTGGGGCAACTTTTTTGTTTGTATTGAAGATAATTCGATTATTCAACTAAAACGATGGCTAGAGTGTAGAGTCTACGGCTGATGACAGGTCTTTGTTTGGACGTGGTAACCATAGCAACCTTGATTTCTATGCCTTGCCGTTAGAGGCGCTCGTGCAAATTGCAATTTTGTAAGTGTCTATTGCATCTATGAATTAAGATTTTGTGCTGTCAAATTTAGAAGTGTCGTTTACATAGTTGTTATGAGGTACACAAGATATTATTAATTCATAGATACAATTCGTAGATGGCCTTGATCGGACTTCTTTCAAAAATTTTACAGTACCTTGTATTACAAACAAAAAGCTGTAATTGTAACAACTTCTGTCCAACATGTAACATTACAATCATTACACCCTACCCTCCTTTTTCTACCATCAATAGCTACACGTTGTCACGTAATGCATGAATGCTGCTACATTCGCCCTGTAGCCCTGTAATGTACATACATGCATTCACAAGTACCGCAACACTTTGTTAGATGCCGGCCATTGTAACACTTGTCCAGGGCTTTGAATACAGTGGACGACGAGAACTCAAATACCAGATTACTACATGACAGGTAGCTAGTTAACGATGGAGGTTACTGTTACTGGTGTAAGGAATGTGGATTACGGGATGTAATTTTACACCTAGTGGATAGATACAGAGTTGAAAAAGGGTAGAAATGAAAATTTGACAATTGAAAGGGACAATATAATATTTTCGTTTTCTTGGAGGATTATGGTTGCTGTGGATATGAATATAGTGTAGGTTTAAAATAATTATGTGGGATCTGTAAAATATAATAATTTTTCACAATATTTGTGTTATATTTTCTATTACTTACAAATTGAGTCTTTTGTTGGAAAAATAAAATGTTCAACCGTTTCTAAACCCCGTTTAACATTATGCTTTTTCTGGACAAATTTTTAATCTAGTTTTTAACCAAAAAGTACCTATACTTACAATAATAAAAATATGTTGCGGCCAGCACAAGACCTCTCGCCATTTCCATATTAGGCTATGTAAGTATTGTATTGCACTTTGCTATCGAACCGTCGTTTTATAACAAAAAATTACAGAACTTTACCCAAATATTTTTTTCTAATTCATTAACCAGATTGGCGGTATTTCTGATGGAAATATGCATTTTACCTATAATTTCAAATATTTAATTAATAAAACAAGAAGAAAGATTAAATGTACTTCCCAGAAAAAGCTATCTGAATGTCACTAAAACTGTTGATTTTACTGATATTGATATCTGTCATTATGTTATAGACATTTGAATTTGTCAAGTGGTTTCCTTAGTGCCTTGGCCTCTGCGATAAGATTATTCTATATATTATAGTGTTTTTATCTCTAAATGTATACAAGATATACCTAATAAAAAATTTAAGTGTATTAGATGGATAATTTTATGTTCTTCAATATTAGCAGTAACAAAAATTTTCAAATAATTATATTTAGAAGAATTTTTTAAGATACTACTACTTCCGGTTGTCCAATTGATACCAAAACCTTTTTAGCTCTTCCCAGGAATGTCAGATTGAGGAATTCATAGTTAAACAAGTCTTAAGTCTTATAGTTTTTGAGGAATCGTCCCTCCAACATCCAGACACACATAAATACACATATACATACACACACACACACACACACATCATTTTAAAAATGTTATAATCGGATTCTAGGGATCTTAAATCGTGCTTATTCAGTAAAATCTGGATATGCGAATTTTAGCATGAATCCAATACCTCTCTTAGCGAGAGGTAAAAATTAATATTTACCGAGTGTATAGGAAAAACGTTTTTTATTTCAAATAATATTTGTTTCGTAGGTATTACTTTATGTGCTAAAATTTTTCAATTCTGTAAAAAAAGTTTACAGGCATTAGTAACAGACTATACGACATTTAGTCATATTGAATGTAAATTTAGTGTGAGTTTTAAAAAAATTGAAATATGTTTGACAGTTTATCCGACTTATTAGAGAATATAAAAATCTCTATCCGATACATTTAAAAAAAATATTTATCTTCTATAGAGTTAGAGATAGGGAAATATAAATATATAAAATAATTTATTGTAAATGAATCTCATAGCCCATGGAAACAAGTGTAAAAATTAAAATGTTTGTAATTAACAGATAAATATGTCAGTGTCAAAAAACCAAGCCTTTTCTGGGAAGTACATAAAATATTTCTCATTTTATTATTAATTAAATATACAGGATGTCTCTTAAGTAGGGGTACATGGCTTAACCACAGATTCCTGAGGTTAAAATAAGACGATTTAACCAAACTTGCTTCTACCGGAAAGTGTACCATTTAGCCAGAAATCTGCTTCAAAGTTCTTTGAAAAAAAAATTAATTTTGCTTATAATAATCGGTCGCTTTATTCGATTTGGATGAAATTTGGTATGACAGTTTATATGGTTATAAGTCATCTTTTAAGGTGAAACTTGTTATTATTAGTGAACCACTAGTGTATGAAACTTAGGTGTCCTAACATTAATTAGACCGTAACTTTTTAATGGCTACGCCGAAAACGTGAAATTATTTTTCTTCGGAAAAATACTTTCAATAGTAAACTTTTCTCTCTCTGTGTAATTTGTGATATCTGTTACGGTTCACACAGAAAAAAATAAAATCTGAGTGTCCGCACTGCTAAATTTTTAAAATAAATTTTATCTAGCAGTCTAACCCATGTCCCCCTATTTAAGAGACACCCTGTATATAATTATAGCTATATAGGTAGGTATATTACATATACGCTTCACAAATACCTTCAATATCATCAATGTATTGGAAGAATAAGAATCTCGAACATTAGAATAATAAGAGGACACTTGTTCATAGAATGAATTAAAAAATATATGTGTACCAGAAATGTTAAATATGTACAATATTTACATAGCCTAGTATGCATATGGCGAGAGGTCTTGTGCTGGCCACAACAGATTTATTTATTATTTTTTGCAACATATGCGGAAAAGTGATTAAAAACTTCATTCAAATTTCCGAAATGAACACAGCACAATAACTAATTTCCCGCACTATTTAAAAAATAACTATTATTCTAACTCTGTGTATAAAGTTTGCAAAAAATATTTTGTATCGTTGTCGGAGATATTGTGCTGACCATAGCAGATTTTTTGTATATACTTTTTTATTAAATCGTAGTTTCTAAACATTCTTTTCTTACTGTTACAGCGATATTTAATTATTAGATAGTTAACGCTAAAAAGTTTGTGGTTTTATGGCATAAAGCTATACTTTGTGTTTTCATTGAAACAACAAACACTATCATTTTCTAAACTACAATGTTTTATAAAACAATATTTTTATTTCTCTCAAAGAATATTTTTAGTTCAGGTATGGTTTTCATGACCGCAATCTATAGCAAAATCTTTTATAAGAAATGTTTTCTTTACTATTCTTTAGAAAGAGGGATAAAAAGGTCTCCTTTGATAGACACATTAAAAACCGATATATTATCCGATTATAGCTAGTTTATCTTTTCAAAATCGTATTACATTTTTATTATAATCCTTAGATAAATGCATTGAACTATATGGATAAAATCATAAAATAACAGATCAGGATATACTTACCTTATAGTAATAAATTAAATCGTAAAAGGCATCGCAAGGGAGTCATAAAATATTTGCCATACTTACAGAAAAATTTATAACTGAAAGAAAGGGAATAAGAAAGAAGAGTTACAATATGTATGTTATAATATTGTACTAATATTTGAATTATAAAACCGTGGCTGTGTCCGATGTCGCATTTTTGCATTTAGTATTTAGGATTTAGGTCTTCTTCATATCAATACAACTCCGAATGGCACATTAGTGATATCCATTGGTTTGTATGGCAACACTTTAGAACAACAAAAATGAATTATACAATTCGATTCAATTTGATGCTTGAGAGTACATGTTCATAATATAATATTTCATAAAATAGAAGCTAAGAAACTATTCTTTGATAGCAAATTTGACGTTTTGTACAAGTTATAGCAACGAACTTGATTTGTTTAATTAGTGCGCGTGAACTTCAAGGCATAGTGTGCTCCTTCATAACCCTAAAACCTAATTCCTAAAATCCTGAATAAGCACTAGATTTAGGGTATATAAATTTAGGATTTAGATATTAGGGTGATAAAAGTGCAACATCGGACACAGCCTAAAAATTAAGAAAAAAAAAACCTTTGAACTGATTTTTAATGAGAAAGTATTACTTTACGGAACTATTACCACAAATTCATATTTTTTGGTCCAATTATTTATAATAGTATTATATTACGTTCGAAGTTAAGAAAAGTGAAAGTTTACCAGACGAGTATGGCAAGTTTAAATGCCATACGAGTACAGTAAAATCACTTTTCTGACGCGGGCGTTTACTACTTTTTCGTATTTTATATTAGTATTAAAATTTGATTTTTTTGCGGTATAATTATCTGTATAAAAACATCTAAAGAAACATAGTAGTCTGATTCTCAGTAACAAAGTTACTTGACAATTATTGTTTTTTGTACCTTACAACCTACAAACAAATTAAGTTTTGGACATCGATTTGCAAAACGATGAATCTAGATGATGAAAAGAACATGGAAAACGATTTAGAAGATAAACAATAAAATATAATAATTTCTTGTTTCACAATTTATTTTAATGATACGTTGCTATACAGTATAGCGGTTGCTATATTGTAAAGTAACCTGTTACTGTACGATTTTGATTATATTAAAATAGTACAAAATGGGAAAAACATATAAATCAAACTTTACAATTTTGTTTTATTAATGGCCAGTTGCACCAACAAGGCTTCAATTTTAATCTAGGCTTAAAATAAAATGCAAATCAAAATTTTAACAGCAATATAATTATAATTAATTTTACATTCAATTTCAATGCAATATTGTCAATTCAAGCCAAGTTTAATACGTTGGTGCAACCGGCCGTAATTGAAATAGTTGCAATAGTTACATAAAATTGAATGTTGTAATTAAATGTTTGTGATAGGTTTTAAATTACAATAGGATCTTCTATTTATAATTTTTAAAAAATAAGAATTTTTATCATTTATAATTATAAAAAGATATTTAAACTGCATAAAAAAGACTATGTTGATTTGACAACTAAAAATTCATTTTATTATATATCAACCAAATTGATTGGTTAAAATTTTTAACCAATTGTTAAAAATTAACTATTGAGTTACAGAATAGGCCCGAAAGTAATTGTAATTAAAGTCTCAAACTTAGCCTGATTATAAAAACGGCTTTTAGATATCGATGTATATAGTGGAGAAGGGGGCACATTCGTACACTTTTTGGTATTCGCTAAATATCGCAAATATTTAAAATAATATGGAAAAGTAAAATATTTCATACATAAGTCTGATATTTTAGTTATTGATTACGTAGTATAGAGATCTTATATTTTTCGAGAGATGAAGCTAATGTCGTTTCGTTTCGAGCTAATGTAAGTAATTTTACATTCGAGAATTGTGTTCTTTGATTTAAGTTTTACGCAAAACTATTTTTTGGAATTGTGTCACTCTTCTCGCCGGGGTGCGATATATTTTTTTTTCAATTTTTCTAATGAATTTAAACCGAGAAATTTTAAAAGTCCGTATGTACCCCATATAAGATTGTGCCCCCATCTACCCTACCTCAAATTTACAAAATTTGGACTATGGTTGTTTTAGCCAAAAGCTCTTGTATTATCAAGCTTGCACATATTTTTAGACGCTTAATTAATAATTAAAATACTTAGAAGTATATCCCATAACATATTTCTATATTTCATAATTGCCTAAAATTTCATCACCTTCATCTAACAATAGCTCCCATACAGTTCCCATCACCCTGAGTCTACAACCTTGCTCTCCTGGGTCGGCATGGTATGACTATTGTCCGGTACTGCGCTAAATGCTGTCAAACACGATGCATGTCCGCTAGAGAACTGCGGTTTGCCGTTGAGGACGCTGACGGCGTACCGACGCCCCGCTTCGCTGAACATAAACATCCCTGACAGAGACGGTTTCAGAGAATTTCATACACACTGCAAATACGAGTGGGTTGGGTAAAATACAGATTCGGGGAAATGTAGATGTTTAGATGTTCTAGGAAGAGTGATTGATGGATATTACGGGGAATCTAAATGTGATGTGTTATTTGTATTGAACTAGTGTAGCAAATAATGTTACTAATAATTTGTTTGATGAATCATTTGTTACTTATGTTTATGTATATACGAGCGCTTTTTACCGTCCGTCACCTTTAGGTAAGGAAGGTATTGTTTTTGGTCAAAAAATTCAGTGGTGAGTTTAAGCACGTTTTAGGATCCGTAAAATAAGATTTTACTAGTTTTACGATGATGTCTGCATGTGTGTGTCTGTGTGTCCGTGTGTGTTTCTCTGTGTCTGATAAATTTTTCTTCGACGTTAACTCCAACCCCATAATTCTTTCATATTTCTCTTCTGTACATCCGTATGAAGAGCTGATTAGGATTTTGGTTATAATTGAACAACTGGATGTACCTTTATTTGAAGGTTTTAACAGTGTTTCTTGAAAAATCGGGGTTAGATATCAATTTTTGACATTTTATCTTATTATAAATATGAAAGGAATTTTCGGTATGGAATTTGTAGAAATTGTTCATGTTAAATTTAGTTTTACAAATTCACGTCTTCATATTTCTCGATTAAAAAAATTCCAAAAATTCCCCAAACACAAAAGTCATCATTTTTTAAGTGAAGTCACATAAACTATTAGATCATGTACCATGAAAAGTAATTACACGAAAGAAAATATTATTCTTGCATGCATTTACTAAAATGGGGTATGTGACCATAATCGAATTTCAATATATAAGTTATAATATATAAAAACAAACCTCTATAGTTTCTCATTATAATAACAAAAACTAAACATTAGTTTATAATAATATTGTTATTAGCAATTTAATGTTCTGGAGAAGGGATCTGTGACGTCAGTGGGGTAGAATGGTAGAAGAAGACAGTTAGACTGAGATAGATATGTTGTGATAGGTTATGGAATGGCGAAAGTGACAGCTGCTATCACTTTCGCCTACCCCAATATATCTATCTCAGTCTAACTGTCTTCTTCTATCATTCTACCCTACTGACGTCACAGATCCCTTCTCCAAAGTTTTAATAATTATTTTCTCGTAAACTACGAATAATTAATCAATTTAAAAAAATACGGGTATTTTATTTTTTGGTCTAGTTTCATATATGTAAAAATCAAAATTTAGTCACATACCCCCGTAAAGTATAACGAAGTAATTAAAAAAATGTTGAAGTTGTTAAGAGTTGTTTTGTTTGAAATTATCAAATCTCACATACGAATATGACAGACTCAGATCATTTAGACTGCAAGATATATCATTTACAAAATCTAGACCGGTAAAGGATTAATATGTTTTTTATGTAATGGTTTTTATTAGGATTAAAACCTATTTTCTAAACTTGTGTACTCAGTAAAGCTATTTATCTATACTCTGTTTTTAAACTATAGACAGTAACTAGAAATTCTAGTGAGAAAATCAAAGCCTGTGATTGGCTGCTGAGCAATTTCGTGAAGCCGCATTTAACCAGACGAAATTTCAAATTAACCTTCAAACGTAATTAAAACGTCAAACTCTTAGTAGTTGTCAAATCACTTGTTGAATTTGCACGTATTTTTTGTTTCATTTCTCTTTTTGTGATATTTCACGAATAAAAACAGTATGCATAAAACCAAGAGTTAACAGTATTTTTAAAAATATATAAATTTTTCATCAAGGGATTACAAAAAAATAATGCTAGTAATTAATTTATAATTAAAAGTTATGTATTTATGATTTTATATGAATAAATTAAGTAGATTATCTATAATAGTTTTGGTTAATGAAAATATAACCTGGAAAGTATAAATGCCGACGTGACCTTCATTTTAACATTTCAATTCCCCCGCCAAATAAATCTAGTGACTTTTTTTGGTAACTTCTAGCGGTGTAAATGTGAGTTCGTCTAGTGCTGTCTATAGTTTAAAAACACGGTATAGTGTCAATTAATAGTCTAGATATTTTATCGCGTTTACAAAAAATGATTTTATCTTATTAACTTAATAGAAAATCATTTATTGTGGCATTTAACACCAAAGATGAACTATGGAAAATATGTTAGCACAAATCACTGTCTAATATATGCGCACCGTTTAAATCCAGACCCCGACGAAATACAATTAATTTACTTTCCCATACCTAATATAACATATATCTGTGCAATTGGTGTTCGTATAAGTTCCTGTCTTGTCTACACTCGGATCATAAGCGTACACAAATGAGTTAGAAACACAAAGTTACTGTCATAATTATTATTTGACGGCGTCTATGGAATATCACGATATGAGCATTTCTTTCCCTTACCCTTCAGGTCAAGATTGGTGTTCCGCATTATAAATGCAACCCATAAATAAACGATGAACGGAAAATATTTAATATCAATCAAATTGGGAATAGCATACATTTGTTCTGGCTAATATTATATAAGTCCTAAAAAATATTTATTAATTTGGAATATAAAATGACTATCCTTATCTATAATTTATTTTGCGGAAAAAGATCGGCTGCCCTAGTTCCCACTATTCTCTTTTTTTTTGTTAAATACGTCCCTGTATCCCACATCTCCCCAGACTCCACACAATGGTAGCAACCGCTCTCAAGATGATAAAAGAAACGCTAATAGTTATATTAGTAGATCACTTTCAACAGATCGCACATCTGCTACCCTGCTGCCGTCCTTGCATCCTATAATATCTTATCCTGTCCCCTTTCTTCTCAAACCCTGACACCTCTCTGCGGTTTCGCCATACAAACGTTTAAATTTCTAAACACAGAAAAGAAAGCATTTGTCATGTAGAGTAGAAACTTAAGGAAAACGTAATAGTCATCATGATGTGAATTTTTTTGGTTGTTGTTGACACGCAGACGTAATTTAATGTTTTGATTAGACGATTGAAATTACTTAATTATATAATTAAGAGTAACATGATTTATGTTTTAATGGAAAATAGAACAAAATGACAATGAAAATTACAAAATTATTATAGGGAATTTTAATTAAATAGATTCTATAAATCCAATAAAATTATACTATGAACAAACACTATATAAAATGAATGATATTTAACTGCATTTTTCAAAAAAAAAAAAAATTATAAAGAACTTCAAATAGGGAAACTTTCGGTTGACCAATTATAACCAAAATCTTATCAGCTCTTCATGTGGATGTACAGAAGAGGAATATGAAAGAATTTTAATTTTTAGAATTGTAGTGTTGAAGTTATCGTCGGAGAAAAATTTGTCACACACACACACACACACACACAAACATACGCACACACGGACACCCACACGAACACACACACACACACACACACACACACACACACACACACGCACACACACACGCGCGCGCGCGCTTCCAGACAAAAGCGTAAAACTAGTAAAATTGTATTCTAGGGATCCTAAAACATGCATATTCATTAAAAACTCACCACCAAATATTTTGACTGAAGACAGTACCTCTCTTCTCTGACTATTCTACAACTACGTATAAAATAATATTTTTTTCTACTCCTCTTCTTTACATTCCTACGAAGAGCTGATTAGATTTTGGACCAGAAGTACCCTTATTTGAAGTTTTTAACAGTTTTTCTTAAAAAACGCAGTTAAATATTATCTTTTAACATTTTATGTGATTATCAATATAAAATAATATATTATTGTCTATACACTTTGATTATACATTTTCCTTCATATTCAATAGATATTGAGTTAAAAAATTATAAAGAGATTAACTTTCATAAATCAGCTAGCTTTGGTATAATCAAGGAATATATTCAAATAATTCTAATTGACAAATGTAATTTACATAGTGTATGTTCGTGTTATAATTTTATTGTGTTTATAGAATCTTTTCCATGGTACTTTCGGTATGGAATTTGTAGAAAATAGTATATGTTCGTGCTGCAATTTTACTGGATATGTATAGAATCTTTTCCAAGGATGTTTTAGTATCGGATTTGTACAAAATACATGGAATTGACGGAAGGTAATCGTGATCATTTTGTAATAAAAAGAAATTACCTAACACAATTCAATATATTCTTATTTTAAGCACAAAATTAAGAAAAAAGTTAAAAGTGAAGGTAATGAAATCCATTTCCGTATATCTACGTATTTCTTTTTTTTATAGGTTTCATTGATGTAACGAAATAAAAAAATAAAATAAATGTGAGGATAATCTGGAGGTCCTTATGATTAAGATCCGATTAAATATGTGTTTCAACTGTAATTCTTACTATAAGTGACTGCCGACTAGTTGTTATCAATTGAAGACATTCAGCCCGATTCTGTAAAAAGTATCTAACATTGTTACTTGTTAGCAACGTTTCTATGAAGTTACTCTGATAGCAACTATCCTAGTAACTGAATACATATTTCGTATTTTGTAATTATATGTTTAGGAATGTTACTCCCAGAGTAACTAAACAAACTTAGTTACTAAGATAGCAGTCAAATGAGGAACACGAATTGTGGTGCGCATGCGTATTTCTTCATCTGCGTGTGTTCTAATCTGACAAGTGACATTTATTAGTGTCTATAAGTATCCAAGTGTTATATCTGTTTGCATCATGGTATATAACAAGCCTAGGGGTTCAAGAACAACCAACGAACAGTTGGAAATATTAATAGCTTATTTAAAAAACCACAAAATAATGCTCGAAATAAAAGTACATCCTCTGAAAACTAATGAGCTTAAATTGTCATGGGAAGAACTTACAAATATTTTGAATAATACAAAGAAAGGAGCCAAGAAAAATGTACAGATTACTTTTAAATGAATAGGTACGCCTGTTGATCTTATTGAAGGTTCCGCTAACGGAGTTACTTTTTCAATAAGATCTTGTACAATTGGTTTTGGTAATCGGAACAATTTTTAAAATTTTATATCCGGAATTAAGAAAGGATTACTCTCGTCTCTTACCAATCTATTTTCTAACCTATTTCTTCTTCTGTGAAATAAAAATATAAATTTATCAAATAAATTTTCCAATTTCATAAATAAACGTTACCGAAAATTATTTACAGTTACTTTTTTATACATACCGATTTTCCAAAGCCGCCAGTGCTCTATTAAATTCAAAATTCATCCAAATTCCAGCCATTCTGAAAGGTTACTACACCTTAAATACTACGTTTGGCTAGTCTCTAGCGTAATAACTTGTTTAACAACTAAGTATCTAAAACTGTAATGACTCTGTGCTTATAGAATACAAAAAATAACAAGTTACTGTAGTTGTAACTGACCTTCATTTTAAAGACTATTTTAGTAACTTTATTCTAGTTACTCGTCTTACAGAATCGGGCCGATTGTATTATTAGATAGTATGATGTCATGTCCTACGAATTTTGATGTTAATATTTGATATATTAATAACAGTTTCATAAAATACAATCATAACATGATTAGGCAAACATGATTAGTCCATTACACTTATTAGAAACCTGATGCATATGGTTCAAAAATCCATTATTAAATATGTATATTTCGTACATTCACTTTGATCCAAGTTTATGAATTATTATACACGGGCGTATGCTATGTTTTAACAGTCTATGCACATACTGCATCAAAGTTTGAAATTCATATAGCTTTTATGATGGATTCTACATTCAGAGAGCATATACAAAAGTACTCGCGTGGAAACTAGACAAAGTAGGTACTTTAATTACGCTATCTATCGAAAGCTACACTATTCAATCATTTATTGTATACAAATACAATATTTTCTACGAATAATGTTTGAAGCCTTACAAAATTTTGTATTATTTCATAAATAATAAGAAGCTCAAGCAGAATTATTAGGAATAAAATAGGTTCGAGATGGTTCGTATTTTTACCTCTCGCTAAGAAAGGTATTGGAATCATGCTCAAAATCGCATTTCCAGATTTTAGTGGATAAGCACGTTTTAAGGTCCTTATAATACAATTATGACATGTCTGTATTTGTGTGTGTGTGTGTGTGTGTATGTGTGTGTGTATGTGTGTGTGTTTGTGTGTGTGTGTGTGTGTGTTTATATGGATGTTGAAGTCCCGGTTTCTCAAATACTATAAGAATTAAAAAATATTTAACTGCAGTTTCCTCAATCTGACATTCCTGGGAAGAGCTGATTAGATTTTGGTAATAATGGGCTACTTGCGTACCTTTTTTTATTTAATATTTTTGAAGTGCAGGTAAAAACTTGCTACCCATATTTTGTCTTTTGATAAAATTTTTGTTAATTAGCAAAAAAAAAAAAAATAATGAAATTTGATTATTTGAATTGCCGCCATGTATGACGTAGAATTATCGATATTTTAAATTACGTGTAACTCCCTATGTGTTTATTTGTGAAGTAATTAATATATTTGAGAGACCAGAGAGAGAGAAAAATGAACTGTCAAATTCAAATTAAAACTTTCTAGCATGCCATCTATACGTTACATTTTTAAACATGGTTCTCCAGTTAAATATAATGACGTCACAGAAAATTTTCTTTTTTAATTTATTAGATTTATTTAATAATGTATTACATAGTTTATTTTAATGTTATGTAGTTAGTAGTTACTTTGCTTAGTTTATTCTAAAGTTGGCTTAAAGAGAACATGTCGCTGGATATGTTCTCTGCATGATATTTTAAATTGTTAAAAAATTTACTTATTGTCAATTCTTGACAGATTGTAAATAAATATGGAAAATAAAAAAAAAATATATTAAAAAACAAATAATTTTTTTAAAATAAAATTTATATTTTTATATATGTTTTCAACATAACATTTATAGTGATAGAAATCGGATTTTCAGTACCACGCAAATAGCCCATTGGACAATCGGAAGTAATAGTTTCTTTAAAAAAATCTTCTAAATATTATTTTTTGAAAATTTCTGCTAATATTATTGAAGAACATAATATTCTACATCTGATACATTTCAGTTCAGAACATAGTTTGTAAATGACAGATGTCAGTGTCAAAAATCAACAGTTTTAGTGACATCCTGAAAGCTTTTTCAGAAAGTACATTTAATCTTCCTTATTGTTTTATTAATTAAATATTTAAAATTATAGGTAAAATGCATATATCCATCAGAAATACCGCCAATCTTGTTAACGAATTGGAAGAATCTCTGACATTTAGGAACTTCCTCATACAACGAAAAATAGAATAATTAGTAGAAGACATGTTAAATGCAATAAAAAACAATATGGGGTCCCGTGGCCGCGTGCCTGAGTGTCTGGTCGCGAACCCGGGGGAACCGGGTTCGATCCCGACAGACGCCAAATATTTCCAATTTTGAATGGCACAAAAGTGACCCCTGTGGTACATTCTCCACACCAGCTGTGAGTGCCCGTGAGGTGACGCCTGGTAAGCGCCTACACGGTAAAATATATCGTAATCATTACCGATGTCTACATGTGTTGTAGATACTGGCACACCCAGAAATGGGTAATATGCCGTGATGATATATTTATTTTATTTATTTATATAAAACGTCGGTTCGATAGCGATTTTTGCTGTTGAATATCCTAAATGGATTATGAGGTCAAATCGATACTCCTATATTGTCATCCAAACTAAAAAATAAACATCCTGTGTGTCCCTATAGATTCACCTTTCAGCATGCAATTCATCACGAAATTCGAAATTCCTTTGCAGCCTAAATCAAATTACAGTTGTGTTTGTTGGCGAATTGTCACGCCATGGGCCTGGGCACGTCTGGTGGCGAGCGCGCGCTGCTGTGGTGTACACATCAACAACTCGTGAGCATGTACACCGCTCAACCCAATAACATTTCGTGCATTGTTCCCGGTGACTGATGGCTCCGATCAATCATTCATCGACAGTGACGAATTAGTTTAAACCTAATAATCCACCGTCATATTTAGCCACCATACCGAGTGGGGACTGAGGGAGGCATAGAGACCAAGGGATTTTTGTGGGTGGAGTGATCTATGTTAACATGTTTATTCGGTATTGATATACGGGGTGTTTCATTTAAGTGTGCCACCATTGCTATCTCGAGAACTATAAGAGCTACGAGGTTGGTTAAATTAGCAAAGAACTACCATTTTACAAGACTCTTACAATGAGCAAAAAAAAATTTTTTTCGACCAGTGGTTCTCAAAATACGGGACACAACTTTCTTATTTTAAATGGGAATATTTTTTTTTAGTTTATTCGATAGAGTATTTTTTTCTGACTTCAACGATATAAACATATCATATACGAATATAACAAAATAACTGAGAAAAATGCATGTATAACAAGAGTGCTAAAATACATTAAATTTAACCAGTGATATTTAGTATTTTTACCTCTCGCTAAGAGAGGTATTGGATTCATGCTAAAAATCACACATCCAGATTTTAGTGAAAAAGCACGATTTAAGGTCCCTATAAACCGATTTTATAGTAATTTACGTACCAAGACCTGAAAGTGATACTTTACTGAGTGAGCAAGCATATTCCAGAGTGAGCCGTAGGCGAGCTTTGGAAGCTTGTGAGCCCAGTATAGACACTTTCAGGTCATGTACAGTATTATTTTTGCGATCCTGAAAAAAGAATAAAAAGTATTATTTTATTTTTTACTGCGAGCAAATAAGAAATAAATAAACAACTGATCTCCATGGAAACATTTAGCTTTACTGGTCCCGGGATCGGTAAAGTACTTTCCGATCTCTTATAGACAACTTTCCGAGCTAGCTCAGCAAAGAAAGACTTTCCGGTCTAAATAATGATCAGAAAAAGCTCATTTTCTGGGCGATTGCGAAAAAACATTTTTACGATGATGTCTGTGTGTGTGTTTGTATGTATGTGTGTATGTGTGGATATTAAACATTTTTATTATATCTTCTATAAATTTAGAGATAGAGAGTTATAAATGGAAACCAGTTGAAAAATTATAATGTTTGTAAATGACATAAATGTCAGTGTCAAAAATCCAGAGATATTACTGAAGGCTTTTTCATGTATCTCGTACTTTCCAATGCACTGATTCCAAATCATGAAAACGCAGGTCAATATCTCTTTTAATTTTGGAGATATTCAACCTCAAATATTTTATCAAAATTACTCATTTCTAGACTAGACCTCTACCTAGTCTTCAATTACTGCCCCAAAAGTCAATCATATTCAGATAAAAACTTTAAAATTTTCAAAAATCTAATTATAATGTATCTAGATACTTTTCAATGAGCTGATTCTAAATTTTGAAACCGCAAGTCGATATCTCTTTTTGTTCTCGAGATATTTAGATTCAAAGTTTTGCATAAAACTGCCCATTTTTGGGTAATAACCCAAAAATGGGCCGAGATACTAATTTGGCGACACCACCATTCGATTCTACGAATAAAAATAAATAAGTATACCAATTTTCATAATTTTTGAGTAACCGGTTCATTTTTTATGAATAAAAGTTTGAAAACCCCTGAAAATGGCCAAAATCTGAAAAATTCGTAAGGGGTACACCTTAGATTTTTGCGATTTTTGGCCATTTCTAGTTATTTTGCTTAAGAGACTGTATGCGGTGTTCGAAAATTATGAAAATTGGTGTACTTATGTAAGAATCGAATGGTTTTATCGCCAAATTCATATCTCGACCCATTTTTGGGTTATTGCCCAAAAATGGGCAGTTTTGAGCAAAACTTTGAATGCAAATATATCGACAACGAAATGAGATATCGACCTGCGGTTTCAAAATTTGGAATCAGCGCATTGAGAAGTATCTAGGTACAAAAAATTAGATTGTTCAAAATTTTGAAGTTTTTTTCTAAATGTGGGGTATATTCACTTTTGGGGCAATAATTCGAAAATGGGTAGAGATATAAACTTGGTAGTAATATTATTTGATTGTAAAGAGTATGTTACGTAAGTGTACGCATTTTTACAGTATCTATATATGAGTTTACATAATGTATATTCATGTGATAATTTTATTGGATTTATGGAATATTTTTCCAATGAACTTTCTGTATGGAATTTGTAGAAAATAGTATATGCTCGTGCTACAATTTCACTGGATATATAGAATCTTTTCCAAGTAATTTTTAGTATTGGGTTTGTACAAACACATAGAATTGACAGAAGGGAATGTGTTGGCTACATCATATTGAGTATATATATATATATATATACGAAGAAGAAGAAGAACGAAGTATGTTTGTACAGGAATGTGTAGCGAAAGATGATTTTTGTGTAACTATTATTGTGGTCCGGATGCGGTTATTCGCTACCGAAAATCGGTCACATTAATATGTTCTTTGTATGAATGTTATGATGATTTTGGACAAGGTGAAAGAAGAATGTTTTTAAAGAGTTAAGTGATTCAGTGGAGCTCTTACTTTCATCCCTTTTTTTATTGTTTTAGGGTTTTTGCTAACCCACTAAGTGGGAAACGCGTGATTTTATGTATATATATATATAAATATATATATATATATATATATATATATATATATATATATATATATATATGTTAATCCATAAAAATAACACTGTATACTTAAACGCATTAATTAATAATTAATTATTTCCATTGAATATTTCGTGCAAAATATCTAGAAATAGTGATGGTAGTAACAATTACCGATTCGCTATTTAGCTGTTCGAAAAGTTTTTTGATTTCGTATTTGCTGACCTTATTTTACTTTCCATGTTAATTAAATTAAAAGAAAAAAGTGCACCCAAACCAAACGTCAGTGTTTAAATGTTATAATGATATGTACACACGATAATAATCTATTTGAAATGCAGGGAAGCTAAATGATATAAATTAAAACTGGCTACAATATATTTGCATTATTTTACGGTAAATTAAAACGAATTAACTGTCACAAAAATAGCTCGTCTGTTGGATTCGTCCGGAATTTTCATTTAAATTAAATCAGCAGCTAATTCGTGATAAAAGCGGATAATTAGGGAATTTTCACAGCGAACATGTGAAATGCATTTCGCGGTTGGTGCCACTTACCACTTCCAGCAGCGTCTGCAATTACCGAGCGACTCTTACACTTTCTCAGCTAAATGCAACAATTATCTAATGGTTTATATTTCATATATTCGAGACAATTCTCTTACGACGCCAGCTTGCAACGATTCTATCTAAGGATAAAGGTTTACGTGAATTCAAATGTAATTTGCTTAAGCAGTAATGTTCTGTCTGATGTACCAATTATTTCGATTAGAAAAGAGGTATTGAATAATTAAATTCATGCTGTTCTTTTAATAAGTAATTAATGGAATGAAAATAAATGCTAACATATATTTTCAGCTATAATTAAATTTAAAAAAATCTGTTGTGGCCAGCACAAGACCTTCCGTCAATTCGATGTATTTTGTACAAATCCCAAAGCAACAGCTCTTGGAAAATATTCTATATATCATGTAAAATTGTAATACGAACATATACTATTTTTTACAAATTCCATGCCAAAAGATCCTTTGAAAAGATTCTATAAATCCAATAAAATTATAACATGAATATAGGTACACTATGTAAATTGCACTTGACACTTCCTTCTTTCTTCTTCAGCCTTTTCCTATTTTATTAGGGGTCGCTGTTTCTCATTCTTCTCTGCCACTCATTCTTGTCCAACGCATTTTCTTCACACAGATCTTCCTCTCTCAATTCTTCTACGTTACAGTCCTTCCATTTTCTCTTCGGTCTTCCTCGTACCTCCGACATTGAGGCGAGGCTGCAACTGCATGTCACTTGCGAGGGACACTAATGACTCATCCTACTTTCAGATCCAATACTTTCCATATTTGGTTTTGCACTTGACACTGACATCTCTCAATTAGAATTTTTTTAATATATCAGCTGTTTCCATGATAAATAGCAAAGCTGACTGATTTTTAAAAGTTAATCTCTTTATAATACTTTAACTGTATATCTATTGAATATGAAGGAAAATATATAATCAAACCGAATAGAGAAGAGCATTAATATTTAACTTTTTCTTTTTTTTCTTTTTTTTTTGACAGCCGCCATTGATATGTGGCTGTGGTCATCGCATAATGTTTATCTTCGAACATCTTTGGATTAAAATATAAAATTATCAAAATTTATTTATTTATTTATTTATTTAAGCCCAATACAAGGAAATACAATATATGTATACACAAAATAAGACAATAAATAAATCGAGTAAATCACTCATCGCAAATCATTTGATTATATAAATAACACATAACATATAAGGGAGATTTCATTAAAATATTGGATTTACATAAAGGTAATATTGTGACTGACATAAAAATTTGAAATATTTTTGACATATTTATAAATTTTATGTTTATTTTATTATATTATTGTAGTACAACTGACGATGATTGCATTGCAATTGAAATGTACATATTGATAATAAAATATAATTTGTGAAGAAAGGTTTATTATTATATTTAATTTAAATAAAATGTGTTGCCCATACGAGAAGATGTGCGGGGCACTCGAAAACTAAGTTTCATTAACAATTGCGGGCTGTCAATTTTGTTATTTATAACACTTTTAAGAAATTTTATACAGATATCATTGCATGTCTGTCCTTAATTGATGTACAATTAAAATTATTTAATAAACTAATGTATTCAGATCCTTGAGGCGGATAAATTGAGGTAGTTTTAAACCAAAGATACTTAATTTATTTAAAGTGTTTTTTGTCAATTGTGACTTTTTCCTACGTGCTACTATGGCTAAATGTTTTTTTTTTTTTTTAGCTTCAATGATAGCTAATATGATTTTGCATTATGTATCGTCGCAAAATTTATATTAAATATTGAAATATGTAAACAAAATGTAACTCTGCTGAGGATCGCAACATACCAATGCCCGAAATGTCCGTGTAAATTAATGTACAACAGGTTGCGAATACAGTGTGTCCCATTTAGAAGTGCCACCATTGGGATCTCGAGAACTATAAGAGATACGATGTCGGTTAAATGGAACTTTTTGTGCGTCTTTGGCAGGCCTTCTCAGATGTGCTTTTACTTTTCCAAAAATTTTCATAGGGCACTTGATAATGACGAAAAACTGAATATTGTTGATTTTTTCTTTTTCAAATAACTTCTAAACTATTAATAATTGAGAAAAAAGTTTCAAATATAAAAGATAGATATTTTTATTAACTAACTAGTAACGTACGAAATAAATTTTTATATATGTAAATTTTTGAGATATAACACAAACTTATATTTTTTTAAATGGAACCCATATCTGATTTTAGTCTCAAAAAAATAAATATTTTTTTCTCTTTTCAACGATGTAAGGGTTATTATGTTTTATATTTGTTTTGCTTTCAAAATTATTATTTTTTGCTTATTTTGTATCAAATTCACAATTATTAAAAATATTGGTAGATTTCTATTTGGAAATACTCCTCGTATTTAAATAATTTATTTCGTTAAAAAAATTTGCTCAAAACTCGTATCAAATTAATTATTATAATACTTTGTATCAGGTCGCCCTTGGCACATTATAAAAAATTATTTTGATTAAATACAATATAATTAATAAAAATAATAATGTTTTTTTGGAAAATAATAAGAAAATTCAGGAAAATAAAGAGAAAAATTAAATTTTAAGAGCATTGAAAAGAGAAAAAAATATTGATTTTTTTGAGACTAAAATCAGATATGGGTTCCATTTAAAAAAATATAAGTTTGTGTTATATCTCGAAAATTTAGGGATATAAAAATTTATTTCGTACGCCACTGATTAGCTAATAAAAATATCCATCTTTTATATTTGAAAAGTTTTCTCAATTACTAATAGTTTAGAAGTTATTTGAAATAGAAAAAATGAGCAATATTCAGTTTTTCGTCATTATCTAGAGCCCTATGAGAGATTTTGGAAAAACAAAAGCACATCTGAGATGGCCTCTCAAAGGCGCACAAAAAGTTCCATTTAACCGACATCGTATCTCTTATAGTTCTCGAGATCCCAATGGTGGCACCTCTAAATGGGACATACTGTATATACGAGTATGTACATATATTCCGCATCCCCAAGGAACTTAAAGCCCAATGAAAGTATTTATGAAACTGTAATACTTAAGTTAGAGATATTATAAAAAACAAGTAGTGATATTTGTAATTAACGTTAACAATGTTAATGCCGTTGGTTAGAAAGAAATGTACCCTTGGTATTGTTAACACTGAAAATATCTTGTTGATTTTAAACTATTTCTTCACAAAATTACGAAATGTTGTCATTGATTGCCACAGAAATATCAATTTATCTAAAATCACTACATAATCCCCCAATCGAAAGATTAAAGAACACTATCTATCCCCATTTGTCAAACTTTTTATTTTATTCGATGGTAAGCAGAAAAACTTGTAGCTTATTACAGAAACATATGCCCTCGCGCTGTATATCGGATCGAGATGTTTTGAAATTATCTCTGTTATGTTTTCCCGTCGTGACTGCAATCCCAATGATGAAAAACAAGCGAGAGTTGGCGGTCCCAGGCCGAATCTGCTGCGACAGATAGAAATATCACGGCGTTTGAAAACTTTGCGATTGGTTTTGGGGACCCAAGTATTATGCTCTGAGGTGAAGAGTTTGGTGCATTTCGCGCGGTCGACAGCTGTACGACATCGAGTCGTGCTATCGATAACCATACTACCGAATAACATTAGACAATCGGACCACTGAAAAATTGAATAAACATATTCTGAAATCATAATAAATAAATCATCATGATTCGAAAATGCTTTCAGGTTAAAGATACTTTACAAAATTGATTAACTAAGTTCTAATTAACTTAACTTTTGTAGCAATTTTAAGGCCCGTTTTTACAATATCTGGATATTATCAGTTAAATTAATTACCAGATAAAATAAAAAAATCTGTTGGCACTTGTTATTTTTACCTCTCGCTAAGAGAGGTATTGGATTCATGTTAAAATTCGCATATCCAGATTTTATTGAATAAGCACGATTTAAGGTCCCTACAATCCGATTATAACATTTTTAAAATGATGTCTGTGTGTGTGTGTGTGGATGTGTGTATGTGTATATGTGTATGTGTGTATGTCTGGATGTTGTAGACACGATTCCTCAAAAACTATAAGACTTAAAAAATATTTAACTGCAGTTTCGTCAATCTCACATTCCTGGGAAGAGCTGAAAAGGTTTTGGTAACAATTGAACAACCGGAAGTAGTAGTTTCTTAGAAAAATTCTTCTAAATATAATTTTTTGGGAGTTTTTTTTATTAAATATTGAAGAACATAAAATTCTCTATCTAATACACTTAAAAATTTTATTATATCTTGTTTAGATTTATAGATAAAGACACTATAATTTATAAGAGTAAACTAATCGCAGAGGCCAAGGCACTAAGGAAACCAGTTAACAAATTCCAATGTTTATAACATGACACATGCCATTGTCAAATATCAACAGTTTTAGTGACATTCTGATAGCTTCTTCTGGGAAGTATATTTAACTTTTCTTATTGTTTTATTAATTAAATATTTGAAATTATAGGTAAAATTGTGGTAAAATGCATATATCCATCAGAAATACCGCCAATCTGGTTAATGAATTGGAAGAATCTGTGACATTTAGAAACTTCCTCATACAATGAAAAATATATATAATTAGAATTATATGTGTGCAAAAGACATGTTAAATACAATAAAAAACAATATTTGAGTAAAGTTTTGTAATTTTTTGTTATAAAAGGACGGTTCGAAAGCGAAGTGCAATACAATACTTATATATCCTAATATGGAAATGGCGAGAGGTCTTGTGCTGGCCACAACAGATTTTTTTTTTTACTTTGTGAATTTAAATACGAATATACATATTTATATAATAAATAAATAAATACATCATCACGGCATATTACCCATTTCTGAGTGTGTCACAGATATCGGTAATAATGATGACATATTTGTACCGTGCGGGCGTTTACTAGGCGTCACTTCACGGGTTCATTGCTGGCGTGGAGAGTGCACCACAGGGGTCACTTTTGTGCCATTTAAAATTGGAAATTTTTGGCACCGGTCGGGATCGAAGCCGATAAAGCAGATTGAAAACTATATTATGTCCTTTGGATTAGTATAATTGTTTTTTTTTTTACTATTTCTTCTTAAAATGTTACCATTAATAATTTGAAATGATGGTCAGTTACATACAATTAAAATCTGTACTATGTAACAAAGATATTGTGTTTATTTTTAAAACATAGGCTCTGCCATTCATTTCATGTGTATTTTAAATAAAACAAAATTTCGATGAAAAATAATATAACTTCAAAAAGATGTAACACGAGATTCGATGATGTAAAAAAATCATGCGTTACAAGAAAAGAAAGAGAATTTCATGCTAGGCATTCTTTGTCCATTATTCTATCTCTAACCGTGTATGAGTGGTGCATGAAAATATGAGAAATGAACTAAATTATTTAGTTCATTTCTCATATTATCGTGCACCACTCATTCACGGTTGAATATAGAATAACAGATGAAGAATTTATAAATTCAGCATAAAATTCTTTCTTTTCATGTAACGCATGATTTTTTTGCATCATTGGATCTCGTGTTACAGCCCTTTCAAGTTACATGATTTTTGATCGAAATTTTGTACTATTGAAAATAACACAAAATTTAGATGAAAAATCATGTAACTTGAAAGGGATGTAACACGAGATCCAATGATGCAAAAAAATCATGCGTTACATGAAAAGAAAGAATTTTATGCTGAATTTAGACATTCATCGTCCGTTATTCTATATTCAACCGTGTATGGGTGGTGCATAAAATATGAGAAATAAAATAAATTATTTAGTTTATTTCCCATATTTTCAAGCACCACTCATACACGGTCAAAGTAAGAATAATGGACGATGAATGTCTAAATTCAGCATAAAATTGTCTTTCTTTTCATGTCACGCGTAATTTTTTTACATCATCGGATCTCGTGTTACAGCTCTTTGAAATAACTTGATTTTTCATCGAAATTTTGTATTTTTGAAAATACATCAAATTTCCACGAAAAATCGTGTAAATTCAAAGATCTGTAACATGAGATCCGATGATGTATAAAAATTATGTTTGACACGAAAAGAAAGAGAATTTCATGCTGAATTTAGACATTCATCGTCCGTTATTCTATATTCAACAGTGAATGAGTGGTGCATGAAAATATGGGAGACGAACTAAATAATTTAATTCATTTCTATTTAGGAAAAAACAGGCCGTAGGTTCCAAAAATTATGACTAACAGTCATAATCGTCTTTATTTGTAAAAAATCTGATGTGGCCAACACAAAACCTCCCGCTATTTAATTTTTATTAATTTAAATATATACCTACGTATTTACTAACGCTGCAAACTGTTCCACTGCATAAAACTATTGCTTTATTTACTATTTTCTTTTTAAAATGTCACTATTATTAATTTGAAGTGATTAGTTTTTTGACAGTGACATTTAATGTCAGTTACATTCATTTGAAATATGAACTGTGTAACAAAGGAATTGTGTTTATCTTAGGCTTCGCGACTAATAAAAAAAATATTTTTAAATTTATCTGTAAAATATATAGAAAAAGTATTAATGTATTCCAGTAGAAAATTCAATAATCTTTCATTTTCATAAGACATAAAATGCGAAAAAATGGCATTTAATGCTATTTTTTGAAGAAAAATCATTATGAGCTTCAGGTAAAGTGCCATTTCCGGTTATCCGATTTACACCAAAATCTAATGGCTTCTTTTCATATTAGAACGGGATGGAAAGACAAGGTTTCAGAATTTTCTGAATGATAGTATTTGAGTTAGAGTGAAGACAAAATCCCTACACATATACACACACACATACAGCACACATACACACACACATACACACATACACACATACAGACATCATCGTGAAAATGTTAAAATTGGATTCTAGGGACCTTAAAACGTTGTCATTTACTAAAATCTCGATAAGTAATTTTTAGCACGATCCCTATACCTCCCTTACCAAGGGTAGCGGGAGGTAAAAATAGGACGTTTCGGACAATATTTGTCCATCTTCAGCAATTATAAAATGTGGGTTTCAATATATTATAAAGTTTTTTTATTAGTTACAAATTTTTGTTTTTTGTCAATACCCACATCTTGTCTAGAATTATAACAGATAGTCTTTTTTCATTTTTTCTAGACAAGATGTGGTCATTCACAAAAAACAAAAATTTGTAACTAATAAAGAAACTTTATAATATAATGAAACACACATTTTATAATTTCTGAAGATGGACAAATTGTCCGAAACGTGCTATTTTTTACAAATAAAGACGATTATGACTGTTAGTCATAATTTTTGGAACCTACGGCCTGTTTTTTTCTAAATTGAAACTTTTACAACGTTCCCGAATCAGCCATTTCTTAATTCATTTCTCATATTTACATGCACCACTCATAGACGGTTAGAGATAGAATAACAGAGGAAGAATGTCTAAATTCAGCATAAAATTCTCTTTATTTTCATCTGACGAGGATTTCGTCTTACAGCCCTTTGAAATTACATGATTTTTCATCGAAA
Organism: Ophonus ardosiacus; assembly: GCA_943142095.1. Lineage (NCBI taxonomy): Eukaryota > Metazoa > Arthropoda > Insecta > Coleoptera > Carabidae > Ophonus > Ophonus ardosiacus. The sequence continues at coordinate 45,207,385 of OW964831.1, read as the reverse complement.
TTTTGTATTTTTGAAAATAACACACAATGAATGTCTAAATTCAGCATGAAATTGTCTTTCTTTTGATGTTACGCATGATTTTTTTTACATCATCGGATCTTGTGTTAGGCCTTTGAATTTACATGATTTTTCATCGAAATTTTGTGTATTTTCTATAATTTTTAGTTCATTTTATTTCAACTACTCGAAATTTTACAAATAAATTCATGGCTTTCAGTATTTACATAATTAAATTTGTATATATATATATCTCCAAAACAGTTCATTTTTAGATACATATTGTATAAAACATTTCGACATATTTTATTTTCTTCTCTATGTCCAATAAATGTGTTAGATTTGTTTTTCTAACACCGTGTATATCAATTAAATTATTATTTCCTTTTAATAAGGTAAACTGACGTGACATACATACGTACCTATTAACCAATTGATATTGGTCGAGCGGCTCTCAAAGCTATGGCTATTCGTTACAGTTTTTGTCGATTGGACGACACGAACTTCCATAAAGTTCTAGTCGTGGCCGGGAACGACTAGCTCAGAGGATATATTTTATTTTAACAGCCGCGATGGGTCTACAAGGGGAAAGAATATGGATAGAGTCATTTGGGGATCGTAATCATCAATATTTTGAGGAAATTGGTTTTTGTTTTATAGTAATAAGGTTTCTAATACTTTGATCTACGAGATTACATTCACTGACTTTGAGGGGAGTTTTGAATAACGTTGATTGAGTTTTGCATTGACGTTATATGGCTTAAGGATGTAAAGAAAATGAATTAATTTTTTTTTGTACTAGTAATTGTTTTTTAATAATATAGTTTTAAACAATACTACTTTAAATAAATGTTGCAGAGAATTAAATTTTGCATCAAATTCATTAATTACATTTAATGTTGCATGTTTCGTAATCGAGATAATTGAATTTAAAATATTAAATGTTGCTTTTTTATAGTGTTAGCCATAATATTGGATTAAAATAACAAGAAAATGTAATGGAATTTTATCTGTCAGAAACGTATCCTGTCATTTTGTGACATATTTTACATCTCCAAAACGCTCTGATTGAGTTATCAATATTAAAAATCTGTTGTGGCCAGCACAAGACCTCTCGCCATTTCCATATTAGGCTATATAAGTATTGTATCGCACTTCGCTTTCGAACCGTCGTTTTATAACAAAATATTACAGAACTTTACCCAAATATTGTTTTTTATTGTATTTAACATGTCTTCTGCACACATATAATTCTACTTATATATATTTTATCTATAATTTCAAATATTTAATTAATAAAACAATAAGAAAAATTAAATATACTTCCCAGAAAAAGCTATCAGAATGTCACTAAAACTGTTGATATTTGACAATGACATGTGTCATTTACAAACTATGTTATAAACATTGGAATTTGTCAACTGGTTTCCTTAGAGCCTTAGCCTCTGCGATTAGTTTACTCTAAAATTTTAAGTGTATTAGATGGAGAATTTTATGTTCTTCAATATTTAATAAAAAAAAAACTCCCAAAAAATTATATTTTGAAGAATTTTTCTAAGAAACTACTACTTCCGGTTGTTCACTTGTTACCAAAACCTTTTCAGCTCTTCCCAGGAATGTCAGATTGAGGAAACTGCAGTTAAATATTTTTTAAGTCTTATAGTTCTTGAGGAATCGTGTTTACAACATCCAGACATACATACATACACACATACACACATACACACACACACACACATACACACATCCACACACACACAGACATCATTTTAAAAATGTTATATTCGGATTCTAGGAACCTTAAATTGTGCTTATTCAATAAAATCTGGATATGCGAATTTTAGCATGAATCCAATACCTCTCAGCGAGAGGTAAAAATGGATAATAATTATTCATACGAAGAAAAATAACTAATTAGTAAGTAGTATTATTTTGATGCAAATTATATTTTTGACAGATAAAAAGTCATTACATTTTTATGTTATTTTATTTCAATACATAGCTCACACCATAAAAAACAACTTTTACAAATTTTTAAATTCAATTTACTCGATTACGAAACCGGCAAAATAAAATGCGATTATTAAATCTGTTGCAGAATTTAATTCTCGATAACATATATTTGAAGTATTATTGAGTAAAACTGACAGGTCACTTTTGCGCAAGGAAATACTTTCCCCATGTTGAATGTCTATGGCCCGTTTTTCGTGTTACACCCGGTATGTATTTGCAGTACAGTACAATGAAATAAAATTATATTAAATGTAATGGAAAATTTATTCATAATTTGAAATACTAAATTTATTCTGTACATCGCTAAAAATAATAATCTTTAATAACATTATTATTATTATTTCATAGTTTATTAAATTTTAAAATAAATTACATTACCTATTAAAAAAGTAAACTTATTTGTAGATTTTCTGTTATTAATTTGTTAATTAGGAATAAAACAATAGTTAGGTACTCTACTGTACCATTTATGAATAAATTAAAATTATTTAATTAACATATCATTTTTTACTAATATAATATGTGTAACAGTACCTCCTCTCTAAATATATTTAATTAAATATTTATATAATTAATGCATTTTTTAAGTTCTTTATATTCATTACATTATTGCAAATTGCAAATTTTTTAATTTCGATTTAATTATGAAGGCTAGCCAAAACTTCAAAGGATATTTATTAATAGATATGAACTTTTTAATTAAATAATGTATTTCCTATGTTTTGGCACAAACTTCAACAATTTTTTTTTGTAATAAAAATGTGTTTACTAAAATAGAATGAATATTGTCATTCGAAAACTTTTTTGTATCACTTTATAAATAAATAAGGTTTTTACAAACTTATTTTGGTGAAAAAATGGCATATCGTAGATATCAATAAATTTAATTAAATTCTGCGTTTTTTAAAAATAAAAAATCGGTTGTGGCCAGCACAAGACCTCTTGCCATTTCCATATTAGGCTATATCAGTATTGAATTGCACTACCCTTTCCAACCGTCGTTTTATAACAAAAAAATACAGAACTTTACCGAAAAACTGTGTTTTATTGTATTTAACATGTCTTCTGCACACATATAATTCTAAATATACCTATTTTTCATTGTATGGGGAAGTTTCTAAATGTCAGAGATTCTTCTAATTCATTAACCAAATTGGCGGTATTTCTGATGGATATATGCATTTTACCTATAATTTCAAATATTTAATTAATAAAACAATAAGAAAGATTAAATATACTTCCCAGAAAAAGCTATCAGAATGTCACTAAAACTGTTGATTTTGACACTGACATGTGTCATTTAAAAACTATGTTATAAACATTGGAATTTGTCAACTGGTTTCCTTAGTGCTTTAGCCTCTGCGATTAGATTACTCTATATATTATAGTGTCTTTATCTCTAAATCTATACAAGATATAATAAATTTTTTAAATATATTAGATGGAGAATTTTATGTTCTTCAATATTTAATAACAAAAATTTCCAATAAATTATATTTAGAAGATTTTTTCTCAGAAACTACTATTTCCGGTTGTTCAATTGTTCCCAAAACCTTTTCGGCTCTTCCCAGGAATGTCAGATTGAGGAATCCATAGTTAAACAATTTTTAAGTTTTATGGTTTTTGAGGAATAATGTCTACAACTTCCAGACATACACACATACACACATATACACACACACACACACACACACACACACACACACACACACACACACACACACACACACACAGACATCATTTTAAATATGTTATAATCGGATTTTAGGAACCTTAAATCGTGCTTATTCAATAAAATCTGAACATGCGAATTTTAGCATGAATCCAATACCTCTCTTAGCGAGAGGTAAAAATAGTAATGTCAAAATTTAGGGAATTTTGTCAGCTGATGATATTAATGTGACGTTTGAAAATTCATACGACAATTCTAACTATATTTTTGTGGCATCATACAATATTTTCTATTTCTTTCTAACTTTAGTACTCTATTTCTTCACTTCTTCTTTTTCTTAGTGTTATATTCAAAATGATATAAAAATAAAATTCTTAACAAGTTCGTTTATTTAACGAGATTTGACATTTGATATTTTTGAAATTCTTAGCCACCAACCTTATAAAAATAAATAGTATATTACATCCGAGGTGGAAGATGTTTCATTACAGCCGAGGGCTTATGTATATTACCGAGAGGCGAAGTCTCGAGGTGAGATAATACGCGAGGCTGTTATGAAACTCCTACCGAGGTGAATGAATTATAACCTTCAATTTTATTAATATTTTGACAGCTGTCTTAAAATTTGTTTAGCCTACTTAATTATGGGGATCTACGGCAATGTTGCTAGGCAACCCCTACATAAGAATTGGCATTCTTTTTAAAAGGTATAAGGGTGTGAATATGTTGGAGCTGCGATAAAAGCTATAAGAGCGACGATAAGAGCAGCGATAAAAGCGAATCAAATCTATCTTTCTTTGATGTGTTTATATTGGAGCTGCGATGAAAGCTATAAGAGCGACGATAAGAGCAGCGATAGAAACTGATACAAATGTTGCTGACAATATTTTTAGAGCTATTTGTGTCCTACATAACACAATCATTGACATGGAAGGCATTGAACATCATTTAGAAGATACATTAAATATTACAAAACAATCAAATACCACAACTAATAATGGCAGACCAACCCTGGTTGCACAAAATATTCGTGATTTATTTAAAACTTACTTGTGCCACAATCCTATTGTAAATGACATAATTTTTGACAAAAAGTACTGTAAATTGCAATTAATATAAATAAACATCCACTTATTGAGTTTAAATTACTCGCCACTTCATCCCATAATTTATCCAACACATATCTGTTGTGATGGTTTTTATTTGTTTGATCCCATAATGGAGATCTAACAAATACTTCGCTAATTAATTTGTCCACCTCCATCTCTAGCGTAGCGTCTTGCCTAGTGTTGCCGCGAAACGAGATATGTCGAGAAACACTCCATTCTCGTCTCGTCATATTTTTCCTTACTTTCTCTCGATCTGGACTCGAGAGTCTCGAATTTCTCGAATTTATAATTAGAAATAGTAACTAAATTAACATTACAAGCAACATGCATAATAAACGAGTACCACTGATTAAAACATTATTTTACTAAGTCTGATGTTTGAATTGTATAGCATTTTCTTCTTACTAAAACCCAATAAATCAAAAAGTAATAAGTAAATATGAATGTAAATGAATTGACAATTAAAATATTTATTTAAACCGATAAATATTTTTTTGTATAATATTTATGTTATATAAAAGAAATCGAGATATCGCTGCATCACTTGTCTTGCCTTGCCCTTGATCAGAGCGTAGAAATACATTCAATTCGTTCTCGACGCTCTTATCGCTGCTCAGCTCCTAAGCGTAGCTTTGCGCGCTGCTCCAATGTAAACACCTACATTTAAATCTATGCATTCATTCGCACTGCTTCGCTAGTATCGCCGCTCTTATCGTTTATCGCAGCTCCAACATAAACACAGCCTAAGACATTAGTCAATTTATATTACACTTTAGTTCGACCTCAACTTGAATTTGCTGCTGTATGCTGGTCTCCCCACTATTTAATGTATATTAATAGAATAGAAGGTATTCAAAAGAAATTTATTTCTTATCTAAATTGGAAATTTCCAAACAATAACCTAAGGTTTATCCCTTTACAGAAGCGTAGAGACTTGTTAGATATGACTTTTTTGTATAAAATTGTAAATAATCAGATCAACAGTCCTACCCTTTTGAACAAAATTTCTTTTCGAATACCTACTCATTCTACTCGTTCATGTGATCTATTTTCTTTAGGGAATTATAAGACCAATTCAGCAATGTTTTCTCCTTTGAACAGAATTATGTGTAAATATAATAATCTTTTGTCTCTTAACAATTCACCAGATATTTTTCATTGTTCGTTATTTACATTTAAGTCTTTCATAAGAAATAACTATCACATTCATATGTAATAATCTGTGTTGCATATAATAACCTTTTACTTATATGTAACAATCTATTTTTCTTGTTTATATATTTCCACTGTATGTTTTTTTTGTCTGATGAAAAATTTATTTTATGTTTATATTGTACTGTGCTGTACTGTTATTGGGATTCGTCCTGTTGTACAGCCTCAACTCTAAATAAAAAATAAATAAAAAAAAATAAACATTTCCAACCCAAGAGATTGTCATTAAAGTTAGGAATGACGTATTTTTCAACCTCCAAAAGGTTAGGAATCTGTATATTACTGTAATGATTGTGAATAAAATCTATTAACGAACTATTTTGTGTACTGTAATAGCTTTGTTACACAAGTAAAATAGAAAAACATATATGCTGAATTACAAACATCGACTCAGCTTTCACCATTCAATAACTTAATCCATTTCACTTCAAAACATTCCCTACGAGTATTCCACACTCCCGGAAACTGGAGTGTCACTCGCACTCACACTGTGTCGGCATTTCATTTGTGGTCAAAAATGCGCTAGAAATAAAACCCACACAATACAGCAAACGCGGTACCGCGCAGTGATTTATTCGCTTCATTCAGGCCGAGCGGCAAGTGTGAAAGCCACTGCCACCGCCGACAGCAAAGTCGCCCTCGCTCGGGTTGGCTTCAAAGCCGGGGCCCGCACATCCACAGAGCACATCGCACCTGAAAGGTGAGCCGAAGACAGCGGAGCAAGGCGACTGTGACTGCTCGAACACACCAACGATTAGAAATGGAGTTTGTGCTTTATGTCCCAGAAGAAATAAATCTTTTTTGGTTTCTTTGTGCAGTAGAAATATATGTTTAAGGGAAATTATTCTAAAGGGAGAGTTGTCAATGTCGGTTAGGAAGTGAAATTGTATATGTTTGCTTTGTCATTAGATATAGAGCTTTGTTTGTAGATCTCTTACCGCCAGATTGAGAAGATGTTTAACTAATAACAGCAAATATTAATTACTTACTGCGTCTTCCATTTATGTATTTAGGACATAAGGGCTGGATTATGATACAATTAAATTTGGTTTAAAATTTACAATTTTCTCTCTGGTTTCTATTCGATTTTGAAATTCTGAACCTGACCAATCAGTGACTTGTCACTGCTTGTCATTTGACGTTTCACCAGTTATCTGTTCTTAGTCATGAATTTGTTAGACGCGAATCAACAAGATTTTTTAATAATATCGGGAATGTTTTTACCTCTCGCTAAGAAATGTATTGGAATCATGCTAAAATTCGCATATCCAGATTTTAGTGGATAAGTACGTTTTAAGGTCCCTACAATCCGATTATAACATTTTTAAAATGATGTCTGTGTGTGTGTGGATGTGTGTGTGTGTAGATGTGTGGATGTATGTATGTGTGTATGTGTGTGTGAATGTATGGCTGGATGTTGGAGGGACGATTCCTTAAAAACTATAAAACTTGAAAAACATTTCACTGCAGTTTTCTCAATCTGACATTTCTGGGAAGAGCTGAAAAGGTTTTGGTAACAATTGGACAACCGGAAGTAGTAGTTTCTTAAAAAAAAATTCTAAATATTATTTTTTGGAAATTTGTTATTACAAATATTAAAGAACATAAAATTCTCTATCTAATATATTGAACATTTTTATTATATCTTCTATAGATTTAGAGATAGAGAGTTATGAAAAAATAAAATATTTCATTGTATTCATCAAATAACCCATGGAAATCAGTTGAAAAATTAAAATGTTTGTCCAGAGACATTAGTGAAGGCTTTTTCTGGGAAGTACATTTAATATTTCTTATTTTATCATTAATTAAATATTTAAAATTATAAATATAGTTGCCGCACGTTAAATTAACTCTCTTCTTTAATGCAGAAAACCTAAAATTCGTACTTGGACAAGTCGAGATATAATAGAAATTATAATATGCTATTTTTATAACAAGGAAAAGACTCCGCCAACATCTAAAGTTGGTATAAACAGAAACGGAATTCATTTGTAAGCCAAAGTATGTACAGTAACAGATCAACTAAACACGCGCTTGCTATGCATATATTTCATAATATACCTTTCAGAAATTCCGTCAACCTCGTCAATGAATTGGAAGAATCTCGAACATTCAGAAGAGTAGGAGGAAACTTTATCATAGAATGAATTGAAAAATAAAGAACAGATGTAATTAAAATATTTTGTGTATTCCAGACATGTTAAATACAATATTTATAGCCTAATATGAAATTGGCGAGAGGTATTGTGCTGGCCACAACAGATTTTTTACTAATGTTGATTTGTATAATAAAGAAATAAAACACAAACTTGAAAAACGTATATGGTCTGTTATGCCGTGGTTAGGCGTATAAACATTGATTTGTCAACGGGCAGTATAGTCTGGACGATTTATCTTGGCAAGCCTTAGGAACGCAGTTCGATTCACAATTACTACGATGCGGTATGTTAAATATATACTTTTTCTTAGATACCGTACAGCGTTAAAAGTAAAATAGTGATTTTACGGTCTTTTATGGCCTAACACAATAGAAAAACATTCCGAACCACACGATTTATGACACTTATATTCAAGCAGTTCTCTTTGCACATAGGCGTGCATAAATTTTCTTACTGGCAATAAGAAATCTACAAATGATTCAATTTTTTGAATATTTATTTCAGATATTACAATATAACATGCTAGTAAAGTAAACGTATTGACAAATATTTATATTTTGTAGCTAATAGTAAACTTGCAATGTACATTATAATATAAGCTAAAATATGCTTGTAATTATAATCTAAACCTAAAGACTAAGATTTAAACACAAATTACAAGAAAATCCTTATATAAATCATGCAATGTGATTATTATACGAATAATATCAATACGTGTTATGTATTTTTTTTTATTTGCATTTCGTACTTGTTAGAATTTTTCTAAGAAACTACTACTTCCGGTTGTTCAATTGTTACTAAAACCTTTTCAGCTCTTCCCAGGAATGTCAGATTGAGGAAACTGCAGTTAAATATTTTTTAAGTCTTATAGTTTTTGAGGAATCGTGTCTACAACATCCAGACATACACACATACACACATACACATATACACACATCCACACACACACACACACACACACAGACACCATTTTAAAAAATGTTATAATCGGATTCTAGGGACCTTAAATCGTGCTTATTCAATAAAATCTGGATATGCGAATTTTAGCATGAATCCAATACCTCTCTTAGCGAGAGATTTTTTCAAATGATTTTATTCACATATGTACATACATAAACGTACATAATTAGTTTTTGTTACATGTATTGTTTGTTTTGTTCCTCTGACATATGTATTTGTCCAAATAAATTATTAGCCCGGATAATCGAGGTTCTACTGTAAAACAAAAAATCATTATTTTAACAATTCATTTTTACAGTGCCATTAACAAATTCTATTGCTATTATGTGGAGTTGTAGTTTATTTATTAATTGTAGAAATTGTTAAATAAACTATTTTCCTACATGTATGAGAATTATTTATTGTTCAACCATTATTTAACATGATCCATTACAAAGCAAGTATCAGGACTATAAAAATATTTTCATATTATTTTCATGGAATGGTATTAAATTTATCTTCCAATAACTACTTCAGATTCATAAGTAATAAATTTAAAATTCCTTGTAAACCTAATAATCATACACGACTCCAAGTGCTTTTGTGTCATATTACAAAGTATTTTTAAATCGAAGATATATTTCATGTTAAAATATGACGGGAAATTCTATACGAAAAGAAGGAAACTTTCTCTGTTTCTGTTACATGAATATGTTTAACAGACACCAACACTAATCGGTCGTTAGAGAGCCATTAATCCTGTCCAATGCTAAATCATCTAAACACAAACAAAACAACTTCGTGAGCGATAATCTTTCACTTCCTGTTCCTAAATCTTTCTCTCTACTGACATCCCTCACATTAAGCACGAACGAACGGAATGACACAATCAAGCTACAAGATTTTTTCCTCACTCTTCTTTCTAATGTATTTATAATAGCTGGGTAGTTGATAAAAACAGTTTTTCTTTTAATTTTTATATAGATATCAAACTTGAAACTAAAAATTACTTCCAATTTTCAAATAGTATCTAGAAAAGTGATGTGAAACTAATATTTTTTATAAATTAAATATTAATATAAAAACCGATTTTCTAAAGATATTTTGCAAAAGTTTGAATCTGTTTTTCATAAGTAGCCAATCGCCCAAACGTTAGTCTTGATAAAGAAACTTTTTAAATAAAATTTAAATAAATAAATATATCATCACGGCATATTACCCATTTCTGGGTGTGCCAGTATCTACAACACATGTAAACATCGGTAATGATGACAATATATTTTACCGTGTGGGCGCTTACCAGGCGTCACCTCACGGGCACTCATAGCTGGCGTGGAGAGTGCACCACAGGGGTCACTTTTGTGCCATTTAAAATTGGGGTCCCGTGGTCGCGTGCCTGAGTGTCTGGTCGCGAACCTGGGGGGAACCGGGTTCGATCCCGACTGATGCCAAATATTTCCAATTTTTAAATAAAATTTAAAGGTATATTAATAATAGATGTAATTAGAATGTTTATGTCTGTGCCAGAAATGTTAAATACAATAAATATAAATATATCATCACGGCATATTACCCATTTCTGAGTGTGCCACAATCTGCTTTATCGCAGATATCGGTAATGATGATGATATATTTGTACCGTGCGGGCACTTACCAGGTGACACCTCACGGGCACTCATTGCTGGCGTGGAGAGTGCACCACAGGGGTCACTTTTGTGCCATAAAAAATTCGAAATATTTTGCGTCGGTCGGAATTAAATACCTTTATAGCCTAATTTAGAAATGGAGAGAGGTCTTGTACTGGCCACAACAGATATTTTGACTATAAGAGATATTTTTAAAATAAGTTAAAAACAAATTATTAAAATATCTTTCAGAACTCATATTATTAATTGGAAAAAAATACTACCTTTTTTAGTTTATGTTCTGTATTTATTAATTTAAACCCAACGTTTCGGCACCATAAACTGGTGCCTTCTTCAGGGGATACATTGGCATTAATTTTTTAATTAACAAAAATCTCCTTTTGCCAGAGGAAAAACCGTCCCAAAAACTGGCAGAGAAGTGATCTGTATAACTCAGAGACGCTTTATCGGTAGGGAAATACCGCAGCCGTACTCTTTATAAACAAATGTTAGAAAAAAAAAAAAAAAAAAAAACTAAAACTTTATAAATTTTTTCTAACATCTGTTTATAAAGAGTACGGCTGCGGTATTTCGCTACCGATAAAGCGTCTCTGAGTTATACAGATCACTTCTCTGCCAGTTTTTGGGACGGTTTTTCCTCTGGCAAAAGAAGATTTTTTCCTGAGAAGATGCATGTTCGCCGTCTTTGTTATTGCCGGGCATGCATATATTGTCTAGAAAATTGTATACATAAAAAAGGTAACATTTATGAATATTTCTTGTTACCTTAGTTACTTGTTATTTTTGTTAATTAAAAAATTAATGCCAATGTATCCCCTGAAGAAGGCACCAGTTTATGGTGCCGAAACGTTGGGTTTAAATTAATAAATACAGAACATAAACTAAAAAAGGTAGTATTTTTCGAGTTAAAAACAAGTTTTAGCCTGTATTTCAAAAACAAAACATAATAGGAAAGTCTTGTGACTATTAAATTTGTTCTGGACTGTGCAAACGGTTTTGCTCTTTCATTAATATTATCCAAAATATTCTTAAGAAACATTAAAAATGAGATACCTATACTCTAATATATTACATATTTTTGAAAATCCTTTTCAGGATCTTTGTGAAAATATTTCCGAGCATGTTAAAACAGTCTCATTCTTTATAATAAAACAATATTCTGTCTCTCTGTTAGTTCCTCTCTTTGCTACTCTAGGCGATGGCAGCACCTACCACAATGGCCCGAGTGTGAACTCCCGACTCCCACACACGACGGCAACAGGAAGAAGACGTTCCACGTGACTAAACGTTTGACAAGCTCGACACGTGTACGTGCGTCTGCTGCAGTTTCCTATTGCATGGCGTAGTGCACGACGTGTCACTCAAGGCTCTTGCAAGAGACACCGTCATTTACCGCAATTAAACGACACGAACAGCGGAGGATATCGAGCGTATATAAATTGAAACTGTGCAGAATGTTTTGGATATATTGGATATTGTGTCCTATAAGGAAACTTCGAAGAGAGATGAAGTTGATTAATAATACAAAGTTGACATATTACGGGAGGTTGCTAAATAGGAACAACTGGAGTAAATATGATTCACGAAAATTGTGAGGTATATATGAAACGCTTTCTCCAGTTTCTTTCTCTTAATTAAAAAAATATCTATATAAAAAATCTGTTGTGACCAGCACAAGACCTCTCGCCATTTCCATATTAGGCTATATAAGTATTGTATTGCACTTCGCTTTCGAACCGTCGTTTTATAACAAAATATTATAGAACATTACCCAAATACTGTTTTTTTATTGTCTTCTGCACACATATAATTCTAATTATATCTATTTTTCATTGTATGAGGAAGTTTCTAAATGTCAGAGATTGTTCCAATTCATTAACCAGATTGGCGGTATTTCTGATGGATATATGCATTTTACCAAAATTTTACCTATAATTTCAAATATTTAATTAATAAAACAATAAGAAAGATTAAATATACTTCTCAAAAAAAGCTATCAGATTGTCACTGAAACTGTTGATTTTTGACACTGACATGTGTCATTTACAAACAATGTTATAAACATTGGAATTTGTCAACTGGTTTCCTTAGTGCCTTAGCCTCTGCGATTTGATTACTCTATAAATTATAGTGTCTTTATCTCTAAATCTATACATGATATAAGTGTATTAGATGAAGAATTTTATGTTCTTCAATATTTAATAAAAAAAAAACTCCCAAAAAATTATAGTTAGAAGAATTTTTCTGAGAAACTACGACTTCCGGTTGTTCAATTGTTACCAAAACCTTTTCAGCTCTTCCCAGGAATGTCAGATTGAGGAAACTGCAGTTAAATATTTTTTAAGTCTTAATAGTTTTTGAGGAATCGTGTCTACAACGTCCACATATACACACACATACACACATCCACACACACACACACACACACACACACACACACACACACACACACACACAGACATTATTTTAAAAATGTTATAATCGGATTCTATGAACCCTAAATCGTGCTTATTCAATAAAATCTGGATATAAAAAATAAAGTTTGATCTATTATGCAGATATAAAAATTTACTTTCAAATGTGGCAGGCTTTATTATAGATTGACCCATGTTCATAATCAAATTGAGTAGTTTTTCTCCTACAACTTTTTCTTAGTGTTTAGATTGTTCGTTTACTCTTGTATAGTTATTACAAATTTTAAATAACAGAACATATTTTTTTTAATAGGACTAAACGAATTCAAACACTTCATTTTGTAAATTTGTTTGTATACTAATCATATTTAAGAATAATATTATTGAGATCCAAAAGAAATTACTAGAATAATAATAAAAGAAGGGGATATTGAATTATTTTTAAGTACTTCGCAAGCTTATAACGATAAACTTTACATACATTTTTCTTAAAAAAAAAATCGTTGTGTAAGGAAGGGTATATAAAAATATTATATCGCTGAATTCAGAAATAAATTCTTTAACGAATGAGGAAATAAAAAATATGAGTTCTCATTTAAAATAAACAAGTTGGGGCCCATATTTTGACAACCACTATTTACTATAATATTTTTTCTTTTCTTTAAATTTATCTTGTGAAGTAGAAACCGTCTTCGTAGCTCTTATAGTTCTCGAGGTACCAATGGTGGCCCATTTAATGAACATCCTGTGTATGTATATTTGGCATTTGTATTTAATTTTGATATTTAACAGGAGAGTAAATAAAGTGGCATTTTGTAAAATAAGTATTATTGGTTGTGGTTGAAGGATCAAGTTCAAATCATTTATATATGAAGGAAGGCCTTAATGATCCCAGAACAAATTTTATAAAAAAAAATTCTTTTATTTAGAACGTTTCGAGCCCAAGTGGCCCATCATGAGCTATAATTTTTACCTCCCGCTACCCTAGGTAAGGGAGGTATAGGGATCGTGCTAAAAATCGGATATAGAGATTTTAGTGAATAAGCACGTTTTGATGTCCCCAGAATCCGATTTTAACATTTTTATAATGATGTCTGTAGGTATGCATGTGTGTGTGTGTGTGTGTGTGTGTGTGTGTGCGTGTGTGTGTGTGTGTGTGTGTGGATCTTGTGGACACAATTACTTAAATACTATCAATCAGAAAAAATTGAAATTTTGTATATCCATTTTATACTAATGTGGGAAGAGCTCATTAGTTTTTAGTGTTTATCGGATAACCGGAAGTATCATTTATACAAGCTTTTAACAGTTTTTCTTCTAAAAAATTCATTGAATATAATTTTTTTAGCAACTTTTACCAATACAAATTGAATATAATGGCACAATCTTTAATTCTACGATAACAGCATTTAGTAAATAACTTGAAATAACTTTATATTATATTATAAAATAATTTATTTGTGTACATCACTTTGCCTCTGCGTCAAACAAAAACAATACTTTAATAACAAATTTGACATATTTAAACAAATGTCACTGTCACGAAGCAATTTTCATTAAAATTAATAATGAAACCGTGTTAAGAAGAATTTAGTAGTTTAAATATGATTCTAATGAAATTAAGGTTTGTAAAAATTATATATTTTCTATCATATAAATATTAGATATACAGGATAATTCGATTTAAGTTTGATGTTTCCAGCATTATATATCAAACAGCTCTCAATAAGAACGTGATTTTAAAGTGTCAAATAATAGTTTGCAACTACACATTTACGAAATGGATAATGTACGGCGAAAAATTTACACAGATTGCGTTTTAGAGCATAAGGAAGTTAGTGATGATTTTGACAATAATGTATGTGTGACGATTTTTCCTTAAAATATATTAATGATCCAAAACTTCGCAAAGTTGGTATTTAATACTCTTATATAATTTGAAACAACATATTAGATTTTGACTATATATGATAAACCGGATGTAGTACTTAATTTGAAGCTCTAACAGATTTTTCAGTAAAAACATACTAAAATATAATCCAAAATTTCGTATTACAAACTTTTCTATTTATTGGAACAACAAAGTAGATTTTGTTTACAAACGATCAATCGGAAGTGAAACTTTACTTAAAGCTCATTGTTATTTTAAACATGGAATTGGCAAGAGGTCATGTGCTGGCCACATCAGATTTTTTTTTACAATTATAAGGTGAAGGTGAGTGTTATTTAATTGAATAATTTTATTGTTTTTTACATTTTGATTAACAGTTGATGGAATTATAATTGTAAAAAAATTTTTATAGCTGATGATGGGCCACTTGGGCTCGAAACGTCCTAAATAAAAGAAACTTTTTTATAAAAATTGTTCTGGGATCATTAAGGCCTTCCTTCATATATAAAATAAGTATTAGAAAAAAATAGTTCCTATTGCGAGAAACTTTCAATTAGTACACACGTAATCACGTAATACAAAGCATCATCTTGTTACTAACCTATCTACTAAATCAATTACAAATTGAATTACAAATCCGATAATCTCACCAGCCCTAACCTAACATAATCACTACCTCAGATGCTTGTCCTTGCTTAGTTCAAACATCTTCGCGCTTGTCTGTGAAATCTGTAGTAGTGGAATGTTCCGCTCCTGATTGATTTTATGTGATGGTTATTGGACGGCGTGTGTAATTAATCTCCTTGATTTATTATTAAGATGCTAGAGGTGCACAGGCGGCGCAAGTGGGTTTAGCTGAGAGCAAAATGTCAGACTTCTACAAGAAGTTGAAGTTGGTAAAGTTTAAGTTAAGGTAAAGTTGACCGCGAGCCTTATGCTGTGGTTTTGGTTTCTAGGGAAATTTATCAGCTGTAGGCTTAATGGGTGGTTTTCTCTAAAGTTCAAAGAAAATCTGATGTGGCAAGCACATGACCTCCCGCCAATTCCATGTTTAAAATAGCAGTGAGCTTTAGGCCACGTTCAGAGGGAAAGCATGTTTCCCGCTTCAGCTTAACAAGCGCGTGAAAAACCGGTTAAGCCGAAGTAGGCTGGTACAGGTTGAGTTCACACAGAAAACAGGCCATTCTGCTCGTACTGTCAAGTGTCAAACTTAGTGTCAGTGTCATTAATAAATACAAAAGAAAATGTCTTGGTACTCGAGCTCCACGGATGAAGATTTTATTCTCTGTTATGATAATAATTTGAAACGACGTAGAAAGAAAATAGGGATCGACGCAATTAATAAGAATAGAGTAAAATACGAAGAGTACCTATTCACCTGTTTAATATAACAGAAATCGTATTTTCAGGTGATATTTATATCTCATACCTTCACATTTCATATTGATAGAAATATCTCTTCATAATTTTTCAATAATTTTTCTATTAAAATGACATTTGTGAATTTTTTTCCAAATTGCTTCCCGTTTTTGAACTTCCGATATTAGAATATCCATATCAAAGTTATTTTCTGAACACATTTTGGGCTTGTTTACTTTAACCTGCTCAATAAGAATATTGGTTTCGTTCCGGCAAAATCGGAAAGCGGGTAGTACCTGCCTGACAAGCGCCTGTTGAGCAGTTGTCTGCTTTTACTCTGAATGCCTACTCCTAATAACATGTGAACATTTTTAAAGCAGGTTAAAGCAGGTAAAGCGGGTAAATCGGAAACAGGCAACCTGCTTTCTCTCTGAACATACCCTTATGTAAAGTATCACTTCCGATTTATCGTTTGTAAATAAAATCTAATTTGTTGTCCAATAAATAAAAAAGTCTGTAATACGAAATATTGGATTATGTTTTATTGTTTTTCCACAAAAATTTGTTAGAGCTCCAAAAGTCAATATACCCTACATTTAGATAAAAACTTCAAAATTTTCAAAAATCTAATTTTTATGTATCTAGATACTTCTCAATTCGCTGATTCCAAATTTTGAAACCGCAGGTCGAAATCTCTTTTCGTTCTCGAGATATTTAGATTTAAAGTTTTGCTCAAAACTGCCCATTTTTGGGTATTAACCCAAAACTGGGTCGAGATATGAATTTGGCGACATCGCCATTCGATTCTAAAGACAAAAATACATAAGTATAGCAATTTTCATAATCTTTGTCCAACCGGTTCATTTTTTATGAATAAAAGTTTGAAAACCCCTGAAAATGACCAAAATCTGAAAAAATCGTAAGGGGTACACCTTAGATTTTTGCAATTTTTGGCCATATTCAGTTATTTTGCTTTAGAAATTG
The DNA here is from genome assembly GCA_943142095.1 of Ophonus ardosiacus. NCBI lineage: Eukaryota > Metazoa > Arthropoda > Insecta > Coleoptera > Carabidae > Ophonus > Ophonus ardosiacus. Next base: position 45,189,987 of record OW964831.1, on the reverse strand, counting down.
TATGCGGTGTTCAAAAATTCTGAAAATTGGTGTACTTATGTAATTTTGCTCGTAGAATCGAATGGTGTTGTCACTAAATTCATATCTCGACCCATTTTTGGGTTATTACCCAAAAATGGGCAGTTTTGAGCAAAACTTTGAATTTAAATATCTCAAGAACGAAAAGAGATATCGACTTGCGGTTTCAAAATTTAGAATCAGCGCATTGAGAAGTATCTAGATACATAAAAATTAGATTTTTGAAGTTTTTATCTAAATGTGAGGTATATTGACTTTTGGGGCAATAATTCAAAAATGGGTAGAGATATAAACCTAATAGTAATATTATTTGACTGTAAAGAGAATGTTACGTAGGTGTACGCATTTTTAGAGTATTTATATATGTATTTACTTTTCATAATTTATATTCATGTGATAATTTCCAAGGAACTTTCTGTATGGAATTTGTAAAAAATTGTATTATTAAAAACAATTATGATATATTTAAACAAATGTCACTGTCAGGAAGCAATTACATTAAAATTAATAATGAAACCATGTTAAGGAGAATACAGTAGTGATATATTTGATTCTAATGAAATCAAAGTTTGCAAAAATAATATATTTTCCATCATACATAAATATTAGATGTACTATTGATTTGCTTCATTGCCTTCCAGGGTACGGCTCTGAAAATACTTTGTGTAAAGATGCGAGTACTAATTTGATTTTTTATTAGTTTTGTCAATATTTGTGAAATTTATTTTGTGTATGATGTGTTTGTTAAATTTGAAATTAAAACTGTTATGAGTGAATGTAAAAATACTTGAACTTAATGATTGCTTTATTTATAATGTCTGAGGTTAGGTTAGGTTATGAACTGGCCACATCAGATTTTTTAATTTATGGACGGAATATATAATTAAGGAGATTCGAACTCAAAACCTTTTGACCACCTACATTACTAATTAATTACAAATTACTGTTGTCTCGTATAACAACAGTATTGAAATATTATAAGAACAGTGATATTTTCTCCAAGATCGATGTAAAATTTTAATTTAGGACACCAAAGTAGGTCAAACTTGTTCATTTCGCGAAAGCTTACGTCAGATTCACGCTAAGAACTTAATAGGCAAAGTCAGGTATCGAATATCGCGCTGCTGAGAACGCAACTAATTGCATATGTACACTATTAAAACTTCAGATGCAAATGAAACGACTTCTGAATTGCAAAGTTGGATCCAGGATCCAGTCAGCGCAGACAGGTACACCGTATTCATGTACACTGTAAAACTTTCATGTAAAGGTAATTAAAATCACGAACCGAAATCGCCAACTTTTAATGCGATGTATTATTCATGATGATTTCGGCGAAAAATATTCTGAATTAATACAACTTCGCAGAGGATACACATTTTAATTTTAAATCCAATAAACTTATTTTATACGAACCTATTATTTGCATGAAATAACTCATGAAATTCTTTTCATAATTAAAATACAGTCAACTCTCTCTAAATCAAACTCCGTCTTATTTGAATTTCTCTCTAAATCGAATTATTTTAATCTCTCGCTAAGAGAGATATTGGAATCATGCTAAAAATCGCATATCCAGATTTTAGTGGATAAGCACGTTTTAAGGTCCCTATAATCCGATTATAACATTTTTACGATGATGTTCGTGTGTGTGGATGTGTGTGCGGAAGTTGGAACCATTCTTCATTATCTGTGGATGAATCCCAGGACACTGATGATACAGACTTTATAGATGAGCCACTCGATACAGACATTTCTTAAAAAAATATTTAAGAAGTAAATAGTTCCCTATTTCAAGTTTTAAAATAACATAACCAAAAAAATACAGTTTGATGTTTCTTTAACAACTGATTTAAATCTAATAGCAAGAAATTCCGCAGTTACTTTAATAGGTCGATTTACTTGTCATTAAACTTTTATAAAACCCAAATCTTCAGTTAAATTAGTTTAGTTTAGCCTAAGGGTCGGTCTTATAAAACTATATAATTAACAGTTAAAATTTAGTTAGCTACTAAACTAATTTAACTGAAGATTTGGGTATTATAAAAGTTTAATGACAAGTAAATCGACCTATTAAAGTAACTGCGGAATTTCATGCTATTAGATTTAAATCAGTTGTTAAAGAAATGTCAAACTGTATTTTTTTATTTTCTGGTTTTGTTTATTTTAAAACAATTGAAATAGGGAACTATTTAGTTTTTAAATATTTTTTTAAGAAATGTCTCTGTCGGGTATGTCAACTTTAGAGTCTGTATTATCAGTGTCTTCGGATTCATAAACAGATAATGATGATGCATTTATATTTGCACGAGATAGGCTACCAAAATTTGTCCGAAACAAGACAAATCCATATGAAATATATGATAACAATGGCTCGTACCACGGTTTTAACTAAAACACTGTTTCAAGAAATGTCAAATTTCATTATTTAATGATAATAATAAATACTATGAAATTTATCAAAATATGATTTTAAAGCAGAACATAGTTTGTATTCAAACATATATTTTTAAATAAATTGTTCTTCTAACATAAGGGTGAAATTACATTTTGAAATTTGAATTTGACATTCCTTAAAACAGCGTTTTTGTTAAAACCATGATCGTGGTATGAGCCATGAGTTTAAAAAGAGGTTTCGATTGTCAAAACAATGTGTGTTACACATATTGGGACAGATTGAAGGAAATATAAGACCACTAACATTAAGAAATATGTCAATTTCGGCAATGAATCAGCTAGTAATAACCTTACGATTTTACGCAACCGGGTCGTTCCAAATTATATGAAAAAATCTTCAACAATATCTAATAGGTTATATTTTTCAATATCAATATGATTTTTCCCACGATCACGTTCCTTTTCCAACTGTCAAATCAACGGATTTACGTTTATAACGAATGTGAATATAGAAACTTTACACAAAACCACAAACACTCTACTAAAATTTAATTAAATCCCCCGTTAGTTATTTGATAGTGAGATTAGTTTTTATAATATCCATTTATTTTTTAATGGTTCATTTAATTTACTTGTGCAGTAACTAACTAAGGATTAATTTATTGTTTATAAGACCGGCCCTTAGATTTTTAATTGCAGTTTCCTCAATCTGACATTCCTGGGAAGAGCTGATTAGATTTTGGTAACAATTGGACAACCGGAAGTAATAGTTTCTTTAAAAAAAAATCTAAAAAGGTTATTATTATTTTCTATATCTTTAAAAGTACTAGTGCAGTATAAGGTATGTAAATAAACCATTTATTTAAATAAATAGCAAACCAAACAATCATAGTTCTAAATTAAATCGGTAGAGCTCGACTGTCGTATCCGTGAATATGTGTCGTCGTCAGCCGTTGAAATATTTGAAATTAAACGCAACTTTTAAAAAATCATATCTCTGATTCTAAAGACTTGTAAGGTGTAAAACATACACCTACATATTTAATTTGACCTATTTTTTCACGAAAAAAATAATTGAGAAAATCTGAAATGACCCCATTGCTTGAACCGCAAATTCACTTGCCAAAATATTTGTTTTCTAAGGTAAATATCACAACACAAATACTTCTAAAATGTGTAGTTCTTCAAGAAAATATTTTGATAACAGTGTAAAATAGTTGCAGACACTCAAAATCTAGTGTTTGTTGTTGTCAAACAGAGTTTGCTCTCTAAGTAATACAACAACGTTTTGACATTAACATTCTTAAGAGTGTTTATCCAATGACAAGTGGAAAACGAGAGACCATTTTAAAGGAAAAAGGAACAAACAATACGAACAGAAATGAGTGAATAAATTACAGGTGAAGAGTCTTAAAATCGAAGAGCAAACATCTCTTCGCTGCGCCCACACTGAACACTGAGTCACACAACTCGAGGACTTGACAAAACTCGCTACACAAATTACACCAAATTATAACTATAATTATCCTAGCCTTCTGTAAATAAATCATAAAACGATGAGACGGCAAACAGACAGCTTTTTCACATGGTGGAAAAGAAAAATTACGTCCTTGAAATTCTTTATTTTCAGTAAACATTCTTAACAATTTTATAATTATGTTTAAGTAAACAGGCAAAAGAACTATTAATTATAATTTATTTTCTTCGTGTTGCTGTTATTGAAAATACAATATTATGAAAAACCCTCATGATCTGAAACGGACTGTGACACATGTAGTTTAACATATGACAAACTATTGCCTACTTTTATTTACCTATATAAATAACGTAAACTGTTTTCCTTTTGGCTTTGAATGATGTGTTGTATGTACTCCGACGTTACAGAAGCGGGAAGAGGGGGGGGGGGGGCTATGTTGTTTCTCATGACTGTATTTATCGCTAATCTTTTTATTTAATTATTTAAGAAAATAACAATAACTTATTATTACTATTATTATTATTATTATTATTATTATTATTTTTATTATCATTATTACTGTGACAAATATTGAATACACTTTCACTAAAATTACTCTACAAAAATTGTGAAACCGGCTTATTACATTTACTGTTCTATATAAATGCAGGTTTAAAAAAGAAACAGTTATGAATTCATGATTCGTTACACAGAACTGAAATTATAGATCAGTGTAAAACTCCAAACTGTTATTTTAATATTGTTACACCAAATTGCGTATGGGACACAATAAAGATGATAATAGTCTGTCCGCCAGTTATGCTAACACTTTAGCGTTACTTCCTCAGAGCCACTCCATCTGCCGTTACCTGGATCGAAAATCTAAATGTTGATATTTAATTTGATATACTTATATTGTGTAGCCATACGATAAATAAATAAAATAAATAAAAAATGCACAGACAAATATAGCAAAAATATGATCCTTAGTTTTACAAGATTCATTTGAAAATTTCATAACTACATAAATATTTACGGAGTCAATTTTTACCTCTTGCTAAGAGAGGTATTGGATTCATAACAAAATTCGCATATCCAGTTTTTAGTGAATAAGCACGATTTAAGGTCCGTAGAATCCGATTATAACATTTTTAAAATGATGTGTGTGTGTGTGTGTGTGTGTGTGTATGTGTGTATGTGTGTGTATGTCTGGGAGTTGAAAGGACGATTCCTCAATAACTATAAGACTTTAGAACTGTTTAACTTTGGATTCCTCAATTTGATATTCCTGGAAAGAGCTGAAAAGGTTGTGGTAACAATTGAATAACCGGAAGTAGTAGTTTCTTAGAAAAAAATCTTCTAAATATAATTTAGAGATAAAGACACTATAATATATAAAGTAATCTAATCACAGAGGTTAAGAGCCAGTTTTACAATCTCCAGTTAAGATTTTAACTGACAGTTAAATAACAAAATTGAATCGAAATGAACTGTCATATGACAGATTTATCATTGCTGTCAATAATTCGATTCAATATTGTTTATTTAACTGACAGTTAAAATTTTAACCAGATATTGTAAAACTGGCCCTAAGGCACTAAGGAAACCAGTTAACAAATTCCAATGTTTATAACATAATTTGTAAATGACACATGTCACATGTCAGTGTCAAAAATCAACAGTTTTAGTGACATTCTGATAGCTTTTTCTGGGAAGTATATTTAATCATTCTTATTGTTTTATAAATTAAATATTTGAAATTATAGGTAAAATGAATATATCCATCAGAAATACCGTCAATCTGGTTAATGAATTGGAAGAATCTCTCACATTTAGGAATTTCCTCATACCATGAAAAATAGATATAATTAGTATTATATGTGTGCAGATTACATGTTAAATACAATAAAAAACAATATTTGGGTAAAGTTCTGTAATTTTTTGTTATAAAACGACGGTTCGAAAGCGAAGTGCAGTACAATACTTATATAGCCTAATATGGAAATGGCGAGAGATCTTATGCTGGCCACAACAGATTTTATTTCACTGGTTAACTGAACTCTGTTTGACAACAACATACACTCCTTATTACTTTTGACTTGACTTGACACTCACTGACCTGCCTAATAAAAAACTAAAGATAAAGGATAACAGTATAAAATATTAAATAAAATTAGGTTAATAAATAAAACAAATTTGACATTAAGTTCAATATTGCAAATCAAATTACAACTTCAAACAAATAAAAATACATGAATGTAAAACTAAACTTTATGAAATTTATATCCCCTAGAAATTATTTTAGATTCTCTTTTGATGCATAATAAAATAATTCATTTCTCAAATGATTTATTCATCGTATTGGATGCTTGCTTTGCTTTGGTAGTTGTGGTGACCCAAAAATTATGAAAACATGAGCATGCAGTCGCATCGTGTAATATTTAGCCCGTGTGCACAAGTGCCAGATCTGGGAGAGAAAACTCAGTTTAAAAACAATTCCAACAAATTTGAAAGCGCGGTTTCCTCCTGCGACGAGTGCATAATTTAGATTTGTCTCCCCCTGGACTGCCAACGCAGGCCTTATCTTTTAATTTCCCGACACAACATAATTCTATTTCATTCCGGCCACTTCTGCACACAAACTGTTAATATGGATCTATTATTTATTGCTGTTCAGACAAATCTGAGCTGAGTGAATGGTAACAGTATAGTGCGGGACACGAAAGATGAATGAAAAATATGTTAGCACAAATCACTGTCTAATATATGCGCTCCGGTTAAATCCAAACGAAATACAATTAATTTACTTCGCGCATACCTAACATAACATATAACGAAGAAGTAGTAAACGACTGTGCTAAGGATGAAAGTAAAGATGTACTCAGGATTTCAGTCAGTGAAAATAATTTTATTCTACAGTCAACGTTTCGCCCCCATTTGGAGCTTCATCAGGGCAAAGAACAAGTTAAAAATTTTTTTTTACAGTACAAGAATGTCATAAATATATCTAGAAGATATCGTCATTTTTATCTCTCGCTAAGAAAGGTATTGGAATCATGTTAAAAATCACAAATCCTGATTAAAATGAATAAGCTTGTTTCAAGGTCACTAGAATCCGATTTTAACATTTTTACAATGATGTGTGTGTGTGTATGTATGTTTGTGGATGTGTATATGTGTGTGTGTGTATGTGTGTGTATGTCTGGATGTTGGAGGGACGGTTTCTTCAATTCTATAACACTAAAGACCAATTTAATTACGTATTCCTTAACCTGACATTAATAGAAAGAGCTGAAAAGGTTTTCGTAACAATTGAACAACCGGTAGTAGCAGTTTCTTAAAAAAAATCTTCTAAATTTTATTTTTTTGAAATTTGTTTAAATACAAATATTAAAGATTATAGGATTCTCTAGCCAATACATTGAACATTATTATTATATCTTCCATAACTTTAGAGATAGAGACTCATAAATATATACAATCAAATAATGTTACTACCAAGTGTATATCGCTATCTACTTTTGAAGTATTGCCCAAAAGTCAATATTAGACAAAAACTTCAAAATTTTCTAAAATCTAATTTTTATGTATCTAGATACTTTTTAATGCGCCGATTCCAGATTTTGAAACCGCAGGTTGATATCTCTTTTTGTTCTCGAGATATTTAGATTCAAAGTTTTGCTCAAAACTGCCCATTTTTGGGTATTAACCCAAAAATAGGTCGTGATATGAATTTGGCAATATCATTATTCGATTCTACGGGCAAAATTACATCGCATACAATCTCTAAAGCAAAATAACTGAAAATGACCAAAAATCGCAAAAATCTAAGATGTACCCCTTAGGATTTTTTCAGATTTTGGCCATTTTCGGAGGTTTTCAAACTTTTATTCATAAAAAATTAACCGGTTGGACAAAAATTATGAAAATTGGTACACTTATGTAACTTTGCCCGTTGAATCGAATGGTCGTATCGCCAAATTCATATCTCGACCCTTTTTTGGGTTATTACCCAAAAATGGGCAGTTTTGAGCAAAATTTTGAATGTAAATATCTCGGGAACGAAAAGAGATATCGACCTGCGGTTTCAAAATTTGGAATCAGCGCATTAAGAAGTATCTAGATACATAAAAATTAAATTTTTAAAATTTTTGAAGTTTTTATTTAAATATGGGGTATGTTGACTTTTGGGGCAATAATTCAAAAACGGATAGATATATAAACTTGGTAGTAATATTATTTGCTTGTAAAGACAATTTTACGTAAGTGTACGCATTTTTAGAGTAATGTATCGAGAAGCCCAAATAACTCCATGGAAACCAGTTGAAGATTATATGGTTATATGGTAATACGGGCTGCGGTTCTTACGGGCAATACGGGTCCGCGTTTCTTATGAGTCTTATCGGTATTTCGTGCACTAAATAGAGAGTTATTGCAATATCATCGCAAAAATAACGTGTACTTTAAAGGCAAGTGACATCTCGAGTGCGCATGTGTACTAATAAGGTTCACGTTATGTGAATAAGGAGACACGTTATGTGCAATGGAATAGCGAGCGTTTAACGTCACACGTTCTGTATCTTTTGAGGTTATGTTTCGGTGAAGAGTGTAGATATAACCTCGTTTGTGTTGCTTCTAGCGTTAACGTTAACGTAAATAGACTAATTAAATGCGGTAAATATTGAAATTGAAAGTTCTTTATTTTTAAAATAAAGTGTTTTCTACGTAAGGTTCACGTTTACGTTCTTTCATTTTAGAAGTTGCAATAACTCCCTAATATCATAATAAATTACGATATTTTATAACTTAATTGCTATTCCCAACAGAGTCAATTTTTGTGACTAGTAATCATAACGGAGTTGGGTTTGCTAAATATTTAAAATATTTCAAAGATATAATGTGAATTTAATAGTTGCCAAATCTTTACAGTAAGTACAAAAAATAAAAATTCCCATATAGAAAATAAAAAATTGAGAAATACGATAACACCGTTGCCAAATCCACCCTCTCTTAGCATCCCTTAACGTGTCCGCGAACGGCCGAACACGGTGCAAGATGAGTCTAGCGCCATTGTGCTCTACTCAGCTATATATTTTATAAGCCTCCGTCAGGGGAGATAACCCTAAATGTATCCAGCCGGTGGATAAACGCGTTATGACTATACGACAAGCTCTTACACCCCTCCTAACCCTACCCTGGTGGACGCACGCACTTCACGCGCAGCGGAATTGGTCGCGGGTTTTTATAGGTGCCTTGAATAGAATTTGTTATGGTCACCAGAATTAAAAGATAAGAGGTTTAATTAATATAAGAAAAATAAATTAATTCGGCAAATGTACACTAGGCATCTTTCCCTTAATTTAATTTAATTTAATTTAAATTACTTTTCTGCAACCATGAATAAAATTTGAAATGATAAAAAAACAAAATAAATTTTTAGTCCATACTATAATATAGGCGTAATTATTTACTTTGCTGTTTTTGAAAAAAGTAAAAGTTATTACAATATTAGCATAATGTAATAAAAATACAATTATTGCATTATTTGGTGAAACTGACATATGACACATAACCACATAAGTCACCGTTTTTACCTTCCGTCACCTTTAGGTAAGGAAGGTATTGTCTTTGGTCAAAAAAATCGGTGGCGAATTTTTAATGAATAAGCACGTTTTAGGGTCCCTACAATACGAATGTACTATTTTTAAGATGATGTCTTTATGTATGTGTGTGTGTCCGTGTGTGTATGTATGCCCGTGTGTGTGTATGTGTGCCCGTGTTGTGTGTGTGTGTGTGTGTGTGTGTGTGTGACAAATTTTTCTTCGACGATAACTCCAATACTACAATTCTAAAAATTATAATTCTTTCGTATTCCTCTTCTGTACAGCCATGTGAAGAGTTGATTAGATTTTGGTTATAATTGATCCACCGGTAATACCCTTATTTGGAGTTTTTACAGTTTTTCTTTAAAAAAATGCGCAGTTAAATATTATTTTTTGACATTTTGTTATTATATATATTAAAGAAAGTACTCTTCTCTCTACGGTTTGATTATAGATTTTCCTTCATATTCAATAGATGTAGAGTTAAAGCATTATAAAGAAATTAATTTTCAAAAATTAGTCAGCTTTGATGATAAATAGTATCATGGAAACAGGTAATACATTCAAAAAATTTTAGTTGACAGATGTCTGTTGCAAGTGCAAAACCAAATATGGAAAGCATACCGCAGAAGACTTGAGAAAGGAAGTATTGTGTGGAGAAGATGCGTTGGACAGGACTGAGTGGAAGAGAAGAGGAAAGAGCAAAACCTAATAAAATAGGGCAAAGCTGAAGCTGAAAGAAGGAAGTGTCAAGTGTATTTTACTTAGTGTATGTTTATGTTATAATTTGATTGGATTTATAGAACCTTTTCAAATGAACTTTTGGTATGGAATTTGTAAAAAATAGTATGTGTTCGATTTTACCTGATATTATATAGAAACTGTTCCAAGGTCCTTTTGGTATGGGATTTGTACAAAATACATCGAACTGACGGAAGGTCTTGTGCTGGCCATAACAGATTTTTTCGACTTATATTTAAGTGCTACTTACGTCTCATATTTTGATATTTTTGCTTGATGCAACTGTTTAAGGTGGAATTTTGGAATAAACAACGACTTAAGTCTTAAGTTGCTCTGGAGTTAGTCTAGCCTTAAGTATATCTCTTAAATAAACTGCATAAGTAATCGCTTTCAATAAAATGCACTTATATAGAATAAATAAAATGCAAATTTTATTATTCAATAATTAATTTTTATAAAAAGTTCAGCTGACAAAATTTGGTTGTATTATATACATGCCTATTTATTATCTACAGATTTTATAGTAATAAGACAATCAATATACGTTCACTTATGAATTCCAAAAGGCCAAAGAATTTTGAGTATCATCAATTAATGTCTGAACGAACGAGTTATTCTCTAGTGATAAAGTGGCATAAAGAGAAAATGAAGTGCAGTTCCAGCAATTTCGCACAATTAACAAGTTACTAAAACCTCGGACATATGAAAAAGAAAAAAATAAAGTTTTCACACGACAGTGATTTCATCGTAGGCGGCTGGGTTGGGAGAAACAAACACAAAGCCAGTTCAAAAACAACAGAATAACGCCCTGGAACCAGATTCAGATATAACAGTTTGTAATTTAATCAGGCCGCTCTTAATCGAGTTTAACTTAATCAAATCATGTGTTTTGTAGCTATATTCGTAGACTACCGACTTCGATTCTCCCGGGACCTACAAGTTCTGCATGATCAAATTACCATTAGAGCCGTTTGACTGAGACATGAACAACAAAAGAAACGCATTTAGTTTTCAGTTGATGTTGCCATTGTTGCCTCTCGGGTAATGTCCAATTATGGATTGTTTCAATTTTCCGTTTTATCTTAACTAATTTGCAAAATCAAATTTTGAATCGGGGTTTTTAATTTACATACTATCATATGAGTCCCATGGCTGCGTGTCTGACTGTCTGAGTGTCTGGTCACGTATCTGATATTTCGAATTTTAAATAACACAAAAGTGGTGCACTCTCCACGCCAGCAATGAGTGCCCGTGAGATGTACAGTGTTTCAATTACCTACAGTGGCGACATACGAATCAAGTCCCAATGTTTTTACTAAACTTAACATAAACGGTAAATGAAATTTTAATACTACATTTATTTGTTTAATGTTGTATTTATTCTATTTAAACATTATCCAGGTTTAGTGAATAAGCACGTTTTAAGATCACTAGAATCCGATTTTAAATTTTTACAATGATGTGTGCGTGAGTATTCGAGTGTGTGTATGTGTGTGTATGGATGTTGAAGAGACCGTTTCTCAAATTCTATTAGACTGAAGACCAATTTAACTGCGCATTCCTTAATCTTTCATTAATGGGAAGAGCTGAAAAGGTTTTGATAACAATGGGCCCATAAACCAATTTTTTAAAAATATTTTTAAATAAATGTTCGTTTAATTTTGAAGCAATTCGTGGTATCAAAAAGTCATAATTGTTTTTTGTGTAACTGCAAATGATTTTTAAAGAAACCTATAGCTATCTTTCTCACACCAGTTTCTGTAGCAGGCTGCGCGAGAAAGATACCAATAGTGTGACGTCATCTGTGACCCTGGAAATAACTTCAAATATCTCGCAAAGTAATTATTAAAAAAAATGTTATTTTTGTCTTAATCGTTATTTATTGAGTAATGAGTAGTACTTTAAGGATAAAGTGTACATTTTACTATTTTTTGTTATGGTTTATGGGCCTATTGGACATCCGAAAGTAGTAGTTGTAGTTTCTTAAAAAAAAAAACTTCTAAATATTATTTTTTGGAAATTTATGTTATTACAAGTAAGTATTAAAGAATATAAAATTCTCTGTCCGATACATTGAACATTTTTATCATATCTTTTATAAATTTAGAGACAGAGAATTGTAAATACCTAAAATAATCCATTGTAATGAATCTCACTGCACAAATAACTCCGCGGAAACCAAAGGAAAAATTAAAATGTTTGTAATTGACAGAAAAATTTCAGTGTCAAAAATCCAGATACATTACTGAAGGTTTCTCAGGGAAGTACATTTAATATTTCTTATTTTATTATTAATTAAATATTTAAAATTATATAAACATATATTACATAAAAGTGCAAAAGAACTTAAAGTATTAGGGATAAAAACTGGAAAGAAAGAGCACAGGACAGAATACAGTGAAAGAATATTACAAGAGAAGCCATGGGCCTACACGGCCTGAAGAGCTGAGTATTATTATTATATTATTACATATACGCATCAGAAATACCGCCAATCTCGTCAATGATTGAAGAATCTCGAATATTTAGAATTTAGAATAGCAGAGGAAGAAATTTAATAAATTAAAAAATATAAAAAATTACTAATAATAAATGTAATTAGAATATGGAAATGGTGAGAGGTCTTGTGCTGGTCACAACCTCGCCATTTCCATTTTATGTTATAAAAGTATTGTATTGCACTTCGCTATCGAACCGTCGTTTTATAACAAAAAAAAATTACAGAGCTTTACCCAAATACTGTTTTTTGTTGTATTTAACATGTCTTCTGCACACATACAATTCTAATTATATCTATTTTTCACTGTATGAGAGAGTTTCTAAATGTCAAAGATTTTTCCAATTCATTAACAAGATTGGCGGTATTTCTAATGGATATATGCATATGTTACCTATAATTTTAAATATTTCATTAATAAAACAATAAGAGAGATTAAATGTACTTCCCAGAAAAAGCTTTCAGATTGTAACTGTTGATTTTTGACACTGACATTTGTCATTTACAAATTATGTTATAAACATTCAAATTTGTCAACTGATTTCCTTAGTGCATTTTAGCCTACTAGACTTAATACATCCCGATATTCTATACCGGGAGTTTATTTTATCAGTAAACATAGGGTATATCATTGCCATAGTTACGATATGAATGTTTGACAGCAATGTATTGAAGCGTTTATTTTATGAGTAAACAGAGGCGTTTAACATGGGAACCAGTTTTTGGTAAATACAAAGATCTGGCAATAAATCAAGTCATGCTATTGAACATGATAATAGTACATTACATCTTGTACATTATTTAATATTAATTACTTAAATAATATTGCAAAAATTACAATAAATTACATAAATTGTCAAATAAATAATTGTTTCAATTTTTCATTATGCAATATGAAAAGATTTACAAATGTCTCCGGTGGTGCAGAGGTTATAACAGTGGCGTCTGAAATTTTTGGTTGGGGTTCGATTCCCCATTGGAGTACTTATTTTTTTTTTTACATAAAAATTGTTGAACTTTTTAAAATCTCTGTTATATTTCGTATTACAGTCATTTAAAAATAATAATAACATTGGGTGGAATTCAGTGGGTTGTATTAAGGTCTGTATTAAATCTTGTATTAAGTATATGGCAACATTGTAATATTTTTCACATGTATTAATGAGATTAAATTGTGATTTAGAAATTTTACCACATGGACAAGTAATACAGATATCCTTTAGTCAGATGAAGAAGTATTATTGTAAATGGAAGGTGTAAAATGAAACTCATTATTGCAAAATTAGGTTAGAAATATGTCAAATTTTATGTGTCAAATATTTCATACCTGAATGTTAATGAAATTTCAAATATCTCAACCCCCGTTTTGATCAGTTTTGACCTTTTTTCTTACTTCTGTTAATAACATTTTTTTCTTTATTTGATCCTTTGGTCTCTCACTTTTTTCTGACAGGTATTACAAAGTTGCCAAAATATTTTTGACAAAGGACTGTTTTAGCTTAAAACACGCTAATACAACCCACTGAATCTCACCCAATGTAATAAATAAAGAGAAAATAGTTGACAATAATTGATTACAATAATCAAAACATTGATGTAATAACAATGCATTGTATTTTCTTTTGATAAATACAGTAAAAACATAATATCTACACAAATTTATTATATTTCAGTTATTTTTATTAATATCAAAGGAAATACAATGCATTATTATTGTATCAATATTTTAATTATTGTAATCAATTATTCTCAATTATTTTCTCTTTATTTATTACAATGTTATTATTATTTTTAAATGATTATAATATAGAAATTGATTTTTATAAGTTCAACAATTTTTAAGTAAAAAAAAAATAATAAAATAATTACCCCAATGGGGAATCGAACCCCAACCAAAAATTTCAGACGCCACTGTCATAACCATTGCACCACCGGAGACATTCGTAAATCTTTTCATATTGCATAATGAAAAATTGAAACAATTATTTATTTGACAATTTATGTAATTTATTGTAATATTATTAAAGCAATTAATATTAAATAATGTACAAAATGTAATGTACTATTATCATGTTTAATAACATGGTTTGATTATTTGGCGAACACTTTGTATTTACAAAAAACTGCTTCCCATGTTAAACGCCTATGTTTACTCATAAAATAAACGCTTCAATACATTGCTGTCAAACATTCATATCGTAACTATGGCAATGATATACCCTATGTTTACTGATAAAATAAACTCCCGGTATATTATAGTGTCTTTATCTCTAAATTTATAGAAGATATAATAAAATTTTTAAATGTATCAGATGTGGAATTTTATATTCTTCAATATTAGCAGAGCTGGGCAAGTTACTTTTAAAATGTAACTAGTTACAGTTACAGTTACCTCCAAAAAAAAGTAACTAAGTTACTTAAGTTCCAGTTACTTTGGTGAAACAACTAAGTTATTTACTAGTTACTCATTAAAAGTAACTTAGTTACCTTGAGTTACTTTCTGACTACTTTTAATGGTGTGAAGTGTAGACTTAGACTGTTGACTTAGTTACTGTGGTCGTATACATATCAGGGAGTTCTTGCACTAACTACGTTAACCTAAATTTTAACGTTATTGGTTGGCAACACCCAATCAAATTATTATTGTTAATGTTAACGGACCTACAGGGCTTTATTACCGCCTAGGCCCACGAGGCCACGGCATAGGGCCCGCTTTGATAACGGGGCTCGCAGGGCCCGGTTGCTCTGATTTTTTAAAAATTTATTAATTTATTTTTTAATTTTGATTCCTTATACCAAGATATAAAGAATCTACTTTCTTTCTAACATGACATGACCATTATAATGTATAAAACATGCAGACATTATTTCCTAGACTTATTAGTGGATAATGATTAATTTTTACTTTGACTAACTTAAGTTACATTCTAATTTCTGAGTTACTTTAAGTAACTTAAGTTACTCAAGTAACCAGTAACTAAAAACCGTAAAGTTACCAACTACTTTTCCTCAGCAAGTTAAGTTACAGTTACCATATTTTAAAAAGTAACTAAGTTACGTAAAAGTAACTATAGTTAGTAACTAAGTTCCTAAAGTAACTAGTTACTGCCCAGCTCTGAATATTAGTATTAAAAAAAAATTCAAAAAATGATAATTAGAAGATTTTTTTTAGAAACTACTACCAGTTGTTCAATTGTTACCAAAATCTTTTCAGTTCTTCCCATGAATATCAGATTGAGGAAATCATAGTTAAACTGATCTTATGTCTTATAGTTTTTGAGTAATCGTCCCTCCAACATCCACACATACACACATGCACACATACATACGCACATACACACACACACATACACACATACACACATACATACACACATACACACATACACACATACACACATCCACACTCACACACATACAGATATCATTGTAAAAATGTTAAAATCGGTTATATGGACCTTAAATCGTGCTTATTCACTTAAATCTCGATATGTTATTTTTAGCATGAATCCAATACCTCTCTTAGCGGGTAAAAATCAGTATTAAAATTCTAAAAGGTAGTGCAAAGCTGCAAAGTATTATCACCGCAACTGCTACAAAGTTTCAAGTAGACTATTATGTAAAAATCTAGGATGCATTGATTTCAAATCGTCGACGAAATGCATTCAGGTTCCAGTTGGATAAGTGAAATAGAAAAACCTAGCAATTTCCGAATCTTCAGTCCGTTATCATGGCCGTACGTGAGCAGGGAGTACGATGCGATACTTTGAATGGTTAGGGGGCGAGAGACGAACAGAGAGACGTTCTATAGTTTTAATTGCCCAGGGGAAATTCGCGGTCCAAAGCTATCGCGCGTCTGGTTAAACGATTTGATAACCCCGTGTGTTGGGAATCTCCAGCCGATACAAAAACATCCGTATTATTACCTACAAATTAGCTCTGCACCCCTGGCGGTCGTCATGTGTCTAAAATATTGCAGCCACCTCGCGGTACAGTGTAATCTTGCAGGTTTTTATCTGAGGGGCCATTGTTGTTCACAGCGGGGGGCAGACACACAGCATAGTCTGTTTAAATATGAATGAGGGTACGTACGGGCAGGGAATTATCCGGGGACTCCGCCACTGCTTATCGGATTTTAGATATTGTTTGTCTAATTATTGGAGTTGTTACCCAGCGCACGGGATGTCTCAAGCACATGGAAGAAATTTTTGTGTGCGGACAAATTGGATTATGGAAACACAGGCGCAAAAATGATTTGTATTTCATTTTCATGTTAATTCAGTGAATTCCGCTTAATTGAGACACATTGGCTGATAACAGAAGCCTTTTTTTAAACCCCGTTTTGAAAAATTCCAAATTTCAATATTTAAATTCACTCTCATATTTAAAGAAAGATTTTTTCAAAATATTTGTTTGAAAATAAAAGAGGTAGGTATTTATAAAGTTTTTCAATCGTTTTAAAATTTATTAAATTTTATTTTGTTATAATTTGCTACACTGACCATGTAGATTACTTAGTAGAAAATAGGATCCTCCGCCATATCAAAAAAAAAAAAAAATTGTTGTGGCCAGCACAAGACCTCTCGCCATTTCCATATTAGGCTATATAAGTATTGTATTGCACTTCGCTTTCGAACCGTCGTTTTATAAAAAAATATTACAGAATTTACCCAAATATTGTTTTTTATTGTATTTAACATGCCTTCTGCACACATATAATTCTAATTATATCTATTTTTCATTGTATGAGGAAGTTTTTAAATGTCAGAGATTCTTCCAATTCATTAACCAGATTGGCGGTATTTCTGATGGGTATATGAATTTTACCACAATTTTACCTATAATTTCAAATATTTAATTAATAAAACAATAAGAAATATTAAATATACTTCTCAGAAAAAGCTATCAGAATGTCATTAAAACTGTTGATTTTTAACATTGACATGTGTCATTTACAAACTATGTTATAAACATTGGAATTTGTCAACTGATTTCCTTAGTGCCTTAGCCTCTGCGATTAGTTTACTCTATAAATTATAGTGTCTTTATCTCTAAATCTATACAAGATATAATAAAATTTTGAAGTGCATTAGATGGAGAATTTTATGTTTATATTTAATAAAAAAAACTCCCAAAAAATTATATTTAGAAGAATATTTCTAAGAAACTACTACTTCCGGTTGTTCAATTGTTACCAAAACCTTTTCAGCTCTTCCCAGGAATGTCAGATTGAGGAAACTGCAGTTAAATATTTTTTAAGTCTTATAGTTTTTGAGGAATCGTGACTACAACATCCAGACATACATACATACACACACACACACATACACACATCCACACACACACACACACACACAGACATCATTTTAAAAATGTTATAATCGGATTCTAGGGACCTTAAATCGTGCTTATTCAATAAAATCTGGATATGCGAATTTTAGCATGAATCCAATACCTCTCTTAGCGAGAGGTAAAAATATGTGGCCAGCATATAACCTCCCGTCAATTCCATGTTTAAAATAGCAATGAGCTTTAAGTGAAGTATCACTTTCGGTTGACGTTTGTAAATATAATCTAATTTGTTGTTATATATATTATAACGCTTCTCCTCGAAAATTTGTTAAGAGTTCCAAATTAAGTACCGATTCCGGTTTATCATATGTATAGTCAAAATGTAATATGTTGTTTCAAATTATATACGATTTTTAAATTCCAAACTTGAGAAGTTTTAGATTATATTTTAATATATTTTTTCAAAAAAACTGTTTAGAGCTTGAAGTAAACTATCACTTCCGGTTAATCAATTTTAGAAAAAATCTAATGTCATTCTCACAAATATAAAAGTTTAAATACCAAATTTGAAAAGTTTTGGATTACCTATATCATAATTTCACGATAATCTGTTCAGAGCTTCAAGTAAAGTATCACTTTCGGTATATCAGTTTCAGCCAAAATCTATCATGTTATTCCTCTTGATATAGAAATCTTAAATACTAAAATTGAAGAAAAGTTTTGGATTATATTTTAATATAGTTTTTCATTAAAAACTGTTATGTAAAAGAAATCCAAGTTTTGGCTAAGTTATATTTTATATAACAGTGTTCCTGACTATCTGAAGATCCTTAAACAATTTTAAAAGAAATGTACGAGCATTATTTGCATAATATTTATTTCATTGTTTATTACTTTGTACTCTATATTTATCTTAAATGTTTTTTTTTTCTTTTATATAATTTGTATTTAATATTGAAATAAATATACCTATGGAACATTAAGACCAAATTCACTCTACTACGAATCCCATGAAGGTTCCCAAAGGACACTCCACTTAAATGTTTTTATTACTTCAATTATCTGTAATTGATTAATATTTATAACGTGTCTATTAGTATTATATACATCTGTGTATTATTTGTTGGTTAGGTGGAAGAGCAGCCCTAGGCTGAACCTCGCCCTTGATTATATGTCAATAAAGTTTATTATTATTATTATTATTATTATATGTCAATTTATTTAATGGTAAATTTGTTCAACAAAAAGTTAAAAATTAACCACTGAGTAACAGAATAATTCCAAATGTTTTATCTATTAAAAATATAGAATTTAATTAAAACAATAATAAAATACATATATAAATTTCAACACAATTCCCAGAACTTTGGGAACATTCCTCGTATATATAAATACACTATTTTCATTACAACTTTTATTAATGCCCAAATAAACCCACTATGCAATATTGAATCGTTTTGTTGTATTATAAAACAATTCCTGTTAAAAATACTTCAATTATGCACAATCAAACTCGAATTAGAAACAAATCAGCGTTAAAAATTTAATCCATCGAAGCTTTGAACAATATTTTCGTACCTATCACAAATTTAATCTGCGAATAATCTGATCAGGAAATAAAAACACGCTTATCGCGCGATCGGTTGTAATCCGTCAGATCTCCAGCTTTGTGGACTTGTGATCGGTTCACGGGCTGACAGAATCATTCGACATGAAGGTAAATAGAGGAGTACGGGTTCGAGTAACCGACAGTTAATTCTGCATTCTCGCTCCGAAACATTTAAATAAAAAATCCACTTTAATTTTTCAATTCGTATATCAAATCCACCGGGAAAAGAAAACCGTTCGTAATGTAGAAGGAAAATTATAAAAAATGTCTTATCATAATATTTGCCTGTATCTAAGAAGTATATTTGGATTTGCAGATTTAAAAGTTCAACTGAGAATTGACTTAACAAAGAATGACGAAAAAGATTTTTTTCTCGACCATGTAACTCATACGCTAAAAGAAAAACTGACACTAAGCTGTTATCGGGTTGAATTGTCTTTAAAATCTTTGTTTTCGAGTAAGTTTATGTTGTTTTCTTACCAATAAATATAATTTTGAGAGTATATTTTTCAAGAACCATCGACAAAACATGTAAATGATTTCACCTTTTTACCTTCCGTCAAAAGGAAGGTATTGTTTTTGGTCAAAAAATTCGGTGGTGAGTTTTTAATGTATAAGCACGTTTTAGGGTCCGTACAATACGAATGTACTATTTTTAAGATGATGTCTGTATGTGTGTATGTGTGTCCGTGTGTGTGTCTGTGTGTGTGTCTGTGTGTGTGTCTGTGTCCGTGTGTGTGTTTGTGACAAATTTTTCTCCGACGATAACTCCAAAACTACAATTCTAAAAATTATGATTCTTTCATATTCCTCTTCTTTACAACCATATGAAGAGCTGATTAGATTTTGGTTATAATTGGTCCATCGGAAGTACCCTTATTTGACGTTTTTAACAGTTTTTCTTAAAAAATGCAGTTAAATATTATTTTTTGACATTTTCTTATTATATTTATTAAAGAAAATACTCTTCTCTATATGGTTTGATTATTCATTTTCCTTCATATTCAATAGATGTAGAGTTAAAGCATTACAAAGAAATTAATTTTCAAAAATTAGTCAGCTTTGTTATTTATCATGGAAACAGCTGACATAATTATTCAAAAAAAATTAATTGACAGATGTCAGTTGCAAGTGCAAAACCAAATATGGAAAAAAGTATAGGATCTAAAATTGGTATGTCATAGTGTTGCTCGCAAGTGACACGCAGAGAAAGGCCAAAGAGAAGATGGAAGGACATTACTTAGTGTAGTTTATGTTATAATTTTATTGGATTTATAGAACCTTTTCAAATGAACTTTTGGTATAGAATTTGTAAAAAATAGTATGTGTTCGTGTTCGATTTTACATGATAGTATATAGAATCTGTTCCAAGGACCTTTTGGTATGGGATTTGTACAAAATACATGGAATTGACGGAAGGTCTTGTGCTGGCCACAACAGATTTTTTTTGTTGTTTGTAAAAAAATGTTAGGCCAGGACAATACTTCCCCCAATTTTATTTCATTTTAAATACAGTACTTATATTATTTTATAAATAGCTAAAGTAATATTTTTTTACTGTAGCCACTCTATAGGAGTTTGACGGTCAAGCGATTATAGACTATAAGAGAACTAAAGATCCAACGCAAAAAGTCACTTTATCTCCACAAGAAATATACTATTTTTAAATATAATATTGTAGGTTAACATACTCATCATCTGTCGATATTATAACTGAAATAGAATTTAAGCTGTTGTTTTTTTTTAAATAATTATTTGCAACAATATCGTAGGTATTGATTACAATAATCAAAACATTAACATTTGTATTTCCTAACTGATTACAACAATGACAATTATTGATAATGCAATAATTAAAACATAAATTATAATTAAAATTGATTTAAAGAGTACAATTTTTTTTTGAATCTTATTAAAAAATTCTCGAAAAAATTACTCATTTGTAACAAATATGTGTACCTACGTTAGAATATCTTTAAGGTCCATCAATATTAAAATACAGGGTGAAAAAAAAAGTGTAATAACTTTTGAGTACATATAGTATTGACCAAAATAGTAAAAGAAGCTTAATCAACATGGGTCTGAAATTCAACTGTTTTCGAGAAACAGGCCATTTTAAATTAAAATCGAAGAGAAACTGACAAAGTCAGTGATCGAACAAAATTTTGTCTATGTCATTAAATAGCCTATAAAAAAAAAATCTGTTGTGGCCAGCACAAGACCTTCCGTCAATTCGATGTATTTTGCACAAATCCCATACCAAAAGGACCGTGGAACAGTTTCTATATAATATCATGTAAAATCGAACACGAACACATACTATTTTTTACAAATTTCATACCAAAAGTTCATTTGAAAAGGTTCTATAAATCCAATAAAATTATGACATAAACATACACTAAGTAAAATGCACTTGACACATTTTACTTTCTGCTTCAGCTTTCCCCTATTTTATTAGGGGTCGCTGTTTCCTCTTCTCTTCCACTCATTTCTGTCCAACGCATCTTCTTCACACAGTCCTTTCTTTCTCAAGTCTTCTGCGATACATCTTCTATTTAGCCTTTCACTGCATGTCACTTGAGAGGACCAATATGAAATACTAATTTTTCATCCCATACTTTCCATATTTGGTTTTGCACTTGCAACACACATCTGTCAATTAGAATTTTGAATGTATCAGCTGGTTCCATGATAAATAGCAAAGCTGACTAATTTTTGAAAATTTATTTCTTTATAATGCTTTAACTCTACATCTATTGAATATGAAAGAAAATATATAATCAAAACATATAGAGAAGAGTATTTTCTTTAATAAATATAATAACAAAATGTCAAAAAATAATATTTAACTGCGTTTTTTTAAGAAAAACTGTTAAAAACTTCAAATAAGGGTACTTCCGGTGGATCAATGGGGTATTCCACTCAATTTTTTTTATTATTTTAAATAAAACTTCATTCATTTTTGAAGCAATTCATAGTATTAAAAAATCTTAATTGTTCCTAGTTTCAGAGTATTTTATTTTCGAGAAATCAGTGTAACGTCACATTTCCTCTATACTTGTCTTTCTCTCACACACTCCTGAGTACGCTGCGAGAGAAGGATAACAATTGTATGACGTCAATTTTCCCTTTTAGCAAATGTGAAATATCTCGTAAAGTAATTATTTAAAAAATGTTTTTATTGTTCTAACTATTATTTATTGAGCCATACTTTATGTTAAATTGAAATTTTCTTAATTTTGTTGTTATGGTGGAATACCCCATTATAACCAAAATCTAATCAACTCTTCATATGGATGTACAGAAGAGGAATACGAAAGAATTATAATTTTTAGAATTATAGTATTGGAGTTATTGTCGGAGAAAAATTTGTCACACACGGACACACATACACACGGACACACACACACACACACACACACACACACACACACACACACACACACATACATAGACATCATCTTAAAAATAGTAAATTCGTATTGTAGGGACCCTAAAACGTGCTTATTCATTAGAAACTCACCACCGAATTTTTTGACCAAAGACAATACCTTCCTTACCTAAAGGACGGAAGGTAAAAATAATAAAATATATTAAACATTTTTTTTGTTCAATTTCTAATACTTAGGAAGTTATTTGAAAATTAAATATTGACCATGGTCGCCACAACATTTGTCTAAGTACAATTATTATATTTTTTTCGGAATAGAAGACATAAACCCTGTAAAAACTAATTTTTTACTGTCATATATCTCGAAAACTATTGAAGATCGGACCCACGTTCATAAAGCTTTTTACTCATTTTGGTCATTACTATATGTCCTCAAACACTGTTACACTTATTTTTTAGTACCCTGTTATAACAAGTTTTATTTTGTTTTCATTTATTAATATTCAAAATTCATATGCAATAGATTACATAAAATAAATCTGCGTGTAAATTGTTCGAATTTATCATAATCAATAAAATATAAAATATAAATTTCGTTCGCATACTTCTTTTATTCAAAGTATAAATACAAATTCACACTTTTCCCTCTGTTTCCAATAGCGGGAAGTGCGGATTACAAGCATAAAATTCCATCCCGCGAATAATTCACATAATCCACCGCGTGAAATCAATTAATAAATTCATATTTAACAACATTTCCCTCCATTTGTTCAACAAACAATCGCCTGCACCCTAGCCAACTGTAATCAACCGTATCGGTGCATAATCGCATTCCGCGAGCTGCAATTGTCCCTGTCCTTCCACAGCTGTCTTGATTGGTTACGGCCGTGCTCTTCTTTAGCCCGTTCACGGTGATTAGGCTAACGCGCTTTGAGGTTAGGATTTCGGGGGGTCGTCTACGTCACAGCTACTGGGACATCTGACTATACCTGACCGGCGATTGTCATTGTAACGGATATGGCAAGTTGGCTTGGGAATGGCAAATAAGAAAAAAATATGGGGCAAAAATAAAACAGGGGATAATTTGGTATAAAGTAATGGTGATATCAAATGGATGATAATATGGTAATGTGAATTTGTTTTGGTTTATTTACATTAAAGGTGAATTTATTAGATATAAATATCTCACGACAAAAAAAAATGATAGGTAATTTTATGATATTTTTTTGTCAGGTTATTCGTATAAATAATAGATTAATATTTCATTATTTATATAATAATGAGATTAGTATAACATGTCAAGTACAAGGGCAAAATTGTTTTACTTTTGATAAAAATTTCCCAAAGACATATAATGTCAATATTATTTGACATATTATTAAGTATTTTTATATCTATTTTAATTTTTAAAAATTTTAGGATCAGTTGCACTAACTACCCTTAAAATTGCATCATTATTTAAATAAAATACATATATAATAAATTATTTCTTATATGATTTTTATGAAAAATAAATTAATAGGTTCCTTATTATTTCCATTTCCATGTCAGGCTATATGTACAAGTACATTTTATATTTAACATTTCTGGTACACAAATAAAAATTCTAATTACGTCAATTCATTAGCAAGATTGGCGGTATTTCTTATGGATATATGCATTTTACCTACAATTTTAAATATTTAATTAATAAAACGAAAAGAAAGATTAAATGTACTTCCCAAAAAAAGCTTTCAGAATGTTACTAAAACTGTTGAATTTTGACATTGACATCTGTCATTTACAAACTATGTTAGGTGCGTTCGGTAAATCATACGGAGTTGGAGTATTTACGGAGTGGGAGTAGAGCTGGAGTTGCAGTAGATCGAGGGAACAAGGTACACTCCTTCATTTGTGATTAACCGAACGAGTAGATTTAAAATTTTGGTGCACGAATATAATAACCTCCTTTTTTGATAATCTTATATACTGCACTGCTAAAAAAATAAATAATGAACCATACAGAAGTTATTCAGTTCGGTATTATTCTTTAATGATTCTGAAGAAAGTATATATTAGAAAAGGTACAGAATTCTTACCATTCCGACATACTGTGCTTTGTTATATTACAGAACAATTTTATAAATATAAAATAATTGTGTATAATAAAACAACATAAAAATACAAAATGATCTGACAGATGTCAAATAAAACAAAAAAAAAAAAAAAAAAAAACTCCATGTATGCTTGCATATCGAGGATGGGCTTATGGAGTTAACATTTTTTACTCCACTTGACTCCATTCTGCATTTGCCGAACGCTCCATTTTAAGACGCTTATCACTCCATGTAATTACCGAACGGTGCTAGGAGTGTACAGAGTGAAAAGAGTAAACAGAACTCATTTGCCGAACGCACCTGTTATATACATTTAAATTTGTCAACTGGTTTCCTTAGTGCCTTGGCCTCTGCGATTAGATTATTCTATATATTACAGTGCCTTTTTCTCTAAATCTATACAAGATATAATAAAATTTTAAATATATCAGATATAGAATTTTATGTTCTTCAATAACAGTAATAACAGAAATTTTCAAAAAATAATATTTAGAAGGTTTTTTTAAAGAAACTATTACTTCCGGTTATCCAATTGCTACCCAAATCTAATCAGCTCTTCCCAGGAATGTCAGATTGAGGAAACTACAGTTAAATATTTTTTAAGTCTTATAGTATTTGACAAATCGTGGTTCCAACATCCACACATATACACACACAAGGACATCAGCGTAAAAATGTTAAAATCGGATTTATAGGGACCTTAAAACGTGCTTATCCACTAAAATCTTTGTATGCGAATTTTAGCATGATTCCAATACCTCTCTTAGCGAGAGGTAAAAATTAAAATTTTAAGTAATATTTGCTGCTTAATGTAAGACCAGCCAACGCCAATTTTTGAAGAAAATAATACTAATCGATAGTTCTTCGACTGTGGCTGTATTGGAAAAGGGCATAACAATTAATGGAGTTTTCAGTCTTGATGTAGAATTGATTTAATTAAAAAAATATTTATTAATAATACAAACGTTTCAAATCCAATCATTTCATCATTAGGGTTCTGGAATACATTTTCATGACACAATAGGTACATTACATATCGTTTTCTTTTTCTTACATAAAAATTAAACCATACTAATGAAGTTACATCTTATATAGAAAAGGAATTTTGAAAAATAGTAACATATTTTACAAAGTTAAAAAGTTTATATAATTGTTATTTCAATTTCAAATATTTTTTCAGTTTTATGATAGACAATGATAATCACCAAAAAACATTTTTATCATAATGGACTTAGTGCTGACCTACATTATTTTTGTTATTTCTATTAACTTTTAAACTATCCATGAATTTAATTAAACTGCGATAAATCTTTTAAAAAGTTAGTCTAAAAATAAAGACGTTAATCGATTCGACGAGTTTCCGTGTTTTTCAGTAATCTGATTGCAATTTATCCGAATGCAGCCCGATTGCTTTGGTCAAAAAAGTAGTCCAGTTCCAATGATAATGAACTTTTGCATTAAGTGAAAAAATTCCATTCCCAGTTTGCAAACTCTTCTCTGTGTGAATTTAATCCAGTTTAAGAGCATCAGTTTAGAAATGCAGTTTAGATTTAATAGTTACCATCATAGCTCCGTGGCCTATATTTCGTTTTTTCAAACAATATTATACTTATTCATATCAACATTTTTTTATCTATCAGATGTGTACAAATTTCTAATTAAGACAAATAGATAATCACCTCTATTCTGTAACTGAATCGATAACTTTTATCGATCGATAATAAATTGTAGCCAATAATTATAGCAGACACGGAATAAAAAGTGAAACTGACAGATGATACATTTATTTCTATTTGTCAAAAGTATTATTATCGATTGAGTTACAGAATAGGGACGAATATCTACAATAAATAGAAATAAACTGTAGGACGAAACATTTTACGATATAGGGTTTTACAGTTTCATTGTTTTTTGGTCTTCTTTATCAATTGATCTAATCATTTACTCATCTGATAGTAATACTTCTTTTTTTTAACTGAACTAAATATATTTGTTATATGATTCTAGATTATACAGATCATTTCTTCACCAGTTTTTGGGACGGTTTTTCCTCTGGCAAAAGGAAAGTTTCCCAGAGAAGATGCATGTTCGCCGTCCAAGTTATTGCCGGGCATGCATATATTGTCTAGTAAATTGTATACATGAAATCTGTTGTGGCCAGCACAATACCTCTCGCCATTTCTATTTTACGTTACATAAGTATTGTATTGCACTTCGCTATCGAATCGTCGTTTTCAAACAAAAGAATTACAGAACTTAACCCAAATATTGTTTTTTATTGTATTTAACAAGTCTTCTGCACACGTACAATTCTAATTATATCTATTTTTCATTGTATGAGGAAGTTCCTAAATGTCTGAGATTCTTCCAATTCATTAACAAGATTGGCGGTGTTTCTGATGGATATATTCATTTTACCTACAATATTAAATATTTAATTAAGAAAACAATAAGAAAGATTAAATGTACTTCCCAGAAAAAGCTTTCAGAATGTCACTAAAACTGTTGATATTTGACAATGACATGTGTAATTTACAAACTATGTTATAAACATTGGAATTTGTCAACTGGTTTCCTTAGTGCCTTAGCCTTTGCGATTATTCTATAATAGATTGCCTTTATCTCTAAATCAATACAAATAAATAAATAAATAAATAAATAAATAAATATATCATCTCGGCATATTACCCATTTCTGGGTGTGCCAGTATCTACAACACATGTAGACATCGGTAATGATGACGATATATTTTACCGTGTGGGCGTTTGCCAGGCGTCACCTCACGGGCACTCATAGCTGGTATGGAGAGTGCACCACAGGGGTCACTTTTGTGCCATTTAAAATTGGAAATATTTGGCGTCTGTCGGGATCGATCCCGGTTCCCCCAGGTTCGCGATCAGACACACAGGCACGCGGCCACGGAACCCCCGTAAATATAATAAAAAATTTAAATGTATCAGATGTAGAATTTTATGTTGTTCAATAATAGTAATAGGTAACAGAAATTTTCGAAAAAATAATATTTATTTTTTTAAAGAAACTATTACTTCCGGTTGTCCAATTGTTACCAAAATCTTATCAGCTCTTCCCAGGAGTGTCAGATTGAGGAAACTGCAGTTAAATATTTTTTAAGTCTTATAGTATTTGAGAAACCGTGGCTCCAACATCCACACACACACAGATACACACACACATGCGGACATCATCGTAAAAATGTTATAATCGGATTATAGGGACCTTAAAAGTGCTTATCCACTAAAATTTGGATATGCGAATTTTAGCATGATTCCAATACCTCTCTTAGCGAGAGGTATGAAAGGTAACATTTACGTACTTTTCATGTTACCTTAGTTACTTGTTGCTTTTTGCTTTTTTCACATTTTATATGTCAATTTTCCCAGAAGAAGGCACCAGCTTATGATGCCGAAACGTTGTTTTTTTTACAAAAAATACAGACAATAAACTAAAGAGGTAGTACTATTCCAATAGACACTTACAAAATTGACGTCACTGCAAGAGAGCGATAGAAGATCATGCATACAAACAAATCTCCCCTCGTTGTCTTACGTCCCGTTCCCTGTTCCTATCTGTCATTGTATTCGCATCTGTTATTCAGTGTTAAACCTAATTCTTTATTGTGATGTGTACGTTGTGTTTAATAAAAATGAGTTTAAAACCAGAAGATGTGTCTGGGGCAACTTTTTTGTTTGATAATATTGAAGATCATTCGATTATTCAACTAAAACGATGACTAGAGTCTAGAGTCTACGGCTGATGACAAGTCTTTGTTTGTACGGGGTAACCATAGCAACCTTGATTTCTATGCTTTGCCGTGAGAGGCGCTCGTGCAAATTGCAATTTTGTAAGTGTCTATTGATTGTTAGATGATTCTGAGATCAGAGTCATTAAATTAGTGATATCTACTATAATGAAATTCATTGTTCGTTGTCTACAATGGCGCAGTGATCTAACATTCCCATAAATAAATCACAAACACGCGAAAACTTTCATCCCTATCTAGAGCTGATAGAGATAGATATTTGCGTCGTAAAAATTGCATTGTGTCAATACAAGTTTACGATTCGTCGCAGGTTGAAGCAGTGCCAACGGGCGTCAGTTTTATGTTACAGGTGTTATAAATACGTCAGCGCACCAACGCGTGCTTTACGACCTCTCTACTGTAATTTACAACACGTTGTGTTGTTGTAACAATCCTCTCTTGGAATATGTACAGGAAATGATTTTGTTGCAGCGCTACTGAAATGCTGCGTGCTGTTTTTATGTAAAGAAAAAGCAAATTATGTTTCATGATTTTTAAATAATAATAAGGTCGTCAACTTAGTTACAAATTACAAAAATCTGATGTGGACAACACAAAACCTCCCGCTATTTAATTTTTACATACATACATACGTACATAAAATCACGCGATTCCCATTTAGGGGGTTAGCAAATACCCGGAAACAATAGTAACAATAAGAAAAGGGATAAGAGTAAGAGCTCAGCTGACTCACTTCACTCTTTAACAACATTCTTCTTTCGCCTTGTCCACAATCATCATAGCATTCATACATAAGAACATATTAAAGTGACCGATTTTCGGTAGCGAATAACCCCATCCGGACCACAATAATAGTTACGCAACAATCTTCCTTCGCCACACTTTCCTATCCATTTTTATTAATTTAAATACATACTTACGTATTTACTAACGCTGCAAACTGTACCATTGCATAAAACTATTGATTTATTTACTATTTTCTTTTTAAAATGTCACTATTATTAATTTGAAGTGATTAGTTTTTGACAGTAACATTTATTTACCGTCAGTTACATTCATTTGAAATATGAACTGTGTAACAAAGGAATTGTGTTTATCTTAGGCTTCGGGACTAATAGAAAAAAATATTTTTAAATTTATCTGCAAAATATATAGAAAAAGTATTAATGTATTCCTGTAGAAAATTCAATATTCTTTAATTTTCATAAGACATAAAATGCGAAAAAATGGAATTTAATGATATTTTTTGAAGAAAAACCATTATGAGCTTCAGGTAAAGTGCCATTTCCGGTTATCTGATTTACACCAAAATCTAATGGCTTCTTTTTATATTAGAGTAGGATACACATACAAGGTTTCAGAATTTTCTGAATGATAGTATTTGAGTTAGAGCGAAGACAAAATCCCTACACATACACACACACACACATACATACATACATACATACATACATACATACACACATACATACTCACACACATACACACATACAGACATCATCGTGAAAATGTTAAAATTGGATTCTAGGGACCTTAAAACGTGGTCATTTACTAAAATCTCGATACGTGATTTTTAGCACGATCCCTATACCTCCCTTACCAAGGGTAGCGGGAGGTAAAAATGATTATTAAGATTAAAACTGGACCTTGAATTTTTAAGAAATAGACTATTAAGGTTTTAGGCAAGTTTTTTAGTTTTCTAAATATTTGAGTTTTTAATAAACTTATCATTTACCTCACTATATTTTTACTGCCTTCTGTTAGCGCCTTTTCGAAATTCGAAATATATTTTCAAATGCCGAAAATAACGACGATGAAAGTAAACCAAATAATACTTGTTAAAAATAGGGCTGTTGCAAGAATTTTTATGAGTTCTATGTACTAAATTTTAGAAGGTATTGTTCTTCAAAGAACCTCAAATTTGAAAATATCACGGATTATCCATTATACACTTTACAATTAAATAATGATATTTGTTTAGTATTTTGAAAAAGTCGCGTGATCTGGAGGTCTATTCTAAATTCATAGCCACATGTGCTATCCGCTATATAAGTTCCACTACTAGCCAATAGATGGATTCAAGTCGGATAGCCACATGTGCTATCCGTTATCCGCTGTATAAGTTCCACTACTAGCCAACAGATGGATAACACAAGTATTTGATCACAAAATTGAAAAGACGAACTACTTGTCAACTTGACATCTGGCAGTATTAATAAGTTCCACTACTAGCCAACAGATGGATTCAAGTCAGATAGCGGGATGGGGACTCCCATCTGTTGGCTAGTAGTGGAACTTATATAGCGGATAGCACACATGGCTATGAATTAGAATAGACCCCCTGAAACAGAATGACGCCAGAGTAGGTACATACAGTTAAACATGTGACAAACTACAGGCTCCTTTTGTTTTATTACTATGAAAAATATTGCATATACTTTCATTTAAAATACTTTTTTGTAGGTAATGTGAAGTAGAAAATATTATGTTGATACATGGTGTTAATATTTGTAAAATTAGTTAATAAACCATCACTTTTGAAAATCTAAAATTTCCTTCTTCCGCCGTTTTGAATATCGAATGTTGAATGATGACATTTTCATGTGTATTTTTCGACATTGTGTTAAGTTGAAACAGCTATTTTTATAAACATTTTTAACTATAGTTAATACGTTTATACATAATTTTCTGTATCTATATCCATACCGAAGGTTAGAAGTTCGCAAATTTTGTTCTAACACATTGCTCTTATTTCTTAATCACTAATCCTTATGCAAAGATGGAAATGGTAGTAAATGTTGCCATTTTTACACTTACATAACACCCTGTATAAAAATTATTATTATACATAAATTTTTCACTAACAAATTATAATTAATTATTTTAGATTATCAAAATATTTCTTACCTTTACAGTTTTCGAAACAACTGGACACCTGAAAAATAAATATATATTTAGTACTCACTTATTATTAGTTACATTAGTTTACAGTATAAAAATATGAACTATCAAATGCAATAAAATTGTATGAACCTATTGTACTTCATCCAAATACTTTATATTTATATATTTACCCCATAATATGTACCTAAAGCTGCTTCAAAGAAACTTCTTCGTTGAGTGTTAAGTCCATTGATACGAATAACACACACTGTAATAAAACACTACACACTATAAACAAAGTTAAAAACAATATACCAGCAAATAAATTCACTATTCATATATAAGATACAAAAGTTTTTATCAATTTTTATGAACATAACTCTCTAAACATCAAGAGCAGACTGGCGTATTCCCTGACAGACAGAGATTTGCAAGAACCTGCAACAGTGTGCCAAACAGTTAAACGATAAATTATTAATAAACAAGCAGGGACGATATTATTTTTTTGAATTACTATTAATTTAATTTGATATTAAATGGAACTATGAGCAGGTAAAAGTGCTGCTGAAATTTGGGTCAAGTAGATTGGCACACCTAGAAATGGGTATTAAGCCACTACGATATATATACAGGTTGTCTCTTAAATAGGGGGACATGGCTTAACCACAGATTCCTGAGGCTAAAATAAGACGATTTAACCAAACTTGCTTCTACCGGAAAGTGTACCATTTAGCCAGAAATCTGCTTCAAAGTTTTTCGAAAAAAAAATTAATTTTGCTTATAATAATCGGACGCTTTATACGATTTGGATGAAATTTGGTATGACAGTTTATATGGTTATAAGTCATCTTCTAAGGTGATACTTGTTATTATTAGTGAACCACTAGTGTATGAAACTTAGGTGTCCCAACATTAATTAGACCGTAACTTTTTAATGGCAATGCCGAGAACGTGAAATTATTTTTCTTCAGAAAGATATATTCAATAGTAAACTTTTCTCTCTGTGTAATTTGTGATATCTGTTACGGTTCTCCCAGAATAAAATAAAATCTGAGTGTCTGCACTGCTAAATTTTTAAAACAAATTTAATCTAGCAGTCTATCCAAATGTCAAAGGTAAAGTTTTAAAAACTAGTAAAATGTTGTTCGTAGGGTATCGCTCAATAGCAGCTGTAGACACGTGTTTCGCTCTTATTAGAGCTCATCAGTACAGCATAGCTAGTTAATAGATGGACATTAACTAGAGGTAGTATTTAGAAAGCCGACAAATTGTAACAGCACTAGTAAGCAGCCAAATACACATTTGTTGCTTCGTTCAGCATTTCCACGGATTTGTAGATAAATACAAAGTCGCAGCGGCAGTAATTTATAACCACCCACCAGACCCGTTACTTGGACCCCAAGGTAAATAAACGAAAATATACATGTATCGCGAGCGTAAAGTTATAAAAACTTTTTTTTTTCTACGAATCTCTAAATTTTATTTATAAAACAAAAGAAGCTATTGAACACTAACAGCCCGATTCTCAAAAGGGTTTAAGCTAATCTTCATTTTTGATTAGTGAATTCTATTCTATTCCTGTATTTCAAATTTAATCTTCATACAAAAAATCTGTTGTGGCCAGCACAAGACCTTCCGTCAGTTCGATGTATTTTGTACAAATCCCATACCAAAAGGTCCTTGGAACAAATTCTATATAATATCATGTAAAATCGAACACGAACACATACTTTTTTTTACAAATTCCATACTAAAAGTACATTTGAAAAGGTTCTTTAAATGCAATAAAATTATAACATAAACTACACTAAGTAATGTCCTTCCATCTTCTCTTTGGCCTTTCTCTGCATGTCACTTGCGAGTAACAATATGACATACCAATTTTAGATCCTATACTTTTCATATTTGGTTTTGCACTTGCAACTGACATCTGTCAATTAATTTTTTTTGAATAATTATGTCAGCTGTTTCCATAATAAATTGCAAAGCAGACTAATTTTTGAAAATTAATTTCTTTATAATGCTTTTAATTTACATCTATTGAATATGAAGGAAAATGTATAATTAAACCGTATAGAGAAGAGTATTTTCTTTAATATATATAATAACAAAATGTCAAAAAGTAATATTTAACTGCGTTTTTTTAAGAAAAACTGTTAAAAACTTCAAAAAAGGGTACTTCCAGTGGATTGATTATAACCAAAATCTAATCAACTCTTCATATGGATGTACAGAAGAGGAATACGAAAGAATTATAATTTTTAGAATTGTAGTATTGGAGTTATCGTCGGAGAAAAATTTGTCACACACGGACATACATACACACACACGGACACACACACGGACACACACACACACACACACACACACACACACACACATACAGACATCATCTTAAAAAAAGTAAATTCGTATTGTAGTGACCCTAAAACGTGCTTATTCATTAAAAACTCACCACCGAATTTTTTGACCAAAGACAATACCTTCCTTACCTAAAGGTGACGGAAGGTAAAAAGGTAGATGCTAGGAATAGATTAGACTATATTATAAGATATAAACTGTCAAAATTAGAGTAGAATTTGCTAATCCAAAAAAAAAAAGGATTAGCTTTTCGAGCTTTTTCGAAAATCAAGCTATAAATTCATTTTTGTGGACAACACCCTCTCCTTCAGCTTATGCACCCCTCATAACCTACTAGTGCGAATTTTCCCGGGTCAAATCATCCCCCGGTCGGTAAAATTGAGAACTGTTTGCGACAGTCGGTCGACAAATGCTACCATTAGACTGAATTAGACACAGCTACCTTATTACCCCTGCTAATTGTGCCTAATTGTAAACAAGAACAACACCGTTCGTATATTTAATTATCCGCGACAAGCTGCACAGGTATTTCTGTATTTGCCTTCGAAAGCGTTTTGTAATTTGCGCTAAAGGAATATAAATGATAAGGAGCATTACAGAACCATTACGAAAATGTAAATACATTTGAATATTTTCCGCAAACAAGATTACAATGAATATTGTGATTAAATTAAACGAAATTGAATGTGGAACGTACTAGTAATACAAATAAATTTCACTAAATGTTCACTGCCAAAGATAATAGTTTGTTCAATTAAAGTGGGTTAGATAAACGTGATTTTTTATATCAAAATATTGAAATAAATAAATTTATCAATTTTAATTTATTGATGTAGCCAAATTGTAAAAATATTATTAATTGATGTCATGGTGGGCACTTGGTGAAACATTATAAAAATAAAAATTATAATATAAATTAAACACTTGGTTGTTTCACAAACTTTATTTAAACGACGATCGTTTCGACCTCTCGGTCATTATCAAGTTAACAAAATAAATTTTTTAACTTGATAATGACCGAGAGGTCGAAACGATCGTCGTTTAAATAAAGTTTGTGAAACAACCAAGTGTTTAATTTATATTATAATTTTCAAATTGTAAAATCCGACTTTTTATAAAACGCCTAGTTATGTAGTAAAACGTGGCCAGATTGTCAAATCTTCGTACCGTTATTTTACAAGCCGGCTTGTTATTTTATAAAATGGCTGCTGGGTGTTTTAATAAACAACGAACAGCTGTTCTAAATTCTTAGGTACTATTTTAAAGCCTTATGCTATCACCTTTTTGAAAATCTGAATCCATTATCAAATTAACGAGTACAAAAAATAACGACATTCTGAAAGTATACCAGCTAATGTTTGTTTGAATTTTTGATGCAGTTTTGATGGTTAGTTTTTTACATAAATTTGAAATATGAACTGTGTAATAAAGAATCTTTAAATCATAGGTTCTGAGACTTATAAAAAAGATATTTTTTTAAATTTATCTGTAAAATATATAGAAAAACCTGTAGAAAATTCAATAATCTTTAATTTTTATAATAAAATAAAATGTGAAAAAATGATATTTAATGGCATTTTTTGAAGAAAAACCATTATGAGATTAAAGTAAATTGCCATTTCCAGTTATCTAATTTTCTCCAAAATCTAATGATATCATTTCATATTAGAATAGGGCCGAAATACAAGGTTTAAGAATTTTTTGAATAACAGTATTTGAGTTAGAGCGTAGACATAATCCATAAACACACACATACACATACATAAACACAAACACATACACAAACACACACACACACACACACACACACATACCGACATCATCGTGAAAATGTTAAAATTAGATTATAGGGATCTTAAAACGTGGTCATTTACTAAAATCTCGATATGCGATTTTCATACCTAGAAATCTGATGTGGCCAACACAAAATCTCCCGCTATTTAATTTTTATTAATTTAAATACATACCTACCTACATATTTACTAATACTTCAAACTATATTAAGTTCCTTTGCATGTAATTATTGCTTTATTTATGTTTTCTTATTGAAATGTCACCATTATTAATTTGAAATTAATTTGTTAATTAACAGTTTGTTTGCTGTTTTCTGTTTTTGTGCCAAAAAATTGCATAATTTTTCTAAGTTACTTATGATTTGTATTATATGTTTTTCCATTAATCATTGTACCTTTGAATTGCTAGTTGTCTTGACTACATGTTTATTTTTATTATAATTTTTTACCTGAAGAAGACAGCACCTAGTTGTCGAAACGTTGTATTTTTTCAATAAATAATACAGAACTTATACCCAAATATTGTGTTATCTTATTAAAATGAGTTCTGAAAACATCTTTCAATATATTGAAATGATTAGTTTTTTAACTGTCACATTTATTTGTTAGTTACATACATTTGAAATACGAAATGTGCACCAAAGGAATTGTGTTTATCTTTAAAACATAGGCTTTGGGATTTATCAAAAAGATTCTTTTTCAAATTTATCTGTAACATACAATATAGAAAATGTATTAATGTATTCCTGTAGAAAATTCTATTATCTTTAATTTTTATAATGATATAAAATGCGAAAAAATGACATTTAATGGTATTTTTTGAAGAAAAACCATTACGAGCTCCAAGTAAAGTGCCATTTCCGGTTATCCGATTTACACTCTACTATAGTTTAAATTTATAATAAGTCCGGTTGTTTTCACTGTTTTTTGTACGCTATTAATTTATTATTATTATTTTTAATTCACCCCCTTGCCTTCGGTGCGAATTGGCCAACGACAATTTTTTTTTAATTGTTATTATTTAGGACATACACAAACATCCAAGCCCCTAATGGTAATCGAACCCACGATGCTCAAGTCGAGCTGCGAAGGTCGCTTAAGCGCTGCCTTTACCCGCACGACCACAGATGCGGCTAATTAATTATTATTGTTTACCGGGCCTAACAGAAATAATTATAAAACTTGCTTATTATATTATGTATAATTCAATGCTTTACTGTAGCATAAATAATAATTATGTAAGCAACAGAAAAGGCGTAGAAAATATATGAGCATCAGATTTGCATCTAAATCAAAGTGTAATGGAAATAAAAAGTGCATAAACACACAATACTTCATTGTTGATGGCAACATTTTCATTTCCGATCTCAGCTAAAACACACATCGTCAGCCGTTAAACCAAATACCACCATACCGAAACAGTAGCACAACCACCATTAATAACTTCAGGGTCCCATATCGCGTATCGCGTATCCCGTACGTAAAATGAATTACGTTTCATTTTTACGCCGCAATTTTTCTTCATTTGAAGGCGCCTTCTGCGGAAAACAAAGAAGCATTCATATCTAACGGCAAACCAAACATCGCGGGTAATATCCTAACACGAAAATCCCATTTCGCGTCGGTTAATCTCATGGCTACACTCGTAAAAAATTCTCCGACGACTTCTGCTCGCTGCAAAAAAAATGCCGGACAATGCAAGTCATGAGGCGAGATTATAACGCTGCAATGCAGAGTCATCCGCGCTGAGATTAGGGAGATTCACCAAGAATTAAAGTGTTATTAACGTGGGAAATAACGACACGGTATGTTAGCGGTTCTCTTTTCTCTCCTAACTATTTCGCCGTTATAAAATTATACTACAGTAGTTATTATTTGATAATTAAAAGCGTTACGAATACTTTATGTTGTATAAAATGTACGAACATGCTATTATAAAATGTAGGTTATAGATTTCTTAAATATTTAATTCATAAAATCAGTTATCTGGTAAGGAATTTACGAAAATACTACCGGTGAACTATTACCGGTACATATCGGTAAACAGTTGTTCACCAGGTTACAGCCACCGCGATAGATATTTTAAAAACGCAAGATATTAATAGGGTAAACGGGGTATTCCACTCAATTTTTTTTTATTATTTTAAATAAAACTTCAATGTTAATTGTTCCTAGTTTAACAGTATTTTATTTGCGAGAAATCAATGTAACGTCACATTCCCCCTATACTTGTCTTTCTCAAACACACTGCTCTGAGTACGCTACAAGAGAAATATAACAATGGGGTATTCCGGTGATATGGAATTAATGCAAAATAATAACTTTTTTCTATAGTTTCCATCTTCAAATAGTAGAAAAATATAATAAAACATGTTTAATAAAAAGTTTTAATTCATTATTTAATGTTACGAAATTGGAATTTTTACAGCTCTAGAAACGTCCTTGAAATTTGTGACGTCAAGTTGATATTCTGTTGCTCATTTCAAAGTAAATATTTTCGTTTAAAAACACAGATGGTGCCAGTAGTTAACACGCGCGGATATAATTCTTGGCATTTTGTCGACTTTATAATTATTACTCCTATTTTTACCATAAACAAACACAGGACAAACACCGAAATACACGCTGCTACTAAAATCATATGTAAATAAGTAAATGGCTGTCGTGAACATGTGGATTTAGGTGCTGAAGTTCGTTGCAGATGTCACGATCGTGTTGACGTCATAAGCGCGCCATGAAAAGAAAATTTGAATTGCGATGAAATTTTTTAAAATTCATATCTCTTGTGATGCATACATTTTCTTATTCAAAGTTAGATATTCAGAGTCCTACTGGTCTATACAAATGTAAAAAAAAATATTTTTAAAAAATGTCGTAATACCCCATTGTATGACGTCAATTTTCCCTTTTAGCAAATGTGAAATATCTCGTAAAGTAATTATTTAAAAATGTTTTCATTGTTTTAACTATTATTTATTGAGCCATACTTTAAGTTAAATTGATTTTTTTATTATTATTTTTTTTTTATGGTAGAATACCTTACTATGAAAAGCAGTAGAAAAATGAAACAGATTTGAAATTTGACGTAGTTGAATGTTATCTTGTATCGTCTGCTGTATTATTATAATTAACTTCTGGACCTAGTTCCGATTCCAACTTCGCTTGGCATCTCTAACTTTTTTGAGGTTAGATTCTTCATTTACCCCATTTACCGGCTGAATTACTCGATCCACAAATCATGGATCCGGTAGATGGATCTGGTGGATATGGTACAATTTTCGAACATATAAATATATAATTTTTATATTATTAATCATTTTCATTATTGTAATCAATAATTTCATTGTTATAATCAAATCTCTATTTTTATAATCTGAAGAGCTATAAGAAATAAATTCTGCCTTAAAGTTATAAAGAATAAAAAATATAGAACTACATTAATTTATTTAGTAGTAAATAAATAAATATGAATTGTTTATATAAATAGCTGGAGCGTAGTGCGGTTGACTCGGAACAATGTTTCTTTTTAATGACTCCTTTACACCTGTACAATATTAAAAGGAAGACTAGTATTAAAATCAATCAACAACAATAATTCATTAACAGCCCGATTTACAAAAAAGTTTAAGCTAATCCTCATTTTTGAATTGGTGAATCCTGTTCTATTCTGGTATTTAAAATTTAATTTTCACGATATATTATCAATAAAGGTAGATACTAGGAATATATTAGACTATATTTTAAGATATAAACTGTCAAAATTAGAGTAGAATTCGATAATTCAAAAATGAGGATTAGGTTAAACCTTTTGGGAATCGGGCTGTAAAAGTATATATATACAGACCTGCGAAATGATAATCCTGCTTTGTAAAATGTAAAGAGCAGACGTATTTAATTTATAACATTAGGGTTTTGAGATATTTTTAAATTCCTTTTCCATATATACAGTCGATCATGCTTATCTTCTTTGCCAAAATAGTTATTTACATAAATAATTCCTCAGCATTTCTTGATAAAATTATTAAATAATATTTTCCGATTACGTGACTTTGTTGGTTTGTTGTTATTGAACTTTTATCCTTTTACGCAGCACTTTTTTGCGTACAATATATTAACTTTCTTTAACCCAGTAATTTTTCAACAACAGAATTTCTTTTCATAGTATTTGAACCGAACCGATTTTTTACAATTTATAAATTTTTGACATGTGCTATCGGACACCATTAATGTAATTCCGTGATATTCCGTTAGTGTCGAGTGCCAATAGATCATTCCAGAATGACGACACCTGCCCCTCACAGAAGTGATTTTAACCTCACTTTTGAATATTTTTAAAAATTATTTAATTATATATCTTGTGATATATATCAAGAAATCATTGAGTAAATTATGTATGAAATTTATTTCTGACAGCTGCCCCACACGAAACTCATTTGTTCTGGATTGATATATAGCTACATTCCTTGGAAAATAATAACAGTAAGGTTAGGTAATAAATTCGATGCAGTAACCATTGCGTCTTTCAAATAAATATTATGGAGTATTAAATAAATAATAAATATCAACACCATTATTTGTTTATATTTGTCCTTTCCTCTTTTTACTTACGAGTGCAGAAAGTTACCAATATGCGTCAAAACATTTACCAAAGCAACTCCCGTTAAATCTCGAAGGTTAGTTCTAGCTCGTATCACTTACATCTACAATAAAACCAAGTCATAAAAGCAGTGATTCTCATCAAGGGTTGTCCAGTCCACCCCCTATCGCGTAGCCGGGCTCACCCTGCGTGTAACCCCATGTAGACAGGGCGCTACCACTTTCATGTCGCGCACTCACCGCGTGACTTTTCACACCAGGGTGATAAAGCAGGATGCCACCACACCCCAGACCATTGTCCCGCACTATGTTTATTTATGAAGCAGCTTTTTCTCTGACCAATGTTGGTAATAGATTTTTTGTGGATGCCACAGGTTTATAGGTTTTATGACGGATTTAATTCAATTATTATAAATTTTGGAATTTTAGTTACTGTCGTAAAGTTTGTGTTAAATGTTCAGGATAACAAAAGAAACGAAAGTGTTTTATTTATCCTATTTTTAAAGACTTTTTTGATATTTTTTTATTTGAAGAGGAAGATAAGACATACATATGTACATAATATTACATCCTCAAGAGGATGTTACAATCCTGTTTCCAAAATGTTATAAAGGGAAAAGTTTAAAAAATCTTATTATTATTTTGATACCATATCTTTTTATCTACCCTATATCGTAGGTAAAGAAGGTAATATTTTCTGTTCAAAAATCTGACAGTCAGTTTTCAATGAATAAGTACGAATTAAGATTCCCACAAATTTTTACTATTTTTGCAATGATGTCTGTGTGCATGTGTGTGTGTTCTGATTTCTTATGGATATATACATTTTAACCATAATTTTAAGAAATTTAATTAATAAAACAATAAAAATGGTTAAATGTATTCTTTATTATTATATTTTTTATCTCTATATCTATAAAAGATATAATAAAAAAAATTAACTTATCAGATTTAGAATTTTATGTTCTTTTTTACTTGTAATTACAAAAATTTTCAAAAAAATAATATTTAGAAGATTTATTTTAAGAAACTTCTGATTACTATTTAGACCGGAAAGTCCTTCCTTGCTGAGCTAGCTCGGAAAGTTGTCTATAAGGGATCGGAAAGTACTTTACCGATCCCGGAACCGGTAAAGCTAAATGTTTCCATGGAGATCAGTTGTTTATTTATTTCTTATTTGCTCGCAGTAAAGAATAAAATAATACTTTTTTATTCTTTTTTTAGGATCGCAAAAAATAGTAATTTACGTAACAAGACCTGAAAGTGATACTTTACTGGGTGAGCAGAGCGAGCCGTAGGCGAGCTTTGGAAGCTTGTGAGCCCAGTATAGACACTTTCAGGTCATGTTGGGTACAATATTTTTTTGCGATCCTGAAAAAGAATAAAAAAGTATTATTTTATTTTTACTGCGAGCAAATAAGATATAAATAAACAACTGATCTCCATGGAAACATTTAGCTTTACCGGTCCCGGGATAGGTAAAGTACTTTCCGATCCCTTATAGACAACTTTCCGAGCTAGCTCTGCAAAGAAGGACTTTCCAGTCTAAATAGTGATCAGAAAGAGCTCAATTTCTGGGCGATCGCGAAAAAAAAAATCTGTTGTGGCCAGCACAAGACCTCTCGCCATTTCCATTTTATGTTATATGAGTATTGTATTGCACTTTGCTATCGAACCGTCGTTTTATAACAAAATATTACAGAACTTTACCCAAATATTGTCTTTTATTGTATTTACATGTCTTCTGCACACATATAATTCTAATTATATCTATTTTTCATTGTATGAGGAAGTTTCTAAATGTCACAGATTCGTCCAATTCATTAACCAGATTGGCGGTATTTCTGATGGATACATGCATATTACCTATAATTTCAAATATTTAATTAATAAAACAATAAGAAAGATTAAATGTACTTCCCAGAAAAAGCTATCAAAATGTCACTAAAACTGTTTATTTTTGACACTGAAATCTGACATTTACAAATAATGTTATAAACATTTGAATTTGTCAACTGGTTTCCTTAGTGTAGTTTCGCCTAATCAACTTGTTATATTTCGATATTCTATATATTATAACGTCATTATCTCTAAATTTATAGAAGATATAATAAAAAATTTAAATGTATCAGGTGTAGAATTTTGTTCTTCATAATAAGTAATATAAAAAATTTTCAAAAATTAATATTTGGAAGAATTTCTTTTAAAAACTACTACTTCCGGTTGTTCAATTGTTACCAAAACCTTTTCAGCTCTTCCCAGGAATGTCAGATTGAGGAATTCATAGTTAAACAGGTCTTATGTCTTATAGTTTTTGAGGAATCGTTCGTCCAACATCCAGCCATACACACACACACACACACACATACACACACATACACACATCCACACACACACACATACAGACATCATTTTAAAAATGTTATAATCGGATTCTAGGAACCTTAAATCGTGCTTATTCAATGAAATCTGGATATGCGAATTTTACCATGAATCCAATACCTCTCTTAGCGAGAGGTAAAAACATGACCTG
Organism: Ophonus ardosiacus; assembly: GCA_943142095.1. Lineage (NCBI taxonomy): Eukaryota > Metazoa > Arthropoda > Insecta > Coleoptera > Carabidae > Ophonus > Ophonus ardosiacus. Next base: position 45,146,940 of record OW964831.1, on the reverse strand, counting down.
AAAGTGTCTATACTGGGCGCACAAGCTTCCAAAGCTCGCCTACGGCTCGCTCTGGGATATGCTTGCTCACCCAGTAAAGTATCACTTTCAGGTCTTGTTACGTAAATTACTATTAAAATAGTGATAATAGTTTTAAATAATATCCAGAACATCATTTGATTTCTTTGCAAATGTGTCTTTAGATTATTAGTCGCAGTAAGAGTACCCCGAGTATCCTAATTAAATTAGTTGGTAATAGTAACAAACTTGCTCCTTAAACTTAATTGGAAAGCCATCAGTTGAAAAGCATCAATAACCTCTCCGTGTAAATCTTGCCACAGCTGTACCGGGAAAGTGGGAAATTAGACATAACAGCAACTCCCTACGGAGTTTCCCTGCAATCCTTGTCGATTATCTCCCCTAGTGCTTTTCCACCCTGATGGAAAGTTAGCCCCTGGTCAGCAGGAACCGTAGCAGGATGCACGTGCCATGCCATGCACCGTCATATCGCTATCACGTTCATGTTACGTCATGTCAGGAGTTTCAATCCTTCCTGCAACTCGTCACTTTATCCCACTACTGAGGCGTAATGACCGAGTGATTTCACTCCCAGGGGAGGAAGGGATAAATCAAAGGAGATTTATTTAAGGGTTGACTGATGGAATAATTGCAGGAATGAATGGACTATTAGGAATGTGCATGTGCATAAAGGGAAAGGATACGTGTGAGGGTGGTAGTGACTCATTGATTGAACCAAATATGTGGATTGTATGAAAATTTTGCTATTAATGAAGAATGCGAATTTCTTTTTGCCAACTAAAATTGTCTTTATTTTAACTCTCGCTAAGAGAGGTATTGGATTCATTCTAAAAATCGTATATTCAGATTTTAGCGAATAAACAAAATCTAATGATATTAAATCCAATCCGATTATAACATTTTTACAATGATGTCTGTGTGTGTGCGTGTGTGTGTATGTGTGTATGTGTGTGTGTGTGTGTGTGAGTGGATGTTGAAGGGACGGTTTCTCAAATTCAATAAGGCCTGTTCTACAATAAGTCGTTTTTCGCTAACGATTTTGACTGTAGAAATTGTCGAATGTTGGCTGTCCGTGTTGGATCCCATCTTTCTAAGACAACGACATTGAACGACACGACGACAGAAGAAGAAGAAACAAAATATACAAAGACACAAAAAGAAAAAAAAAGATATTTGGGGACAAATTTCTTTTAATATACAAATTGTACATAACATTAGTATAGAAGGTGATAGACGTCGTCATCTATTTAAAAAGCTTTATTTTCTGTCATTTATGTCGTAAAATATAATGAAAAGGGCTGATAATGTCTGATAAATAATGTGGTGAGCGTTATTTTCGTTCTTGATGATATTTTTAAATGTATTTTTTTTTGTTGCAGAGTGAGTTAAAATTTTGTGAGAGTGATTTAAATTTTTCTATGCACGGACGTATCATAATTTGACAATTATAGACGAATTTCTTTGAAATAAACGTCATTTTATAGCCCGCGGGCCTCATTATAGTCCGCCGGACTATAATGAAACGTCAAACCAAATTATAACCTACAATTTAAACAATTTAAACAGGCAATATGAAAAGTGTTTATTACAAATCGAATCTTTTTATATTCTTTGATGAAAAACGAAAATTAATTTTGTGATATTTATATGGAAAGCACGGAGATACACAAAATAAAACTCAAATGACATAACTAATAAACAAACGATAAACTATTGTTCTCCGCTTTCACAGCAACACTAGATGTTGGATGTACGAGGACAAATTCTTTTCGATACAAATTTTCTAACATTCATAATTTGAAAATTTTCGTCCGTGCATAAAGTTTTGTATGTACCACGAGCGTAACTTGCTTTTATGGCCTTTGACGTGTTTTTATCCCTCGGCTTATGCCTCGGGCTCGAAATCCCGCCGCAGGCCATAAAAGCCTCCTTACGCTCTTAATACATAACTATTAATTCGCATGTGAAGAAAATACTTGTAGTTGTTGCTATGGAGTTAATAATGACAGTTTAAAACGTTAAAATTTAATAAAAAATATAATTGTTGTACAGACATTCTCGTAAATTTGAAAAATTAATCTTGATCACTTCACTTGATATATGAAATATTTCTGTGCTCAAAATTAAAATGTTTGTAAGTGACACAAAAATGTCAGTGAGGCTTTTTCTGGGAAGTACTCATACATTTAATATTTCTTATTTTATTATTAATTAAAAATTAACATTCGAGATTACATATATTACATCATATAAGTATCAAAAATACCGCCAATTTTGTCAATGAATTTGAAGAATCCTGCACAAGAGTATAAAGAAACTTATTTATAGAGTAAATTAAAAAATATAAAAATATATTAATAATAGACGTAATTAGAATTGTTGTATGTGTATCAGAAATGTTAAATACAATATACTTTTGTAGCTTAATATGGAAATGGCGAGAGGTCTTGTACTGGCCACAACAGATTTTTTAAATTAGATCCTAGATTCCGTGTTCCTTTCTATGCACGTGAGACATATTATTACCAACCCAAAGAGCATAAATCAGTTTGTTATTAGTTCTATTTACTTTAAAAAAACTTTTCTTAAAACTTTTTAACTTACATTATACCTGTTATGCAACGATAATTTATTGATTTTGACGTTTATGCGACGTTTATAAAACGTTTAAATAACTATTATGATCAAATAATAAGTACCACACATCATAACTTCGCATTATAGTTTACAAGTAGAATAAAGTTGTACAAGGCAAAATAACTTAAAAGTGTTATAATTCCGCTAACTGTAAGTTACAGTAACTACATTATTTGTTATAATATCTTAATAAAAACTCTGTGTTCCTTGGGAATATTGTAATATCTATCTTATACGCAATTGGGTGTTATGAAAATTACCAATAATTTTACAAGAAAAATAACAACGAAATCACTTGTAACAGGTTTTGAAACCCATCCACCGTAAACTTTAGTCGAATTTCATAAGAACCTTGAACTTCGTATCCCTTTCATCAATAACCAATAATTTGGGGAACGAGAGCGCGTCAATTTTGTGTGCCGTGAATTGGCCTTTGTCGCTTTGTCAGAGCTTCAATCAATTATTTAAAACTTGAGTAATGTGCGGTAGGCAGAGAGCGTCTAACAACGGCCTATATCTCGAGAGCCGGTCGCATTGTGAGGTGTGAAACAATGGCCGCGACGCGACGGTACTTTAATCGCCCAGCGAACCGTAACTCGTAACTCGCAACAGATAATAAATTTGTGGTGCTAAGATATTACTTGGTTTGGGAATTTGGAGAACTAAGTGATAGTTTTTCATGTAGAAATTTCAAAAAAATAATCATTTATTTGAAATAGGTACTACAGTGCACAAAAATTCATTATAAGTTCAGAAATCAGTACTAAAGTAATCCATTATACGACGATTTCAAACAAATGTATTTTTGTCAACCTTATAATAAATATTGTACATACAAGGCTGTTTCAAAGAAAGTGTAAAAAAATTAAGGGAATATAGTAGGTACTGACAAAAATAAGTAAAAAAATCTGTTGTGACCAGCACAAGACCTTGCGTCAATTCGATGTATTTTGTACAAATCCCATACCAAAAGGTCCTTGGAACAGATTCTATATAATATCATGTAAAATCGAACACGAACACATACTGTTTTTTACAAATTCCACACTAAAAGTTCATTTGAAATGGTTCTTTAAATTATAACATAAACTACACTAAGTAATGTCCTTCCATCTTCTCTTTGGCCTTTCTCGGCATGCGAGTAACAATATGACATACCAATTTTAGATCCTATACTTTTCATATTTGGTTTTGCACTTGCAACTGACATCTGTCAATTAATTTTTTTTTGAATATTTATGTCAGCTGTTTCCATAATAAATTGCAAAGCTGACTAATTTTTGAAAATTAATTTCTTTATAATGCTTTAAATTTACATCTATTGAATATGAAGGAAAATGTATAATTAAACCGTATAGAGAAGAGTATTTTCTTTAATATATATAATAACAAAATGTCAAAAAGTAATATTTAACTGCGTTTTTTTAAGAAAAACTGTTAAAAACTCCAAAAAAGGCTACTTCCGGTGAATTGATTATAACCAAAATCTAATCAACTCTTCATATGGATGTACAAAAGAGGAATACGAAAGAATTATAATTTTTAGAATTGTAGTATTGGAGTTATCGTCGGAGAAAAATTTGTCACACACGGACATACATACACACGGACACACACACACACGGACACACACACACACACATACACACACTCACACACATACAGACATCATCTTAAAAATAGTAAATTCGTATTGTAGGGACCCTAAAACGTGCTTATTCATTAAAAACTCACCACCGAATTTTTTAACCAAAGACAATACCTTTCTTACCTAAAGGTGACGGAAGGTAAAAATATGTTGTGGCTAACACAAGACCTTTCGCCATTTCCATATTAGGCTATATAAGTAACATTTCTCGTGCATACACAAAAATTCAAATTATAAATATATTTTTATTTTTTTTTAATTCATTTCTACTCTTCTAAATGTTCGAGATTCTTCAAATTCATTGACGAGTTTGGCCGTATTTCTGATGTGTATATAAATGTATATATGTACCTACAATTTTAAATATTTAAGTAATAATAAAATAAGAAACATTAAATGTACTTCCCAGAAAAAGCCCTTTTTGACACTCACAACTCACATTTTTTTGTCAATTACAAACATTTTAATTTTTCAACTGGTTTCCATGGAGTTATTTGAGCTACTACATATACATTACTCTAAAAACGCGTACACTTACGTACCATCTTTACAAGCAATTAATATTACTACCAAGTATATATCTACCAATTTTTGAATTATTGCCCCAAAAGACAATATGCCTCATATTTAGATAAAAACTTCAAAATTTTCAAAAATCTAATTTTTATGTATGTATATTCTTCTCAATGCGCTGATTTCAAATTTTGCAACCGCAGATCGATATCTTGTTTCGTTCTCGAGATATTTAGATTTAAAGTTTTGCTAAAAACTGCCCATTTTTGGGTAGTAACCCAAAAATGGGTCGAGATATGAATTTTGCGATATCATCATTCGATTCTACGGGCAAAAATACATAAGTGCACCAATTTTCATAATTTTTGAACACCGCATACAATCTCTAAAGCAAAATAACTGAAAATGGCCGAAAATCGCAAAAATCTAAGGTGTACCCCTTAGGATTTTTTCAGATTTTAGCCATTTTTGGGGGTTTTTAAACTTTTATTCATAAAAAATTAACCGGTTCGACAAAAATTATGAAAATTGGTACACTTATGTAATTATGCCCGTAGAATCGAATGGTCGTATCGCCAAATTCACATCTCGACCCATTTTTGGGATACTACCCAAAAATGGGCAATTTTGAGCAAAACTTTGAATCTAAATATCTCGAGAAAGAAAAGAGATATTGACCTGCGGTTTAAAAATTTGGAATCAGCGCATTAAGTAGTATCTAGATACATAAATATTAGATTTTTGAAAATTTTGAAGTTTTTATCTAAATATGGGGTATATTGACTTTTGGGCAATAATTCAAAAATTCTAAATATCTCGAGACCGAAACGAGATATCGACCTGCAGTTTCAAAATTTGGAATCAGCGCATTGAAAAGTATCTAAATATATAAAAATTACATTTTTGAAAATTTTGAAGTTTTTATTTAAATATGAATTATATTGACTTTTGAGGCAATAATTCAAAAGTAGGTAGAGATATAAACTTGGTAGTAACATTATTTGATTGTAAAGGGTTATTTTATATATTTATGAGTCTCTATCTCTAAATGCATAGAAGATATGATAAAAATATTTAGAAGATTTTTTTTAGAAACTACTACTTGCGGTTGTCTTTGTCCAATTGTTACCAAAACCTTTTCAACTCTTTCCAGGAATGTCAGATTGAGGAAGTCATAGTTAAACAGGTCTTATGTCTTATAGTTTTTGAGGAATTGTCCCTCCAACAACCAGACATACACACACATACACACATACACACACACACACACACACACACCTTGACCTTGAAACATGCTTATTTATTAAAATCTGTATATGTGATTTTTAGCATGATTCCAATACCTCTCTTAGCGAGAGGTAAAAATGGGTTCAATGAAAACTGCATTATATTGGACATTACGTATTGTTTACATACGTTGTACACGCGATTTTGCTACATAAAAATTTATTTCTTTTAAACACATTTTATTTTATGTAAAAGAGAAAACTACTACCTATTTGAATATGAATAATGGAAAACAATACCCGAGCCACTAACCTACATCATTAATAGAAGGAATAAGGAATGTAGTTAGTTATACAAGCATTACTTACGGTGAACTGAAAGTCATCTCCTCGGGTTCATCCTCTGAACCTCGCGGCCTCATTGTTACACGTAAACAATAGCCACAACGCCACTTTACGTGTCTAGCGAGCCGTGAGCTAGTGTTTCCACTTCTTGACATATCTAATGAGAACTATTGATGGAGTACTTGATTATCTGGGTCACTGTTTTAAAGGGGAGAATTCGGCTTCTACTTGTGGCTAGTTCTACATTATCCTGCACCAGGGTTGTACAAGATAAGTAGTTGCAAAAGGTGCATGCAGGGATGTGCATTTACGCGTAAAAATTATTTTTTACGTTTACGTGTAAAAAATAAGTAATAGTTATTTACATTCGAGTGCGTGTAAGTTGTACTTTACAGCGCGACAGCTTTGTTTAAGGCACGAGCCCTTAAGGCGAGTGCCTTATTAGCTGGAGCGCTGTAAAATACTTCACGCACGAGAATTGTACCAAAATTTTTGGCCGACGAAAATGAAAATCACTTTTTTTTGGGACGGTTTTTCCTCTGGCAAAAGGAGATTTTTTCCTGAGAAGATGCATGTTCGCCGTCCATGTTATTGCCGGGCATGCATATATTGTCTAGAAAATTGTATATATAAAAAAGGTAACATTTATGAACATTTCTTGTTACCTTGGTTACTTGTTGTTTTTGTTATTTCACATATTTATGTCAATGTATCCCCTGAAAAAGGCACCAGTTTATGGTGCCGAAACGTTGGGTTTAAATAATAGGTAAATACAGAACTTAAACTAAAAAAAGGTAGTATTATTCCAAGTAATAATAATGAGTTCTGAAAGATATTTTAATAATTCTAAACATATTAATGTAAAAATTATTAGAAAATATACAACTTTTCATTCACAATTTCCATAAATAAAGTTCGCGGTGGAATTTTTGTGACGTAGACTTTTAATAATTATATAGTTCGACCAAGTCTGTATGACTCATACAAGCTTGTAGAAATACCACGACAAAGCGAAAATGTTGAATTATGTTTTAATTGTATAATACAAATATTTACAGTATAATTCTAGAGTAAAATACAGATACAAAAGTATTATTTAACAGTACGCATATTTTATAATTATTTACTTGAATACCAGATATTTTCATTATGCTTAATTTTTATATAGACTTCATAATTTTGTCACCAGGTGGCTACACACTCCAGGGAATGTGCATATCATTTTAGTGACAACCTATGTTTTACGTCTTAAAATCATATTTTATTTTTCTTTTCTATATCAGCATATTTAAAACAAGGTAATGAAACTAATAAATTTGTGTGAAAATGAATAATTTCTTTTGAAATAGTGCTTCTCTCAAACATATAAATCGTTTCAAATAAAAATGGTAGTATTGTGTACAGAGTATACAACCGAGAGTGTACCGCTAAGACAAGAAAGACTGTGATTGGTATTAGTAAAACACGTCACCACGGAAAAATTTGAAATAAGAATTTTTTTTTAAAAAAAATTATATTTTGAAAAATATATTGTTGCCAGACATAAAATATGTATTATAGTGAATAACTTGAACAACTCTTTCAAAAAAAAAAAATATAATAATTGGAAAATGCGCAACTACCCTATAGGGCACCTGCACCTACGTCACAACATGGCGGATGATCAGCTGATCTCGGGCAACCAAGCTTCAGTTTAACATTGCGTCTTATGCAGCGAATGTGTTTTCTGTACAAGAAATTCAGTTTTTCCTAAATTTATACATGCTATTTTAAAATGTAATTAGTTATAATTAAAGATAAGTGTATGAATTATTTACTAGTAAAAAAAAGCAGTCGTATTTATAAATATATTTTTAAAAATATTAAATTGAAATAAGTAGCATGTAGCATCAGGTTGTATTACATTCATTTGAGTTTGTATAAGTTTTTTACCTCTCGCTAAGAGAGGTATTGGATTCATGCTAAAATTCGCATATCCAGATTTTATTGAATAAGCACGATTTAAGGTCCCTACAATCCGATTATAACATTTTTAAAATGATGTCTGTGTGTGTGTGTGTGTGTGTGGATGTATGTATGTGTGTGTGTGTGTATGTATGTATGTATGTATGTATGTATGTCTGGATGTTGTAGTCACGATTCCTCAAAAACTATAAGACTTAAAAAATATTTAACTGCAGTTTCCTCAATCTGACATTCCTGGGAAGAGCTGAAAAGGTTTTGGTAACAATTGAACAACCGGAAGTAGTAGTTTCTTAGAAAAATTTTTCTAAATATAATTTTTTGGGAGTTTTTTTTATTAAATATTGAAGAACATAAAATTCTCCATCTAATACACTTAAAAATTTTATTATATCTTGTATAGATTTAGAGATAAAGACTCTATAATTTATAGAGTATACTAATCGCAGAGGCCAAGGCACTAAGGAAACCAGTTGACAAATTCCAATGTTTATAACATGACATATGTCATTGTCAAATATCAACAGTTTTAGTGACATTCTGATAGCTTTTCCTGGGAAGTATATTTAACTATTCTTATTCTTTTATTAATTAAATATTTGAAATTATAGGTAAAATTGTGATAAAATGCATATATCTATCAGAAATACCGCCAATCTGGTTAATGAATTGGAACAATATTTGACATTTAGAAACTTCCTCATACAATGAAAAATAGATATAATTTGAATTATATGTGTGCAGAAGACATGCTAAATATAGTAAGAAACAATATTAGGGTAATGTTCTGTAAGATTTTGTTATAAAACGACGGTTGGAAAGCGAAGTGCAATACAATACTTATATAGCCTAATATGGAAATGGCGAGAGGTCTTGTGCTGGCCACAACAGATTTTTTTATGTGTATTGTTGAATGAAAACATGAATATTGAAATTAAAATAAATTGAATTATTAGATTTTTTTTAATTTATAAAGAAAATTAAATTTGAAATATATATATTTATCTTCGAGTTCATTTTTCTTATTATCATATTGTGTATTTTTATTGTATATAAATGAGTTTATTGAGTTTATACGTCAAAAATTAATCTTTGGAAGCCAAAGTACGTTAAATCGATAAATTTAAGTGGATACATAATGTGGATCCTTATACATTGACATTTTTTTAACGAGGATTATAAATGCCTTTTAAAAATCAATATGAAATCAATAATTGATTACCTATCTAATTTTTAAACCTTTGTGAGAAACAGACACAAATATATATATACTTTTTCTGTTACTATAAAAAACTTCATTCAAAATTTGTAATTCTGTCATTTAAAAAATATTTTTTCATGTTTTTTATATATATTATTAAAGAAAATTACATATATTTAAACATTCATACAATATGTTTCTATCCGATGATGTTTAAATTATTTTATATGCAATAAAAGTAAACACAAAAAAATAGGATTGGGTTAGTTTTAATTTAATAACCTGGAACTCATTAAATAGTAAGAATGTCTTGACTTATTTTTTACGGAAAACACTTCTCATATACTCACTTTTACACACAGTTTTTCCCAAATAAAACAATAAGTGCCATAAAAACACAATAAAAGCTTACGGCACGATATTTCTCCGTAAGACACAATGCAAACTGAAGGTTTGGTTGACCAAAATCTGGTAGCCGCCATGTTGAAACGTCACGTGCAGGTGCCCTATTATTATTTTGAAAATGCATATTGACTTACTTTTTGCACGATTTTAGAAAAACAAAATTATATTTTACTGAAATAGTAAATCCTAAAATTGTTATAGCTACTAAACCAAATTTAGTTCAACATAAAATGTGCATAAAATCCTAAATGCATGTAAAACGTAAAACAGTAATAAAAATAGTTGCATCCGCGAAATAAAGTTGAACTATTTGATCGGGAATGTTATACCAAAATAATCAGCAACATTTTTCCAGCATCTGGTGCTTTAAGGTTGGAGCCCGTATGCAGCAATGCAGCCAACATCTCATCTGGAAACTCAAGCGATCGCAAATGCAAGCTGCATGTCACATTTCCAGCCAGAGTTATTTTGTCTGTTTATATGCAGAAACGCCGGCTTCATCTTTCCGTCTCTCCAGGGTTTGACAAAAGACATTTGCATATTGCAATATCCGATTGCAGCGAAGCCGTAGAGACTATCGTGAAATTCGACCGTCTCCAGAAATATTTATATCGAATAAAATATAGCGGGAGGTGGGAGGAACGGGGAACTTACCAACGGGCTCTGTCTGTCGGCTGTCAACACGCTGAAATGTTATTTAACTTTCTCGGAACTCAAATGTGACTCAAGTTTTACAGAATATTTTCCGATGCAAACCAAATCACAATCTACGTTACTTTATAACTTCGTTTGTTATTTTTATTACAAGCAATTCCTGATTACTACTCGTAGATGGAAATTATTTGCTTATTGGTAAACCAGTTTCAAATATACCTATATTTTTAAAGAGGTAAATTATAACGAGTTTTGATGAAAATATAAAAAAATACCGAATAGGCGAGTCCTTTAAATATGAGCATTTGCAAAGCCCTTTCTGAACGTTTGATAAACAAGATTTTTGTGACAATTGAAAAAAGTGCATTTTTAACGCAAACGCGTAAAAAAATGAACCGTTACGAAACTTTTTCACATTTTTATTGCAGATGTAAAAAACATTGTATGCAAGTCGAGTAAAAAAATCTGTTGTGGCCAGCACAAGACCTCTCGCCATTTCCATATTAGGCTATATAAGTATTGTATTGCACTTCGCTTTCGAACCGTCGTTTTATAACAAAATATTACAGAACTTTACTCAAATATTGTTTTTTTATTGTATTTAACATGTCTTCTGCACACACATAATTCTAATTATATCTATTTTTCATTGTATGAGGAAGTTCCTAAATATGAGATATTCTTCCATTTCATTAACCAGATTGGCTATATTTCTGACGGATATATGCATTTTACCACAATTTTACCTATAATTTCAAATATTTAATTAATAAAACAATAAGAAAGATTAAATATACTAACAGAATGTCACTAAAACTGTTGATATTTGACAATGACATGTGTCATTTACAAACTATGTTATAAACATAGGAATTTGTCAACTGGTTTCCTTAGTGCCTTAGCCTCGGCGATTAGTTTACTCTATAAATTATAGTGTCTTTATCTCTAAATCTATACAAGATATAATAAAAATTTGAAGTGTATTAGATGGAGAATTTTATGTTCTTCAATATTTAATAAAAAAAAAACTCCCAAAAAATTATATTTAGAAGAATTTTTCTAAAAAAACTACTATTTCCGGTAGTTCAATTGTTACCAAAACCTTTTCAGCTCTTCCCAGGAATGTCAGATTGAAGAATTCATAGTTAAACAGGTCTTAAGTCTTATAGTTTTTGAGGAATCATCCCTCCAACATCCAGCCATACACACACACACACACATACACACATCCACACAGACATACACACGCGCACACGCACACACACACACACCCACACACACAGAGAGAGAGAGAGAGAGAGATTATTGTAAAAATGTTAAAATCGGATTCTAGTGACTTTGAATCGTATTTATTCATTAAAATCTGGATATATGATTTTTAACGTGATTCCAATACCTCTCTTAGCGAGAGGTAAAAGCATTGTATGCAAGTCGAGTGAAAAAAGTGTCTTATTTCACTCATAGGATTTGACGTACTCGGCTTTCCTATTCGTGAAATAAGACTATACTTTTCACTCATGTTGCACAAATAACTATATTTAAATAATGTTAGAGAAAGTGTAGTTTAAAACAGGTATGGTATAGTTCTCTGGAAAAAACTATTGATTGTCAAAACTGATGTTAAACGTTTTTCTCATAGACGTACAATTTATACTGTTTTTGATATTCTGAAAATGTCATTTACCTTCACCAATCAAGAGTATGCAGACATGCAGATGGTTTATGGCGAGACATTACAAAATAGTCGTGCTGCTGCAAGACGGTACTGAGTTATTTCCAAATAAACGTCAATGATCTTATACCTGTGTCATTTGTGACATTTTCTTCCAGAAAACACATTAGCTGGTAGTATGAACAAGTGATTAAGCGTGATTAGCTAGGAGATGACTAGCAGTGTTTTAGCGCTGTCAATTGTTTATGGATTATTTTAGCAGTTATAGAAAATTTAATTATAAACAACTTTTATTTGAAGTATTTTTCTCTAAAATAATCCATAAACGATTGACAGCACTAAAACACTGCTAGTTATTCCTTAGCTAATCACCCTTAATCACTTGTTCATACTACCACCCATTGATTTTTACTTTTGCAAAATTTTTAACTATGACGTGATTGGTCAGTTTTAAAGGTCTCTAGTACTTGTAGAAAGCATGTTAAACAAAAATTATTGTCAGATTTACTATCTATGGGGTCAGTTCTACCATGGGTTAAGCGTTGTACACTTACTTACATAACACCCTGAATAATACGTATATTTTTTGTTTCATAGTCAGGTAGATAAATAATTCCATACATCTTGTCAAGGCACTTTATCATCATCTATCAATTATTTTTTTAACAAATTCTACTTGTACAAAGTTTACTCGTACACTTACATAAACTGTTGCAACGTAAGTTCATAAAATAGTAAAAATAACGACTGTTTGAAGTATTTAACTTGTATCAATACAACTTTCCAGTGTTTAAAATATTATCTACTGGCTGGATGACCAGTAGAAAATAAAATGAGAAGCAATACTTATTATTTATGATTCTGTGTACGTACCATGACAAAGCAGATGCTATTACATATGTTAATGCTACCACCGAAAAACGTTTCGAAACAAAGAAACTTTCCAATATCATTTACACCGTTTTACAAGTGTTTTTTACATTAACCACCTGTTATTTTCATGAAAGAGAATATCACTCGTATATTACAGTTCTTAATTTTTTGTGTTTAAGAATTGAACAACCACGGGCCTTAATGACTCGCTTTGTGTAACTTCCGAATTCGAGATACTCAGTATGAAAAACGACTCGTACACCAGCATGTTTGTATGAGTACATTTGGATATTTATCTTGTTTTATGGATGTATAAATTACTGAACTTTCAAATTTCAATTTGCTTACTCACTTCACGCAAACATTATTGTTTTGTGGTCGTAACGTGTTGAAATTTAATTCCATATAAATTGCTTGTCATATGAATTATTATTTACTGTCTAAGTTGTTATCTTTTATTTATAATAGAGCAATGACTATATATATCAAATAAATATTTTCAATGAAAACAAAAATTGCCTACTTAAAATAATTTAGTTTTATTTCTCGCTGTTTTGTTTATCCTTGGTTCATGAGTCATGGGCATTACAGAACAACCTCCGCTCCTATATGTATGTATGTGTGTGTGTATGTGTGTGTGTGTGTGTGTGTGTGTGTGCCCATTTATCCATTTTTATTTCAATACTTTTATTTCTTAAAATTCTCACAGTTGTTCAAATACTCCAAAAATGCGTACACTTACGTAACATTCTCTTTACAATCAAATAATATTACTACCAAGTTTATATCTCTACCCATTTTTGAATTATTGCCTCAAAAGTCAATATACCCCATATTTAGATAAAAACTTCAAAATTTTCAAAAATCTAATTTATATGTACCTAGATACTTCTCAATGCGCTGATTCCAAATTTTGAAACCGCAGGTCGATATCTCGTTTCGTTCTCGAGATATTTAGATTCAAAGTTTTGCTCAAAATTGCCCATTTTTGGGTATTAACCCAAAAATGGGCCGAGATATGAATTTGGTGACATCACCATTCGATTCTACGGACAAAAATACATAAGTATAGCAATTTTTATAATTTTTGTCAACGGATTCATATTTTATGAATAAAAGCTTGAAAACCCATGAAAATGGCCAAAATCTAAAAAAATCGTAAGGGGTACACCTTAGATTTTTGCGATTTTTGGCCGTTTTTAGTTATTTTGCTTTAGAGAATGTATTCGGTGTTCAAAAATTCTGAAAACTGGTGTACTTATGTAATTTTGCCCGTAGAATCGAATGGTGTTGTCGCCAAATTCATATCTCGACCCATTTTTGGGTTATTACCCAAAAATGGGCAGTTTTGAGCAAAACTTTGAATCTAAATTTCTCGAGAACGAATAGAGATATCGATTTGGAATCAGCGCATTGATATGTATCTAGAAACATAAAAATTAGATTTTTGAAAATGTTGAAGTTTTTATCTAAATGTGGGGTATATTGACTCTTGGGGCAATAATTCAAAAATGGGTAGAGGCATAAACTTAGTAGTAATATTATTTGATTGTAAAGAGAATGTTACGTAAGTGTACGCATTTTTAGAAATAAAAATATTGAAATAAAATTAGATAAATGCTATAAAAAAGTATTATATGTATATGAGTATACATAATGTATATTCATGTAATAATTTTATTGGATTTATAAAATATTTTCCAATAAACTTTCTGTATGGAATTTGTAAATAATTGTATTATGTTCGTGTTACAATTTTACTGGATATATAGAATTTTTTTCAATGAATTTTTGGTATGGGATTTGTACAAAATACATCAAATTAACGGAAGGCCTTGTGCTGGCCACAACAGATTTTTTTTTTTATAAAACATGTAGGTAACGATAGTTCAAGAACTGTATCAGCATAGTACCTACTTTTTAAATATAAATTATTTACGTAGGACTATAACACTATTGGTAATGTTAAATATCTGTATTTAAAAATTTTATGTATAGAAATATAATAATAATTGACAGAAACACTATAAATAAATATTTTTGTAACAACAACATGCTAATACTTTACTTAAGTAGCTCCATGGGTGTGGTTCACGTAGAACATTTTTTCTTAGTTTTTTATAAAAGTTTTATATAATTTATTTTACTTATTTTTTTATCTTTTGACGAAATCCATGTGCTTCATGTTTCACTTACGTTTTCATTTTTTTGCCATGTATCTAAAATTTTCTTAATTCTCATCTCCTGAGGAAGGCTAATGTGGAGCTCGAAACCGGTCGACCCGAGAATTTAAATAAAATTTTGTGACTGCAATCCAGAAATTTTTATTACCTCATTAATATATCCAGTCAAGGAATTTTTTCTATCAGGTTAAAAAGTTGAATAATTTAATTCCAATTTTATTTATTATTTTTGTTAGACCAGTGTCCAACTCTGGGGTCGTGGATTCGATTCCCACCAGGGGCTTGGATGTTATGTGTGTCCCAAAATAATTCCATTGAAATAGCTCCGGGTCAATGTACGAAAAGTACCAGGCCGAAAACCAATTAAAAAAAAAAAAAAACTCTGTGCTAAACTTGAGAAACCAAGATAGTGTTTACATTTTTATTTATAGTAGATGGAAAATAAGGTTTTCTTTGTGAACGTAATTGAGGGATGTGTAAACGGTTTATTATCCCTTAACTAAAGGTGACGGAAGGTAAAAAACAATAAAAAGATAGAAAGTTCAACGTTTCGTATTCAAATAAGACACCGATACAGCTTATCAGAAAAATATTTTATCAAAATTCGTTGCATTAGATACATATAAATGTTGGTATCACTATCCCGATAGCTGTGAAATGCAGACAGAAAAATATTTAAATAGATGTAAATTGAAGTTGTTTGTAAAGGTGAGAACACCCTTCTCTATCGTGAGAATCCATAAATTTATTTGTTTATCGATAATCTCACTTGTGACAATATCCGGTATCAGCACTATCAATATTTGATCCGGGCAAGATGCATTTCCTTCCGTAGATAACATTTTTTCGCTTTTTGTACCGTCGTCTTTTACAAAGAAAATATTGTAATGTCAACCCTTCTCCATTGAAGTAGGGCTGCTGAATAAATATTTCACTGTGTGAATTTTACAGAAGAACATGCACTGGAATACAAAACGACTGGATTCGGATTCATTTAATAATCATGCTCAAGATATGTCGTATTAAAGCAGCGTTTGCTTTCAAATTTACATACAGTTGCCAAATTTAAATATTTATATTTATATAAAATCTACCGGAACAATGGAGCAAAATTTATGCATTGTTCTTAAAACAGAAAGAATATCTTTATATATACTTTAAAAAGAAAACTTCTTAGTGTATAATATCAATATTATTTGCAAAATAAGTTAAAATTACAATAGTATATTGTATAACTAGTGCTGAAAGCTGGATATTTCACACGAACGTGAAGTTTGAGCCACAAGCCCAAGGCGAGTGGTTTAATCACGTTAGTGTAAAATACCCTTTCAGCACGTGTTGTACACCATATTTTTCCGACGACCAACAAAAAAAAATCTGATGTGACCAGCACATGACCTCCCACCAATTCCATGTTTAAAATAGCAATAAGCTTTAAGTAAAGTTTCACTTCCGATTGATCGTTTGTAAACAAAATCTACTTTGTTGTTCCCATAAATAGAACGGTTTGTAATACGAAATTTTGGATTATATTTTATTATGTTTTTCCTGAAAAATCTGTTAGAGTATTAAATACCAACTTTGCGAAGTTTTGGATCATTAATATATGTTAAGGAAAAATCGTCACACACATTATTGTCAAAATCATCACTAACTTCCTTATGCTCTAAACCGCAATCTGTGTAAATTCTTCGCCGTACATTATCCATTTCGTAAATGTGTAGTTGCAAACTATTATTTGACACTTTATAATCACGTTCTTATTGAGAGCTGTTTGATATATAATGCTGCAAACATCAAACTTAAATCGAATTATCTTGTATATCTAATATTTATGTATGATGGAAAATATGTTATTTTTACAAACTTTAATTTCATTAGAATCATATTTAAACTAATAAATTCTTCTAACACGGTTTCATTTTTAATTTTAATTAAAATTACTTCGTGACAGTGACATTTGTTTAAATGTGTCAAATTTCTATTAAAGTATTGTTTTTGTTTGACGCAGAGACAAAGTGATGTACAAAAATAAATTATTTTATAATATAAAGTTATTTCAAGTTATTTACTAAATGCTATTATCGTAGAATTGAAGATTGTGCCAGTATATTCAATTTGTTTTGGTAAAAGTTGCTAAAAAATTATATTCAATGAATTTTTTACAAGAAAAACTTTTAAAAGCTTGTATAAATGATACTTCCGGTTATCCGATATACACTAAAAACTAATGAGCTCTTCCCACATTAGTATAGAATGGATATACAAAATTTCAAATTTTTCTGATTGATAGTATTTGAGTAATCGTGTCCACAAGATCCACACACACACACATACACACACATACATACCTACAGACATTGTAAAAATGTTAAAATCGGATTCTGGGGACATCAAAACGTGCTTATTCACTAAAATCTCTATATTCGATTTTTAGCACGATCCCTATACCTCCCTTACCTAGGGTAGCGGGAGGTAAAAAAACAAAATTTACATAAAAATATTATGGGGTCCCGTGGCCGCGTGCCTGAGTGTCTGGTCGCGAGTCTGGGAACCGGGTTCGATCCCGACCGACACCAAATATTTCCAATTTTAAAAGGCACAAAAGTGACCCCTGTGGTGCACTCTCCACACCAGCTATGAGCGCCCGTGAGGTGACGCCTGGTAAGCGCCCACACGGTAAAACTTATCGTCATCATTACCGACGCCTACTTGTGTTGTAGATACTGGCACACCCAGAAATGGGTAATATGCCGTGATCATATATATATATCGTCGGATTTCTGGTAAAAAGACTTAACCGCCAAAAAATGATAAAATGAGTTATGCACATAAACGGATACGTCTCTTCACGACGCATGCTCTGAACACAATATCTAAGCGCTAAAAAATTTATGTTAGAAGGTAATTCATTCTAAAGTTTCGTAAACGCCATCTAACACTTTTCGATGCGCACTGAATTTTATACGAAATGTCTTAAACGCCATTCTACGTGTTAATGTAATGGGTGATGTTAGCGAGTTGTGTTCCACAAAAGTTAATTTATTTGCATATTATTTATTACTCTGATATTCACAACTATATAAATATTAAAATTTAGGTATTAAGCTATATATTAACAAAAAAAAAAAAAATTTATTAAATATTTCATGATATATGCTTCAAAATGTTGCGAAAGTATGTTGAAAAATGTATAAAATATTAATCTCATCGATATAACACAATATCTTGTTAAATAAGTCAATATTGTAAATAAAAACAAGTTTTTCCTGTTTATCTCAAAACTAGTCAAAAGGCGGTTAAGTCTTTTTACCAGAAATCCGACGATATATATTTATTTATATAAAAATATTAAAACGGATTATGTTAATATCAATTCTATCAGAATTCACTAAAAATTATGTTAAAATCTGATAAATCAGGGTCCAACCTTCTTAATCCGTGTAAATTCAGCAAATTATTTGCAACTGTCAAATTTTTAAATACAATTTTTAGGTTAGTTCGCTTAGTTATCGCAGCGTGTGATATAGTTATTTTCGTAACAAGTTATGAAAAATACCAAATATCATGCAAGTGTAAATTGACGCACGACGCGTAGCGGAGTGCAAGTCAATATACACGAGCTAAGATATTTGAATTTCATACAAGTTACGAACATTATTTTTTAGACGAGCATAAATAAATTTTACTTTTTTTACAAAACTGAAATTTAGGTTAAAACATACAGACAGCTGACAAATGAATAATTTATACATATAGCTAGAAAATAATGACACAGTAACCTAGCAACCGTGTCAACTATTACGATATGAAATATATCGCAACACTAATGTCATAAGTTCAACTTTCAGTGTTAGGATACTACGTTGATATGTCATACTTATCACAATGGTCATCTAAGAAAATTATATCACACAGTTGCGAACGCATCTGATTGGCTAACGAGTTTTCATATCACACAGCTTTGCTGGTGATGTGCAATGACCAACTTTCAGTAACAGTTTAGTGTGTGAATTTATGTACTTTTCGTAGTGGTCGTCGGAAAATAATATTTTAAGATTTCTATCGTTTGCATATAAAATGCTATTAGTTTAGTGCTAAAAATGCCCTTATGAGTAGATTTATGAAATAAAAGTTAAGAAGCTATTCTTTGGCAATAAATTTGACGTTTTACACAAATTATAGCAACGAACATGATTTGTTTAATTAGTGCGCATCAACTTCAAGGCATAGTGTGCTCTTACAAAACAAAACCATATCTAATTCCTAAAATCCTAAGGCTGTGTCCGATGTTGCACTTTTATCACCCTAATATCTAAATCCTAAATTTTGTTTTGCAAGAGCACACTATGCCTTGAAGTTGACGCGCACATTAAACAAATTATGTTCGTTGCTATAATTTGTAAAAAACGTCAAATTTACTGTCAAAGAATAGCTTCTTAGCTTCTATTTTATTAAATATAATATTAACATTTACTCTCAAGCATCAAATTTAATCGAATTGTATAATTCATTTTTGTTGTTCTAAAATGTTACCATATAAACCACTAGTGTGCCATTAGGAGTTGTATTTATGCGAAGTAGACCTAAATACTAAATTAATACACTTAAAAAATTTATTTTATTTTGTATAGATTTAGAGATAAAGACACTATAATTTATAGAGTAAACTAATCGCAGAGGCTAAGGCACTAAGGAAACCAGTTGACAAATTCCAATGTTTATAACATAGTTTGTAAATAACACATGTCAGTGTCAAAAATCAACAGTTTTAGTGACATTCTGATAGCTTTCTCTAGGAGGAAATATTTAATCTTTCTTATTGTTTTATTAATTAAATATTTGAAATTATAGGTAAAATGCATATGTTCATCAGAAATACCGCCAATCTGGTTAACGAATTGGAAGAATCTATGACATTTAGAAACTTCCTCATACAATGAAAAATATATATAATTAGAATTATATGTATGCAGAAGACATGTTAAATACAATAAAAAACAATATTTGGGTAAAGTTCTGTAATATTTTGTTATAAAACGACGGTTCGAAAGCGAAGTGCAATACAATACTTATATAGACTAATATGGAAATGGCGAGAGGTCTTGTGCTGACCACAACAGATTTTTTTTATTTAGATATAAGGGTGATTAAAGTGCAACAATGGACACATCCTGAATTAAAAACAAGCTTTTATATTAATTAATAGGCAGATACTTTATCAAACCACGGTCTCCTACTAATAGTCTTCTTCTTCCATGCAGATTTTATAAGTGGGCACCAACTCCTTGGGTGTTGCAACGACTAGACATCTCTCCACAGTGCATGCTGTGGCTGTGAATGCATTATGCATGTCGCGCAGCGGGTGAACTGCAGTTTGTGTGGTACCACCAGAGACATCTAGTGAGTAGTCGAACGTTTACATGCAGGCATCGAAAGTGATACATAAAGGAGAGAGAGGTGATAGTTTATACATATTAAAATACTACTGATAAACTTATAAGGATGATTTTCGAAAGAAATTCGGAAAGTGGAACTATTATAAATTTAATATTACTAAATAAGTGTCTATTATACGTATATTTCAATTAGGCGAGAACGAAATAAATGCACAATACATAACTGTCAGGGATGGGGACGTAACATTTTTACCTCCCACTACCCTTGGTAAGGGAGGTATAGGGATCGTGCTAAAACTCAAATATCGAGATTTTAGTAAATGACCACGTTTTAAGGTGCCTAGAATCCAATTTTAACATTTTCACGATGATGTATGTATGTGTGTGTATGTATGTTTGTGTGTATGTATGTATGTATGTATGTGTGTGTGTGTGTGTGTGTGTGTGTGTATGTGTATATGTGTATGGATTTTGTCTTCGCTCTAACTCAAATACTATCATTCAGAAAATTCTGAAACCTTGTATTTATACCCTATTCTAATATGAAAAGAAGCAATTAGATTTTGGTGTAAATCGGATAACCGGAAATGGCACTTTACCTGAAGCTCATAATGGCATTTCTTCAAAAAATATCATTAAATGCCATTTTTTCGCATTTTATGTCAATCAAAGATTATTGAATTTTCTACAGGAATACATTAATACTGTTTCTATATATTTTGCAGATAAAGTTAATTTTTTTTATTAGTCCCGAAGCCTAAGATAAACACAATTCCTTTGTTACACAGTTCATATTCCAAATGAATGTAACTGACAGTAAAAAAACTAATCACTAAATCAATAGTTTTATGCAGTGGAACAGTTTGCAGCGTTAGTAAATACGTAAGTATGTATTTAAATTAATAAAAATGGATAGGAATGTGGGGCGAAGGATGATTATTGCGTAACTATTATTTTAGTCCGGATGCGGTTATTCGCTACCGAAAATCAGTCACTTTAATATGTTCTTATGTATGAATGCTATGATGATTGTGGACAAGGCGAAAGAAGAATGTTAAAGAGTGAAGTGAGTCAGCTGAGCTCTTAATCTTATCCCTTTTCTTATAGTTACTATTGTTTCCGGGTTTTTGCTAACCCACTAAGTGGGAAACCCGTGATTTTATGTATGTATGTAAAAATTAAATAGCGGGAGGTTTTGTGTTGGCCACATCAGATTTTTTTATAAAGATATTTTCTTTTATACTGTAATGAATATTACAAAACAAGCAGTCCACGGGATGTTTTATGTAAATTAAGTTTTGTAAAGAAATAAAGTTTGAAGATATTTAAAAATAGACGACGAATAAATAAATTTGCAAAACTAAAATTTCATTTTCTTACCAAGGACAGTACTAAATCAAACGCAGTTATTAAAACAACAATAATGTAATAATTATAAATTAATATTCTAGTATAATTGACAAAACATGATAGTACTAATGCTTTTCCGCGTATGTAACTGCCCCATTATTTGTTCAAATATCGTCCGCTAGATCTACGCTGATTACTCCAGCGTGCAAATAGCTTATATTATAGTGTCTTCTAATTTTTATTTGGATAGCCTATTCGAAAAAGTATACGCCATTTCTCGTATAAATAAACTGTATTAAGTTATTATTCAATTAAATTATGGAGTTATTGTTATAAATTTTACGTAATGCAAAGTCATGAATAACTTATAAGTACTTTTGTAACATGCAGTTCCATAATTGACTTAAAAATAAAAATCAGAGTCGTTATAGTTTTATAACAAGAACATAAACTATATTTTATTAAAGCAATAAATTTTTCCAAATGCAAAGTTCGCAATTTTCTAGTAGTTTTATACGTGACATTACCTCGTTTAGTGCCGTGTTCGAAACACGCAGTTCCAATTTGTCGACCAAAAATTAGACATCTGCATGTAAAGTAGAAGCAAACACTTAATATTTCATCGTAGTACCCCGTAATTATTAATAACAAGCAGTCTGCAAATACGTAACGACTGCGACTAGCGACTACCTACGTCCTTAAATGTATAACAACTGCTTACGGCGTATAGAAATAAACAATTTAAAGCTAACTTGACAGTGAAAACTTCTAAATGAAGCTAAAATATTCAGGCCATTCACGTCAGTCTGCATCGGGTAATTACATTTGCCTGCAGCTAGTTGCGTCTACCGACTACTTTACCCGGCTTCGAATTTCGAATAGCCGAGGACGCAGGGCTGGCTTTACCCATGACGGAATTCGTTTATATACAAGGTGTGGCAATTTAATAATAAGAGTGTTCTCAGAACATTAACAATGTATAAAATTGCACAAAATAAATATTGCCACCATCAATGTACTCTCCTCCCGAACCCTACACCGCCCGATGCGAACATTCCATTGTTGGAAGCAATGCCTGCAGGCCTTTTTTGTTAGGTTGTTCATAAGCTCTGCCGCTTTTCTATAACTACATCTCGGCCCCGAATAGGTGTCTTTTAACACAGAATTACAATTTGGGAATAAAAGCAAGTCTTTTTCTTGTATCTTTAATATTTCAGAAGATATAAGCTGGACAATGAAAAATCAACCACCCTGTATATTTCTGATAGTTTAAGCGATATGAATTTCTTTGTAATTTTATTTCAATTCCATGGCTATCGCTACAAATGAGCAATATTTTTACAATTTCAAATTCGATTTTACGCGTACCAAACGTGCAAAATTAAATCTGTTAAGTGATTTAGGCGAAGAATATAGTTATCTACAACTTTTATTTGAAATATTTTTGTGTAAAATTAATTGGGGACTTTTTCGCAAGAAAAAATGTTATTCCCTGTACAAGCAGTTTCAATCTTTGAATCAACCTCTCGGTGATCTTATGAAACACTGTGAGTGTTATTTTTTAAATATCTTATTTGAACTGTTTCACCAAGTGTCGTCATCATATTGTACTTTATTGTACTTTTATTATTATTATTTGACCAGCTAAGCTCACGGCGTTCTCGATAGATGGCTCTGCATGTAGCTACTTCTGCAGCCAACTTATATTTTTGGGTATATCATCCGCTCACTCAGCCGACTCAATGCCTCCTAGAGGCGTCAATACAACAGCACCACACTGAAGATCTCCAACAAGAGCGAAACGCGACTGTGGTTCTGGTGGAGTGGGACAGTTTCTTATAAATAAAGGCCTATTTATAATGAAGTAACGTAAAACGCAACGCAACGACGCAACGTAATCAGGAACGCAAACACAAAATACGTGATTTATAATGAACGCCGACGATAGCACTTCTAACCAATCAAAATAATTCTATATATATCGTTGAAATTCAACTATCTTTTATTTATAGTCTTTATGACAAATGACATAAATAAGTGTATAAAATAATTTGAATAGAAATGGGCAGTGACGACGATATAGCAGCGGCAATGTTGTTTCTGAAAATCTAATCGATCTATCCACAAAATGTAGAATTTATTATGTAATTTTGAATGTTCACGAACATGCGGATAATACAGATTTTTATAATAAAACTGAAACACTGAACTCTGATTGGCTAGCGGTAAAAAGTAAGGTAGAAAGATGAAAGTTGGTCAACTTTTGCGTTGCGTTGCGTTGCGTTACTTCTGCGGTTCTGCGTTGCGTTTCATTATAAAACGGTATACCGGGTGTCTACTTTTATTTCTGAACATAGGAAATTAAATGTTAAAATTTTGATCTGGTGATATCTCTTTACCTATTAATTTTAGAACAAAAGTGTAGGGAAGAAAAATGTTCAGAATGAAAAACTGTATCAACGAGATCCAATATTGTTGTTCAATTGTTTCTTAGGGACGAGTTAGAAACAAAAGAATATACGTCATTTAAGGCAATTATCAGAGTGCCATGGAAAAAAACAATAATTTATATTTCTTGTATCTGGCATATCTGACAGATTTGACATTTCTTTTTAATTTATTCTTATTAGAATTAGTGATTATTATTTTTTTCTTCTAGATTAACACTTCCCATTATTCTAGTAATAATAATATAACAAGATATGTCAAATCTGTCAGATATACCAGAGACAAGAAATATAAATCATTGTTTTCATTTTCATGGCACTCTGATAATTGCCTTAAATTGAGTATTTTCTTTAGCTTCTAACTTATACATAAAAACAATTGAACAACATACCTGGTATTCAATGCAGTTTTTTACTCTGAACATTTATCTTCATTAGACTTTTGTTCTAAAATTAATAGGTAAGGAGATACCGCCGAATCAAAATTTTAACATTGAATTTCCTATGTTCAGAAATAAAAGTAGACACCCGGTATGCTGTCCCGTACATTTATCTTTTGCGTTACCTTACAGCAAGTGCGTTACTTCTTGCGTTACTTCATTATAAATAGGCCTTAAGCGAGAGGTTGATTCAGAGACTGAACTCTTGTGAAACATGTCGAGTGTTATTTTTGAATTATCTTACAGTTATATAATTCCAGTATACAGTGACCTAGCATTTACTGTATTTTCCCCCTGGAGCCGGCCCTATGCAAGGCCCTGGAATAAATTATAAATGATTTTCATAATTTAGCCGTAATTTCTAAGGACTTCAACTCTGTCATATATTTCTTTTATGAGATTTTAATTTTAATTATTATGGTCATGTAACGTGTTCAACGCACACAGATAACTTAATTAGATGGCCCGAAGTATCAGATGATTTAAATAATTGGTAGTGAGATGTTGTTAGGCTTGACACCAACGCGATGTTCGGATATCAAATGGCGAAACAATGAATTTAATTGATTCGTAATTAAGGTTTCAATAATTTAATGATGAAGGAAGAGACACAAATAAATTATAAATGTATACAGCACTTTCACTTTGTTTAAATTACTATTCAATTTCTTGTTGGAGGAAAAACATTTTACAATCTTTAATTAAATGTGTATGATACTATGATACAGAACTACAAAAGCAGTAATTAGATACAAGAATACACTAGTAAACAATAAAGAATATAGAAAACGTGGTTTACGTTAAATTTTAAATTATCTTAATTACAGGGTGTTAAAAAATAAGTGTCTCAAATTATGAGGGCATATAGTACTGACCAAAATGAGTAAAAAAAGCTTAATCAACATGGGTCCGATCTTCAGTAGTTTCCGAGATATAAGGCAATGAATATGAGTTCTTTTGGTGTTTACTTCAGCTATCTCGAAAACTGTTTTCTTCAAATTCCATACCGAAAGTTCCTTGGAAAAGATTCTATAAATCCAATAAAATTATAACTCGAACATTCACTACGTAAATTGCACTTGACACTGATATCTGTCATTTAGAATTATATAAATATATCAGCTGTTTCCATAGCAAAGCTCGCTGATTTATGAAAGTTAATTTCTTTATAATTCTTTAACTCTACACCTATTGAATATGAAGAAAAATATAACCAAATCGTATAAGTAGATAATAAGATATTCTTTCATATTGATAATCATATAAAATGTCAAAAAAATTATATTTATTTGCGTTTTTCTTAGGGAACTTCCGGTTGACCAATTATAATTTTCAAAATTGTAGTAGTGGAGTTATTGTCGGAGAAATTTTTGTCACACATATACGGACACTCAGACACAAATACAGACATCATTATAAAACTGGTAAAATCGTGTTTTAGGGACCCTAAAACGTATTTATTCCTTAACTCGTCTCCGAACTTTTGTCCAAAGACAATCCTTCCTTACCTAAACGTGACGGAAGGTAAAAAATGAAATAAATAAAAAATTAAATTGTGAAAAAAGGCATTTAAGCGTATTTTTCAAAAGGCTTCAATTTACATCTTCTAGAAGACTAATGGCCGTATTCATAAACACTCGTAAAATTTTTAAACGGTTCGTTATAATTTTTATCCGATAAAAAACAGTCGACAATAGGTGCGTTCGGTAAATCATACGGAGTTGGAGTATTTACGGAGCGGTGTTGGAGTGGAGTGGGAGTAGAGCTGGAGTTGGAGTAGATCGAGGGAATAAGGTACACTCCTTTATTTGTGATTAACCGAACGAGTGGAGTTAAAATTTTGGTGCACGAATATAATAACCTCCTTTTTCGACAATCTGATATACTGCACTGCTAAAAAAAATAGATAATGAACCATGCAGAAGTTATTCAGTTCGGTATTATTCTTTAATGATTCTGAAGAAAGTATATATTAGAAATGGTACAGAATTCTTACCGTTCCGACAGACTGTGCCTTGTTATATTACAAAACAATATTATAAATATAAAATAATTGTGTATAATAAAATATTTCAACATAAAAATACAAAATGATCTGACAGATGTCAAATAAAACAAAAATAAACTCCATGTATGCTTGCATATCGAGCTTGGACTTATGGAGTTAACACTTTTCACTCCACTTGACTCCATTCTGCATTTGCCGAACGCTCCATTTTAAGACGCTTCTCACTCTATGTAAATACCGAACGGTGCTAGGAGTGTACAGAGTGAAAAGAGTGAACAGAACTCATTTGCCGAACGCACCTAATGAAAGAAAAATTGGAATTTTATTTGTCAATTTGATTCTATTTGTCAAAAATTATAACGAACCGTTTTGAAACTTTACGAATGTTTATTAATATGGGCATAACTGTTACCAAAACAATAATCAGTATTTTTAATACTGTAAAAAAAGGAAAAAAATCGATTGTTTCTTATTGTTTTCATTGCTTACATAAAAAGTCTCCTTGTATATCTATCCCATTTAGATAATCTGATCGTTTTATTAGTCGTTCTTTTGTTTTAAATTTCAAATAAACCGCCAGAATTCAAATCAATAGCAACGTATTCAAATCTAATCTTAAAAATATTCAAAAACTTGAAAATTTCTTAGAAAGAAACAAATTCCAATTCCATCGCATCCCACACAATAATAACGCGTTGGAGTCGAGTGTGATTAATTCCAACACGCCACACGAGCCGCATGTAAACGTCTTGTCCGACAGAAAAGGCTGCGAGACTCCATTATGCCAGACATCACGCGGTGCCATGCATATGCAGCCATATAGGCTCGCAAGCTCTTTTCATTATGGATATGAGGATGAAGGAACAAGCGCCCATAAGCAAAAGTGAGATACGCCAGTGGCGGCTACATGAGATACTTATTTGGGGGCACAAATAGTATATTTATAAACTATACCTTTTAAGAAAAAGTTCAATATCAGAAAAAGTAAATTCAATTTTAAAAAAATCTGTTGTGGTCAGCACAATACCTCTCGCCATTTCCATTTTATGTTATATAAGGATTGTATTGTACTTCGCTATTGAACCGTCGTTTTACAACAAAAAATTACAGAACCTTACCAAAATATTGTTATTTAATGTATTTAACATACCTTCTGCATACATATAATTCTAATTATTTTTCATTGTATGAGGGAGTTCCTAAATGTCAGAGATTCTTCTAGTTCATTAACAAGATTGGAGGTATTTCTGATGGATATATGCATTTTACCTCTAATTTAAATATTTAATTAATAAAACAATAAAAAAGATTAAATCTACTTAAAAAAAAGCTTTGAGAATATCATTAAAACTGTTGATTTTTGACACTGACAACTGTTATTTACAAACTATGTTACAAACATTTGAATTTGTCAACTGGTTTCCTTAGTTTATTTTTGCTTACTTATTACATCCCGTTATTCTTTATATTATAGCGTCTTTATCTCTAAATTTATAGAAGATATAATAAAATTAGTAATAACAAAAAATTTCAAAAAATATTTAGAAGAATTTTTTTAAGAAACTATTACTTTCGGCTGTCCAATTATTACCAAAATCTAATCAGCTCTTCCCAGAAATGTCAGATTAAGGAAACTGCAGTTAAATACTTTTTAAGTCTTATAGTATTTGAGAAACCGTGGATCCAACAACCACACATACATCCACACACACACACACAGACACACACACACACATACACACACGGCCATCATTGTAAAAAAATTATAATCGGATTATAAAGACCTTAAAACGTGCTTACCCACCAAAATCTGGATATGCGATTTTTAGCATGAATCCAATACCTCGAGAGAGGTAAAAATCTGTTGTGGCCAGCACAAGACCTCTCGCCATTTCCATATTAGGCTATATAAGTACATATTGTATTTAACATTTATGGCACAACTACCAACATTTTAATTATATCTATTATTAATATATTTTTATATATTTGGTTTAATTCTAAATGTTCGAGATTCTTCAAATTCATAGACGAGATTGGCGATATTTCTGATGCGTATGTGTAATATATATATAGGCCATCCAGCGAATCAAGCTGTATACGTCATAAACACAAATCTTTCTTAAAAAGGTAACACGTCTGGTATAATTTTTTTCCAGCGAAATCCAATTTTAATTAAAATATTTTGAACGATACTGCTTACGCCGTTATAAATACTTCATTCTTGTAGTATATGCAACAAACTTATCTAGTATTATGTGAGATCCTTAAAAAAATACAGAATACTGCATACCATATAATTTCTCACTGTTTCTGTACATTGCGTACAGCGTATGCTACACGCTGTACACAAAGATTTAATTTTTAAGTTATTACTAACAAAATATTACCTCAATAATACAATTCAGTGTAAGTGAGAGCCCACCATTCTAATTTTCATTTTCAAAATAAGTCAATAAATTAACTACAAGCTCTTGAATTTGACATGACAGAGCTTTTGACGTTTTGTCAATGAACAACGAAAACAAAAACAAAATGAAATCACAATACAGATTGAAAAGTATAATATAGACATATAATATTTAGTAATATACATGTTCAGAATTACCAATATTAAAAAAATATAATCAAACGTCATTTTGCAAAAATTAACAAAATTTTACTTAATAATAATATATCCAAATATAATTATTTCTATTAAAGGTGTCAAAAACATAATAATAATTAACAAAATTTCAAAAATCCCTAAACGATGACGTAAACAGCTTGATTCGCTGGATGGCCTATACGTATCTATAATTTTAAAAATTTATTTAATAATAAAATAAGAAATATTAAAAGTGCCTCGAACAAAAAGCCTCCAGTTATGTATCTGGTTTTTTGACAATGATATTTTTCTGGCAATCACAAACATTTTATTTTTTCAACTGGTTTCTATGAAATTAATTGCGAGCTCTCATATTCAGTACAAAGGATTATTTTCTATATTTAGAATTCGCTATGTATAAATCTATAGACGATATAGGTAATAAAAATGATCAATGTATCGGATAGAGAATTTTATATTCATTAATATTTGCATTAATATAAATTTCCGAAAAATAATATTTAGAAGATTTATTTAAGAAACTACTACTTCCGATTGTCCAATTATTACCAAACCCTTTCATATCTTCCCATTAATGTCAGATTCAGACATTGTTAAATTTATATACTGTTAAACTAGTTTTGAAGTACTCCTCGTATTCATATAAAAAAAATTACCACTATGATTATTTATTAAATGATAATTTGCAATAAGTGTTCGCAATGATTAACTGTCTGGTTTTACGACACAATAAATAAATGATTAAGTAAAACCTCTTATTCCGCCACTGTGTATGCGCGTGGGCGTCCCGAGCGAAGTAATGTGTAACGACCGCATTTAAACACGTGCTTTATGACAATTACGACCTGGACATGAGAAGTGTATAAATAATTTAGTTAATGGATCTATGGAGATGATGTTGATTTGTGTTGAATGGCCACGACTGATGAGGAGATAAAATGAGATGATAATTTGGAGAGAAATTACTCATTCAATTCTTATTTTAATGTGACATCACGATCACGAAGATATGGCATTCCTTACATAGGTACAGGAATTTTATTACTATCAACAAAGGAATAATTATTTTGATTAAAATTTATCAAACATACTAGTCTAAGAGCCTTTTAAGGGACTTTTAAAAGTGTCTGCCATGACCTTGGAACCGCCATAGCTGTCTGCCATTGTTTTTTTTTCAATATCAATAATTAAGTATTTTAAAATATCCAAGTGGCAGCAGCCTTGTCAGTATTACGTTGAACTCAGTCAAATTTTTACACCTTTTATACCCGAGTGACTCTATAGGAACCGCCGGCTGAACTAACGAGTCCCCATTTCATGTACGTCAGGTGTAAGAGAGTAAACGAAAAAAATATAGGGTTTTACAAAATACCGTAAGTCTGCCGGCCACTGGCTCTTAGACTATACATAATTGGTTATACAGGATGTAACAGAAATAATAAGTACATTAACTGTAACCAGTGAAACAACTCGTCGAGAGCAACAATATTTCTTAGTAACTTTTTTGTAATCCTTCTAGATATTATGTTAAAAATCTATTTTTACCTCCCGCTACCCTTGGTAAGGGAGGTATAGGGATCGTGCTAAAAATCACTTATCGAGTAAATGACCACGTTTTAAGGTCCCTAGAATCCAATTTTAACATTTACACGATGATGTCTGTATGTGTGTATGTGTATGTGTGTATGTGTGTATGTGTGTGTGTGTGTGTGTGTGTGTTGTTACCTAATTTTTCGCGGTAAGTTTTAGATAAAATAAGAAATCAATATAATCTAACCTACCTTAATACCGGTATACTATTCTCGATAGGAAATACAGAAAGCTATCCAGAATCGATGTTAGTGTTTTACAATAGCCGCTAGCTCAGTGAGGAAGCTCTGAGATGGAGGGGGGGTAATCAAAGTTGGCGGCAAATCACAATTTATAAAGCGCCACTGTATTTTGTATTGTAAAACAGGAACTAAGTTTCCTATAGTGGAAATATTAAAATGGTACGAAGATTCAAATCCAAAAGTATTTAAATGAAGTATAGTTATATTAAAAAAAGATAAATTACATTTAAAGTTTTGGTGAAGTTATTAATATAAATGATAGTCATAGATATTGGTGTCAACATATAAACAGTAAATTTTCAGTGTAGATCAATATTTTTTACTAAGTAAATAATAATTGAGCTAATCAGCTTAGCAACCCCCAAACATAACAAAGTAAAAAAAATGTTTAATAACAAATAGCAGTGCACTGGTATTTGGCTCGTAAAAAAAAATATATATATTTAATGTAAACTTGGATTGAGCCACTGTTACAAAATATCCTTTAAGAATTTGACTAAAATTAATTAATGCGAAATACTGAATAAAAGTAATAACCAAATATCGGATGAATAACACAATTATAAAAGTAATTATCCAATTGAAGTTAATTTTAAACGATCAAATAAATACTAAGATGTTTCAATATTCTTATAAAGTAAAGCTTATTTGAATTGTTAATTCAGTAACGAAATAATTTAAATTGACACTGTACGACTATTATAAACCAGTGGATGCTGTTCAACATGTAGGAATATTCTGGAAAGTCCTCACCGGTTACGATGACGTAGGATGATGACGTCAGATCCGACAAAATCCGTGATTACAGCGAAACTTCCCAAATACTGCAATACTGGCGGGTCCCAAGCGATTTCTTTCGCCCAATTATGGTTTACGATCTCAAAAGGATTGTTGAATACGGACAATGATGAATATAACCCAAATATATGTGGTTCACTTATGTTAACCACGTGCAGACAAAATCTCACTTAAATAGTTTTGCCACACAAAAAAAAGGCTGAAAATCGAAATAAGAATTGAAACAAATGAAATTACGAAAAGAAATAACTTACGATATGTGAGGATATCCCTTGTACAACCACGTGTGAATGCACTCTCCGGAATTTTCCGTCAAAATAATTTTTCCAATAATTATTCTGTCTAGTGCTATATAGTGTCAGATTCTCCGAAGAATTCGTTTCACACACCATAAAGCAAATTTAACTATTTCAACAATAGGATAGTGAATTATCTGATCACTATATATTTCAATATTCACACCAAGAGATTTCAAGACAGACTCCCTCACCGGCTGTAGCTGCTCGAAGCCGCCAGACCAAGTCAAGAAACGATTAATTAAAAAATATGAAGATGATGCTAACTACAACTTTACCTGACGAATTTACGACAACATAAGCAACAGGCGAATTATTTACTTAAAATATATGCAAATTTATAAAGTTAGTACAAAATATACGAATTATGAAAAATGAATGTTACAAATTCCCCCTTTCCAAAAAAAAAAAGAAAGAAATCTATTTACAATTAGTTCGTTGTATCATCCGGGTGCGATTTCAAATCCTTTGCGTGCCATACACCACGATGTTTACCATCTTGATCCTTCAACTCATATGTCCAAGGAGATAATTTCTTTGCTATGACGAAAGGCCCAGTATATTTAGGAGCTAAAGAGGAAGTGAAGTATTTCGATGCATCCGATAATGCGTAATTTCGTCGCCAAACTAGTTCGTTTGGAAGATACTGCACATCTCGTCTTCTCAAATCGTACCGACGTTTAGTATTCTCTGCAGCACGCTGCAAACGTTCTCGAACTGTGGAATAAATACCCTTAAAAACTTTACTATGTTCCTGAGCGTCCGCGGGAACATATACTTCATCCGGAACGCTATCAGTTATGCGTTCTGGAAAGTTAATCTCTCTACCAAAATTGACAAAATAAGGAGTTACCTTTATACTTTCATGAACAGACGTACGAATAGCGCAAGATACTTTTTGAAGACTATCTTCCCATTTCCTCTGATTCTTGCTAATATAAGATCGAATACACTGTTTCAAAGTAGAGTGTACTCTTTCCACAGTGTTGGCTTGTGCATGGTAGTTGGCAGTATACCGCAATTTTATTTTATAGCAGTTTGCCAATTTCCTAAATTCTTTTCCTCTAAACTGGGTGCCATTATCTACGATGATTGACTCTGGACTACCAAACAAGAGGAAAACATTATTCTCTAAAATTTTAGTAATACTAATTGCTGTAGCTTTCCGTAAAGGAAACGTTAACAAAAATTTACTAAATGTATCAATAACAGTCAAAATGTACTGATATCCCGAAGTGGATTTAACCATTGGTCCTACCAAATCTATACTGACTTGTTTCCAAGGCCTATCAACAACAAAACGAGGGACCATAAGACCTACAGGAAGTTTACGCTCAACTTTATTAGCTAAACAAGTCTTACAATTGCGAACATATCGAGCGATATCTGCGCGCATATGAGGCCAATAATATTTCTGAAGCACACGATTGTATGTTTTAAATACACCTAAATGACCCGAAATTGGATCGTCATGCATTTGTTTAAGAATATCATTTCTTTCAACACGAGGAACTACCCGTTTCCAATTTTCTTCATCTGAAGCCAATCCCGACATAGTATTTTTATGATAATGGTACAAAATACCGTTTTCTTCTCGCCAAGCTGGAAACTGTAAAGGATTCGAGGAAATTTTTTCTAACATTTTTCTATACCACGTACATAGAGTAGACTGCTCGACTTTGTTGTCCATTTCACAACTATCCAGAACAGGAACACTGCGACTGAGAGTATCAGGCACATGATGATCTCGACCCTTCCTGTGAATGATTTTAAAATCATATTGTTGCAAGCGTATTGCCCATCGGGCTAAGCGACCACAAGGATCCTTCAAATTATGTAACCAACACAGACTATGATGGTCAGTGACGACTGTAAAATGCGAACCTTCAACATAAGGTCGCAACCTTTCGATTGCCCACAAAACCGCTAAACATTCCAATTCGGTTGTAGTATAGCGTCGCTCTAAACGAGTTAGTGATCTACTTAGATAACAAATAACTTTCTCACCATCGGTAGTAGATTGAGTCAACACCGCACCTAAGCCGTATGAAGAGGCATCGGTTTGAATCACAAAGGGTAATGAAAAGTCTGGACAACTTAGAATTGGTGCGCTAATCAAGTGCTGTTTTATTGTATTCCAGGCTCTTTGGCAATTATCATCCCAAACCAATTTTGCGGACTTTCTTGTGAGACGATTTAATGGAGCGCATATATCTGAATAATGTGGTATAAACCTTTTATACCAGCCTGCCACACCTATCATTCTACGGACTTCGGCAATCGTTGTGGGTGTAGGAATTTTTAAAATAGCAGATACCTTATCTGGATCCACAGTGAGTCCATTGACATTTACAACATACCCTAAATATTTCAGTTCGGGCACAACGAAATGACATTTGTCCCGATTTAGTGTAAAACCTGCATCGATAATTCTTTTTAAAACTTCATCGAGAACTTCTAAGTGTTTCTCGAAGGTTTCTGCGATGACAATAATGTCGTCAAGATATTTGAACACGAATGGCTCCAATTCTGGCCCTAATATTTTATCTATAAATTTTTGAAAAGTAGCAGGGGCACTATGTAAACCAAAAGCTAAACGTTTAAACTGCCACAAGCCTCTGCCAGGAACAGTAAAAGCAGTGAATTTTTTAGATTCCTCAGACAGTGGAATATTCCAATAACCCGATTTGATATCTAAACTAGAAATATATTTAGCGTTCTTCAAACGATCTAAGATACTCGAAATGTATGGAAGTGGATAAGCGTCACGCTGTGTAACAGCATTTACCTTACGAAAATCGATACAAAAGCGCCAGGAACCATCTTTCTTTGGGACCATAAGTATCGGCGAAGACCAGTCGGAATCCGATTTTTCAATGACCTCATTAGCTTCCATCTCTTCAATTTGTTTATCTATTTCCTTTTGGATAACGGGAGATACTGGGTAATACCTTTGTTTGATAGGAGGTTGATGCGGATCAATTAGTCTGATATGATGTTCAACGTTTTTCACGCAACCCAGTTTGTCGTCCGTTTTCGACAAATATTTATCTACTAGAAGGTCTACTGCCGTGCTTTGTTCGATACTCAAACGAGCTTCTTTTGTGTCAATAATACTAGCTAAATGTGGTAAAATTTCAGATTCAATATTACTAAAATTCCACTTACCACTTCGTAAATCAGGGACAATACCCATTTTCCTGAAGAAATCAACGCCAAAAATCAAACAATGTGAAAGGTCAGGCACAACAACAACTTCGATCCATGCTGTTTTATTTCCCAATTCGAATGGAACTTGGACTACACCAAGAGCAGTAAGTTTTTGACCATTAGCCACCGTACAATAAATTTCTTTGGTGGAGCTCAATCCGAATCCAAGAGACTGCAACAAACTCCACCCTTTACGTCCTACAATAGTGCGTGAAGCACCAGTGTCCAATAAACCTACCACTGAATTCCCTAAAATACTAACAGTTAAATAAGGTCTTTCATCTTCTCGAACATGAGCCAAGATAAAATCCAGGATCGGATTAACACGATCAACGACAGATGACGACCGATCTCTCAACACCTGTCTATGGCTTTTCCCGATTTATTACATTTTGGACAAGTCTTTTTAGTCACGTCTGGTGTGCCACAAACATAACATTTTTTAACGAATGTTTTTCTACAATTCTTGACAACATGACCCGTTTCGCCGCAATTATAACAACTACGCGAGCCTTTTGATTTCTCAGAATCTTTGGATCTCGATGACGGAACTGAATCTGATGATGTGCTACTAGAAATATAAGCAAGTTCTGGTTCTATTAAGTGTTTATTTTTATTTGAAGTTGGTGGTATATAGTCGTTAATTACAGACTGTTTTTGTTCAATACGTCTACAAAGTTTAATTAAATGTTCAATTGATTCTACTTCTATTAATGATAATTTGTCTTGTAAGACAGGGTGTAAGTTATCTAAAAGAATTGTGAGTTTAGTATCTGTAGATATGGGAGTATTTAATCTGTTAAACATATTTTCCATTAACGCAACATATATATCAATGAGTTCATCTGAACCTTGATGTCTAGATTTTATTTCTTCGAACAACTTTTTGTCAAAGTTATGCGGTAGAAAAACTTCACGAAGATTTCTAACTAAATCATCCCAATCAATAAATTTATTTTTATTAGCTCTATACCAAGTCAATGCTTTGTCTTTAAAGAGATCAACTGCTGAAGCAAACAACTGTGACTTGCTAACATTTCTAGCTACAGAGAGTTCATTAACGCGTTCTAAAAATGAATTTAACGATCTTTCTTTTATATTACCAGAAAATTTAAGATTCCATTGAGAAGGAGGAACAACTTTAGGTTTAACCGACCTAAACTCCGATTCTACTACTACGACGTCCGATTCGTCGGAACTACTAGCAGTTGTCCACTTATCTTCACGATTATCCAACGAATTAATATCAAGTACTACAGATCGTTTTGGAGTAGAAGTTCTGGCTAGAGTTTTGCATTTTGACGACCCCATAGACCAAATAGTCGTTAATTTAACTAAGAGAGAAGAGCGAACCTGCTCTTGATCACTAGACGTAGCCAACATACGATTAATTCGATCATAACAATGAGCCGATTTTGTCGAAATCTTTTTATAAACTGAAGAAAGTTTATCGCCGTCAAAGTCATTGACTAATTTATCAATTTCACTTAAAGAATTTTTGATCGCATCGTGATCTTGCTCGAATGTAAAAGGATTATCCGGCAATTTAAAAGAAGAATTTCCTTTTTCTAATTTCCACAAATTACGCAAAGTTTTCCGTCTAACATCAGCATCAGTAAGTCCTGTGACACCTCTGACTTGCAACTCGTAATCTAGCTCTTGTTGAGACAAACGATTAATTTCTATTTGAAAATCCATATTCAAATATATAATATTTCCAAATACAATAAATAACTACCAAAAAAAATATATATTTTAATAATGACTCGTTAAGAGAACTATGGCCATAACCCAAAATAAAAGATTAAACATGTACACAATCGCCAGTATTACTACGCTAAATATATTTTAAACGACCTTACTCGACCTTTTGATAAAATGGCCTGAACAATGCTGCCAACAATGACCGCAACAATGGACACAATAATAAGATTAACAACGGCAACGCCCCTTTTAACGTCACGTCCCTTTTTAACATCAAGCCCTTGTTATTGACGCGTCTTTTTTGACAAGCTATTCTTTGACAGGTCAATATGCCCAGACCCTTCTTTGACATGCCCCACGTTGGGCGCCAAATTTTGTTACCTAATTTTTCGCGGTAAGTTTTAGATAAAATAAGAAATCAATATAATCTAACCTACCTTAATACCGGTATACTATTCTCGATAGGAAATACAGAAAGCTATCCAGAATCGATGTTAGTGTTTTACAATAGCCGCTAGCTCAGTGAGCAAGCTCTGAGATGGAGGGGGGATAATCAAAGTTGGCGGCAAATCACAATTTATAAAGCGCCACTGTATTTTGTATTGTAAAACAGGAACTAAGTTTCCTATAGTGGAAATATTAAAATGGTACGAAGATTCAAATCCAAAAGTATTTAAATGAAGTATAGTTATATTAAAAAAAGATAAATTACATTTAAAGTTTTGGTGAAGTTATTAATATAAATGATAGTCATAGATATTGGTGTCAACATATAAACAGTAAATTTTCAGTGTAGATCAATATTTTTTACTAAGTAAATAATAATTGAGCTAATCAGCTTAGCAACCCCCAAACATAACAAAGTAAAAAAAATGTTTAATAACAAATAGCAGTGCACTGGTATTTGGCTCGTAAAAAAAAATATATATATTTAATGTAAACTTGGATTGAGCCACTGTTACAAAATATCCTTTAAGAATTTGACTAAAATTAATTAATGCGAAATACTGAATAAAAGTAATAACCAAATATCGGATGAATAACACAATTATAAAAGTAATTATCCAATTGAAGTTAATTTTAAACGATCAAATAAATACTAAGATGTTTCAATATTCTTATAAAGTAAAGCTTATTTGAATTGTTAATTCAGTAACGAAATAATTTAAATTGACACTGTACGACTATTATAAACCAGTGGATGCTGTTCAACATGTAGGAATATTCTGGAAAGTCCTCACCGGTTACGATGACGTAGGATGATGACGTCAGATCCGACAAAATCCGTGATTACAGCGAAACTTCCCAAATACTGCAATACTGGCGGGTCCCAAGCGATTTCTTTCGCCCAATTATGGTTTACGATCTCAAAAGGATTGTTGAATACGGACAATGATGAATATAACCCAAATATATGTGGTTCACTTATGTTAACCACGTGCAGACAAAATCTCACTTAAATAGTTTTGCCACACAAAAAAAAAGGCTGAAAATCGAAATAAGAATTGAAACAAATGAAATTACGAAAAGAAATAACTTACGATATGTGAGGATATCCCTTGTACAACCACGTGTGAATGCACTCTCCGGAATTTTCCGTCAAAATAATTTTTCCAATAATTATTCTGTCTAGTGCTATATAGTGTCAGATTCTCCGAAGAATTCGTTTCACACACCATAAAGCAAATTTAACTATTTCAACAATAGGATAGTGAATTATCTGATCACTATATATTTCAATATTCACACCAAGAGATTTCAAGACAGACTCCCTCACCGGCTGTAGCTGCTCGAAGCCGCCAGACCAAGTCAAGAAACGATTAATTAAAAAATATGAAGATGATGCTAACTACAACTTTACCTGACGAATTTACGACAACATAAGCAACAGGCGAATTATTTACTTAAAATATATGCAAATTTATAAAGTTAGTACAAAATATACGAATTATGAAAAATGAATGTTACAGTGTATGTGTGTATGTGTATGGATTTTGTCTTCGCTCTAACTCAAATACTATCATTCAGAAAATTCTGAAACCTTGTATTTATACCCTATTCTAATATGAAAAGAAGCTCAAATGTTTTTTCTTCAAAAAATATCATTAAATGTCATATTTTGCATTTTGTTATTATGAATATTAAAGAGTATTGAATTTTCTACAGGAATACATTAATACTTTTGCTATACATTTTACAGATAAATTTAAAAATCATTTTTTTATAAGTCCCGAAGTCTAAGATAAACACAATTCCTTTGTTACACAGTTCATATTTCAAGTGAATGTAACTGACAGTAAATGTCAAAAAACTAATCACTTCAAATTAATAATAGTGACATTTAAAGAAAATAGTAAATAAAGCAATAGTTTTATGTAATGGAACAGTGTGCAGCGTTTGTAAATACGTAAGTATGTATTTAAATTAATAAAAATTAAATAGCGGGATGTTTTGTGTTGGCCACATCAGATTTTTTATTTTTCAATTCATTCTATGAACAAGTTCCTCCTACTCTTCTAAATGTTCGAGAATCTTCCAATTCATTGACGAGATTAGCGGTATTTCTGAAGAATATACAGGGAATTTATTTTAACATTCAACATATGGCGAATCACGTCCATGGTTACTCACTATTGTCAAAAAATGACAGCAATGTAATATTTGTCCATTTTAATATGCAACATACAAAATTTGTAGTTTTGTATTATTAAAACTAATTTCCAATATATCATCGTAAAAATGTTATAATCCGATTATAGGGACCTTATATCGTGCTTGTCCACTAAAATCTGGATATGTGATTTTTAGCATGATTCCAATACCTCTCTTAACGAAATTACGTGTTATTGAAAATACACAAAATTTCGATTAATGTAATTTCAAACGTCTGTAACTCAAGATCCGTTAAAGTAAAAAAATCATGAAAAGAAAGAGAATGCTGAATATAGACATTCATTCACCCGAATTCTGTAAGGAAGTTATTAAGTCTTAGCAACATTGCTAAAAATTGTAACCAATAGAAACAAATGTAAAGCCTGTCATTTTCATGTTACATGGCATAACAAAATATATGAAAAAAATGTTTGTTATGCTATGTATCTAAAATTTTCGTAATTCTCATGTAAGTAATTTTAAAATAAAATTGTTATTTCTGATTGTTAAATTGTAATGTTTATTGTAAATATTGTTCTGCTCCTGAGGAAGGCTCATGTGGAGCTCGAAACTGGTCGACCCGAGAATTTAATAAATAAAATTTTGTGACTGCAATCCAGAAATTTTTATTACCTCATCAACATATCCAGTCAAGGAACCTTTTCTATCATAGACTTTCATCGTTCGTTATTTTATCTTCAACCGTGTATTAGAGGTATAAAAATATGAAAAATGAACTAAATTATTTAGTTCATATTTTATATTTATTCGGCAATGGTGAATCCGAGCATTAGCAAGAAGTAAAAAGTAACCTCACCACCATTGTACATGAATGTTAATCAAATATTTAGCATCCAACAATGATCCTCCGATGCACTCTTCAGACTCCCGTATGCAATCCCACGCTACAGCTACGAGTATA
This sequence comes from Ophonus ardosiacus, assembly GCA_943142095.1. Lineage (NCBI taxonomy): Eukaryota > Metazoa > Arthropoda > Insecta > Coleoptera > Carabidae > Ophonus > Ophonus ardosiacus. The sequence continues at coordinate 45,105,937 of OW964831.1, read as the reverse complement.
CTCGTCCTCATTCTCGTACTCGTACAGATGAAGTGATTACTTTGAAATCGAGTTTGTGTAGCGTTGTATCGCACTGGTTGTGATAGGGAGCGAATTACCGCGCAGCTATCGGACACTACAATCTGCGATAGTTCGTATAATGCGATCATTTGTAGCTAGAATGGCTCTACGCTTTACGCGTGATGGCGATTGTATGGGAATGGAAATACACAAGTGAGACTATGTACTTACAGGTGATATACTTCAATGGATGCAAATTTTACTAGCATAACACTAGAAGAGTATGTAATTTGAGTGATTGACTCCGTTAAGAAGGTGATATAAAATTTAATATTATTTCATTTGGATGAACTTCAACCTTATAAAAAGAGAAAATAACGTATGTCTCATAAGTTTTGGCACAAATTTCAGATGCTATAAAATCAGTAATAACAAGAGAATCACAAGTTGCTATGGAAACAAAAATTTTGTTTAATATCTCAATATTGTCAGTCATTTATGTAGATATGGCTTACAAATTAGAAACCCGAAAGAGTATATATAATTTAGTTGGGCAAGTTCCTGAAGCCGAAATATTACGAATTTTTGAAAATCAACATATATCCCGAAGAACCATTTATCGGACAATTGCTGAATGTGACCAAGGTGTTCTTTGTTTAAACCTGCCAAAAAGTGGAAGAGCTAGATTTTTTACCAGAGTAAGAGCCGAAGCACTAGTAAGAAGAGCGAAAAACAGACTTGGTATTTCATTAAGAAACTGGCACGCTAGTATCGAACATTCAAGGACACCATATCGCGGGAACTGTCACGGAACGGTGAAAAATTCAGAAAACGAAGGAAAGCCCCAAAATATACCACCAACCAACTAGCCAGAATCCCGATATGCTGCCGTAATCTAATAGGATACATTTTGCGAATAACCGCGTGGTAATTATGGATGATGAAAAGTACTTCAAGTTGAGTAACTCCAAAAAGAAAGGAAATGATGGTTTTTATACTGACAATGTTGAAGAAGTCCCTAATAATGCCAAAAAGCCAAATTCGCAGATAAGGTGTTGGTTTTTGGTTTGGTGCGCTATTTCCATAAGGGGTGTATCCAGGGTTTATGTGGGTCGAGAGTAAGAAGTGAAGCACTGGATAGTCAAAGGCTCGTCCCATAGAAGATTTTTGGGCCTTTTTATCTCGTAAAGTTTACGATGGAGGATGGGAAACACAAAATGAGGAGGAACTTCCACGCAGAGTATATAGAAAAATACGAGAACTCGATTTAAATGTCGTCCAAAACTTAATGATACGGGTCCGCAGAAAGTTGCGCCTTGTGGAAGATTTAATTTAAATTTATAATTAGTTGCTAATGAAATTGTTAATTATTATGTAGTACAACACTTCAAAGCGTTATTTTTTGCAAAAAAAATATTGTTGAAATTTGTGGAAAAACTTATGAGACATACGTTAGTCTGAAAACTATTTCGTAACATAATATCAAATTATGTTAAAATTATAACACCAAAGAGTTTTATTTTAATTATATAATGGTATTACACGATATAATGTACGTATTATAAATAAAGAAGACAAATGAATTCGAGGATGAATATGTAGTCAAAATCTTATTTATACTAGATAGTATTTCTCATATAGTAAATTATGCCACTTACCGGTTAAAATCTTCATACTTGGTCTCCCTGGAACCGTTGTTTAAGAATACATCTAATCATAAGTATTCGTATTTCACTTTAAATATTAGTTTGCACATCACTTAATGCACAGAAATATAAATAATTATGTCTTTTCACTACAACGTATAACAAGAAACTAATGTGTGTATCGTGGCATGTACCTATAGATCCGTGCGACTTTAAACGTGTTTCGTTAGGCACAAATTAAGAAAAAACGCTGATTACTGGACATTTCAAAAACCAGTGTATTCGACATACCTACTCGTATTTTCATCTAGTATATTTTCTTCGATACTGTACTAAGATTTCGTTATTAATTTTTGTGTTATTATAGTTAGCGGAATTATAATAACACTTTTAAGTTAATTTGCCTTGTACAACTTTATTATAGTCTTTTAAATTACAATGCGAAGTTATGATATGTGGTACTTATTATTTGGTCACATAATAGTTATTAAAACGTTTTACAATTCTGTTTCATGTAAATTAGTTAAATTATCGTTGCATAACAGGTATAATGCAAGTTACAAAGTTTTAAGAAAAGTATTTTCAAAAGTAAATAGAACTAATAACAAACTGATTTGTGCTCCTTGGGAAGTATCTATAGGCTTTGGAAATAATACGTTTTCTATCGGCCATAATTTTATAAAACTCGTATCAGATGCAGAAGACAAAGTTAGTCGCAAATCTGTGCCACGCTTGAATAAGTAGGTACTCCCTGTTCCACATTTCCATTGGCAGGATTTGCAATTTGAACCAGATTCAGTTTCGAACACGAAGCTCTGATAACCAAGTACCTTAAGAGTTTCTCCGTACAGAGGAGAATATTTTCTGCTCCACTACCCAGCATTAAAACTCAGCAGAACTTGGCAACAGTTCGACCATGTCAAATGGGGAGAATTTGATTAAAGAGGGAATTTTACCAGAAAAATCATTATTTGCTGTAGTAATTTAATTTTATTATTATAATGAGGTCATGCACGACTTTTTTTTTATAATTTTAATCGATAGAGTAGTGAAAAATAATAGACCCCTATTTTTTATTTTTCCTCAAATCGATCTTTAATCATGAAATAATTGTAATTGAAAATGACATTCTTTAAAATGCGGCTGAAGACCCCCGCTTCGTCCCTTGTGCAATGACGTCACAGAGTGAGAAGCACGACCATTTTGATTTTCACATTGTCTTAAACGTCAAAGTGACATTTACAGATAACCTAAAATTTATGAAAGTAAACATGTCGATGGAACGTTGTTTCGTGCCAAAATAAAGAATAAAATAATATTCTGCAATATATTCAATGTCTCACATGCGTTTATAACCTTTTACCGTCTAATTCAAAGATTCAAAAGTGAAAGAAACATCTGATGTAACGTAGATAATTTCACGCCAAATGAAAATTATATTTATAAAAATAAATAGAACGATATTATATTAATATAATATAGCATATTTAGATATGTAATCCTCAATTTATATATTTTTCTTTTAGAAATTATGTGTCCATATAAAATGTCTGTTTGAAATGAGTCTGAACTTCGTTCGTAACGTTGTGACGACAAAACATGGCTGGTTTTTGCAACTTTTTAAAAATACCATACTTTAAAACGATTTTATACAACAAAAAATATAAATAAACAATAATTTAATCATACTGATCGATGAATTAGACTATCCTTTTTCGATTTAAACAGAAAAAAGGTACAATTATTTATTTTTGCATGACCTCATTTAAAGATGATAATGATACACTCTCCATTTCTATTCAGAGTGTTTATTTAATGGGCCACCATTGCTATCTCAAGAACCATAAGGGCTACAAACACGGTTAAATGGAGAGACAATTTTTATTCCAGAAGACTATTTTCAAGAATAACTATTTCGACCAGTGATTTTCAAAATACGGAACCCATTTTTTAAAATTTTTAAATGAGAACATATATTTTTTATTTGCTCATTCGTTAAAGAATTTAATTCTGAATTTATTATAGCTAACGAATTTTTTGAGAAAACTGTATATAAAATTTCATTCTAGTTTGATCAAAATATGGCTATACTAAGGGTATATTCCAAAAATAAAATATAATAACCAAAACCATTGTTTCGGTTACCGACTGGTTCTAATCACGTGACTATTATTAATGAAACAGTTTGGTTTCATTTGCGGGTGATTCGCGGAAACCCTAAATTTTTTTTTCAAAACATTACGTCTATCGTCTTTCATAATCCTAAATTATGGAGTGGAAAATTAAAATACGTAGGTACAATGTAAACCGTAGAAAATAGATGCGAACATCAAAGAGTCAATAAATAGTATCTAACCACACTAACCTATAAAATCTGACATCTTATGAAAAAGGACAGAAGATATAAGCGGCAAAACCGAGAAAAAATCATGGTTGCGTTGGTGCACTTCGGTTGCAACCATTTTAACCGGAACCATGTTTCATAAATGTACAATTTTTACCATTTGATATTATTGGAACACTTTTGGTTAACCAAGGTTAAAATTTGTTATTTTTGGAATATACCCTAAGAGTGCAGAAATGGTAAAAAAATTAATACACATACCTTCCATCACCTTTGGATAAAGAAGGTATTGTCTTTGGTCAAAAATACAGTGGTGAGTTTTTAATAAATTAGCACGTTTTAGGGTTCCTAGAATACGATTTTACTAGTTTTATGGTGTCTGTATGTGAGTGTATGTATGTATGTATGTATGTATGTATGTATGTGTGTGTGTGTGTATGTGTGTGTGTGTGTGTGTGTATGTGATAACAATTTCTCCAACAATAACTCCAATACTACAATTCTAAAAATTATAATTCTTACGTATTTCTCTTCTTTACATACATATAAAGAGCTGATTAGATTTTGGTTATAATTAGTCAACCGAAAGTTTTCTTATTTGAAGTTCTTAACAGTTTTTCTTTAAAAAAACGCATTTAAATTGTGTGATTATCAGTATGAAAATATATCTTATTATCTATACGGCTTGACTATACATTTTCTTCATAGTCAGTAGATATAGAGTTAAAGAATTATAAAGAGATTAACTTTCATAAATCAGTCAGCTTTGCTAAATTCATTGAAATAGATGATAAATCCATACTAATATAATATAATAAATGCGAAAGTAACTCTGTCTGTCTGTCTGACTTTCTGTATATCTGTGTTTTCACGCCTAAACCGCTGAACCAATTTTGATGAATTTTGGTACAGGGATAGATAGGATCTTGGAGAAGGACATAGGATACTCTTTGTCGCGAAAATAAAATTTGAAGGGGTGAAATAGGGGGTGAAAGTTTGTATGGAGAAATAAAGAGTGTTTTAGCGTTTTTGAAAAATTATCCCTCAAGGCGGTACAATAGTACACGTGGAGCTAATCGTTATTCTAGCTTTACCCGTGCGAAGCCGGGCCGGGTCAGCTAGTTGAATATAAATCTAATTGAGAGATGTCAGTGTCAAGTGCAAGTTACATAGTTATGTTTGTGATAACTTTATTGGATTTATAGAATCTTTTCCAATGAACTCTTGGTATGGGATTTGTATAAATATACATGAAATTAACGGAAGGTAACGTGCTGGCCACATTAGATTTTCCAAAATGTTCTTATGCAAATGTACCTCCAAATTTAAAAAATCTGTTGTGGCCAGCACAAGACCTCTCGCCATTTCCATTTTACGCTATATAAATATTGAATTGCACTTCCCTTTCAAACCGTCATTTTATAACAAAAAAAATACAGAACTTTACCCAAATACTGTTTTTTTATTGTATTTAACATGTCTTCTGCACACATATAATTCTAATTATATCTATTTTTCATTCTATGAGGAAGTTTCTAAATTTCAGAGATTCTTCCAATTCATTAACCAGATTGGCGGTATTTCTGATGGATATATGCTGTAATTTCAAATATTTGATTAATAAAACAATAAGAAAGATTAAATATACTTCCCAGAAAAAGCTGTCAGAATGTCACTAAAACTGTTGATTTTTGACACTGACATGTGTCATTTAAAAACAATGTTATAAACATTGGAATTTGTCAATTGGTTTCCGTAGTGCCTTGGCCTTTGTGATTAAATTACTCTATATATTATAGTGTCTTTATCTCTAAATCTATACAAGATATAATAAATATTTTAAGTGTATTAGATAGACAATTTTATGTTCTTCAATATTTAATAACAAAAATTTCCAAAAAATTATATTTAGAAGAATTTTTCTCAGAAATTACTACTTCCGGTTGTTCAATTGTTACCAAAACCTTTTCAGCTCTTCCCAGGAATGTCAGATTGAGGAATCCATAGTTAAACAATTCTTAAGTCTTATGATTTTTGAGGAATCGTGTCTACAACATCCAGACATACACACATACACACATCCACACACACACACACACAGACATCATTTTAAAAATGTTATAATCGGATTCTAGGGACCTTAAATCGTGCTTATTCAATGAAATCTGGATATGCGAATTTTAGCATGAATCCAATACCTCTCTTAGCGAGAGGTAAAAATATTCTTATATTATTATTTGTTAGTTTATTGCTCTAAAATGAAAGCAATTGTTGGCAATTTTTTTTCTGAATAATATAAATGGAATTATGGTATATTAAATTGGAATTATTTATAGATTCGATAAGAGAATAGGAGCGATTCATATATTTCAATGTTATGTTTGAAATAGTATCCGATTCTATAATGGGCTGAACATGATACACATTTAAATAACATTTTTTGTATGTCTGAGGGCATAAAATATTTTCTACATAACCTATAAGCATGAACCAGTGCTGTGCACGATAGTATCTGAAAGCAATTCCAGAATTTACATAAAGAAATTAATATGGAGAATAATAAAGAATGAGCATATAAACAAACATACATGAGTAGACTCACAATAAACTCCTTCGCCTGCGCCCGCCGTATCTTAAACCGGTAATAAAATTTCTTAGGTGAAATTACCCGCTTGTCGTTTAATGACATGCATTAAAACTTGCGCGTAGCTCCTCAATAAACTGATTTGCGGAGTATAATTAAAGTTTAAAACAATTATGTGGCATAATTCAATTAAGCAGTGGAAATTACAGCTGATCGAAATAAACTGTTAAGCCGGGTTCGCACTACGCCTTATCTCGTGCAAGAAATTTAAACTAGTTGAAGATGATCTTCTCAGGGATCAGAGGCGTAACTAGCAATTAAGGCGCTTATGGCCAGCCACTAAAAATGCGCCTTTTATAAGTAAACGCGTGTAAAATAATAAGATCTAGATATAATAGTATTCAAGCATGGTAAAAAAAACTTATATTTATTAAGAGCATTGCCGGTCGCTCAGCGAAATCAGTTTTGTAGCTAGTATGACACTAGTGCAGACAAACTTCTTACGTTCCCCCACTACTTTTAAGATTGCTAAGTTTACTTCTCTCTGTCTGCTTTTATATGTGTTTGTCCTTCTCTAAAGCATAAGGGGAAAACTCAGCCCGTGTTGTGAAGCAAATTGTTGGAGTAAGAGAGGAGATGTGTGTAGTAGAGGGGGAACATATTCTCCTAACACTTTCTCCTCCATAGTCTATCGTTCCGATTTCTGAAATAAGCGGTAAAAAGGGGTTTAGTAGAAATCAAATCACAGCTAAACTAAAAGAGATAATATAGATCACAGACTTACTACTAAAGGTGGGCGTTATGGGGGTGACCCAAACATTTTTTGTATAAAGTACAGTTTTCGTGTTAAAAATAAATTTTAAAATAGCAATTTTTATGATGTTTTTTGAACTAAATTTAAATGCAATAGAAATTAATAATTATGCAAAATAATTGGTCAGCTCTATGCATTGATCTATCTACTATACAATGGTATCAAGTATGAAGTTTTAACTTAATATTTACGAGTGTAGTTTGATTTCTACTAAAGTGCTGTTTAGCGTAGCACCGGTAATCGCCTTAAACATAAGTATATTCGCATAATACAATATGTATCTCGTATAGTAAAGAATTAATTAATACGCCAGTAATGAGTGCCCATGAGGTACAAATATGTCATCATCTTTACCGATATCTGTGATAAAGCACATTGGCACACCCAAAAATGGGTAATATGCCGTGATGATATATTGTTATTATTATTATTATTATTATTTTTAATTAATACATATAATGATTAAGTATTGAGAAATAAATAACACACAAAACACATTTTATTTTTATAATTTTAAATTTTCGCGCTATGACAGAATCAAAATCCACTTCAGCAAATACATTAGCTCTGTTCGATGAGAAGTGCTTGAAGTGCAGAGCAGAATAGTGCAGTGCAGTGTAGTGTACACTAGTTCAGTCTAATTCTTGTGGTTTCATAAAACACACTAGTGTATATTTGGGCAAGTTTGCTCAGTTCTGAGTAATCAAGCCAAGCGTAGCCAAAGGTGTAAAAGGTTAGGTTTTTTTATAAACACAGTCATATCATAAAGCTGCAAAGAAGTGACTGCAGAAATGTCTGTTTTAAAGAGCATAATGTTTGAACTAATAAACGATTCTGACGAAGATCAATCATCACTTGATTCTTCATCAGATTCAGAGACAGATATATTAATTAATTCTTTATATAACAAAACAAAGAGAATATACTGTATCTGAATCCATTATTTTATTTTCTCAATGTGTAAAATATTAGGTTAATAAACAGATGTGTAGATAGGATAGAATTAAAATGTCTACCGAACAACATTTAGTTACCCCCACTCCTACTCTGCACTTTCTACACCACCTCGCGGGTCAGGTCAGAAACGTGAGCATTAGTTCTTAAAATTTTTGTCATCGAACAGCCTGCCAGAAGCTGCCCGTTTCTCATAAAACATGTTAGTGTAAGAAAGTTAACACTAGGGCGGCCTAGTATATGTCATCGAACAAAGCTATTATATTCCATAGAATGTAAACTTATGCCCTTATTCATAAACACTCGTAAAAATTTTAAACGGTTCGTTATAATTTATATCCAATAAAAACAGTCGACATTGAAAGAAAAATCGAAATTTTATTTGTCAAGTTTGATTTCTATTTGTCAAAAATGATAACGAACCGTTTTGAAACTTTACGAGTGTTTATGAATCCATGGGCATTAGACTACTAAGAGCCGGTTTTTCAATCTCTGGTTAAAATTTTAATTTTTAGGCCCCGATAGTTAACCGGCAGTTTAGATGAAAATATCGGGCCTTAGTTAAGTAAACAATATTGCATCGTTTTGTTGACAGCAATGAGAAATCTGTCATTTGACAGTTCATTTTGTTTCAGTTTTGTTTATGTAACTCTTAGTTAAAACATAAGTTTTGTCCCTTCCTTACTTCAGACTCGATCTTAAGCTCTGTCCCATGCACTGTATTGTATAACGCAGTACGCATGCGTCAATTTGAATATTTTCACATTTCTTTCTAGTGGTAAATACAAAAATACAAAATGGCAACAAATTCGACGCAACCCGCAAACCCATTCTTAAAATTCATAATAAAGTGCGTATGTGTCAGTTTGAATAGCTGTCACATTTCATATTTACTGCCAGAATTGTGACAGCTATTCAAACTGACGCATGCGTATTGCATTCTCAAAAAAACATTTGAGAGGGTGTCGCTTTTATCGAATGATGACTTAGAAAATGCCGTGGAGCCGTATTTTGCAGAATTACCAAAATATTTTTTTTTGAAGGCATATCATTATTAAAAAATCATTGGAATAAGTATGTTAGTGTTAATGATTCTTACGTTGATAAATTCCAACGACTAGTTTTTAACCAATCATGATGCAAAACACTTGAAAATTCAGCCAATGGGAACAGTATTATACTGATAAAACCACGTTACCCAGATAAAACCCCGTTACCCCGATAATTTTCCGCTACCAAGTAAATAAACAGTTGTTATTGTTTATAACTGTTAGTGTGACAATTAATGTGTCAAGTTTCATTTTGCGTTGCCTTTGGAATTTATCTCACCAAATACCACACGACCTCTCAGATTTTCTCAGATAAACTTTTATTTTTAAGCACTCATTTTTTTTCTTATAAGCAGAATCACTCAAGCAAACTGACAATAGGTAAAACCCCTCCTCCTTCGGAGTCGGGATTTACCATGCAGTTTGCTTTCGTGTTTGTTGCTAAGCAAAAAAAAATTCGTGCAAAATAAAAATTTATCGATAAAATCAGGAGGTCTTGTGATATTACTTCTGAAAAATATAATTTTATTTGTTCTCTAACTAGTTGTTTTCATAGCTAGCCAACTTGTAAGGTTGATATTTAGCTATGGATGCTGGATGATAACCTTTCATCTTGCACCCCTCAAATATCCTTGAAAGTGAAAGTCCAAGTCATCGTCAATATGGGTAAATCAGAAGCTTTATCACCAGTAGCGTAGCGTAGGGGGGGCAAAGGGGGCACCCGCCCCGGGCGGCACTTTCATACGGGCGGCAAATTCCCTATCGTTGAATTAATATTAAGAAGACTACTATCAAGGAAATTATTATCAGTTGAGTTTGAAAAGTTGAGCATTTCTTCAAACGCGCTAAAAATGGGGGTCATTTTACATACAGCTTTACATCCCTTGAAAAAATGTAACTTTCAATTATAAGGCATTTGACCTTGAATGAAAAAAAAATTCGGCTGCGGCGCCTTTTTTCTACATATCTTTACATGATTTATTTTGTTTTCGTGTTTTTAAGAATTTTAAATTTTGAAGGGGGGGGGGGGGGGGCGGCAAATTTGACATCTGCCCCGGGCGGCAAAAACCTACGCTACGCCACTGTATTATCACAATATCATAAGATTTTTTTTTGAATGGAAAGAATGATGAATTTCGTACTCCTAGAAACCACTTCATTAATATGACTTTCTCTGAGCTTTAGGTTTTACATATCATTATTTAAACAGCTTGATTACAGATGTCGGTGGTGTCTCTGTTGACTACATTTATTAGCCGAGAACTCTCTATAGGCAGAAATATCACTTTGGACTAAAATCTCCGCAGAGTTCAAATACTATCGAATAAAACTTTCATTTGAAATATCCCTCTGTCTCAAATATAAAAATTTCTGCATTTATCATTTTGAAAACTATTTTCCTGCAAAAGTGTAAACTTTGCTTTAGCTCGCGGTTAACGCATCTTCTTCGCCATCCTCAATTGTTTCCACCACGGCCTGCTACGCACAATTCATTCTCTTTTGCCACGTCAAAACTAGATCCGCGGGTAATTAATTGCGAATCGCTAATTACTCTCTGAGTTGAGAGTTTCTAACAAGATGAGACGGGATTTTTACTTTTTGCCACTGATGGATTGATATCAGATATTGTGAACTACGGATGGATTGTAATGTGATCGTTTTTAACTTGCGAGTATGCACAAGAACTGCAATTACGTAGCATAGATATCGATGATGGAAACCAGGTTGGCTATTACAAACTAATTAGCTACGTTTTGTTACAACGATGAATAACAAAGTTTTTTATTTTTTCTCGAAGCTTATGTAAAGATAGAGGACTTACCTTAGAAAGTTATCTTTGTTTTCTTTTTACATTTAAAAAGTAGATTAAGCGGAAAAAGTTAAGGATACATGAAACCAGATTACTAGCACAGAATACATTTATACAGAAGCGACACTCCTTGTCGGCACCATTGTTGTGGCGATTTTACGTTTATGACCTTGAACTTTAAATTTGTTGGTAAATTTACGCGCGAAATTTAAATTGTTTTATATGGTAAAAGAAAAATTAAAACATAAAAGCACTAACATTTTAATTTTATTAACGAATTAAAAAGAAATTAGATAAAATAATCACATAATTATATTTTTATTAAACAAATACCTAAATTTTACAAATTCATTACAATGCAGAATTTTCTATATCTTTGATGTGGGAAACGAAAACGTTAGACTTGATGAATATGTCCCATATATCCTTCTCCATCAAATCTTCTCTTCCACAGGCCTTGAGCCACATTTTACACCTATATTTATTAAATGAATATACATGATATGATAGTCGTTTTACATAACTTACATTTCTGGATCTTTCGGAAACGAAAAAAACTTACATTTCCCTTTCTCCATTTTTAAAATCTATTTATACAGTCTTTATATGAACAAACAAGTCCTCCCGATTCTACTTTCTTTATTTTATCCATTTCATTAGAAACTAACATCACTTCTAAAATTCACAAACAGTTCACAAAATGACGTATGTCAAAAGTGAGAAGACGTATTTGGTTTGCTTAAATTAGCCATAACCCTAAAATACGTAGGCGTGACAAGCTGAGACAACAGCTCTTCCAAAATATGTGAAATATAATGATTTTCTCTATGATAACGATTTTTCTTATCGTTTGTTGAAAAAATAACATATTTGTTCTTATTAGAAATCAATTTGTGTTTCTCAATATACTTTTATTATTGACACCTAACGGAAAATGTTCACGTCGAGATAATGAAAAGTGCAAAGAATCGTATAGTAATATACGAAGATATGCCGAAACAATCCGATTTTATCCGATTAGCCCTTTAAATTTGTTGGCATACTCTTTCTCTCTCTAATTTTCCTTTCTCTCTCTGACTGTCGCTTCTGTATAAATGTTTATTCTGTGTTATTGTTGTAATCAAGTACCTATAATCAAATTTAGTTATTGTTGTAATCAAGTACCTATATACCTACTCAAGTTTATTCATTATTGCAATCAAGTTTTTTAATTGCTGTAAGGTTTTTTTTAAATTTTTAACTCATAAATAAACGCGGCCCTGGATAAAATAAAACATACATCTCACTATTATGTTCGATTTCGGAGCGTATTAAATTTAGAATATATGTATAATACAATTTCACGAGACAACCAAAGTCAGTTTATAGATTCTTTTCAAAATTATTGTCCATTCTGTCTCGTACTATATAAGTACGTCGTAATTTCATAATATTATCTTCTGCCTCCTATGCTTCTATGAGACCATCTAATTTTTGTAAATCCATTTTTACATATTTTTCTTTTCAAAATAATTACCAGCACCTCAGAGGTCCTATTACTTTATTCTGCTAATAACTAAATTTGTAGCAAGATAAATTTTATTTTTCTACGACCACCATGAAAAGTTGACATTTGTGCTCTATTTTGTCATCGTAAAGTTGATGGTTACTAAGGAACGAGCAAAAAAATACTTTACCGCGCGTCTCTCATAGCAACGCGCGGTAAAGTGCTCAATTTGCTCGCTTAGATAAATACATATTTTTGCTGAAATCTTAATTTATTAAAATAATACTTGCGAAATCTAAAATATAGGTTAGGTTCATTTTTACACAAGAAACGTGCTACAAACAATATACCTGAAGTTAGCTACATTACCAATTTAGTTAGGTTAGGTATTTAATTATGTATAATAACAACTCTACTGGTGAATATACATTGTATTACAACTTTAAATATTTAATAACACACATTTCATAATTAACAAACTTATTGGATTTAGTTATTGGCAGATAATGTTAAAATTGAATGTGCACTTTTGGCAGTTTTGTATATTCATTCCAGAACTTGAAAACAGGTGACGAAGATAAATTAGATTCTGTGACTGTGATACTCACTACAGTTTTCAGTTCTTAACTGCTAGTGTTGATTTTTGCATGGAATAAATGGACCAAAGAGAAGACGATTTCATTAGATTTTTACAAAAAGTAAGCTAGTAAGACATTTTCACTGTAATTCTTGATTTTTTTAACTTACACCATTCAATGGAGAGGTTATAATTCTTTTCGTATAATGCTTTTGATTTTGCAGATAATAAATTCAAGGAAGTATTTTGCGCCGTTTGAAATATATCTGGAGGAGTGCAGGAAAAATCACTATCTTTTACTGACAGAATTTTGTATTTATTTACTTAGATACTCACATCGTCATGATTACACACAACACAAAACAGAAATTGGTTGAGATTGAATTGAACTTACTAAATATGTATTATTATTTTTTTCTATTTTGGTTAGTAAAGTCGTGGAAAAAATGATGTGTGCATCTCTAGCGTAAAGTATCTTTATTGCTCTCGCTCGATTGTAGCGCTCGCTACGCTCGCCCTTCAATTTTCGAGCGCGAGCAATAAAGATCCATTTTACGCTCTTGATACACAAATAACTATTGTAGGTTGAAATACACAAATAATATTCAATAGTAGTATACATTTATTAGGAACTTTAATAGGAGGTGGATATCACGGCCCTAAAGAAGTAAATGGTGACTTTTTATGTTTAATAGAAGATAACGTAAGAAAACAATCTATAATTTATATTAGTGCAATTTATTTATTAACTTGTAATAAAATAACAATTGGTTATGGTGTAGTTATTTAGACTCCACAAGTGCTACGGATCCAGTCACGTTGGTCGGCTACATTGGCGTAGACACCAGGGAAGCCGGGAAGGCCACAGCCGACACCCCAGGACACGATACCACATAGGACTCCATTGGCTATCAAAGGACCACCAGAGTCTCCCTGGCAAGAGTCAATACCTCCTTCCTCAATTCCAGCGCAGATCATCCTGTACCAAAAACAATTATAAAAGTTCTAAGATACTCTTGCATTTCTTACACTGTTAAATTTAAAATGCATTTTTGACAAGAATGCTAACAATAAAAATTAAAAATTCAATCTAATAATAATGTACCTATGTAAAATCACATTTTAGGATTAGTGAATTCTGTAATACTATTCCGGTATTTAAAATTTAATCTTCATAATATTATCAAAAAAGGTAGATACTAGGAATAGATTAAACTATATTTTAAGATATAAACTGTCAAAATTAGCGTAAAATTTGCAAATTCAAAAATGAGGATCAGCTTAAATATTTGAAGAATAGAACTGTATTATATCACGAAAAAGGTTTTTTTTTTATTTCAACAAAATAATGCAAATAAGACAAACCTGTCAGTAACTCTATGAGTAGGGTATAGTTCTTGGCATCGTGAGCGACTAATAATGGGTATTTCTACGCTCTGCAATTGCTCGGGAGAGATTCCAGCAGTCTAAAATCAAAACAAACTTATACAGCGAATTTATTTTAACATGCAACATAATGGCGAATCACTTCCATGGTTACTCACTATTGTCAAAAAATGACAGCAATGTAATATTTGTCCATTTTAAAATGCAACATACAAAATTTAGTTTTGTATTATTAAAACTAATTTCCAATAAATTAGCCTACATGCGATTAACAAATAATCAAAATATGAATGTTGTACATCTTAACAAACTTTAGCTTACAAAAATTCATAACTTTCATGTAATAAATGTTAAAAAATACCCCCAATCACTCTGAGGCAATATTCTAGTCGGTCGTAATAAGAATTGACACCATTTGTGATGTGTTTTGGAGGTATCTCCTGTGCTGCAATACTATTTATAATGTTGCATTTTAAAATGGACAAATATTACATTGCTGTCATTTTTTGACAACAGTGAGTAACCATGGAAATGATGAACTATAATGTTGCATTTTAAAATAAATTCTCTGTATTACTAATTAGTGATTGTTAATCACAACTTGAAATAAATGAATGTTCGAGGGACTTAGTATTAACACCCTGTGTATAATCATATATACGTAAATAGGTGCTTAATAAGAAAATTTTTCATATAAGGAACTCGAATTTATTCCACCCTGCGCTCATGTGTATATCACTATTGCTAGTAAAAAAAATCGTACAATGCAGACATTTACAAGGCGTCACCTATTTGCTGGCGTGGAGAGTACACAAATAGGGGTCATTTCTATACCATTTAAATTTTATATAATATTGTCTTCGATCGGGATTGAACTCAGATTCCCAAATTAGCGACCAGACACTCATTTTTAGATACATTGTAAAATATAAAATCCTTCGACTTACCCAGAGAGCACCCCATCCCGAAACAATAGAGGTAGTTCCTTCAGAGGGTTCCTTGTCAGCCAGTGGGATGGCCTGGATTCCACGCTGTCCCAAGTTTAAGGGTTTGCTGAGTCTGATCAGGCCGTAGTCGAAGTCAGTAATCTCGGCATTGTATTGAGGGTGTAGGACGATTTCTGCAACCTGGTGGACTTGACCGCCTTTTTCACTTATGCTGCTGCCAGCGCGAATCGACAACTGCTTAGCTGAAACACTACTCAAGAGAAACATGTCATTTTTATATTGTAAAGGCCTATGTCCAAAATGATAGAAATCGTTCAGGGTTCTCGATCACATTCTTCGATCATAAACATTGAACTTGTATGACTACAGATGTCAGGTTGGTCGAATTTATGAATTTAGTTTCAGGCATTTCTACCAACACTAAAAACTAATTAAACATAACCAAGAAATTATTCTGACAATAAGGAATAGATATTTGGAATAATACTACCTATTTTTTTAGTTTAAGTTCTGTATTTATTTATTTATTTATTTATTTATTTATTTATTTATTTATTTATTTATTTATTTATTTATTTATTTATTTATTTATTTATTTATTTATTTATTTATTTATTTATTTATTTATTTATTTATTTATTTATTTATTTATTTATTTATTTATTTATTTATTTATTTATTTATTTATTTATTTATTTATTTATTTATTTATTTATTTATTTATTTATTTATTTATTTATTTATTTATTTATTTATTTATTTATTTATTTATTTATTTATTTATTTATTTATTTATTTATTTATTTATTTATTTATTTATTTATTTATTTATTTATTTATTTATTTATTTATTTATTTATTTATTTATTTATTTATTTATTTATTTATTTATTTATTTATTTATTTATTTATTTATTTATTTATTTATTTATTTATTTATTTATTTATTTATTTATTTATTTATTTATTTATTTATTTATTTATTTATTTATTTATTTATTTATTTATTTATTTATTTATTTATTTATTTATTTATTTATTTATTTATTTATTTATTTATTTATTTATTTATTTATTTATTTATTTATTTATTTATTTATTTATTTATTTATTTATTTATTTATTTATTTATTTATTTATTTATTTATTTATTTATTTATTTATTTATTTATTTATTTATTTATTTATTTATTTATTTATTTATTTATTTATTTATTTATTTATTTATTTATTTATTTATTTATTTATTTATTTATTTATTTATTTATTTATTTATTTATTTATTTATTTATTTATTTATTTATTTATTTATTTATTTATTTATTTATTTATTTATTTATTTATTTATTTATTTATTTATTTATTTATTTATTTATTTATTTATTTATTTATTTATTTATTTATTTATTTATTTATTTATTTATTTATTTATTTATTTATTTATTTATTTATTTATTTATTTATTTATTTATTTATTTATTTATTTATTTATTTATTTATTTATTTATTTATTTATTTATTTATTTATTTATTTATTTATTTATTTATTTATTTATTTATTTATTTATTTATTTATTTATTTATTTATTTATTTATTTATTTATTTATTTATTTATTTATTTATTTATTTATTTATTTATTTATTTATTTATTTATTTATTTATTTATTTATTTATTTATTTATTTATTTATTTATTTATTTATTTATTTATTTATTTATTTATTTATTTATTTATTTATTTATTTATTTATTTATTTATTTATTTATTTATTTATTTATTTATTTATTTATTTATTTATTTATTTATTTATTTATTTATTTATTTATTTATTTATTTATTTATTTATTTATTTATTTATTTATTTATTTATTTATTTATTTATTTATTTATTTATTTATTTATTTATTTATTTATTTATTTATTTATTTATTTATTTATTTATTTATTTATTTATTTATTTATTTATTTATTTATTTATTTATTTATTTATTTATTTATTTATTTATTTATTTATTTATTTATTTATTTATTTATTTATTTATTTATTTATTTATTTATTTATTTATTTATTTATTTATTTATTTATTTATTTATTTATTTATTTATTTATTTATTTATTTATTTATTTATTTATTTATTTATTTATTTATTTATTTATTTATTTATTTATTTATTTATTTATTTATTTATTTATTTATTTATTTATTTATTTATTTATTTATTTATTTATTTATTTATTTATTTATTTATTTATTTATTTATTTATTTATTTATTTATTTATTTATTTATTTATTTATTTATTTATTTATTTATTTATTTATTTATTTATTTATTTATTTATTTATTTATTTATTTATTTATTTATTTATTTATTTATTTATTTATTTATTTATTTATTTATTTATTTATTTATTTATTTATTTATTTATTTATTTATTTATTTATTTATTTATTTATTTATTTATTTATTTATTTATTTATTTATTTATTTATTTATTTATTTATTTATTTATTTATTTATTTATTTATTTATTTATTTATTTATTTATTTATTTATTTATTTATTTATTTATTTATTTATTTATTTATTTATTTATTTATTTATTTATTTATTTATTTATTTATTTATTTATTTATTTATTTATTTATTTATTTATTTATTTATTTATTTATTTATTTATTTATTTATTTATTTATTTATTTATTTATTTATTTATTTATTTATTTATTTATTTATTTATTTATTTATTTATTTATTTATTTATTTATTTATTTATTTATTTATTTATTTATTTATTTATTTATTTATTTATTTATTTATTTATTTATTTATTTATTTATTTATTTATTTATTTATTTATTTATTTATTTATTTATTTATTTATTTATTTATTTATTTATTTATTTATTTATTTATTTATTTATTTATTTATTTATTTATTTATTTATTTATTTATTTATTTATTTATTTATTTATTTATTTATTTATTTATTTATTTATTTATTTATTTATTTATTTATTTATTTATTTATTTATTTATTTATTTATTTATTTATTTATTTATTTATTTATTTATTTATTTATTTATTTATTTATTTATTTATTTATTTATTTATTTATTTATTTATTTATTTATTTATTTATTTATTTATTTATTTATTTATTTATTTATTTATTTATTTATTTATTTATTTATTTATTTATTTATTTATTTATTTATTTATTTATTTATTTATTTATTTATTTATTTATTTATTTATTTATTTATTTATTTATTTATTTATTTATTTATTTATTTATTTATTTATTTATTTATTTATTTATTTATTTATTTATTTATTTATTTATTTATTTATTTATTTATTTATTTATTTATTTATTTATTTATTTATTTATTTATTTATTTATTTATTTATTTATTTATTTATTTATTTATTTATTTATTTATTTATTTATTTATTTATTTATTTATTTATTTATTTATTTATTTATTTATTTATTTATTTATTTATTTATTTATTTATTTATTTATTTATTTATTTATTTATTTATTTATTTATTTATTTATTTATTTATTTATTTATTTATTTATTTATTATTAAAACACAACGTTTCGGCACCATAAACTGGTGCCTTCTTCAGGGGAAAACATTGACATAAATATGTGAAATAACAAAAATAACAAGTAACCAAGGTAACAAGAAAAGTTCGTAAATGTTACCTTTTTTTATGTATACAATTTTCTAGACAATATATGCATGCCGGCGATAACTTGGACGGCGAACATGCATCTTCTCAGGAAAAAATCTCTTTTGCCAGAGGAAAAACCGTCCCAAAAACTGGCAGAGAAATGATCTGTATAACTCAGAGATGCTTTATCCTCTGGCAAAAGGAGATTTTTTCCTGAGAAGATGCATGTTCGCCGTCCAAGTTATTGCCGGGCATGCATATATTGTCTAGAAAATTGTATACTTCTTGTTTTTGTTATTTCACATATTTATGTCAATGTTTTCCCCTGAAGAAGACACCAGTTTATGGTGCCGAAACGTTGGGTTTTAATAATAAATAAATAAATACAGAACCTAAACTAAAAAAAGGTAGTATTATTCCAATTATTAATATGAGTTCTGAAAGATATTTTAATAGATATTTATTATATGAGTGTAGAATGTAACATATTAGTCACAAGCCAGAAGGGAGAGTGGCTAATTTTCTTTAGTGACTAATATATATTCCACACGAGTGTAATACATTTTATCCAACACTTTTTTTAAAACTTCTTGAACCATTTTTATATTTTCGTTCATCGTTTGACACTGACTTCCTAAATATTATCTCCCGGAGTGAGTAATGTATATTAGTTATTTCAAATAACCACAGTAACAAGTATATTATCAGTGTTAGATAAATTACTTATATATATATAAATGAAATACAAGTATATTATTTATCTATAAGTAATTATTTATCATAACTTGCCAAAAATGTGTCGAGTTATGTAATATTTTATAACCTTATAATTTTTTTTTATCAAACATCAAACGTCAGAAATTTAGGTAGTGTCCACGATCCGAGTTATCGAACTACGGACTACTCGTATATCCGAGATCTCGGATTTATTTCAAGCTTCGTGGACAAAGGCCTTAAGACAAGATAATAGAAATAGATCGAATTAAAAGGAAAGACTCACTAATTGTCAATGGTATTTTTAATGCGTTAGTAGTATAATTGAAAAGTTACATACCCAGCTACGCAGTGACCAGCGGTCAATACCCATTCGGAGCTAATGATGGAAGCTCCACAGTCATGACGACCATTCTTTTCGAGAGACAACTAAAAATTAAATAAAACTTATGTTAACAATTTTTGTAATAGGACTCGTAAAATAGGATGAGACATTAACGGAAATTTTAGGGAAGTAAATTAATGATGGCTCGTAGGTCTTTTCAAATAGTAAACTTCGCAAACTATCATATTATCTAATAGTAAAAGAAATTCTCTTGCTATTATTTAATAATTCCGTTTTTTTTGTCTGTTGAAAAAATACACTTTCTTTCATTAAAATAGATTTAAAAAGTATGTCTTTTTTAACACAATTAAAGTATGAAAAAAAACACTTTTTTAATGCAAACGCTTGAAATAATGAAACATTACGGCATTTTTTTCACACTTTTATTGCATACGTATAAATTTTTTTAAATTATTTTATAGTATTTATAGTATTTTGTTATTTGAGAAAAATTTGTAGGTTAGAAACTATCAAATACATAATCTTGTAGTGTTAGAAAGCACTGTCAAAATGTTAACATATCTGACAGATACTTCTGGGTGCCATACCAGGTGGACCTACAGAAATTGATCAATCAATGATATAATGTCAAAGATGGTTAACATTTTTGACAGAATAAAATTAAAGAAATACCTGGTAAGGTAGCTCCTCAATGTCAGTATCATGGCCTCCTACGATTCTGCCATCCACCCTAGGAACACGTGGCTTCACGTAATACCCTGAAAGAACATTAGGTAGACAATTTTAATGAATATTTTCATTAAACAAAAAAAGTTTCCGAATAAAACCAACATATTTTTTTACGCTCTTTCCGAATCTGCAATAAAAAATAGGAGGGTCCCATTTAAGATTTTTAAGTTGACTCCTTTTCCCGCCCCCCTGGGGGGCCATTTTGTCAGAATCTGATGTCGCCCCAAAAACTATGAAGGTTTTGATTCGAGATATTCAAGAACGTAATGTTATATGGGACACTATATATATAGAGTGTCTCTTAAATAGGGGGACATGGTTTAACCACAGATTCTCGAGGCTATAAAATAAGACGATTTAAATAAACTTGCTTCTACCGGAAAGTGTACCATTTAGTATTCTGCATCAAAGTTCTTCGGAAAAAAATAAATTTTGCTTATAATAACAGAACGCTTTATTACTGGATGATTTGGATGAAATTTGGTATGACAGTTTAAAGAGTTATAAGTCATCTTTTAAGATGATACATTGATACTAGTTATTATTAGTGAACCACTAGTATATGAAACTTAGGTGTCCCAACATTGATTAGACCGTAACTTTTTAATGGTTACGACGATAACGTAGTATTATTTTTTTTCAGAAAGATACATTCAATAGTAAACTTTTTTTTCTGTGTTTAATTTGTGATATCTGTTACGGTTCAGACATTTAATCTAGCAGTCTGTCCAAATATCAAACATCTAATTTTTAATGACAGTAATGAGTTGTCAATCTTCTCAACTTGTTTAGGAGTAAGCTAACATATTTATTCGTCTTATTTATAATAATGGTAGTAAAATACTATTAGGCCGAACAAACGGATGTTACTAGTTTCTGAATATTGCGAAGGAATTTTTTGACAACCCACAACCAATTGTTACTGTCATTAGAAATTACTTGTTTGACATTTGGATAGACTGCTAAATTAAATTTATTTTAAAAAAATTCAAGATGCAGTCACTCAGGTTTTATTATTTCTGTCTGAACCGTAACAGATATCACAAATTAAACAGAGAGAGAAAATTTTACTAATGAATGTATCTTTCTGGAAAAAAAAAAAATAATTTTACGTTATCGGAGCGGCCATTAAAAAGTTACGGTCTAATCAATGTTGGAACATCTGAGTTTTATTTACTAGTGGTTCACTAAACAAGTATCATCTTAAAAGATGACATAACCATACGAACCGTCATACCAAATTTCATCCAAATCGAATAAAACGTTCTGTTATTATAAGCAAAATTAATTTTTTTTTCGAAGAACTTTGAAGCAGAATACTGGCTAAATGGTACACTTTCCGGTAGAAGCAAGTTTATTTAAATCGTCTTATTTTAGCCTCAGGAATCTGTGGTTAAGCCATGTCCTCCTATTTAAGAGACACCTATATATATTATGACATAAATAAAGGGCTTTAAAAACTAAAAAAAACTTTAAAAACTAATAACTTTTTAAAACTTTGGTAGTCTATCGTAGAGTTTTATGGTCTAGTTTTAATATAAATGAAACGACACATGTTCTATTTCGGTACTATAGTGAAGAGTTTAAATACCCAGGCTCTTACGTCACTGAAAAAGGGGAACTGGATAGGGAAATTACTCACAGGATCCAAGCTGGATGAATGAACTGGAAGAAGATGACAGGAGTGTTGTGCGATAAAAGAATTGGAAGAAGGACAAAAGGAAAGATATTTAAAGTGGTAGTTAGACCAGCCATGATATATGGCAGTGAAACATGGCCAATAAAGAAAGTCCACAAAAAAAGGTTAGAAGCCGCTGAGATGAGAATGTTAAGGTGAATGATGGGAGAAGAGAAGATTACAATGGTTTGGGCATGTAATGAGGAAGGATGATGATTATGTTGGCAGAAGAGTAAGCGAAATGCAGGTGGTGGCTCGAAGAGGAAGAGGGAGGCAAAAAAAAGGTGGAAGGATTGTGTGTTAGAAGATTTTAGAGAGAAAGAGCTGTGTGAGGATGTTGCATTAGATAGGAATGAATGGAAAAGGAAAATAAGGAACAGCGAGCCCAAACTAATAAGGGAAAAGCTGAAGAAGAAGAAGAAGAAGAAGAAGAAGAAGAAGAAGAAGGAGAAGAAGAAGAAGAAGTGGACGACCCCTTTTAAACACTACATAATTAAAATGTGTAAGTATACTTACCGAAGGCGATGGTACAGAGAGCTGCTAAGACGATCAAAACTTTCATTTTTGAAAAGTGATTGACTTCAATAATTACCTTCGTTTTATATCAAGTTGTAATTGATATCTTGTTACGATAAGATATTTTTTGTGAAAAAATTATTATTAGCACGTTAGTTACTACGTTACTGGAGATTTATCTGCTTTTTAATCTCTACAAGCGCAAGTGAATTTTTTTCTTTTACTTCGACATTATTCTCAGACCGCTCATATCATGTTTCGACACAAATTTTATATTCTATACAAAGTGTATTACAATGTGAGTTACAGACAAAGAATTAAAGAAAAATTGTATAAATGGTAGCTAATGTGTTCAATTTAGTAACATATTTTGTAAAAATATTATTTTTCATTTCTAAAGTTCAAGTGCTTTTGAATTTAAATTGTCCTTTATGTTTCTTATCTATTTTAAAAATTATCTATGTTTATTATTTACACCAGAGATTTATATAATATGATAACATACATGCAACTATTTATAAATATTAAAATTTTACTTTTTACCTCCCGCTACCCTAAGTAAAGGAGGTATAGGGATCGTGCTAAAATTTGCATATAGAGATATTAATGAATAAGCACGTTTTAATGTCCCCAGAATCCAATTTTAACATTTTTACAATGATGTCTATGGGTATGTATGTGTGGATCGTGTGGACACAATTACTCAAATACTATTATTCAGAAAATTTTGAATTTTATATACCCATTCTATACTAATGTGGAAAGAATTCATTAGTTTTTAGTGTATATCGGATAACTGGAAGTATCACTTATACAAGCTTTTAACAGCTTTTCTTGAAAAAATAAATCTGATGTGGCCAACACATGACCTCCCGCTAATTTCAGGTTAAAATAGCAGTGAGTTTTAAGTAAAGTATTATTTCCGGTTAATCGTTTGTAAATAAAATCTAATTTGTTGTCCAATAAATAGAAAAGTCTGTAATACGAAATTTTGGATTGTTTTATTGTTTTTCCTCAAAAATCTGTTAGAGCCCCAAATTAAGTACTACATCCGATTTATCATATATGATTAAAATCTAATATGTTGTTTCAAATTATATATGAATTTTATATACCAAATTTGAGAAGTTTTGGATCATATTTTAAAAGGCTTTAAGGAAAAATCGTCAAACACACACATTCTTATAAAAATCAGCATCATCTTCCAGGTGCTCTAAAACGCAATCTTTGTAAATTCTTCGCCGTACATGATCCATTTCGTAAATGTGGAGTTGTAAATTAATATTAATTTATGGTGCTGCAAAAATAACAATTAGCAAATTTAAAACAGATCATCCTGTATATCTAACATTAATGTATGATGGAAAATATTATATTATTTTTACAAACCTTAATTAAATATTTTACTATTATATTCTCCTTATCACGGTTTCATTATTAATTTTAATGCTTCCTGTCAGTGACATTTGTTTAAATATGTCAAAACTGTCATTAAAATTATGTTTTTGTTTGACGCATAGGCTAGGTGATACATGAAAATAAATTATATTATATATTCATATTTAAAGTTATTTAGAGTTATTTACTAAATGTTATTATCGTAGAATTGAAGATTGTACCATTACATTCAATTTTAATTAGTAAAAGTTGCTAAAAAATTATATTCAATGAATTTTTTACAAGAAAAACTTTTAAAAGCTTGTATAAATGATACTTCCGGTTATCCGATATACACTAAAAACTAATGAGCACTTCCCATATTAGTATAGAATGGGTATACAAAATTTCAAATTTTTCTGATTGCTAGTATTTGAGTAATCGTGTCCACAAGATCCACACACACACACACACACACCCACACACACACACACACACACACACACACACACACACACACACACACACACAAACATACACACATACATACATACCTACAGACATCATTGTAAAAATGTTAAAATCGGATTCTGGGGACATCAAAACGTGCTTATTCAATAAAATCTCTATATGCGATTTTTAGCACGATCCCTATACCTCCCTTACCTAGGGTAGCGGGAGGTAAAAAATACATTGAATATCATTTTTCATCAACTTTTACTAATAAAAATTTATTTTTCCTTTTCTATTTCATATTTACCCCATATAAAATACATTATAAGAAAAACTTTTTGATACTTCTCTGCTCGTAAAGTTTAAAAAAAAAAAAATTTGGCAACTGTGGGTTTCAAATGATGGTGACATAGCTGATGCAAGTGATAACGTTAATGAACTGGACGTTTCTGTGAGAAACTGAACCAAAAGAAGATATTGTATTAAATATTTATAATAAGTGCGTAGTCTCATAATATTTTTGTTATAAGAGTCCAGCTCTGAGTATGGCAGTGACAGCATTCACAGTGTTATTTATGAAGGATGGATAATTTTGTTTCTTTGTCAACTTAAGAGAGAGGCATTTCGAAGGTTTATGGCGATGAAACAGAGTATATAAGATTGTACCGAAACGTCGGTTATGTAAGAAAATACCTTAATGCTGTCTGATCTAATCAAAGTATCACATTCAAGAAATTCTTACAAATTTACAGGGAAATATTTTGTGAACTACCAGAGCTTTAAGAAAAAAATATTTGTATTTATGATTAAATTATTTTGCTAATTTATTGTAAGTTATTTTTTTTCCTGCCCTTGATTGAAAGAAAATTTAATCTTCTGTAGTTTTCCTATCATTTCTTGATTTATCATTATTTAACATATCAAGTAGTAGGTACTTGAAATAAGAAACATCACGCGCATATTTCATAAGTTTATTTATTTAATTAAAATTAATAACTATGAACTAAATTGATAAATCATCCAATCACGTGTAATTTAACACTTACGTAATAATTTGGTTTATTTGTGTAAATTTAGAATTCAAAAAATAATAGATACACATTTTGCTGCGTAAATATTAATATACAATATTTTTACATATTTACATAAGTAAATAAAATCAAGTCAACACCAAAAACGTATCCGTTATTTTGATTATCATATAATTATATCGCGCGTGCCTGAGTGTCTGGTCGCGAACCTGGGGGAACCGGGTTCGATCCCGACAGACGCCAAATATTTCCAATTTTAAATGGCACAAAAGTGACCCCTGTGGTGCACTCTCCACACCAGCTATGAGTGCCCGTGAGGTGACGCCTGGTAAGCGCCCACACGGTAAAATATATCGTCATCATTACCGATGTCTACATGTGTTGTAGATAGTGGCACACCCAGAAATGGGTAATATGCCGTGATGATATATTTATTTATTTATTTAATAAATTAAAAAATACATTTCACTATATTGAAAATTTGAAAATATACTTATAAACATTCTCTTTATAACCAAATAATATTACTACCAAGTTTATATCACTACCCATTTTTGAATTATTGCCCCAAAAGTCAATATACCCCACATTTAGATAAAAACTTCAAAATTTTCAAAAATCTAATTTTTATATATCTAGATACTTCTCAATGCACTGATTCCAAATTTTGAAACCGCAGGTCGATATCTCTTTTCGTTCTCGAGATATTTAGATTCAAAGTTTTGCTTAAAACTATCCATTTTTGGGTAATAACCCAAAAATGGGTCGAGATATGAATTTGGCGACAACACCATTCGATTATACGGGCAAAATTACATAAGTACACCAATTTTCAGAATTTTTGATCACCGCATACAATCTCTAAAGGAAAATAACTGAAAATGGCCAAAAATCGCAAAAATCTAAGGTGTACCCCTTACGATTTTTTCAGATTTTGGTCATTTTCAGGAGTTTTCAAACTTTTATTCATAAAAAAAGAACCGGTTGGACAAAAATTATGAAAATTGCTATACTTATGTATTTTTGTCCGTAGAATCGAATAATGATGTCGCCAAATTCATATTTCGACCCATTTTTGGGTTATTACCCAAAAATGGGCGGTTCTGAGCAAAATTTTGAATCTAAATATCTCGAGAACGAAAAGAGATATCGACCTGCGGTTTCAAAATATGGAATCAGCGCATTGAATAGTATTTAGATACATAAAAATTAGATTTTTGAAAAGTTTGAAGTTTTTATGTAAATGTGGGGTATATTGACTTTTGGGGCAATAATTCAAAAATGGATAGAGATATAAACTTGGTAGTAATATTATTTGATTGTAAAGATAATGTTACGTAAGTACGCAGTGTTTGAACAACTGTGTGAATTTTTAGAAATAAAAGTATTGAAATAAAAATGGATAAATGCTATAAAAAGTTCTTTTGAAAAGATTCTCTATATCCAATAAAATTATAACACGAGCATACTATTTTTTTACAAATTCCATACCAATACATCGAATTGACGGTAGGTCTTGTGCTGGCCACAACAAATTTATTTAATTACAGTGTAAAATTGAATTGACTAACTGAATAAAAAAAAGTTTAAATTTTAAGTGCTAGTGGTACAACTAACTTAACTGTTTAACTGTTCTACTATGCCAGATAAAGAAGTGTAGGAATAAATGATTCAATATCTAGTCGCATTAGCTTACGCACCATATAAAGAAGTGATCCAAATTTCACTCTTTCCCTCAACTTTCAATTTTAGCAGACAAAAAATAGCTGGGTGGTGTAAATCCGCATTGAAGCTTGCGGCAGAGTAAGTCCATTAGTTGCGTCCGAGACGCATTCATAGCCAGACATCACGGCTTCGCGAGGACCTATAGGTTTTTGATTACATTGTCAAGTTTCAATTTCGCGCAGACTGAGCCTGGATTATGTTTGCTGACGTCATCGTCAGGGCTCAGGACATACATACGAAGGATAAGTCGATCCCCAGACGATACCTACTCTGATTTAATTGTAAATAGTGAGTCTGGGTTCAACAATGGGTGAAAGTTTTAGAAATGACATAGAAAAGACGCACGGTTTTTAAAACGTCACAAAATTGACACTTTAATAATAATAATAATAATAATAATAATAATAATAATAATAATAATAATAATAATAATAATAATAATAATAATAATAATATCGCTTTTTTATATGAGTAATAATTTACTTTAATACAGTGGTTGGACTCAAAAAATTCATTTAAATACATCTCCTAATAACAGAGATTTCATTTTAGATTTAAAAACAGGCAATCTTTCATTGGATTTAATGGACATGCGTAAATAATTATAAATTTTTAATCCCAGTACATTAGCAGAATTTTTAGATTTGTTCAGCTTAACAAAAGGAATTCTCAACTATGATTTCTCGTGTTCATACTGGGTGTCCCATATAACATTATGTTCTTGAATATCTCGAAAACAATGCATCGTAACAAAAAGTGTGCCGAATCAAAACTTCATAGTTATTGGCCCCCTGACCCCCCAGGGGAGGCGGGAAAGGGGGTCAACTTAAAAATCTTAAATGGGACCCCCTATTTTTTATTGCAGATTCAGACAGAGCGTAAAAAAATATGTTGGTTTTATTCGAAAACTTTTTTTGTACTCCCAACAGGTGGCGCTTTTATTTTTATCAAATTATTAATAAAATATTAACCGGTTAATTTTTTTCTAGCAAATTTACATTTTTGCGATTAGAGCGTACAAAAAAATTTCTGAATAAAACCAACATATTTTTTTACGCTCTTTCCGAAACTGCAATAAAAAATAGGGGGTCCCATTTAAGATTTTTAAGTTGACCCCCTTTCCTGCCTTCCCTGGGGGGCCGGGGGCCATTTTGTCAGAATATGATGTCTCCCAAAAAACTATGAAGGATTTGATTCGGCACGCTTTTTGTTACGAAGCATTGTTTTCGAGATATTCAGG
This sequence comes from Ophonus ardosiacus, assembly GCA_943142095.1. Lineage (NCBI taxonomy): Eukaryota > Metazoa > Arthropoda > Insecta > Coleoptera > Carabidae > Ophonus > Ophonus ardosiacus. Next base: position 45,076,837 of record OW964831.1, on the reverse strand, counting down.
AACGTAATGTTATATGGGACACCCAGTATAACCAACCTGTGAGTTAACAGCGAATTTATTCTTAATTTGATATATACAGGGTATTATATTTTAATGGACCCAGCAAATATCTCGCTTATTTATCAAGTTAGTAATATCTTTCATATAACATGATTTATACAGCAACATGTAGGCTACTTGAGGGATGTACATTCATGATACCACTTCCGGTTTTTCAGTAATTAATATCAACTTTGAAATTTCAAATGGAACATACTATATTTTTTACAAATTTGAAAAGTACATCAAATTTGCTTTACAATCATGTAAAATAATCTATATGTTACATTATTAAAAAGTAAAATGACGGACACTTTTTTGAAATAAAACAATTAACTTAAACTTAACTTAAATTTTAACAAGATTCTGACAGTACTAGTGTGCCGATTATTTTCGAATACTTACCTTATCAAAAGATTATCGTAACTTAATGATCATTACAATGAAATTACGTTTATAATGATCATTAATATAATTGATACATGAATACAAAATGTTAAATTAATAATTAGAGGTTAAGTATCACTAACTTTCGTAGTCTGTCACGGCTGTTAATAAATTAATGGTAATGTTGGGAAATTTCTTCCTCATATATTTGTTTTGGACACTTTCAATGCAATTAATATAAATAGAGTAATAAGATGACCAACTTTGGTCAGAATAAATGCTGCAGGACCGAGATTTCGAGTAATTGTTACCACCTAATCTTCACCACAGTCGAAAGATTTACCCACATTTGCAAAAAACGTAACTTTAATCTCAATTTACTGGGAACCTGAGATTATTTCGTTAGAGTTGTTTTGTCCTGATTGTTTTGCTGTCTTCTATGGTAGACATATCACGATATTGCGATCTGATTGGTCCATTTCGCCACGCGGATGGGTAAGTGACTGACACTGACAAGGGTACGAATTGACTTAACGATAGTTTTTTGCTAGAACAACTTTATTAAAAATGTCTCATAACTTGACAGATGCGAAGGTTCGTAAAAAGCATTTTGGAAGTTAATAGCTTGCAAAACAAAACAGCGGAAGCTGTAGACATTAAAACAGATAATTGGATTATGGTATCAGTAGTCTGTTAGATGCTCGATAACAACTTTGATTAAGACAATGTAATTGCAATTAATTATCTTTACTGGAAATTTTTAACTTTGTCTACATGTACTTGTTATCTTACAAGGTACTACATTAATCTTTATATGCAGCCAGTAATTGACAAAGTAGAACATACTTGATAATTAAGTTATTCAAAGCAAAGATTTGAAACGACTTTTATTAATATTAAACTTTTTTAAAACAATAGTGTATTGTATATTGTATAACTAGTGCCGAAAGTTGGATATTTCACACTAGTGTGAAATACCCTTTCAGCACGTGTTGTACATGATACTTTTCTGACGACTACAATTTGTTGAATAGATATAAATTTTTAGGTTAGTTCAGTGTTGCCAGCGCTCGACGAACAAAATATGGCATGTACTCTATTACCAAAATTATCAAAATTATATCCAGTAAAATTGTTACACGAACATAGTACAATTTTTTACAAATTCCATAAAGAAAGTTTTTTGAAAAATATTCTATAAATCCAATAAAATTATCACATAGTAAATAAATACTCTAAAAATGCGTACACTTACGTAACATTCTCTTTACAATCAAATAATATTACTTCCAAGTTTATATCTCTACCACATTTTTAAATTATTGCTCCCGAAGTCAATATACCCCACATTTAGATAAAAACTTCAAAATTTTCAAAATTCTAATTTTTATGTATCTAGATAAATCTCAATGCGCTGATTCCAAATTTTGAAACCGCAGGTCGATATCTCTTTTCGTTCTCGAGATATATAAATTCAAAATTTTGCTCAAAACTGCCCATTTTTGGATAATAACCCAAAAATGGGTCGAGATATGAATTTGGCGACAACGCCATTCGATTTTATGGGCAAAATTACATAAGTACACCAATTTTCATAATTTTTGAACACCGCATACAATCTCTAAAGCAAAATAACTGAAAATGGCCAAAAATCGCAAAAATCTAAGGTGTACCCCTTACGATTTTTTCAGATTTTGGTCATTTTTGGGTGTTTTCAAACTTTTATTCATAAAAAACGAACAGGTTGGACAAAAATTATGAAAATTGCTATACTTATGTATTTTTGTCCGTAGAATCGAATGGTGATGTCGCCAAGTTCATATCTCGACCCATTTTTGGGTTAATACCCAAAAATTAGCAGTTTTGGGCAAAATTTTAAATCTAAATATCTCGAGAACAAAATGAGATATCTCCCTGCGATATTCCAAAATTTGGAATCAGCACATTGAGATTTATCAAGATACATAAAAATTTGATTTTTGAAAATTTTGAAGTTTTTATCTAAATGTGGGGTATATTGATTTTTGGGGCAATAATTCAAAAATGGGTAAGATATAACCTTGGTAGTAGTATTATTTGATTGTAAAATAAATGTTACGTAAGTGTACGCATTTTTAGAGTATTTTAACAACTGTGTGAATATTTAGAAATAAAAGTATTGAAATAAAAATGGATAAATGCTATAAAAATGTTCCTTCGAAAAGATTCTATATATCCAATAAAATTATAACACGAACACTTACAACTTCCATACCAAAAGTTCCTTTGAAAAGATTTTGTAAATCCAATGAAATTATAACATGAACATAAAAATAAAATAAATAAATATATCATCACGGCATATTACCCATTACTGGGTGTGCCAGTATCTAAAACACATGTACATATCGGTAATGATGACGATATATTTTACCGTGTGGGCGCTTACCAGGGGGGTCACTTTTATGCCATTTAAAATTGGAAATATTTGGCGTCAGTTGGGATCGAACATACGCTTTGTAAATTGCATTTGACAATTCCTTCTTTCTTCTTCAGCTTTCTCCAATAAAATAGTAACTAAGTGCTATATATCTTTAGGAAATGCTTCCTTTTTATCGAAATTTTGCGAAGAGAGTAATCTGTTTGGGCTATTTTGTTGAGATACCTTATGACAGGTCGAGTGAGAGAAGGACATCTATTGATTTACTGATTGGCGGAAGTGGAGAACTACTTCATTCCACGCCATTAGATTGCTCTGCAGCAAAAACGTGCATCATCTCCCGCGCCGGCACACATGGCAAATAAAAATGTTTTACTTCTGCTGGAAATCATTAACTACCAGCTTTTATGATGCTTTCTTTTTACATTTGTTGTTAAACGCATTGGTTATCTGTTGCATCGTAAACTGTTATACGCGACAGTTATGGCAATATTTCTATTTCGTTTACAGTCTTGATAAACTAACGGAGTAATCCTTTATAAAATGAAAGTTTTACATTTATAGCTCCAATAAATAATAAGTACAATATACGCATATCTTCGTATTCATAGATCTGCAGTGAAATCAAATAAGTTAACTGTGTTTATTAGAGCTTTTGTTTGATTGATGTTTGATAGACTCCACATGGTTTTAATAACGTTTACGACCACATAAATAGATATATTTTGTTTTTTAATGTTATTTATATTATTGAGCATACGAGCCCTGCGCCAAAAGAATTCGCCCGCATCTATTTATTAAAATTTTTTATATAAAAGGAAATTGTTTACACTTATTCAATAATTATTCCTAAACTTGCTTTTATGTTATTAGAGTTAATAAAATGCTTACATAAAATGCGCCATCATAATTAATAAATGTGTAGCTACCTTGTAAAGGCAAGGGATGTAGGCGAATTCTTTTGGCGCAGGGCTCGTATTAGTTATCAAATAGCGTTTTTATATTTTATATTATTTATATTTATATATTTAGTTTTGCACTCAAAGCAGTTAGTGACGTTATGCCCGACACTAGTTGTTGTTACAACATATGCATATCATATTTTAAATAAAACATGTTGTAAAATGCCGGCAGTATGGCAGTGTGGTTAGAATGTCAGCTTTGTGATCGGCAAGTCCAAGCAGGCTACACAGCAGCGATATGTTGGATGGGTGAACGCTTAGAAACAAAAAATTATCACACTGCGGCTTGGTGCGCCCGGCACCCTTACACCGAAAGGTACTAAAAGGGTTAAAGATTATATATATATATATATATATATATATATGTTGTAAATTCCAGTGAAAGTTAGATAGTTGTTAAATGGAACGGTTATGTACAACCGTAACTGTATATTTGTATATATTTACAAACGTACGTTTCCCATAATTCTTCTACTATTAACAAAGTTAATCTCTTTAAATTCATTATATTTACGTACATTTTTTACAATTTAAAATATATGAATTTGTTATACACACATACACACAAGGACGTCATAGTTAAAATGTTATAATCTGATTATAGGGACCTTAAAATGTGCTTATCCACTAAAATCTGGATATGCGATGTATAGCATGGTTTCAATATCTCTCTTAGCGAGAGATAAAAATCTGATGTGGCCAACACAAAACCTACCGCAATTTAATTTTTATTAAATAAAATACATACCTAAGTATTTATTAATGTTGCAGACTGCTCCATGGCATATAACTATTGCTTTATTTACTATTTTCTTTTTAAAATGTCACTATGAAGTGACTAGTTTTTGACAGTGACTTAATTATTATTAATTTAAATACATACCTACATATTTACTAATGCTGCAAACTATATAAGTTCCTTTGCATATAGGTAACATAAAACTATTGCTTTATTTACGATTTTCTTTATTATTTAATGTCACTATTATTATTTTGAAGTGATTCGTTTTTTAACAATGACGTTTATCTGCCAGTTACATTCATTTGAAAAATGAACTGTGTAACAAAGGAATTGTATTTATCTTAGGCTTCAGGATTAAAAGAAAAAATCTGATGTGGCCAACACAAAACCTCCCGCTATTGAATTTTTATTAATTTAAATACATACTTACGTATTTACTACCGCTGCAAACTGTTGCATTGTAGAAAACTATAGCTCTTTTACTATTTTCTTTTTAAAATGTCACTATTATTAATTTGAAGTGATTAGTTTTTTACAGTGACATTAACTGTCAGTTACATTCATTTGAAATATGAACTGTGTAACAAACGAATTATTGTGTTTATCTTAGGCTTCGCGACTAACAAAAAAAAATTATTTTTAAATTTATGTGTAAAATATATAGAAAAAGTATTAATGTATTCCAGTAGAAAATTCAATAATCTTTAATTTTCATAAAACATAAAATGCGAAAAAATGGCATTTAATGGTATTTTTTGAAGAAAAACCATTATGAGCTTCAGGTAAAGTGCCATTTCCGGTTATCCGATTTACACCAAAATCTAATGGCTTCTTTTCATATTAGAATGGGATGGAAATACAAGGTTTCAGAATTTTCTGAATGATAGTATTTGAGTCAGAGTGAAGACAAAATCCCTACACATACACACACACATACACACATGCACACATGCACACATACACACATACAGATATCATCGTGAAAATGTTAAAAATGGATTCTAGGGAACTTAAAACGTGGTCATTTACTAAAATCTCGATATGAGATTTTCAGCACGATCCCTATACCTCCCTTACCAAGGGTAGCGGGAGGTAAAAAATGATTTTTAAATTTATCTGTAAAATATATAGAAAAAGTATTAATGTATACTTCAAATTCAATATTCTTTAATTTTCATAATGACAAAATGCGAAAAAAATTTAATGTTATTTTTTGAAGAAAAACCATTATAAGCTTCAAGTAAAGTGCCATTTCCGTTTGTCCAATTTACACCAAAATCTAATGGCTTCTTTTTATATTAGAATAGGGTAGAAATACAAGGTTTCAGAATTTTCTGAATGATAGTATTTGAGTTAGAGCGAAGACAAAATTCATACACAGACACACATACATACATACACACATACACACATACACACACACATGCAGACATCATCGTGAAAATGTTAAAATTGTATTCTCGGGACCTTAAATCGTGGTCATTTACTAAAATCTCGATTTGTGATTTTTAGCACGATCCCTATACCTCCCTTACCAAGGGTAGCGGGAGGTAAAAATGATAAATATAATATCACTCTGCGTTTTTGCAAAGGTATTAGTGAAATTTGACGCCCTGGAAGTTTCTTGTTAATGATATAAACATATTTGCGCTGAATACCATCAATTCGATTTATATATCTTAGTTTTAATACTGTAATTCTAACATTTTGCTTATTATTGTTTCAGAATCAGAACTATCCATTCAAAACGATTAAATAAACAATTAATCAGCCCCATTTGTACAAATTTGCCCATCAATTACAAATTTCAAGCTGAAACCACAACTTGTAAATCAAAGCAATGAACGACGTGTGAAGTACCCTCTTGAGAGATAATTTCCTACATTAAAGTAAAGCTCAAGAAGAGTGAGTGGAGCAAGACGAACGAGGAACGAAACCGCCAATTATCCAAGCGGCTGCGAATCCAGCGGGAACCAGTAGAGGACGTTCCAGGGATCGGGATGTAACGTCGGGGTGAAGGAGTCGTGCCCCATGCCCCTCGAGACCGATAGCGAGATTATCACTGGATAAGGATGAGCCCCACTCGAGGTTTTATTACCAAGATGCATCGATATCCCTCAAGATGAGGGAGATCAGGAGATGAATGATTATTTTAAGATTTATGAATTTTTTAACATAATTGAAATAATCAAGATTTGAGGACATCAACTACTCTCAAAGAAATATACAGGGTGTCTCTTAAATAGGGGAACATGGCTTAACCACAGATTCCTGAGGCTAAAATAAGACGATTTAACCAAACTTGCTTCTACCGGAAAGTGTACCATTTAGCCAGTATTCGGCTTCGAAGTTCTTCGAAAAAAAAAAAAATTGCTTATAATAACAGAACGCTTAATTCGATTTGGATGAAATTTGGTATGACAGTTCGTATGGTTATAAGTCATCTTTTAAGATGATACTTGTTATTATTAGTGAACCAATAGTGTATGAAACTTAGGTATCCCAACATTAATTAGACCGTAACTTTTTAATGGCCACGCCGATAACGTGAAATTATTTTTTTTTTCAGAAAGATACATTCAACAGTAAACTTTTCTCTCTCTGCGTAATTTGTGATATCTGTTACGGTTCACACAGAAAATAATAAAACCTGAATGACTGCACCGTGATTTTTTTAAAATAAATTTAATCTAGCAGTCTATTCAAATGTCAAACAACTAATTTCTAATGACAGTAACAATTGTTTGTGGGTTGTCAAAAATTTTCTTCACACTATTCTAAAATTAGTAACATCCGTTTGTTCGGCCTAATAATATTTTACTACCATTATTGTAAATAAGGCGATTACATTTCTTAGCTTACTCCTAAACAAGTTGTGAAGATTGACAACTCGTTACTGTCATTAAAAATTAGATGTTTGGCATTTGGGCAGACTACTAGATTAAATTTATTTTAAAAACTTAGCGGTGCAGACACTCAGATTTATTTTTTTTCTGTGTGAACCGTAACAGATATCACAAATTACACGGAGAGAGAAAAGTTTACTATTAAATGTATCTTTCAAAAAAAAAAAAAAAAATAATAATAATAATTTCACGTTATCGGCGTGGCCATTAAAAAGTTACGGTATAATTAATGTTGGGACACCTAAGTTTCATACACTAGTGGCTCACTAATAACAACAAGTATCATTTTAAAAGATGACTTATAATCATATGAACTATCATACCAAATTTCATCCAAATCAAATAAAGCGTTCTGTTATTATAAGCAAAATTAATTTTTTTTCGAAGAACTTTGAAGCAGAATTCTAGCTAAATGGTACACTTTCCGGTAGAAGCAAGATTGGTTAAATCGTCTTATTTTAGCCTCAGGAATCTGTGGTTAAGCCATGTCCCCCTATTTAAGAGACACCTATATAACAGAATAAATTTGACTTTGCCACGGCTTGAATCCGGGACCTTAAAATTGCCGGACGGAAACTCGTCGATGTCCTGTGGCGATACCACTAAACATTATCCCGTGACATCTTAACCTGGTTAATTAAATTTTATTAATTTGAAGTAACTAAGAATTTCGCTCATTTGCACATGCGTGAGCGAATTTTTCTTCAGGAGTGTTGTATAGCGTTTAGTTCAATCCTGCTATTAAATTATAGTAAAATGAAATACAAAATACCATAAACCATAACAAAAAATAATAAAATGTACACTTTATACTTAAAGTACTACTCAATAAATAACGATTAACGTTTCTTTTTAATAATTACTGGTGTGAGAAAGACAGCTATAGCTTTCTTTAAAAATCAAATGCAACTATACAAAAAACAATTATGACTTTTTGATACCACGAATTGCTTCAAAATTAAACGAAGTTTCATTTAAAAATATTTTAAAAAATTGGTTTATGGGCCCATTGAATGAAATGACTACATTTATATCGTAATACGTATTGACCTAAATATAAATAAAGAAATTAACTAAATATGTATTTAAATTTTCCATTTAAATTACCTAATTCATTAGATAAATTACCGAAATTGCAGGACAAAAATAATGACGCCAAAATATAGTAAAATTAAACAAAATAAGTTATTAAAATCATTTTCATATTTAAATTAACTACTTTTTACAAAATATGTATTATCTATTTCGGATTAGTTAAAATACTAAAGTAAAATTTGTAAATTATACTTAAATATTAGACATATTGTCTAATAAAATAATATCTAAATATAATTAGACAAAATTACAGTTCTTTATTCTGTGTAGTGCACTTCTAAAAAAATTAAAGTAAAGTTGTTCAACCGCGTTTCTTTCAGGTGATATGTCCAAAAAAAGTAATTAAAAAAGCAAAATGTAAAATTATGCATTCTAAACACTTTATTTTGATAAAATAGTAGGTTTATTTCCTTTCAAAATAACAAAATTCGTCACATATTCCATTCAACTTGTCTCTTCTATCTACATGTTTTGCACCTCCCTAGAATTCAAAAAGTCCCTATTATTCTAAAACTAAAATTACGCGGATTTTTCAAAAATTTCATATTAAATATAACTAATTATTTTTATGAACATATATAAAACTAACCTCTTTGTTGAACTAAGTTTTCTTTGAAATATAATTAATAAATCTTCATAGTTACTTTGATAATGACACGTGAGAGGACGCCAATGCACTTTCGCTCACTAATTTTACCCACCCGTTGCTACAGGAATAAGTTTAATGAATAAAACATAAGGTTTCAAGTTCAGTATCCAAGTAAGAAACAATAAGTTTCAATAGAAGGATTGAACAAATAATATTGTCTATATTTCTTATCTATTGTATTATTTAATATATTATCAGCAGCAATGAAGGTGAATATGAAACATTTATAATACCTGAAGTATTGTGAATCAAAGTTTAATTTGCAAAAATAAATACAATGCATTTGTATTTTGATATCTACCTGGAATTTTCAGGTTATGAGATATTAATCTTATTTATTATTAACTTAATTATAGTGTCTACTTATAAGATTATATTTGTCATTCATTTGTACATAAGTACACTGGTATTTCCAAAAATTCAATGGGCTACTTGCGTGGTACTGAAAATCTGATTTCTATCACTATATACGTAATGTTATGTTCAAGAAAATATATAAAATATAAATTTTATAAAAAAAAATTATTTGTTTTTTAGTAAATTAAGAAAGAAAATTTTCTGTGACGTCATTATATTGAATTGGAACTGTATAAAAATGTAACGTATAGATGGCATTACGTGCGAGAAACTTTTAATTTGAATTTGGCATTAGTTAATTTTTCTCTCTCTCTGGGCTCTCAAATATATTAATTACTTCACAAATAAACACATAGGTAGTTACATGTAATTTAAAATATCGATATCAAAAAGGCAAGCTAAAATACTAACCTCCAAACTATTGCTGAAACGTCAAACAGGAGATCTACATTACCCGTACAAATAAACGCTATGGCTTTACGACCATTCGTTGGTGCGGCGTAATTCTACGTCATACATGGCAGGAATTCAAATAATCAAATTTCATTATTTTTTTCTGGCTAATTAATAAAAATTTTGTCAAAAGAAAAAATATGGGTAGCAAGTTTTTACCTGCTCTTCAAAAATATTAAATAAAAAATCTGATGTGGCCAACACATGACCTCCCGCCAATTCCATGTTTAAAATAGCAGTGAGCTTTAAGTAAAGTATCATTTCCGGTTAATCGTTTGTAAATAAAATCTAATTTGTTGTCCAATAAATAGAAAAGTCTGTAATACGAAATTTTGGATTGTTTTATTGCTTTTCCTCAAAAATTTGTTCGAGCTCCAAATTAAGTACTACATCCGATTTATCATATATGGTTAAAATCTAATATGTTATTTCAAATTATATATGAGTTTTAAATACCAAATTTGAGAAGTTTTGGATCATATTTTAATAGGCTTTAAGGAAAAATCGTCACACACGTACATTCTTATAAAAATCAGCATCATCTTCTAGGGGCTCTAAAACGCAATCTTTGTAAATTCTTTGCCGTACATAATCCATTTCGTAAATGTGTAGTTGTAAATTAATATTAATTTATAGTGCTGCAAAAATAGCAATTAGCAAATTTAAATCAGATCATCCTGTACATCTAACATTTATGTATGATGGAAAATATATTATTTTTACAAACCTTAATAAAATATTTTACTATTATATTCTCATTAACACGGTTCCATTATTAATTTTTATATAATTGCTGCCTGTCATTGACATTTGTTTAAATATGTCAAACCTGTCATTAAAATTATGATTTTGTTTGACGCATAGGCCAGGTGATACATGGAAATAAATTATATTATATATTCGTATTTAAAGTTATTTAGAGTTATTTACTAAATGTTATTATCGTAGAATTGAAGATTAAACCATTATATTCCATTTTAATTAGTAAAAGTTGCTAAAAAATGATATTCAATGAATTTTTTACAAGAAAAACTGTTAAAAGCTTGTATAAATGATACTTCCGGTTATCCGATATACACTAGAAACTAATGAGCACTTCCCATATTAGTATAGAATGGGTATACAAAATTTCAAATTTTTCTGATTGATAGTATTTGAGTAATTGTGTCCACATGATCCACACACACAGACACACACACACACAGACACACACACACACACACACACACACACACACACACAGACACACACACACACATACCTACAGACATCATTGTAAAAATGTTAAAATCGGATTCTGGGGACATCAAAACGTGCTTATTATATAAAATCTCTATATGCTATTTTTAGCACGATCCCTATACCTCCCTTACCTAGGGTAGCGGGAGGTAAAAAGTTACACAAGTAGCCCATTTCTAATAAAAAAATAAAACTATAAAAATTGTTAAATTTATTTATTTATTTATTTATGTATTAATCGTTTCAACAGGATACTAGATCTTAATTACAGGATGAATATTTATTATAAAATACTAAATAATAATATGACCAAGTAAACGTTACAATAATAATGCCCAATTGCACCAACATGAAATTAATTTTAATCACGTTTAATATACGTTTAATAAAAAAAAAAATACAAATCGAAATTTTGACAACAATATATTATAATTAATATGACATTTCATTTCGATGTAATATTGTCAATTTAAACCGTGTTTAATATTTAAGATACGTTGGTGCAATCGGGCATAAGAAAACAAAAATTTGAAATTATACAGGGCGTTATGTAAGTAAGTGTACGTTGCTTAACCTATGGTAGAACCACGATTTAAAATATACTAGTTGTGCCACTCTGCACAAAACGAGGGTCCAAAGCGATACGTGTTTCTTCGTTTTTTCCGCTAGAGGCGCAACGTGAGAACGACCCAACTGACACTTGTCTTTTGCATGTCATTTTGAAAATATTACATGTTATATCTTATAGAAAGGTAAATAAAACAGGTTTTGAAGTACATATTCGTATTATATGTAATGTAATATAAGTATTTTGTTGAAAGATATTGCAATTAATGCATAATGAAAAGAAAATTAAATAGAAAATGTGTCATTCCTGGATGTGAAACCGATTACAAGAAATCCACTGAAAAAGAATGTCTGTTTTCTGCTCCGCTCGATATATCACTTTTAAAAAAATGGCAATGTGCAATTAGTAGAAATGATCGCGAATTAAGATTGAATGATGTTTGTCGAAAACATTTTCGGGAAGAAGATATTATTACCGAAATATGGAAGCGTACGGTTCTATCAATTTATTTAGTTTTTCCAATTTTAAATTCTAACAATGTACCTATTGATTCAGGTTTCCATTAAATATATAAATTTATATTAAAAATGAATTCATTATGCATTTCATTTTTTATATTTTATATAAAAATAGTTTGCTGTGGTAGGGTCGTTCTCACGTGGCACATTTAGCGGATTATTCAAGGAAACACGTATCAAGCGGTACCGTCAGAAACGATGAAAAACATGACAAGTGGCATTACCAGTATATTTTAAATCGTGGGTAGAACTAATCCCATAGATAGTAAATCTGGCAATAATTTTTGTTTAACATGATTCCTACAAGAACTGGAGGCCTTTAAAAATTGCCAATCACGTCATAGTTCAAAATTTTGTAAAAAGTAAAAATCAATGTTTTATCTGGAAAAACTATTGATTGTCAAAACTGACGTTAAACATTTTTTTTATCATAATGATAATAGGCGAGTTTCTTTATTCACCGATGAGTAGTGCGCATTAATGCGCATGAATCGTAAATTCATCACACCGTTTCGTTATTCACTGCTGAATTGCAGATGAAATTCATCATACCGTTTCTAATTACCGCGCACTATCCATCGTAAATTCATCGCATGCATCGGCTTTGGCTACCGATGGATTTTACGATTTCCGATGGATCGGTAGTGGGGGGGTCTAACGAAATGTTTTTAGGTTATATTTTTGACATTTCCGTTTGTTTCATGGTTGAAGGTATAAGATTATAGAAAAAATGCATGATTCAAATAAAAGAAAAAAACATATCTTGTTCACAACGGAAAGTAGATGGTTATAGACGTAGATATTTTTATTATAATTATGAATTCTACATCACTGCTGTTAATGCTATCAGATTCTTTATTGTTCGATGAAGAATCTGATGATTGCAATACAGCGACTGTCCTTTTAACTACACTTTTAACTATAAAAGTTTCCATATCTGTTAACTGGTGTGGTGGTTAACTGTCAGTTGATATTTAAGGTTAGGAGATTCATCGCACTTTTCAGCAACCCGTTTCTTTATTCGGTCGCAGCGGCTATCCATCGGATCCATCAGTTATTCATCGTGACGTCATTTTCAATTGCTGATGGAATTCAGCGCATTAATTGTTGCTGAATAAAGAAACTCGCCCAATTTCTATCATAATGAAGAGAAAATCTGTAACAATAATATGTATCATAATGATAATCCAAATCATAATAAGTATATTAAAACATAGAAGTAGAAAAGATATTAAATAACTTAACAATTTTCTAACTTCTATTAACAATTTTTATATTTAACAAAGTACCTAGTACTAACAGGAAAATTCTTAAGAGGAATGGTTTGTAATATTTCTATCAAGAGAGTGGTAACGTGGGGTTATTTCTACCCCAATACTACAAATTTCAATTGGATTCTTGTGAATGGGGAAGTTTAGTATGGTAAAAATTCTACATAACATACTATTTTCTCACAAATATAACACAAATGACTGCTGAAATTGAAATTAAAAATTAAAATTATTGCTCCATTTATTTATAATTAATATTTTTTGGGGAAACTATAAGTACGTCACAAGTCAGTTATGCGCAAACTCAGAGAGAACGGTGAAATCGAACCACTTGAACGTAGGTCGTAACAAAGCGTAAATGCGCTTCACTGGTAACCGCAACCTCGTACGTCAGTGTATAAGTCGACATACGTTGCGCCAAGCCTCTACCGACGTCATCACATCTTAAAATCGGCTTTTCCGGAAAATCTCAATGTTACATCATTTTTCAAGTCATTTCCAATGAAAAAAAAAATAAAAAAACTCGCTAAACTTCCCCATTCCAATCTAATTCGCCTCATAAAAGTGGGTTACTTACAATATTACCCATTACTGGGTGTGCCAGTCTGCATTGTACAGATATCATTAATAAGTCATTATGATGACTGTGTGAGCGTTTACCAGTCGTCACCTCACAGGCACTTGCTGCTGGAGTGGAGACTGCACCACAGAGGTTACTTTTTGTGCTATTTAAAATTCAAAATATTTCTTTTTGGCGTCGGTCGGGATCGAACCCCAAATTCGCGACAACACACGTGGCCACGAGATCCCGTAATCAAATATAGCACTACTAAATTAATAACCTTGTAATCAAGTGCTTGATTTTATTTATCTATTGCTCTTCCCTTATTATCAAAGTTAATCTATTTGGCATATAATAGAATTATGTTCTATAACCCTTATTTTAATAATTGAACAATGTAAAACAATTAATTATTATAAAAATCTAATCAAAGTACATACAAAGACTTTTCTGCTGATTAATAAGTTCACGCAAACTTTGTTATCTTTATAAGATATCAATTGCAATTTAATATAAAAAGGCGAGTAGCCGTGCTAAAGTCAATCATTTTTACGAAAATGAAAGTGTTTCTTGCTTTGGTAGCTGTCTGTGCCCTAGTCAGTGGTAAGTAATATTTAATGAATTAGAAAATAAACATATTTGAAACAAATTTTGCATTTTGGAATATATAAATTATATTTGTAAGCATATCAAATATATTACACTTAATATTATTACTTGGTAAATAAAAAATTAATACATTATTACATTACCTATTGGTGGGTATACGAACTAGTTTTTATTCGCAAATTTTGATAATGACAAAATATAACACCCAACAACTTTTGAAAAGTTATTTAGTAATTATTTTATAACATAAAATAGCTATTTATGTAATAAATTGCGAAATGATATAGTGTTTTAGGCATGCGATGTGAAATTTGTACGCACGAGCGTAACCGAGTGGTGCAACACGTCAAGTGCCTAAAACACTCATTTCGCAATGTATTACATAACGAGATTTTTTATAATAAACTTTTAAAACAGATTATTTATTCTCAAATATTAACATTTTAATTTGTCAAAATTAAAAAGTAGGCAGACGTCAGGTTCATCTATTCGTTGCTAAATGAAACACTTTGAAGCCTTAGTTCGTAAAAGTAACATTTTATGCATTAAAGTGTCACTTTTGCTCATTAAACTGTCATTTTTAAGTACTAGTGCTTAAAAATGTTACTTTATAGCAATAGTGCTTAAAAGTATTTCATTTAGCAACGAAAATGAAAATCAAAAAGTTATTATAAAACGCTAGTATAAAAAAAATTAATACATTTTAAATAAATATTAATACGTTGATAATAAATCTAAATGTGTCATGTTATTTCAGGGGCTAATATCAAGCCTTATAGGCGTGCACCTAGGCTCGATGGCAGGATCGTAGGAGGAAAGGATACCCCCATTGAAGACCTGCCATACCAGGTATGTCTTTGATTTTCTCCAAAGAATTCTTTAATATCTTCTAAAATCGCTTTATATTTTTTAACATTTACAATATAACAAAAGCAATTTTTACCTCGTGAGAGATCGACGGATTGTGTTAAAAAACATATATTGAGATTTTGATAAATAAACGCGTTTAAAAGTCCGAATTTGACATTTTTACAATTATGTCTATGGGTGTGTGTATACGTGTTTATGTATGTGTGAGTGTGTGCATGGATGTACTTCTATATTATTATGGAAAGAAGTCATTAGATTTGGAGAAGAAGAAAATGTGTATACTTACCTTTTTATATAGACTAATAACTGCCTATTTTCCTCAACCTTCTTCAAAATCCATGTTCTGTATTCATACTCCTTATGAAAAATTTCGTAAACATTTTTCATAGTTCTACCTATTAATTTAAAAAATAATCATCCTTTTTTGATCAACGATTTCTACTCTAATTTTGATAGTTTATATCTTAAAATATAGTCTAATTTATTCCTAGTATATTTTCTGATAACATTTTGAAGATTAAATTTTAAAAACCCTAATGCCCGGTTTTTCAGTGTCCGTTTGAACTTCATCTCAGTTGAACCTTGAACTTGAACCTGAACTATTTTTTGTTTCTAATGTGTATATTTGAACTAGTTCAGTTGAACTTCAAATAAATTGAAGATGTGCTGTGTAATTTACGCTCTTATTCAATTTTTTGATCATTAATATGTCATTTTGACATTCCGTCACTCCACGCTGTCATATTTAAGTATTATTCTTGAAGTAAAAATGGAAAATATTGATGGAAATTATAAGCTACAAATTTTTAGCTTGAAGAACTGGATATTTTGATGGATATGATATTAAAGAATGTAGAAAGACTCAAAAGATATTTTATAAGGGCAAAGAAAAGTGTTGGGAGGAAATTACTAATTAAATTAATTAATATAGATGTTCAAATTCTATAGTATTTAAAAATAAGTATGAAAATTAAAAGAAAGACTCAAAATAAAAATTTGTAAAACGAAAAGAGTTTTTTTAAATTTACTAGTGGTAGTCTTGTTATTCAAGTTTTAACTGCCATTCTGATTGATAATAAAATACAAGAATTACAGCAAAAAACCGAATGTTAAAAGTAACATGTGTTCAGGTGGCTCCGCTGAATTCTTGAATATTCATTAATATATTAATGTATTTTATATGTTTTTATTGACAATTAGTACGAGAACTTATTTGGTACAATTCCTTGCGGTACTAGCATAACTTCATTTCTTTAATCGATATCTTACAAAATAATCAAAATCATCTCGTTAAACAAACCGAATTATTCCAGGTCGTATCATTTTTGATATCCTATCTCGGTCCAGGTATTCGATAAAATTAACAATATTTTCATTCTTCATATTATTATTCTATTTATAATAGGCACCTTATTGTAACGCCAATACATATATGACAAGATATCAATGTCAGCAAAATATGTCAAAATTAATATATGAATTACCAAATTACTGTCAAAATATTCCACTGAACCAAAAATTCGATACTTAAGCTAGAAACGTTGGCGGTTCACGTTCATGTCAAATTTGAGCTGAGTTCAAGGTTTAATCCAGATTGAAAAACACTTTAAACCCTGAACCTGAACTTGAACCAAATTTTTGGTTTAAACCGTGACTGAAAAACCGGGCATAATAGAATAGAATTCACTAATCCAAATATAAGGATTAGCTTAAATTTTTTTGATAATCGGGCTTTATATTGCTATTCGCCTCATTCCGAACAAAGATAACTATCATTGCCAATAAAGTTTACCAACTATTAGTAATGCTAATAACTGTAATTGAAATCATTCGTATTAGTGGAAGTATAATAAAGTGTTAATATGGAACAATCATTAATATGAATATTGAATTTATAGGTGTCTCTTCGGAGAGGTGGTAGACACAACTGCGGAGGATCCATTATATCTGAGACCTGGATTATGACCGCTGCTCACTGCGTAGTAAGGTATATCCATTTTCTACATTTCTTTTAACATCTAAGTTCAAGTAACAAAACCTATTTGCATCTATTAACCTTAGGACCCTTAGTAGTTTAATCTTTATATCCTTTATCTTTAGTATTCTATCTTCTATTAAACAAAAATGTCATTTTTGTGGTTAGAGTGACTGCTGAAGTACTCTCCATCCGTGCTGGCAGCAGCATCATAGGTGGCGGTGGTTCCATTCACCAGGCTATACGGGTCATTACGCATGAACAATACGACAGCGGGACCATCGACTACGATTATGCTCTCATCGAAGTTGACACTCCCTTCCCTATTGGTCAACCTGGATACCAGGCCGTCCCATTGGCTGACAAAGAACCAAGAGCAGGATCGTCCTGCATTGTTTCTGGATGGGGCACCCTCTCCGTAAGTTTTACATAATATTTTTGTTTGTTTCAATACGCAATTTCGGATTAGATCTATACTGGTTCGTAACTGGAATTATTGAAGACTTTGTTAAACTTCATTTTAGATAGGAATTTTTAGAAGGTAACTGCGCGTCTTCTGGCTATTTACTGCTCATCTAGTTCTCTTACTGCTTTGACTAATTCCAAACTGGTTAGCGACCACAGTCAAAATTCCAGTTTGAGATTTTTGGAACACCACGTTAAAATGCGTTTGCCTCGGATAGTTCTGAATTGGCCTCTTTTTTTATTTTTTATTATTGTCGGGAGGTGGTTCATTCTTGCCCCTGTACTGCGACCTTTCTGGTCTATTGTACCCTCCGTGTTTTCCTCCTATTCTAGGAGCCCTGTATGTTTTGTAAACTCCAAGATTTTCTTTAGACTAATGTCCTTTAGTGTCTCAGTGTGCAATTTCTTTGCTCCTAAAATACTATGTCTGCTTGCCATAAATGCTTCGCAGTGACATATTAAGTGTTCAGGGGTTTCATCCTCCTCTCCACATCCTCTGCATGTTGGTTCTTGTTTGAGGCCCAACCTATGCAAATGTTTATTTAATTGACAGTGTCCTGTTACCAGTCCTGTTATTAGTCTGACATCTTGCTTGCTCATTACAAGTAAGTTGTCTGTTCTTTTCTTGGATGGCTCATTCAGGGAGAGCTTGGAATGTCTTTGGCCTGATGTGGCTGTCCAATGCCGTTTGTGCCATTACCAAAGCAAAGTATTAAGTTCTTGCTTAACCGTTTGCGCAGTTATTCCTATAAAAGGTATATTTGTCCCATCTTTTGCAAGATGGTCGGATGCCCGGTTTCCTTCAATTTCTGAATGCCCGGGTACCCATATCAATCTTAATTTATTCCTCGCTCTTAAGGCAATCAACTGTGGATATAGTCCAGAATTAGTCCTGAGCCTACCTCACACGAGTTTAGTGCCTTAAGTGCGGCTTAGCTGTCTGTTACTATGGAGATTCTTCTATTGTGGTAGTTTTTTTCCAATAGTAATTGCACGCTGGTTAAAATTGCGTGTACTTCTCCTTGGAATACTGTTGCATTTGTCCCAAGTCCAACCGATTGATTGTGTCTTAGTCCCTTTGCCCCATGTATTCCAGCTCCGGTTCCATTGGTTGTTTTGGAGCCGTCTGTATAGATGACTATGTCGTCTCTTTCCACTGGACTTTGAGAGGTGTTCCCATGCATCCCTTTCAGGAATTATTATCCTCTTTGGCCTCTTAGTTGATTGGTGAAATATCTTTTAGCTTTCAAGGTTAAAATATTCAGTTTCTAAATAAGTATGAATAAATTTTGTATATGAGTTCACCTGAGAAGAAGGATCTACTCTCTTATTCAAGTTTTGTCTTATAAGCATTTAATTTTCTAATTCGGCTACGTTTTATTGTCACAAAGTGGTTAATTTTAGCAACTGGTTAAAATTTAGGAAGTATTATAAATTTGAATTAATATAGAGCGACATCTACTTTCAAAAATGTCATCAGTTTGGTACATTGTAAAGTTTGATTGTTTCCACAAAATCGTTCTTTAAAAATGACTAATTAATACATAATTGTTCATCAATGTTTATTTATCTTTTATTTAATACCCAGTAAATAATTTTCTAATTTATACAAATGTTTAGCAGTAAGGACGCCAGAAGGTTTATTATTATTATTAAGGTTGTTATGCCAAAAGTTCTTCATTTACTATCTGTAGGTACAGATGATTAGATAGCTATAATTCCATTTTTTTTTTCTTATTTCAAATCTTGATAAAATTAATCACAAATTTGAAGGATTGAGCCATCTAATTTTAACAGTTATTGTCCTTGATTTCATTGTTTTTAAAGTTATGATTGATACGTGTTCCTTTGAATGTTCGCAAAATGTTTTACATATCAATGTCCTTGTTTTAGCCGACTTTTTTACAAATAATTTTTGATTACATATTGTTATTTGGGATTGGTGCGCCCTGCGTCTGCATTAAATACATAAAATATTTAGACAACGAACAAAAAAAAAAAACTCTAATCAGAATCAGTTTAAGAAGACATATACGCAATATGGTTTTTTTATTTTAGTCTGGTGGACCAACACCTACCCAACTGCAAAGCGTAGTTCTACCCATTGTTGGACGTGGCGAATGTAATGACAAATTGGGCGCTATCACGGACAGGTTAGTAAATATTAATAATACCGGGAGTTTATTTTATCAGTAAACATAGGGTATATCATTGCCATAGTTACCTCATGAATGTTTGACAGCAATGTATTGAAGCGTTTATTTTATGAGTAAACATAGGCGTTTAACATGGGAAGTTGTATTTTGTAAATACAAAGTGTCCGCCTAATAATCAAACCATGTTATTGAACATGATAATAGTACATTACATTTTGTACATTATTTAATATGAACTGCTTTAATAATATTACAGTAAAGTACAGAAATTGTCAAATAAATAATTGTTTCACTTTTTTACTATGTAATATGAAAAGCTCTACAAATGTCTGCGGTGGCGCAGTGGTTATAACAGTGGCGTCTGAATTTTTTGGTTGGGGTTCGATTCCCCGTTGGGCTAATTATTTTAATTTTTTTTTTTACATAAAAATTGTTGAACTTTTAAAAATCAATTTCCATATTACAATCATTTAAAAATAATAATTACATTGTAATAAATAAAGAGAAAATAATTGAGAATAATTGATTACAATAATCAAAATATTGATACAATAACAATGCATTGTATTTTCTTTTGATATTAATAAAAATAACTGAAATATAATAAATTTGAGTACTTATTATGATTTTACTGTATTTATCAAAAGAAAATACAATGCATTGTTATTGTATCAATATTTTGATTATTGTAATCAATTATTGTCAACTATTTTCTCTTTATTTATTAAAATGTTATTATTATTTTTAAATGATTGTAATATGAAAATATGAACTGATTTTTAAAAGTTCAACAATTTTATGTAAAAAAAAATAATAATTATCCTAACGGGGAATCGAACCCCAACCAAAAATTCTAGACACCAATGTTATAACCACTGCGCCACCGGAGACATTTGTAAATCTTTTCATATTACATAATAAAAATTGAAACAATTATTTATTTGACAGTTTCTGTAATTTATTGTAATTTTTGCAATATTATTAAAGTAATTAATATTAAATAATGTACAAGATGTAATGTACTATTATCATGTTCAATAGCATAGCTTGATTTATTGCCAGACCTTTGTATTTATCAAAAACTGGTTCCCATGTTATACGCCTATGTTTACTCATAAAATAAACACTTCAATACATTGCTGTCAAACATTCATACCGTAACTATGGCAATGATATAACCCTATGTTTACTGATAAAATAAACTCCCGGTATATGTATAAGTAATTGACCGAGAAATTGATAGGAGGGTGAGTGCGGGATGTAAGGTAATGGGTGCTCTGGGTACGTTTGCTCGTAACATAAACGTATCAAGAGAGGCTCGATTAAGTGTATATAATGGAGTGCTGGTGCCTGCTTTGATGTATGGAAGTGAATGTTGGGCATGGACTAGAAAGCATAAAAGGAGAGTGACTGCCATGGAAATGAGGTATTTACGTGGTATAAAAGACGGGATCGCGTGAGGAATAATTTGGTGTATGAAGAATGTATGGTTAGGAAGAATGTTGTTAAGAGAGTTGGAGTGAGTCAGTTGAGATGGTTTGGTCATGTGGAGAGAATGACTTGTAACACGCATATATGTTGGTAAAGTTGAGGGTGTTCGATTGCGTGGCCGTCCAGTGTGTAAGTGGTTGGATGTGATTGGTAGTGTTTTGAAGGAGCGTAAGTTTCCGAGTGGAAAGAGAAGAAGGCGAAAGAAGTGTGCCTGGATAGGAATGTGTGGTGAACGATGATTGTTTTGTAAATATTGTGGTGTGAAGATGTATGGCTAGTAAGAATATTTTATGAGAATGGAGAGACAGCTGAACTTTTATGTGGACGATGTGAACGAAGTATGTTTGTACAGGAATATGTGGCGAAAGATGATTTTTTGTGTAACTATTATTTTGGTCCGGATGCGGTTATTCGCTACCGAAAATCGGTCACATTAATATGTTTCTCTGCTCTTATGTATGAATACGTTTGTGAATGTGGCTGAGGTGAAAGAAGTGTGCATGGATAGGAATGTGTGGCGAAGGATGATTGTTGTGTAACTATTATTGTGGTCCGGATGCGGTTATTCGCTACCGAAAATCGGTCACTTTAATATGTTCTTATGTAGGAATGCTATGATGATTTTGGATAAGGCGAATGTATGTATATAAGTTCTTTGGCAAATCTAAAATTAATTGAAAAAATTGGAAAATAATCAGTCAAGCAATTACATATAAATTATATATTTTCTGGCCTACATTTGAACTGTAACAACAGTCTTCTTCAGGGCTCGAAATGAAGAAGACTGTTGTTAAAGTTGAAACGTAGGCCAGGAAATAAATAATTTGTGTGACTCTTTGTCTGATTATTTTCCAATTTTTCCATTTTGCAATCAGTCGATCATCGTATCAACCACTAAAATTAATTATTTTTTAAAATTTTAACATTTAAAAATTTATTGAAAAGTCTTTCAGATAGAAAGCAAAAGCTAAGGCTTCAGTCTATATGTGTGTTGTTCTTGCAGGATGTTGTGCGCTGGTGTACCCGAAGGAGGTGCGGACTCTTGTCAAGGAGACTCTGGTGGTCCATTGGTGTCCGGCGGAGCCCTAGTTGGTATTGTATCCTGGGGTAATGGTTGCGCCTGGCCTAACAGCCCTGGCGTCTACTCTAATGTTGCCAATCAACGTGAATGGATTCGTGAACAGTGTGGCGTCTGAATATTAATAAATTTAATTTTAATAAAGCAATGTATATAATTTACTACTTGTGCATTAAAACTTATAAAATTATATGAGAAATCTATTTTCACTCCTGAAAAAAATGCAAGTAAAATGTCAGTAATGTTGCTTATGGACGTGAATGGATCAATGAACAAAATTGCACCTAAATTTTAATACTGTGATGCATTTAATTTTAATAAAGCAATATACAGGGTGTCCCATTTAAGGTACGAATGCATTGGTATCTCGAGAACCGTAAGAGCTACGAGGTTGGTTAAATTAGACAAAAGTTGCCCCATTAGGAGGCTATTTTAATGGTGTTTTGTTATTTGCGAAAAAATGCATAGGTCACTAGATACAGGTGAAAATGTAAATTTCGCGATTTTCTTTTTTTGCTTATAACTTTGTTATATAAAATAATACGAGATTCTGGTTTGCACTTTCTTAAGGCACTTTTGTATGGTAAATTTGCAAAAGTACTCAATTTTTTTTTATATCTAACCATTTACGAGTTACTGATAGCAACTTTTATTTTTCATATGGAGGTCATATTAAGCTATGGCATTTTTAAATATAGATGTTTTTTTAGCTTTACAATGATATAAAACAATAATAATTTATTTTTATAATTAACAGAAAAATTAATAAAAATTGTTATTTATACTAAAATTAAATTGAAAAAAGTAAATCGAAGACTGCTATGGAAACAACAAAGAACAAAAAAGTGCAACAATTGAATTTCTGAATTTTACTTAACAATAGTAGATTATTACGAGTAATAAAAAGGAATTTTTCTCTTTGGGAAAAATTTGATATGTTGAATTGATACATTCGTTGTCAAAGTTCGTTTATTACTCGTAATAATCTACTATTCGCGATGCAAGTTTAGACGTCAGCGCCATTAGTGAACTTGCTTGGAGGGTATTGACATATGTCAATCTCGTGTTTACTTTGTCATATTTTTGTGTAATTTCGCTTTATTTTTTAATTTTTATACAAACATAAGTTTATAGTAATAATATAATAACAATTACGATGTTATTGAATATTCAATGAAACTGAAATGATATAAAAATATCACAATGAAATTATTACATAACCTAGTAAGTAATACCTACCATAAAAGTTCCAATATCAATACTAGATAGCTGAAAACGACGCTTATATACAAAAGTATTGTATATACAAGCACTTAAATTTGTATAATAACACAAATATAAGAGAAATTACGCAAAAATATTACAAAGTACACAAGAGATTGACAGATGTCATTACCCTCCAAACAAGTTCACTAGTGGCGCTGACGTCTAAACTTGCATCGCGAATTGTCAAGTAAAATTCAGAAATTCAATTGTTGCACTTTTTCGTTGTTCGTTGTTTCCATAGCAGTCTTCGATTTACTTTTTTCAATTTAATTTTAGTATAAATAACAATTTTTATTAATTTTTCTGTTAATTATAAAAATAAATTATTATTGTTTTATATCATTGTAAAGCTAAAAAAACATCTATATTTAAAAATGCCATAGCTTAATATGACCTCCATATGAAAAATAAAAGTTGCTATCAGTAACTCGTAAATGGTTAGATATAAAAAAAAATTGAGTACTTTTGCAAATTTACCATACAAAAGTGCCTTAAGAAAGTGCAAACCAGAATCTCGTATTATTTTATATAACAAAGTTATAAGCAAAAAAAGAAAATCGCGAAATTTACATTTTCACCTGTATCTAGTGACCTATGCATTTTTTCGCAAATAACAAAACACCATTAAAATAGCCTCCTAAGGGGGCAACTTTTGTCTAATTTAACCAACCTCGTAGCTCTTACGGTTCTCGAGATACCAATGCATTCGTACCTTAAATGGGACACCCTGTATACAGGTATCTCTTAAATAGAGGGACATGGCTTAACCACAGATTTCTGAGTCTAAAATAAGATGATTTAACTAAACTTACTTGTACCGGAAAGTGTACCATTTATCCAGAATTATGCTACAAAGTTTTTCGAAAAAAAATAATTTTGCTTATAACAGAACGCTTTATACGATTTGGATGAAATTTGGTATGACAGTTCATATAGTTATAAGTCATCTTTTAAGATGATGCTTGTTATTATTGGTGAACCACTAGTATATGAAACTTAGGTGTCCCAACATTGATTAGACCGTAACTTTTTAATGTCCACGCCGATAACGTAAAATTATTTTTTTTTCAGAAAGATACATTCAATAGTAAACTTTTCTCTCTCTGTTTAATTTGTGATATGTGTTACGGTTCAGACAGAAAAAAATAAAACCTGAGTGACTGCATCGTGAATTTTTTAAAAATATATTTAATCCAGCAGTCTGTCTAAATGCCAAACATCTAATTTTTAATGACAGTAACGAGTTGTCAATCTTCTCAACTTATTTAGGAGTAAGTTAACATATTTATTCGTGTTATTTATAATAATGGCAGTAAAATACTATTAGGCCGAACAAACGGATGTTACTAGAAGAAATTTTTTGACAACACATAAACAATTGTTACTGTCATTTGAAATTAGGTGTTTGACATTTGGATAGACTGCTAGATTAAATTTATTTTTAAAAAATTCACGATGCAGTCACTCACGTTTTATTTTTTTCTGTCTGAACCGTAACAGATATCACAAATTAAACAGAGAGAGAAAAGTTTACTATTGAATGTATCTTTATGAAAAAAAAATTATGTTACCGGTGTGGCTATTAAAAAGTTACGGTATAATCAACGTTGGGACACCTAAATTTTATACACTAGTATTTCACTAATAATAACAAGTATCACCTTAAAAGATGACATAACCATATGAACTGTCATACCAAATTTCATCCAAATCGTATAAAGCGTTCTGTTATTTTAAGCAAAATTAATTTTTTTTCGAAGGACTTTGAAGCAGAATTCTGGCTAAATGGTACACTTTCCGGTAGAAGCAAGTTTAGTTAAATCGTCTTATTTTAGCATCAGGAATCTGTGGTTACGCCAAGTCCCCCTATTTAAGAGACACTCTGTATAATTTACTACTTGTGTATTGGTAATACCTACATAATAATTATGGGAAATCTACTTGCAGACATACTAAAATAAATGTGACAAAAGTGATCCCTGTAGTGCACTCTCCATGCCAGCAATGAGTGCCCATGAGGTGATGCCTGGTAAACACCCATACGGTAGAAATATGTCATCATCATTACCGATATCTGGGTCCAACGCAGATTGGCACAATCAGAAATGAGTAAAATGCCGTGATGATATATTTATTTTATTTATTTATAAAATAAATGTGAAATTTCTGTAGTTTTTGAAATTTGCAATCAGACAATAAAATCAACCTTTTAAATTATTGAAAAATCTTGCAGAACACATAATACACTAGGTATAATATAATCTTTTTAGTTTCCGTTTCAGAATATTTTATTAATTCCAACATTTCGGCACCATTAACTGATGCTTTCTTCTTCTTCTTTCCTCAAGAAGGCATCAGTTAATGATGCCGAAACGTTAGAACTAATAAAATATTACAGGGCGAAAACTAAAAAGGTTGTATTATTCCTAGTACAATCTTTTATTTTTAAAGTTTATATCTATAACATAAATTGCTGCCTTCTTCAGGATACAAAAATATGTAATAGCAGAACAAAGCATTACAGTAAATAAGGAAATAGGTAATTTATAACATGCACAACTATCGTCCTTTTAACATTCGAAGTTTAAGTTAGGATGTTCAAATGAGGTGGCCTTAAGACCTAGTGTAAACGCACAGATACTCACTTTATCATCTCCAATCTTTAAAACACAAATTTGTGTTTTAAATATAGCACTACTAAATTAATAACCATGCAATTAAGTGCGTGATTTTATTAATCTATTGTTCTTCTCTTATCATTAAAATTAATCTATTTGGAATATAATAGAATTGTGTTTTATAACCCTAATTTTAATAATAGAACAATGTAAACACAATTAATAATTATTAAAATCTAATCAAAGACACATACAAAGACTTTTCTGATGATTAATGAATTCTCGCAAACATTATTATCTGTATAAGATATCTATTGCATTTTAATATAAAAAGGAAAGTAGCCGAACTAAAGTCAATCGTTTTTACGAAAATGAAAGTATTTCTAGCTTTGGTAGCTGTTTTTGCCCTAGTCAGTGGTAAGTAATATTAAATGAATTAGATAATTAATATATTTGAAACGAATTCTGCATTTTGGAATAAACAAATTATATTTGTAAGTACGAGCCCTGCACTAAAAGAATTCGCCTACATCCCTTCTCTTTACAGGGTAACTACACATTTATTAATTATGATAGCGCATTTTATGTAAGCAATTCATTAACTCTAATAACATAAAAATAAGTTTAGGAATAATAATTGAATAAGTGTAAACAATTTCCTTTTATATTAAAAATTATAGTAAATAGATATGGGCGAATTCTTTTAGCGCAGGGCTCGTATATCAAATATTTTACAAAAAATATTATTACGTAAAATTTATACATAAAAAATCTGTTGTGGCCAGCATAAAACCTTCCGTCAATTCGATGTATTTTGTACATATCCTATGCCAAAAGTTCCTTCAAAAAGATTCTATACATCCTGTATAATTGTAACAAGAACACACTATTTTTTACATATCCATACTGAAAGTTCCTTTGAAAAGATTCTAAAATCTAATAAAATTTTAATACGAATACGAACGTACATTATGTATTGCACTTAACACTTCCTCCTGCTTCAACTTTTCGCTATTTTATTAGAAGTCGCTGTTTCTTACTCTTCTCTTCTACTAATTCCTGTCCAAAGCACCTTCGTGGCACAGTTCTTCCTCTCTCAAATCTTCTGCTATACAGTCCTTCCATTTTCTCTTTTGCCTTTCTCGTACTTCTGGCATTATAAGTTCCTATCTTCCTAACTCTGTCACTTACTTTACTTTTAGATCATATACTTTCCACTTTGGTTTTGCACTTGACACTGTCATCTGTTAATTAGATTTTTTTGAATATATCTGTTTTTCATATTTTTTGCAAAGCAGACTGATTTTCGAAAGTTAATCTCTCTTAATCTCTCTATAACTCTATAAGAACTTCAAATAAGGGTACTTCCGGTTGACCAATTATAACCAAAATCTAATCAGCTCTTCATAGGGTTGTAAGGAAGAGGAATATGAAAGAATCATAATTTTTAGAATTGTAGTTTTGGACCAATTATAACCAAAATCTAATCAGCTCTTCATAGGGTTGGAAGGAAGAGGAATACGAAAGAATAATAATTTTTAGAATTGTAGTTTTGGAGTTATCGTCGGAGAAAAATTTGTCACATACACACACATACGGACAAACACACACACACATACAGACATCATCGTAAAACCAGTAAAATCGTATTGTAGGGACCTTAAAACGTGCTTATTCATTAAAAACTCACCACCGATTTTTTTGACCAAAGACAATACCTCCCTTACTGTCAAATTTTGATAAAGATAAAATATAACACCTAACAACTTTTGAAAAGTTATTTAGTAATTACTTTATGAATATGATTATTTTATATCTAACATAAAGAATAAATTAATGCGTTTAAAAAATATATATATTCGTTGAGAATAAATCTAAATGTGTCTTGCTATTTCAGGGGCTACTATCAAGTCATACAGGCGTGCACCTAGGCTCGATGGCAGGATCACAGGAGGAAAGGATACCAACATTGAAGAACTGCCCTACCAGGCATGTCTTTGATTCTGTACAAGGAATTCTTTAATGTCTTCTAAAATTGCCCAATAATTTTTAACATTTATAACATAAAAACAATTTTTACCTCATAAGAGATGTAGGGATCGTAGAAAAATCATATACCGAGATTTTGAAATAAGCACGTTTTAAGGTCCCTAGAAACTGAATTTAACATTTTTACAATTATGTCTGTAGGTCTGTGTGAGTGTGGATGTATGTATGTACCTATGTGTGTGTGTGTGTGTGTGTGTGTGTGTGTGTGTGTGTGTGTGTGTGTGTGTGTGTGAATGTGGGTGTACGGAACTTTTTAACTCTCTAACTCAAATACTATTATTCAAAAAATTCGAAACCATTTATTTCTATATTATTTTAATATGGAAGAAGAACTCATTAGATTTTGGCTAACCGGAAGTTTATTATATTTTAAATTTAATCGTAGATTGAAATCATTGAAAAGGTCTAAAATTTTTTGTTTGTCATTGAATCTTTCTTATTGTTTTATTAATTTAAAATTTAAAATTGTGGGTAAAATGTATATATCCATCAAAAATACCGCCAATCTTGTTAATGAATTGGAAGAATCTCTGACATTTAGGAACTTCCTCATACAATGAAAATAGGTATAATTAGAATTGTATGTGTGCAGAAGACAGACATATATTGTGCTGGCCACAACAGATTTTTTAATAATATTTTGAAAATTAAATTTTAAATACCAAAATAGAATAGAATTCACTAATCCAAAAATAAGGATTAGCTTAAACTTTTTTGAGAATTGGGCTGTCAAATTATTGCTATGCTCCTTATCCCGATAAAGGATAAACTACCTCTACCAATATAGTTTACTAACAAGTCACTGATGTTTAAATGTAGTGGTTACACCGTAACCCCACATCAATACGTGACGCTTAGTATTCTCAAAAAATGAGAATCTTTCAGTCTAACATTTGTGGAAGATAATGTGACCCAACGGGAGGAGTCCGCCATAGCTCAATTGGTAGAGCGTTGTCCCGGCAAGACAGTGGATCTGGGTTCAAATCCCGGTGGCTCACATTATCTTTTCACTCTTTCCTAATTTATATAGTTTACTAACTAATAGTAATGTTAGTAACTGTTATTGAATTCATTAATATTAGTGGAAGAATAATAAAATGTTAATATGTAACAATGAATAAAGTAAATGTTGTTGAATTTCTAGGTGGCCGTTCAAGGAGGTAATGGACACTTCTGTGGAGGTTCCATTATATCTGAGACCTGGGTTGTGACCGCTGCTCACTGCGTGTAAGGGTATATTCATTTTCTACATTTCTATTAACATCTAAGTTCAAGTAACAGAACCTACATTAGATCGTTAGTAATTAGGTCTTTAAACAGAAATGCCATTTTTGTGGTTAGAGCTTCTGCTGAAGCAGTATCCATCCGTGCTGGCAGCAGCATCAGAAATAAAGGTGGTTCAGTCCATCAGGTTGTGCAGGTCATTACGCATAAACTATACGACGTGGGGACCGCCGATTATGATTATGCTCTCATCGAAGTTGAAACTCCATTCCCCATTGGTCAACCTGGATACCAGGCCATCCCATTGGCTGACGAAGAACCCAGTGCAGGAACGTCCTGCATTGTTTCTGGATGGGGCACCCTCTCTGTAAGTTCAAGATTATATTTTTTGTTTGTTCCAACACGCAATTTCGGATTAGATCTATACATTTACTGGTCCGTAACCGTAATATGTATGTACGTAAAGTTATGGTACGGAAACTAGAAGATTTTTTATTATTATTATGTCAAATTAAAAAATATGGGCCAAGGTTGGTTTGTGCCGAAAGTTTCTCATTTGTTATCTTATAGACACAGATGATTAGATAGCCAAATATCCATGTTATATAAAATCTTGATAAAATTAACCACAAAGTTGAAAATTGGGCCAACTAGTTATGTCAATAGGGTCCTATACCATTTTTTTTTTGTAAGAACAAGATAAAAAAGAATTTTAGTGCAAACATGATTTAAAAATTTTACGTAATAAGCGAGATATGAATGAAAATGAAGAAAAAGGGCTGAAATGTGAGAAAACGGCTCATGGCTTCTCCATGATGACAATGCGCCGAAACAAAACACCGTATCCGGCAAGACATTTTTGACGAAATACAAAATCACCGTGTTGGTACATCAAGCGTACTCACTTGACCTAGTGCCATGTGACTTGCTTTTATTCACAAATTGCAATAAGCTTGTTTCACATTTTTCAAAAACTATTTTAAATGAAAGTTTATGCAATGATTTTCTTAGTAATAATTTTTATTTTAATAATTTGTTGTTATTTGTGAAAATAATTAAATAAAAAGATTGGCGTCCTGAAAAACTACCCCCCACTCCTGTGTCGTAGAAGCACATACATTACATCATTAATAACCAATAGGAAAATAGTTTTTCTTTCACCTACGTTTATTCATATTATTTATATAAATAAACGTAGGCTAAAGTTTGTGACATGTTAATAAAAAATCTTTTAATTTGACATTTGACGCTGACATTGCTCATTGTAATTGAATAATAAAGTAATAATGACTAATTCAAATTACACTCAAGCTAAGTCGGACAATTTACCGAAGGTCGATAGCTGGATGATGGCTGAATTTATATCCGAACGATTGTTTTACTGCTACCGAAATAAGGGGTGTTAAAGAGTTGAGGTAAAATAAAATATAAAAACTGAATTTACAATATAAATTAATAATATATTTTACTTTAAAGTTCTGGTCGTGATTCTTACATTGAATCTGCTATAGGACATGTAGATCTATTATAAAGTGAAGCAACAAAAATATACTGTTATCGTGAAGGTGGATGAAAGTTGAAATGATCTTCACAAACATGAAGACAAATTATCAGCTCTTCGACCTACTGCTTCTAGCCACAATTTTCTTTTCTTCTCATCTTTTGTAAAATTTATAAACTCTATAGTAGGTTTGTTCCTAACAGTATTTTTGTAAGAAGGCACAATACAATATCGTAAATTACTCACTTTATTTTGAATTTTTTATTACCTACATATTATATAACTTGAACCAATCTAAAAATTTGACACTTGTTTGACAACTTTGACAATACACTTGACACCTTAGAACCACTGAAGATGTATGTACTCTGACGTCATATTCTGTTTCAGATCACGTGACTTATTCAAAATTTTATCCAAATTTCAAAAATTAATTGTAAAATATCTAAAGGATATTTCGTGATATTTTCAAATTTGAGGCTCTTTAAAGAACAATATCTTTTAAAATTTAATACTTAGAAATCATATAAAAATTCTTGCAACAGCCCTATTATGCGTTAAAAGGCACCAAATTCGGAGCCGAGATGTAGTAATAGAAAAAGCAGCAGAGCTTATGAGCAACCTAACAAAAAAAGCCTGCAGGCATTGCTTCCAACAATGGAATATTCGCATCGGGCGGTGTAGGGTTCGGGGAGGAGAGTACATTGATGGTGGCAATATTTATTTTGTGTAATTTTATACACTGTCAATGTTCTAAGATCAATCTTGTTATTTTGTAGCCACACCTCGTATGTAAAATGGTTTGTTTTTATTTTTAATATTAGTCTGACGGACCATCAGCCAGCCAACTACAGAGCGTAGTTCAATCCATTCTTGGACGTCGCGAATGTGATGAAATAGTAGGCCCAGTCACAGACAGGTTAGTTAATATTAATAATAAGTAAATTCTGCGGCAAATCTATAAATAATTTTTTTCTCAAATTTTAACGCCCGAAAATTTATTGAAAATTCTTTCGGATAGAAAGTAAAATGTAAGGCTTCAGCAGTCTATGTGTGCTGTTCTGGCAGGATGTTCTGCGCTGGTCGGCCCGAAGGACGTGCGGACTCTTGTCCCGGAGACTCCGGTGGTCCATTGGTGTCCGATGGCGTCTTAGTTGGTATTGTATCCTGGGGTAATGATTGCGCCTGGCTTCAGAACCCTGGTGTCTACTCCAATGTTGCCAATCAACGGGAATGGATTCGTGCAGAGACTGGCGTCTAAATATTAATGTTGTAATGAATTTAATTTAAATAAAGCAATAATTTATTACTTGTTGTTTAGTAATAACTTCAAATGGACTGTATAAGTTTAAGCGGTAGTATTACTAGACAGTGGAATATGAACTTATGATTTAAAACGTCAATATTTGACGTATTTACTCGAAGGACCAGAGAGGTAAAATACTAGTGATACGAGCGAGACTGGTATACAAACAAATGTATTTAAATGAAGCCAATTCTAGTACCTTATTGTCCCAGAGATGAAGGTGACTGGAATGGAGCTCCTCAGCTACGCAGATGGAATCCGCGTCGTCATCAGACAGCGGCTGGAGTAGCAGGAACAATACAGCTGCTAGCCGTCTTCAAAGGGCCTCTACAAGTGGAGACAATCCCAGCAGGTCTCTTTGCCTGCTGTCCCTTGAAGATCCAACCTGGGAAAGCCAGCTCCACTGGGGCTGACTCGACGACCAGTACTTGCCGCTCTTGATAGAATTACCTCGAAGCACTTGCACTAATACAACACTTACGAAAGGTAGCGTATAACCAGGTTCATCTCGCTGCACACTAGGAAGATCTAAAATGCTAAGCTCTTCATGACCATATAATATAAAAATGACGGGCAGACCTCTCTGTTACTACGTCTTGTAAAAATATAGATTTAAATTACATTGAATAGACAATATTGGGGTTCACGACGATTATTATAAGGCAACCAACTCGTTACCTCTAATTATGTTTACAAAAATAATTTAGACATGAATTATGAAAATGCGACTGATCACGATGAAAGGAGTTACATAACCAGGCCCGGGAAACGCAAATGGCGGATACCGGGATAGCACTTTTAGTTTCGCTTCCATACACTAGATATGGCGACACCAGTATCATTAGTGTGTCATTTTTTTTTCATTTTTTGCGCGAATTTTGACATTTGTCATTTTCATTTGAAACAATTCTGACTGTCATTGTGATATATGTTTTGTGTCTTATAAGTAGTTATTTTGTGTGAAAAAACTTGTTAATATTTAAGATGACACGAATAAAGTGTTGTGTACCAAATTGTACTGTTACGGTAAGTGAAAATATATTTTTATATAATTGTATTTTTATACCAGTAAAACATATTACAAAATCGTATTCTAGGAATAACAAACTATAGATTTCGACATCCTCGAACTCATTGGGATTTATTTGTCAAGTGGTTGGAAGTTTTAAACATGGATGAACTGCTATTACTACTGTATCTTTCCTAAATGAAATTACAGTGTTTTCAAAAATGCATTATTTTTTACTTATTTTATGTAATCTTTGTAAGACTGATTTGTAGTTGAAGTAGATTTTTCATAAAATACTACGCAATGATAGTATTTTGTGAAAAGACTGCTTCAAGTTCAAATTGTACTAATTAGAGGTAATTAATAAACCGAATATAGCAATATGAATTGTAGGTAATGATTCTACCGACCGAGTTTTTAAATTTAATTTTGCTTCCATACACCAGATGGCGCCATTGATGCGGTATCGATGCTCAACATGTACGTTTCTTATCTAAAATAGTGTATATGGTCTGTGTACATAACTGTTGTATTTTTTTTATACATAACAACATATAACAAAATTATAACAATAAGAATGGCGGTCTAGATTTAGCTTCATTCAAAGCAACCTTTGTATACCAACCTTTGTAATAACGCGCAAACACTTGTGTATTAAAACCTATAAAATTATATGTGAAATCTATTTTCAGACTTGACTAAAATGCAAGTAAAATATCAGTAATGTTGCTTACGGACGCGAGTGGATCAATGAACAAAATGGCGTCTAAATTTTAATATTGTGATGAATCTAATTTTAATAAAGTAATATAAAAAAAATACTATTTGTGAACCTATATAACATAAGAAATTTACTTTCGGACACATAATAAAATAAATGTGAAATCTCAATAGTTTTTGAAATTTGCATTCAATCAATAAAAATAATCTTTTAATTTTAAAGATTTTATTTATATCATAAATTGCTGCCTTTTTCACGATACAAAAATAAATAATAGCAGAACAAAGCATTACATTAAAAATCTGATGTGGCCAACACAGAACCTCCCGCTATTTAATTTTTACATACATACATAGGTACATAAAATCACGCATTTTCCTCTTAATGGGTTAGCAAAAACCCGGAAACAATAGTAACAATAAGAAAAGGGATAAGAGTAAGAGCTCTGCTGACTCACTTCACTCTTTAACAACATTCTTCTGTCGCTTTGTCCGCAATCATCATAGCAACATAAGAACATATTAAAGTGACCGATTTTCGGTAGCGAATAACCGCATCCGGACCAAAATAATAGTTACGCAACAATCATCCTTCACCACACATTATTAAAAATGATATCACCAATTTAACAAAATATTGACAAGTTTTAGCAGAATTCTTAGAGGAATTGTTTGTATATTTACTACCTACGGAGTTATTAAATAAAAACTAATTTATTTGCATATTTTACAAAATAATTGTTTTCCAGTTTAAACCGAGGTTAGACTTACTATTAAAAGACTTGCACTTTTAACATTCGATGTTTAAGACAGGATGTTGAAATTAGGTGGACATTAAGATCTAATGTAAACTTTCAACGCAGTTATAAATATGATATCAAATAATTAAATATAACAGGTGCAATTACATAAGTGTTTAATTTAAATAAAACAATTAATGACTATGAAAATCTAATCAAACACGTGCGAAGGTTGATCCGCTGATTATCATTAAGTTTTCGCAGACATTGTTATCATTATCAATTGCATTTTAATATATAAAGGCAAGCAATCAAATTGAAGTCAATCGTTTTTACGAAAATGAAAGTGTTTCTTGCTTTGGTAGCTGTCTGCGCCGTAGTCAGTGGTAAGCAATGTTTTATGAATTAGAAAAATATCAAATTTAAAAGGAATTCTGAATTTTGGAATAGACTTTATATTTGTAAGCGTGTTAAATATTTACACGGAATATTTTTATTTGTACATAAAAAAGTAATACATTGTTTAATAAAATTAAACAATATTTGGGTATAGTTCCGTATAAATTTATTAAATACAACAACGTTTCGACAGCAAGGTGCTGTCTTCTTCAGGTTTTTATAATAATAACATAAAGAAAATCATTTTATTTATGTTATTATTTTAAAAAACTGAAGAAGACAGAACCTTGCTGTCGAAACGTTGTTGTATTTAATAAATTTATACAGAACTATACCCAAATATTGTTTAATTTTATTAATAATGAGTTCTGAAAACATATTTCAAAATATAATACATTGTTTCATGAACTATTTTAATAATGACAACATCTGAGAAGCTGTTTAGTAATTATTTATGAAAATGGTTATATTAGATCTAACATAAATAAGAAATAAATGCATTTTAAAAAAATGTACTTACGTTACTCATTATTCTAAATGTTTCATATTATTTTAGGGGCTAATATCAAGCCACACAGGCGTGCACCTAGGTTCGATGGCAGGATCGCAGGAGGTCATGACGCTGAAATTACAGATCTGCCATACCAGGTAAAATTTATTTATTAGTATAATAAGCAGTGATAGGTATATGGGGATGAAACACTTTATCCTTTAAATTATTGTATTTTTACATAGTTATTTGCGGAAATGATGAAAGACATTTACAACACACACGCCTTATCCGGGATTCGAACCCGGGACTCTAAGAGTAAAGAGTCAGCGCTACTGCTACTCTACTTAAGGCGACTGATTCTAAACAACGAATTCTTTATTGTTTTCTAAAATAGCTTCATATTTTTTAACATTTATGACACAATGAAAAAAAAATTCACATCGTATTACGAGATATACAGAGTGTCTCTTAAATAGGGGGACATGGCTTAACCACAGATTCCTGAGGCTAAAATAAGACGATTTAACCAAACTTGTTTCTACCGAAAAGTGTACCATTTAGACAGAATTCTGAAAAAAAAATTAATTTTGCTTATAATAATCGGACGCTTTATTCGATTTGGATGAAATTTGTTATAACAGTTTATATGGTTATAAGTCATCTTTTAAGGTGATACTTGTTATTGTTAGTGAACCACTAGTGTATGAAACTTAGGTGTCCCAACATTATTTAGTCCGTTCCTTTTTAATGGCAATGCCGAAAACGTGAAATTATTTTTCTTCAGAAAGATACATTCAATAGTAAACTTTTCTCTCTCTCTCTGTTACGGTTCACACAGAAAAAAAGTTTGGTTAAATCGTCTTATTTTAGCCGCAGGAATCTGTGGTTAAGCCCCTATTTAAAAAACACCTGTATATAGGGGTCATGTTAAAAATCAAATACTCTTGAATCCGAATTTGACATTTTTATGTTGATGATGATGATGTGTGCGGTGTGTGTGTGGATTCTCTTAACAAAATACTATTAAACATACTATTATTCTGCAAAAATCGAAACCATGTATTTCTACATTTTCTAATGCAGAAAGAAGTTATTAGATTTTGATACAAATCGGGCTACCGGAAGTACTTTACTTTTTCTTTTCTTCTTCGCTTTTACTTTAAGTTTGGTACTTTATGCAGCTACTTTAAATTCTTTGGTACATATGCGCAGATGTAATTTTTCTCGCATATCACTTGTCATAAATGTAAAGAGTTAATTATAACCTTTAAAAATGGACATAAATGTAATAATTTGTGCATCTGGTATATCACTTGTAGCTTTACCCATTTTCTAATTCTTACAATCTTACCTATACAAAAACAAATAAATACAGCACACGCTAACATTTGTCACGTGAAGTGGTGCAAGTGCGCTGTTCTTTTACTTTAACGGTCTTAAGTTGAACGTTGGTCAACTTTAGTTCTTGAAGTAAAATTAAAACTGTGCACATAAATTAGTACATTTATTAACACACCTTTAACTTTTGTAAAGTAAAAGAAAAGGTTACAGTAAAATTTTTGAAAGAAGTCCGATCAAGGCCAACTACGAATTGTGTCTATGAATTGAGATTTTGTGCTGTCAAATTTAGTAGTGTCTTTTACAGTTTTTATGAGGGTACATATCTTGTGTACCTCATAAAAACTATGTAAACGACACTACTCAATTTGACAGCATAAAATCTTAATTCATAGATGCAATTCGTAGATGGCCTTGATCGGACTTCTTTCAAAAATTTTACTGTAATTAGGTTGCATAAATCCACTTTTAGCCATGGTATAGAAATAAAATGTCAAAAAAAATTTATGACATTTTATCTGTCAGAAATTATTACATATTGTCACCAAACATGTAAAGAAAATGTGATTACTGATAAGCTATCTATACCAATAAAGTATACTAATAGTAATCTAATATCTGTTTTTGAATTCATTCATATTAGTAGAAATATAATAACACGTAAATATAGAGCAATGAATAATGTAAATGTTGTATTTCTAGGTGTCCCTTCAGAGGAAAACTATTCCCTCCTGGAACTGCGGGGGTTCTATTATATCTGAGAATTTGATTCTAACCGCTGCTCACTGCATCTTTCAGTATATACATTTTATATATTTCTATTAAGATTTAAGTTCATATAGCAAAACCTTTACGGTGCGATTCTGTAATTTTCTATACCACCATAGAACGGTAACTCTCAACAAAAACGCATCATTTTTACCTTCCGTCAAAAGGAAGGTATTGTTTTTGGTCAAAAAATTCGGTGGTGAGTTTTTAATGTATAAGCACGTTTTAGGGTCCCTACAATACGAATGTACTATTTTTAAGATGATGTCTGTATGTGTGTATGTGTGTGTGTCTATGTGTGTGTCTGTGTGTGTGTCTGTGTGTGTGTCTGTGTGCGTGTGTGTGACAAATTTTTCTCCGACGAAAACTCCAAAACTACAATTCTAAAAATTATGATTCTTTCATATTCCTCTTCTTTACAACCATATGAAAAGCTGATTAGATTTTGGTTATAACTGGTCAACCGGAAGTACCCTTATTTGAAGTTTTTAACAGATTTTCTTAAAAAAATGCAGTTAAATATTATTTTTTGACATTTTCTTATTATATTTATTAAAGAAAATACTCTTCTCTATATGGTTTGATTATTCATTTTCCTTCATATTCAATAGATGTAGAGTTAAAGCATTACAAAGAAATTAATTTTCAAAAATTAGTCAGCTTTGTTATTTATCATGGAAACAGCTGACATAATTATTCAAAAAAATTTAATTGACAGATGTCAGTTGCAAGTGCAAAACCAAATATGGAAAATAGTATAGGATCTAAAATTGTTATGTCATAGTGTTGCTCGCAAGTGACACGCAGAGAAAGGCCAAAGAGAAGATGGAAGGACATTACTTAGTGTAGTTTATGTTATAATTTTATTGGATTTATAGAACCTTTTCAAATGAACTTTTGGTATGAAATTTGTAAAAAATAGTATGTGTTCTTGTTCGATTTTACATGATAGTATATAGAATCTGTTCCAAGGACCTTTTGGTATGTGATTTGTACAAAATACATGGAATTGACGGAAGGTCTTGTGCTGGCCACAACAGATTTTTTAATATCATAAGATAATCGCCCCAATTCTGTAAGAAAGTTGTTAAGACTTAGCAACATTGCTATAGCAAATAACCAATAATAATTATGAACACTGAATAAAACATGAAAATGACAGGATTTACATTTGTTTCTATTGGTTATCATTTTTAGCAACGTTGCTAAGACTTAACAACTTCCTTACAGAATTGGGATGAATAAATGTATTAGTAAACAAATTGATGCGATTTTGTTCACTTTTACATTTCTATAGCGTTACAGAAAATTACTGAATCGCACTATTAGATCATTAGGCCGTGTCATTTGTTGCTTTTTTAACACCCTAATATCTAAATCCTAAATTTATATGCCTTAAGTAACGTCATTACTTAGGATTTTAGGAATTAGATTTTACAGTTTTGCAGGAACATAGTACGCTTGGAATTGAGGCGCACTAATTAAAAACAAATCATGTTCGTTGCTATAATTTGTGCAAAACGTCAAATTTGCTGTCAAATAATAGCTTCTTGAGGCTCATTCACAGCTACGAAACTAAGAAATATAAATAAAATTATAAATAAGATATTATGGCTGGTGTTCACTGCTTCGAAAATAAAACGTAAATTATCAAAAGTCATTTAATATATTCATAATTAACAAGCAATAATAACAACTTCATGCCTTTTAAAGCACTGTACATAATCATATACCGTGAGTATTTTTTAACGTGAAACATTGGGTTGGTCATATCCATGGTTACGATTCGACATTTGATTGACAGCAACGTATTTGCGTGTCCCATTTAAAATGAAACATAGGGAACGAATTTGACAGATGAATTATATTTAAATATTGTAAGAAATTTAGCCAAGTCAGAAAACCACTCAAGAGCACTAAACATATTTCGGGCACAAGGTGCACACAATATTTTTTCTACAATTAAATTTAATTTTTAGGAAACAGGTATAATTATTTAAATAAAATTAACCTCTAATGACATCTTGTCAATATGACTGATAACCGCTGAATTTTCCTACAAGTTACGACTTGACATTTGATTGACAGCAATGTATTTGCCTGTCTCATTTAAAACATAGGGAATGAATTTGACAGAAGTATTATATTAAAATATTGTAAGAAATTTGGACTCGGACACAAGGTGCACAAAATATTTTTTCTACAACTAAATTTAATTTAGAAAACAGGTATAATTATTTAAACAAAATTAACCTCTGTTGACGTTTTGTCAAATGACAAATTCGTTCCCTATGTTTCATTTTAAATGGGACTCGCAAATATATTGCTGTCAATCAAATTTCGAATCGTAACCATGGATATGACAAACCCAATGTTTCAGGTTAAAAATACTCACGGTATTCGAACCTTTGTCTTAAGACAGCCTTTTAAAATCTTATTTAAATTGAAATATTTTCCCAGAACGTTAATTGACAGCTCAAATGATAGTTGTTGCTTATTTTTGTATAAAATATTTAACATTTACAAATCCTTATGTTTAATTTTATTTTCGAGAACTGTGAACACTTTCATAAGAATCTATTGTTTATATCGTAATTTTCATTTAATCATAATATTAAAATTCTCAAGCATCAAATTAAATCGAATCGTATAATTAAATTTATTGTTCTAAAGTGTTGGCATACAAGTCAATGAATATCATGTCAGAGTTGTATTTATGTGAAGAAGACCTAAATCCTTAAATGAAACATCATACATAGTAATTTGGACTTTGTATCCTGTATCTATTTTTAATAGTATACATATATGTCAATTTTTGTGGTTAGGGTTCCTACTGATGTACTCTTCATCCGTGCTGGTAGCAGCCTCAGAGATGAAGGTGGTTCAGTCCACGATGTTGCACAGGTCATTATGAATCAACAATTCGACATCTGGACCGTCGATTTCGATTATGCGATTCTAGTACTTGCTACTCCCATCCCCATTGGTCAGCCTGGATACCAGGTCATCAAACTAGCTGACGAAGAACCCAGTGCAGGATCGTCTTGTATTGTTTCTGGATGGGGCAAACTCTCTGTAAGTATAAGATGATATTATTGTTTGTTCCAACACCTGAATTCGGACTGGATCTATACCGGTTCGTAACCGTAATATGCGCTTGTCATGTCGGAACTACTTGTCAGACCGAGATTTGTTGCAACAGATCGAGGACTTTTACGTATTATTCTATGATTTTAGGCTAAAATAAATATTTTTCAAATATGATCGGTAACGTTAATGATTTATAGGTAAACTAGCTGATCCCACCCGGCTTAGCATGGGTAAAGCTGGAATAACGATTAGCTACACTTGTACCAGTAATTTATCACATTTACTTCGGAAACATGCGCTGCGTAGGGAGCCGGCAATCTGCCTCGCATCGTACATGTAACAGGCTCCGCCCACTGCCCACCCGATCCCTGCACCGCACCTAACAGCGCCCTTTTCTAAACATGTCTTGGGTATTTTTACTTATGTACATATCGTCGCGTTCAAGGCAAAACGGCCTAAGCGCCAAAAAATCCTAATTTGTGATTTTGGTACCGTCCGATAGATTGGCGCAGCCTCCATCTATTAAACACAGTGGTATAAGTACGAAAAAATTATTTAAGTAGATATTTCACTTTGAAGTTTATTTCAATATTTTATACTTTAATGCTGGTAATTAATAAAGTTCATGTAATGATAATCACAGATTATTATGTTTTTCCGCGTTCAAAATATTAGGGCTTAAGACATTGTCCCGAGGCCAGAAAATCATTGAATTAGCTCTTTCTCTTTCATCAGCACTTGAAAATAATGATTTGATGGAAGCACTGAACAATGATGTGTTATTTTCCGATGCTCATATAGTAGAATACTTAAAAAGTTTATGTGAATTAAATGTTATACCATGAAGATATCATGAAGAATACTTGTGTTTGAAGTATGTGTCTTCTGTTTCTGATGAACTAGATAAGACGTGGAAGATTATTAGATATAGTCATTTTATTTCATATCCAGTCCTGCCGGTAAAGTAACTAAAGTACAAAACATCAGAGTGATAGTTTTTTTTTAAATTTTTATTAATTTCGTCTGAGTTTTGATGTTTGTATAATTATATAAGCGCAATATTTTTATACTGATATGTTTAAAAAAAGGTTATTAAATAAAATATATTCTAATATGTATTTCAAATAAATCCTTTAACAGTTCTTTAATAATTACAATTATTACAGATCATGTTACAAACGCCGTTGTCCGTCTAAATTATCAAAAATTAAAATGGCATATCTTCGCACAAGCAACATTTGCGATCAAAACTTACGTTAATGTAATTGTCTTAACCGACATATAAATTTGGCATAAACACCACATAAACGAAACATTTGGCATAAGTGCCAATCAGCAACATACTTCTAATTATCATGCAGTTCTTTAATTTATATTTACATTTAAATACACACAAAAATTCAGAAAAAAATCTGTTTACTTTTAATGCAGTTAAGACATTAAAAATATATTTGTATAAAAGCGCAGACAGTTTTTTGTGTCTCCTGGCTTATTATGAAAATGGCGCTTGTGTCGTTTTGCCTTGAACGCGACGATATGATAGAAGCTATTTCTCCAACAAATATCGATAATCTGCTAACGGTTAAAACTTAACTACAGATACAAAGATAAAAAACTTAAGAAATGTTGGGTTTTCCATACAAACTTTTATCCCTTATTTCACCCCCAAGTTTTATTTTTGCGACAAAAGGTAGCCTATGTACTTATCCAAGATCCAATCTATCTCTATACCAAAATTCATCAAAATTGGTTCATCGGAAGATATGATGGGTTCTCCATATAAACTTTCATCCCCTATTTCACTCCTTCAAGTTTTATTTTCGCTACAAAAAATAGCCTATGTCCTTCTCCAAGGTTCAATCTACCTCTATACCAAAATTCATCAAAATTGGTTCAGCGGTTTAGGCTTGAAAACGTAACAGACAGACAGACAGAGTTACTTTCGCAATTATTATATTAGTAGATATGGATGAAAACTGCTGGAAATCAGTCAATGGTTAAAAAATATATTTTCGGCTTCTACTAGTTTCAGCTCCACATGTGCCTTCTTCAGGAGCTTCTTTGTAGATTAGAACCTGTAGTGGTAACACGCACTTTAGAATTCTATCATAGAAAGCAGGCGAATACGATTTTACTTTTACGAATCTTGGTAGCATGCACTTTAGAATTCTATATTCGTTTTTTGGTTCGGAAATGATTGGATTTTATACTATTAAAATAAAAAATATTATGACAGTTGTATATAATAAATGTATAAAATATATATTAATTGGCTTTAAATAGAATTGTGGCAAAATAATAACGTTACTTTCACACTTTCGCCTCGAGTCGTAAGCTTGCAGGCGAATATTTTTTACACGTATGCTACCAAATTTTCGCTTCGTGGCGAAAAGCGAAAACAAATGCCTCTTTTGATAGAATTCTAAAG
Source organism: Ophonus ardosiacus (assembly GCA_943142095.1). NCBI lineage: Eukaryota > Metazoa > Arthropoda > Insecta > Coleoptera > Carabidae > Ophonus > Ophonus ardosiacus. The sequence goes on along the minus strand of OW964831.1, from coordinate 45,033,077 downwards.
TGCGTGCTACCACTACTGCTACTCTTATGAATAATTTTATATCGTTCAACAAAAATTGTTGTGCTTTTGTCAGATTTTTTACGGATTTAAACTTAAAGATTTAATTATAATACAGCTATTAGTAGATAATATGTAAAATGGTTGTTTTTATTTTTAATTTTAGAATGATGAAGATTCACCATCTCCCAGTCAACTGCAGAGCGCAACTGTACCTATTGTTGAACGTGACGAATGTAATTCATCATTAGGTGGCACAATCACAGAAAGGTAAGTTAATAATAATTTGAAAGTTCTTCAGCAAATATAAAATTCAATAACTTTCATTCTACTATTCGAAAATTTATGTAAAAATCAGAGCATCGAACCCGAATCTGAACCGAACCAAAACCGGAACCAAACCGTAACATTTTACGGAACCCAAACCGAGAACCGAACCTTAATTATATTTTAAATTGAACCTGAGTCGAAACCGAACCGAGTATTAAAATTCAAGTTCGGGGTTCAACTCCGGTTCAGGTTAATTTTTAGTTCGAAAAGTAAATACAGCCGATAATCGACGTCTTAGGCGTCTGCGTCGGTGTCTGGGCTGACTTTTCGTGAAAATTGTGTTCGTTTCTTGTTGCATTTTGCATAAATTCCTGCTCTCATTTTACATTATTTCGAACCTGAACCGTGAACAAAACCGCAAATTTTATTAATGCTTGAACCAGAACCGCACCCGAACCCATCTTTCAAAAAACAAATTAACCTGAACCTAAACCGAACCCAGTTTTTGGCGGGTTCGATGCCCTGGTAAAAATTCATTCTGACGGAAAATAAAAGCTAAGGCTTCAATCTATGTGTGTGATTTTTGCAGGATGTTGTGCGCTGGTGTTCCCGAAGGAGGTGTGGACTCTTGTGATGGAGACATAGGTAGTCCTTTGGTGTGCGACGGTGTCCAAGTCGGTATTACGTCTTGGGGTAATGGTTGCGCAAGACCTGAGCTCCCTGGTGTCTACTCCAGTGTTCCTTCTGGACGGGAATGGATCCGTGAACAGTCTGGCGTCTAAATAATAATGTTGTGATAAATTTAATTTTAATAATGTAATATTAATTATAAACTACTTGTGTATTAAAACCTATAAAATTATGACAAATTTACTTTCATACCTCCTTAAAATACATGTAAACAGTCGGTGGATTAAAATTTGCATTTAGTGAAGTCTGATATTTTTTTTAAAGAAAAAGGCAACGTCGTTATTTATACAATCTAACGTTTCGACAGCATATACTGAGGCCTTCTTCAGTGCACAAAAATTAATAAATAATAACAGAATAAGACAAACAAGTACCTAACTAAGGAAACAATTTAATACATTTGTACCTCTCGCCAAAAATCACATATCCAGATTTTAGTAAATAAGCACGTTTTAAAGTCCCTACAAAATGATATTAACATTTTTACGATGATCTCCCTCTACACCATATTTAAATAAAAACTTCAAAATTTTCAAAATTCTAATTACAAGCAAATAATATTACTACTAAGTTTATATATCTAGCCATTTTTGAATTATTGCCTCAAAAGTCAATATACCCCATATTTAGATAAAAACTTCAAAATTTTCAGAAAACTAATTTTTATGTATCTATATTCTTCTCAATGCTCTAATTCCAGATTTTGAAACCGCAAGTCGATATCTCTTTTCGGTTTCGAGATATTTTGATTCAAAGCTTTGCTCAAAAATGGGTCGAGATATGAATTTTTTTAGATTTTGGCCATTTTTGGGGGTTTTTCAACTTTTATTCATAAAAAATTAACCGGTTGGACGAAAATTATGAAAATTGGTACAATTATATAATTTTGCCCGTAATTTTTGGGTTACTATCCAAAAATGGGTAACATTGAGCAAAATTTTGAATCTAAATATTTGGAGAACAAAAAGATATATGTACCTGCGGTTTCAAAATTTGGAATCAGCGCATTGAGAAGTATCTAGATACATAAAATTTAGACTTATGGCCGTTTGCACCAGTTTCCCTTAAATATTCGGCTTAGTAAAGGGGTACTTAATTTCTAAGGTATCCTTAAGCTTAGTTCGTTTGCACGGTTGCAGTTTGATCGTCGCTTAGCTAAGGGTCACTTAGGAGAAATTCTAGTGTTTTTTTACTTTGCTTATTGCAATAAATATAGTAACTTATATGTCAAATGTGACATGACATAATGACATATGTATCAGTGTTCTGAATTTTTTGAGTGCTGTTTTCATTATCTGTAACCGTCCAACCATGTCCATAAGAGAACGCGTACCGAATTATACTGAGGAAGAAAAAATGTTGTACCTAAATATTATTAATGAATATAAACACATAATTGAGTGTAAAAAAACTGACACAATAACTTGGAAGGACAAAGAACCTGCCTGGATTCAGATAACAAATAAATTTAATTCGTCAAGTTATATCAAAAGAACCAAAAGCTCTCTTCAGAAATTTTACGAAAACAAAAAAGTAAGAAAATATATTGCCAAAGAGAGATGTGAATTCATAAAATTTTAAGGTATGCATCCCACTGAAATCGGCAACGCTAAATGACTTCCTGCTGCGTAATATCGTAGAGTCATCAGTTTTTGATTAATTGGTGACACGCAATTATTCCTGAACAAAGTTATTTTAGAAATAATTTTATGAGGAACATAAAATATGTACAAATTATAAGGGAATTCCAATTCATGTTCAATGCTTCTTATTAAGTCTAGTACGGTATTTTTTTCTAAGACGAAAACGTTTAAAAAAATTTAGTTCGTCAAATGGGTAAAAATAATTAGCTCTCTCATAAATTTGTCGCGGAATACGATTTTCCACAAATTCTTACATCTCTAACTCCAAAATATCATCATCTTCTATAATATTTAGCTCTAATTTCATTTTATAAATTAATATCAACCAGCTAGCAAAAACACAAATGTCAAGTGACATTTGTAGAATAATTGCGATCAAGTGCATCTTTGAATTAAGGGGTCCTTAAGGGAAAGACAAACTTGCTCTTAACTTAAGGGTACCTATTTGTAAGTTAAGGTACCCTTAACAACTGGTGCAACGAATTTTTAATCTTAAGGTGTACTTAATATTTAAGGGAAACTGATGCAAACGGCCATTATAGGTACATACATATATACATATATACCTACACATCAGAAATACCGCCAAACTCGTTAATGAATTTGAAGAATCTTGAACATTTAGAAGAGTAGGAGGAAACTTATTATAGAATGAATTAAAAAATATAAAAATATATTAATAATTAGAATTTTTATGCCTCCTGATGATAGCACAAAGCAAACAAGTACCTAAGTAAGGAAACAATTTATTACATTTTTACATCCCGCTACCCTAGGTAAGGGAGGTATAGGGATTGTTCTAAAAACCAAATATAGAGATTTTAGTGAATAAGCATGTTTTGATGTCCCCAGAATCCGATTTTAACATTGTGTGTGTATGTGTGTGTGAGTGTGTGCGAATCGTGTGGACACGATTGCTCAAATACTGTCAATCAAAAAAATGTGTATTGGATAACCGAAAGTATCACTTAAACAAGCTTTTACAGTTTTTCTTGTAAAAAAATAAATAAAAAAAAATATATCATCACGGCATATTACCCATTTCTGGGTGTCCCAGTATCTACAACATATGCAGACATCGGTAATGATGACGATATATTTTACCGTGTGGGCGCTTACCAGGCGTCACCTCACTGGCACTCATAGCTGGTGTGAAGACTGCACCACATGGGTCATTTTTGTGCTATTTAAAATTGGAAATATTTGGCGTCTGTCGGGATCGAACCCGGTTCCTCCAGGTTCGCGACCAGACACTCAGGCACGCGGCCACTCAATGAATATAATTTTTCAGCAACTTTTACTAATAAAAATTGAATATAATGGTACAATCTTCAATTCTAAGATAATATCATTTAGTAAATAACTCCATCATACATAAATATTAGAAGTACTATTGATTTGCTTCATTGTTTTCCGGGGTACGGCTCTGAAAAGACTTTGTGTAAAGATGCGAGTACTACTTTGATTTTTGTTATATAAAAGTTTATTGTCAACAATGTGATATAAATATAGTCTTACAATCTTTTATTTTGCATTTAATGTTTCGAGTTGATAAGTTTTCACAATATAAAGCAAGTTTGTTATTTATCTGCGTTTTTACCTTTATTACCTACCTATGTTCTTATTGCGAGGAAAAAAAGACAAAAAAAACTCACTAGCTTCAATTTACTTTAGTTTGCAAAAGATCCCATTTAACATGATTTTTGTTTTTCTATTAGTTTTGTCAATATTTGTGAAATTATGATATATATTTGTGAAATGTAAAATAAAGTACTAACATGAGTGAATGTAAAAATATTTGAACATAATGATTGCTTCATTTATATTGCGTGGTTAAATATCCAGAGGGAGGTTATGGGCTAGTCATATTAATATAGAAAGCAATGCACGACATGTTCAAGCTATCACAATGTTTATAAGTATTCTTAATCTTGATTCTAAAAATATCAATGGCTTCTCTAAGACATGCTTTGAAACTGACGATTTCTCAGACTGGTTCAATCTGATCGATCGTTAGACTTTCAACGCAGAGGATAACGTATTATTATTTGCTATTAATTATTTTAATTTTTAATAAAATATCGCTAAATACGAGTATTTAATGCGCAACCACTTAAATATAATACAAAATAATTAATTAGTATCTACAACATATGTAGACATCGGTCATTACTGATGACGATATATTTTACCGTGTGGGCGCTTACCAGGCGTCACCTCACGGGCACTCATAGCTGGTATGGAGAGTGCACTAAGGGGGTCACTTTTGTGAAAATTTAAAATTGGAAATATTTGGCGTCTGTCGGGATCGAACCCGGTTCCCCCAGGTTTGCGACCAGATACTCAGGCACGCGGCCATGGGACCCTTATAAATTTATTTTAACTGAAGAAGCAGATATAAAATAACAAAATAAAGAGAGACATGCATCGATGCATTGATAAGAGAAATATGCAACTTATTTCCATAGTTACTAGACGACCCTATACTAGTGAAGAGTGCTGAATTCAGTCAAATGCAATTAAGTGCTTGATTTTATCTATATAATTAAAATGAATCTATTTGCTATATAATAGATTTAGATTTTTTAACTCTAATTCATTGCATTACATTAACAATGTACATAATTAATGATTTTTAAAATATAATCCCAGACATCACGTGCAAAAACTGAATTGCTGATTATTAAGATTTCGCATAAATTGTTAATAAGGATTATCAGTATAAGATATACATAGTAATTTAATATAAAAAGGTAGGTATTCAAACTAGTCAATCGTTTCACAAAAATGAAAGTATTCCTTGCTTTGGTAGCTGTCTGTGCTCTAGTCAGTGGTAAGTAATATTTAATAATGAATTAGAAATACATCAAATTTGAAACGAATTTTGCATTTTGGAATAGACAAATTATATTTGCAAATATATATTATAAATTGATATATTATTCATTAGTGAGTGAGCCATTAAGCTTTTATTAGCAAATTTTGGTGCTGACAAAATATATCAACTAACAACTTTTGAGATATGGTTTAGTAATTATTTTAGTTGTAACATAAAACAGAATTTATAGTATTTTAAAAAATAAAGCATATATTGATTACAAATTTAATTGCGTCATGTTATTTAAGGGGCTAACATTAGGCCACACAGACGTGCGCCTAGGCTCGATGGTAGAATCGTAGGAGGCATGAACGCCGACATTACTGATGTGCCATACCAGGTATGATTTACTTACATTCTACAGGTACAATGAATTTAAAAGAAATTCAGAAATGCTAAATACCTTTTAACATTTATAACAAAAAAAAAGGATTTTTATTAACGACTTCGTAAATGAGCTTTACTATTCTCGTAAAGTTTAAATAACGCGTAAATGGAACACAAAAATTATATAAATTCAAATCTTTTTGTACCTTTTGGTGTAAGAGTGCCGGGCGCACCGAGCCGCAGTGTGATAAAATTTTGTTGCTGCGCGTTCACCCGTCCAACATAACGCTGATGTTGTAGACTTAATTTAAGATTTAATTTTCAATAGTTAATTCTGTCTTTGGATAGGTCTCAGAGAAAGTGCTGCATCATCAGTCTGTCCTATGCATCTCTCTTTAGCTTATAGTAATTCCCTCCTTCTTTGATAACTGAATCTAATGACATTTACATTTTTTGGGCCTCTATGTATCATCTTTTCAATGGGATCTGTACCAATTTATATTATTTGTTTTTCTGAAAAAACTGTATGAAATAAGAATTTTAGCACAAACGCGACTTAAAAAATGTACCTGATAAACGAAATATAAATTTTTGAAGTTCAGTATTTGACGTGTGACGTCATGTTACGACCTCATCCTCTACAAACTTTTAGTCTTAGAGAGTACGCTAATAATACTATTAATTCTTTCATAGTAAAAGTTAAATAAAATAAATTTTTAAAAATTGGTAATACAAATTTTGTTGAATTTCTAGTTGTCTCTTGAGGTCTTAGGTGAGTCATATTGCGGAGCTACCATCATCTCTGAGAACTGGGCTATAACCGCTGCTCACTGCGTGGATGGGTATATTATCCATTTTCTATATTTCTATTAAAACCTAACTTCATGTACACGGTAAATAAAAACTTTATTGTGATTACCAAAAATGAGTTCCAGCAGCAATTTTTTTTTGTCAATATAGGACCAGCAAATATATTTGTTACAGTTACCTAAGTAAATTTGCTGGTAATTTTTTTTTGTGGCAACAAATACAGTTTTGCTATATATAACAAAAGATATTTGTTATGCAAACAAATAAAATAAGTTACCATTAAGAAGTATAAATTTGTTTTGGAAACTAATAAATTTTGATAGATATACAAATGCATTAATGACGTAGTAAGGTAAAAATTAATACATGCGTATTATAATAATTTTATTTATTTATAATTATAATCTATATACATGTAACAAATTTTATATAAAAAATAACATATGGAACAATAGTCACTTAAATTATACAGATTTATCAGTAATCGATACATACCTTCAAATTTCTCAATAAGACACTAATTGCCATTGTTTTAAAATATCTTTTACAAAATCATCCATTTTTATTGAAGGGCACAAGAAACAAGCACTTTTAAAACACAATTTTCAACAGGCTAAAACCTAACAGCGCAAGCAAATGCAACACGACGTAGTGTAACGTAACACAAACAGTGAATTATACTGTATACCAGGGAATACCCTATCTACACAAAAGTTTTAGTTACCTGTACAAAGTATATGACAGGAAGAAGAATTTGTAATCTTTACAAAATATAATGTCACAGAATACAAAAAAAATAAAATTTGTTCCAGTAACAGATTAAATATTTTTAATTGTTGCAAAATGATTTTGTAATCTGAACAAAGTAACAAAATGACAACTTAGTACTACTAATAATAATTGCTACCATGACTAATATTTTACAGCAAATAATACTTTTTATACACAACAAAAATGGTTTAGTTTTGGAAACTTAAAATACAAAGTTCTTCGTATACACGGCAAAAACATATTGTTGAAATAACAAAAAAAATACAGCTAACTAAATTTTGTCCGGAATATCAATGTATTTTTTTACCGTGTAGCAGAACCCATATTTATATTCCCCTTAAATCCTTAGTAATTTGGTCTTTAAATCCTGAATCTCTGATATTCTATTTTCCATAAAATAGAAGTGTCATTTTCTGTGGTTAGGAGTGCTCCTAGTGACGTATCCGTCCGTGCAGGCACTAGCACCAGAGGTGAAGGTGGTTCAGTTCACCAGGTTGTAGAAATTATCGTGCATCCACAATACGACGACTGGACCTTCGACTATGATTTTGCCCTTTTGAGAGTTGAAACTCCCTTCCCCATTGGACCACCTGGAGTGCTGGCCATTCCATTGGCTTACGAAGAACCCAGTGCAGGATCTAAATGTATTGTTTCTGGATGGGGCACTCTCTCTGTAAGTTTAAGACCACATTTTTTGTATACAAGTGTTTATTAAGAGATAACCTAGTTCGCTGACTATTTTTAGTCCCAAACAGGTTAGCGACCGCAGGCAAAAGTCCAGTTAGAAGTTTGTTAAAACGTCACGTTAATACTGAGCTTACATCAGACAGTTCTGAATTGGTTTGTTGGAACCATGATTTAAATTATTCTGGATTGTGCCACTCGCGCCTATTTTTGTAACACAAGTACTCACGTGGTATATTTTATACACCAGTAACAAAATGTGGTTATAGAGCAATGAAATAAAAGAAGATTTTGTTTAATATATTCTCAATATATTTTGTAATTATTTAATTACAAAATATTATAAAGAAAATATTCAGACTACCTTATGTTGAAATAATAAACTAAATGAAAGCAAGCGTAAAGATAAAAATAATAAAATTGCTTACAAAAACTAACAATAATTATTTTTGCAGAGTTTTTTGGATATAACTATTCGCTGTTACTTAATTATTGTCGTTATAGTTAGTATTACATTCAGGGCAAGTAATTGCATGTTCCTTGCATACAAATTTTTTACATGAAATGCATGAAGTTGTTACCCGATTTTTCTGTCTACCTCAACAGAAGAACCTTCCTCGCACCTTTATTGGTGGTCACTCCTGATCCTACTCTTCTTCTTGTATTCTAAATTTACTTAGAAAACAATGAATGCTCTTAGGCAATTTTTTACTTTTGCTCTTTCTGAAAGGTGCGGTTTCATCAGAGAGTTCGCTAGTTGCTTTAGAAAAAGTCTCCTTTATTTTTGAGGTTGCTTTATGTGTTAAGCGTTATACAGAATTTGGCTGTTTATAAATAATAAACAAAAAAAAGTACATATTTAATGCAAAGTAATCAAGTTAGAAATTTCAAAATATATTCACATAACTACCCGCGTGATGTATTCTGTACACCACAAGGATCACCTACTAATTTAAAATCAAATAACTATGTTTTCCGTACAGCTGTCACAACGGTAATGAAAAGGCTTATAAAAGAGAGTTCAATAATAGGTTAGGTAGCTCCACAGTAGCACGAGACTATTTAAATCAAAATTAGAACTATTTTAGTCCGAGTGGTGTACAAAATACACCAGCGCGAGTAGTTAAAGGTTAAAAAAATAAATTGTAAAACTAAACTAAACAAGTAGAAACCATTGCTATCAATGACAACGTTTATGCAACTGAACTGAAGAATTAAACTAATGAATCTAAATTAAGAAGTTGGTTATTTTCAACTTTTAGAATTTCTTAGTTTCGCGCTTGCGTAATTCTTACACTTATGATAACCTAACCTAACCTATGAAAATGTTCGATGATAACAATGTTTCTGCAGAAAAGAGCGACGAAATACTAATTGGACTTATTCAACAAATTGTTTACCTTTATTTTTTTATTCTCTATAAATCGCAATTTCACCTTTAAAAGTTAGATTATACGAAATGTCAAACATAACATTTTGAAGTTTAATTTACTGCATAAACGACGTTATTTTAGTTTCGTTTCTTAATTTAGTAGCTTAATTTAATTTCATAATTTACATGCTTCATAAACCAAGCATTAATCAGTTTAAATAAACATATGTACATATATCTATGTAATATAGCTGTTTTTATTTTATTGTAGTTTGGTGGACCCAGCCCCAGCCAATTGCAACACGTTTTGCTACCAATTGTTGGACGCAACGAATGTAATCACCTATTATCTGATTCAGAATCTGATTTAATCACTAACAGGTTAGTTAATAACATGTAATTTTTTTGGTAAATCTAAAATTCATTAATTTTTTCGAATTCTATATGAAAATTTATTAAAAATCCTTCGTGGCAGCAATTAAAAGCTAACGCTTCATCCTATGGTTCTTGCAGGATGTTGTGTGCTGGTGTCCTCGAAGGAGGTGTGGACTCTTGTCAAGGAGATTCCGGAGGTCCTTTGGTGTGCGACGGCACAGGCACTCTAGTCGGTATTGTATCCTGGGGCTTCGGATGCGCTAACCCTAACAGCCCTAGTGTCTACTCCAATGTTTTCAATCAACGCGAATGGATTCGTGAACAGTCTGGCGTCTAAATATTAATGTTGTTTGTAATTTTAATAAAGCAATATATATACTTTGTATCAAAACCATTAAACTATATGAAAAATCTATTTTCAGACCTGGGTAATAATGCAAGTTAAATGTGAGCATTTTTAAAAAAATTGCGTTTAGTGAAGTCTAATATTTTAAAGTAAAACAATCTTTTTGTTAAAGTTATATTTATATTTAAACACACCAACGTTTCAGCAATATATAACTGCTGCCTTCTTCAAGATACAAAAATTATCAAAGCAAACAAGTGCCTAACTAAGAAATCAAGGTATCATATTTTTAATATAGGAAGAAATGCACGACATCACTATGATTAAGAATATTATTCCTGCTTTCAATAATATCGATGTTTAGCTTATTATTCTTGATTTTAAGAATATCAGTGGCTTCTCTAAGACATGCTCTGAAACTGACAATTTCTCAGACTGGTTCAATCTGAGCGATCGTTAGACTTTCAAGATAGTGGATATCATATTTTTATTTACTACCATTTTAATTCTTTAAATAAAATATTGCTATACATGAGTATTTAGTGCGCAAACACTTAAATATATCAAATAATTAAATACAGCACCAATTTAATAACAGAGGTTGAATTCAGCACTCTTCTTTAATTAAAGAAGCTTATCTAAAAATAACAAAATCAACAGAGACATCTCTCATTATAGAATCGATGCATTAATAAGAGAAAGTTGCAAGTTGTTTCCATGGTTACTAGAGACGATCACACATCTAAGTGCTTAATTTTATTAATTTATTGCTTTTCCCGTATCAATAAAATGAATACATGTGCAATATAATAGATTTGAATTTTATTACACCAGTTCATTATATTTTCAAAAATTAATAATTTTATGGAAAAAATTAATGATAATAATTGAACGATGTAAATAATTAATGATTTCAAAAATATTATCAAAGATAACAAGTGGAAAAACTGAATTATCGCAAAAATTGTTAATAAGTATACTTATCATTATAAGATATAAATTATAATTTCATATAAACAGGCAAGTATCCGAGATAGTCAATAGTTTCACGAAAATGAAAGTGTTCCTTGCTTTGGTAGCTATCTGTGCCCTAGTCAGTGGTAAGTAATACATAATAATAAATCAGGATATCAACAAATTTGAAACAAATTTTGCATTTCGGACTAGGCAAATTATATTTGCAAACATGTATTATAAATTGATATATTAGCCATTAGTGAGTGAGTCATTTAGCTTTTATTCGCAAATTTTGGTGATGACAAAATATAACACTTAACAATATTTGAGAAATGGTTTAGTAATTATTTTGTGAATATAATTATTTTAGTTTTAACATAAAGAAGAAATTAATACTACCTTGTTTATAAATCTAATTGTGTTATGTTATTTTAGGGGCCAATATTAAGCCACACAGGCGTGCGTCTAGGCTCGATGGTAGGATCGTAGGAGGCAAGGACACCGACATTAAAGATGTGCCATACCAGGTATGATTTACATACATTCTATAGGTCTAATAAATATTAAAAATCTTCCAGAATTACTAAATATTTTTTTAACATTTATAACAAAAAAATATTAACGAATTTGCAAATGAGCTTTGCTAAGAATAGCCCCGTTTAAATAACGAATAATTGGAACATTTCAAATTCCTCATTGTTAAATTCATAATGACAAATTATGATTCCACAATAGTAGATAATTTAATTTTTAAGAAGATTGAGTTAGATCATCATCATTAGGTAATTCTGTTTTTGGACAGTGTTGCATCATCACCAATCTGTCCTTCGCCTCTCTTATCAGCCTATCGTAATTCTCTTCTTAATTGATATCTGATTCTATTAACATTAATTTTTTTTTTCGTCCTGCCAGAATCTTCCTTTCAATGGGGTTCTATACCAAAATAGTTTCACGTTGGACAGACGCTCAAAACGTGCGAGTCTCGCTTTGAAAATCGACTTCAATCGCTTGTAGTTTGCGAATTAATTAATATCCAAACAATAAATCACTAATACTCATTAATTTACGTATACATTCGCTGTCTTATCTATGGTGTAGTATCCCATTATAATTTTCTGGAGACAATTCCTCCTTTAAAAATATCCAATCCAGTTAGTTTTCCTTCGTATTGATTTTTTAATTTTTAAATTTTATTGAATTTCCAGTTGTCACTTGAGTCTTTTGATGATCCCTTCTGCGGAGCTTCCATCATCTCTGAGAACTGGGCTGTAACCGCTGCTCACTGTGTGCGTGGGTATGTTCATTTTTTATTTCTATTAAAACCTATGTTTATGTAGCAGAACCTCTACTTACATTTCCCATTAGATCTATTCTATTTTCTATTAAACAGAAATGTCATTTTCTGTGGTTAGGAGTGAACCTAGTGATGTATCCATCCGGGCCGGCAGCAGCACCAGTGGAGAAGGTGGTTCACTTCACCAGATTTTAGAGATCATCATGCATCCACAATATGACGGCTTGACTTTCGACTTTGATTATGCCCTTATCAGAGTTGAACCTCCCTTCCCTATTGGACAACCTGGAGTCCAGGCCATTTCACTGGCTGACGAAGAACCAAGTGCAGGATCTTCTTGCATTGTTTCTGGATGGGGCACTCTCTCTGTAAGTTCAAGATCATATTTTTGGTTTGTTCCAACTCGCTATTGTGGAGTTTTATTTTTTAACATCCTGAAGGTAATATGGCTGTTTTTATTTTAGTTTGGTGGACCCGATCCCAGCCAATTGCAGAGCGTAAAGATACCCATTGTTGAACGCGGCGAATGTAATGACAAATTATCTGACCCAGAACTTGACTTAATCACTGACAGGTTGGTTAATAATCACCCCAATTCTGTAAGAAAGTTGTTAAGTCTTAGCAACGTTGCTAAAAATTGTAACCAATAAAAACAAATGGAAAGCCTGTCATTTTCATGTTTTATTCAGTGTTCGTAATTATTATTGGTTATTTGCTATAGCAACGTTGTTAAGACTTAACAACTTTCTTACAGAATTGGGGCGAATATGTAAATTCTTTGGCAAATCTAAAATTCATTAATTTTTTCGAAAATTTATTGAAAATTCTTTGTGATAGAAAATAAAAGCTAAGGTTTCAATCTATGTGTGTGGTCCTTGCAGAATGTTGTGCGCTGGTGTACCCGAAGGAGGTGTAGATTCCTGTCAAGGAGACTCAGGAGGTCCTTTGGTGTGTGACGGCGCCCTAGGCGGTATTGTATCCTGGGGTTTCGGTTGTGCGAAACCTGACAGCCCTGGTGTCTACTCCAGTGTTGCCAATCAACGTGAATGGATTCGTCAACAATCTGGCGTCTAAATATTAATGTCATGAATTTAATTTTAATAAAGGAATATATGTAATTTACTACTTGTGTATTAGAACCTTTGAAATTGTATGCGAAATCATTTTTCAGACAAGTAATACGTCAGTGATTTTTTAAAATTTGCATTTTGAAATAAAACAACCATTTAATAAAGATGTCATATTTATGCAAACCAACGTTTCAACAGATGTACTGCTGCCTTTTTCAGGGCACAAAAATTAATAAATAATGACGAAGAAAAGCAAACAACTAACTAAGGAAACAAGTTATTATATTTTTAATATAGGAAGCAATGCACGACTAAATTCAAACTATCACTATATTTAAGTTATTAGTCTTGGCTTCTCTAAGACATACTCTGAAACTGCCGATCTTTCAGACAGGTTCAATCTCATCGATAGTCAATCTTTCAACACATTGGGTAACGTAATTTTATTTGACATTAATAATTATATTTTTTTAAATAAATTATTGCTATATGCGAGTATTTAGTGCGCACACACATAAACACAGTACTACTAAATTAATAACAGTGGGTTGAAATCAGCACTCTCACTACCAAAAAAGCTTAGCTAAAAATAAGTGTGCCCAATGTTATTGAGTGCTTGATTTTATTAATCTGTTGTTCTTACCTTTTCATTAAAATGAATCTATTTGCAATATAATAGATTTAGATTGTGTAACTCCAATTCATTGTTTTATAAAAATTTATTATATCTTGGCAAAGATTAGCAATAACTCTAATGATTAAACAATGTAAATAATTAATTATGTTAAAAATATAATCAAAGATAGCAAGTGCAAAAACTGATTTACTGATTATTAAGTTTTCGCAAAAACTGTTAATAAGTATTGTTATCATAATAAGATAATAAATTGTAATTTAATATAAATAGGCAAGTAGCGCTGGTCAATCGTTTCACGAAAATGAAAGTGTTACTTGCTTTAGTAGCTGTTTGTGCCCTAGTCAGTGGTAAGTAATATTCAATAATGAATTAGAAAAACAACAAATATAAAACAAATTTGCATTTTGGAATAGACAAATTATATTTGCAAGCATATATTATAAATTGATATATTATCCATTAGTGATTGAGTATGGGGGTCCCGTGGCCGCGTGCCTGCGTGTCTGGTCGCGAACCAGGGGAACCGGGTTCGATCGCCGGATATTTCGAATTTTAAATAGCACAAAAGTGACCCCTGTGGTGTACTCTCCACGCCACCAATGAGTGCCCGTAAGGTAACGTCTGGTAAGCGTCCGCACGGTACAAATATGTCATCATCATTACCGAGATCTGTGAAAACAGACTGGCACACCCAGAAATGGGTAATATGCCGTGATGATATATTATTATTATTATACCTAAAACTTTTGAGAAATGGTTTAGTAATTATTTTGTGAATATAATTTTAGTTTTAACATAAAAAAGAAATTATAATATTTCAAATATTAAGCATATTTTGATTACAAATCTAATTGTTTCATTTTATTTCAGGGGCTAACATTAGGCCACACGGACATGTGTCTAGGCTCGAAGGTAGGATCATAGCAGGCAATGACACCGATATAAATGATGTGCCATACCAAGTATGATTTACTTACATTCTTAGATACAATGAATTTTTAAAATCTTCAAGAATTGTTAAATATTTTTTAACATTTATACCAAATAGAAAACATATTTATTATTAACGGCTTTCTTTGCTGTTCTAATTCGTTAAAGAACGCGAAAAAGGAACATTTTATATTCCTAATTTTTAAGTGCATAATAAAAAATTATGATTCCATAATAACAGATAATTTAATTTTTAAGAAGATAGAGTTATATCATCATCATTAGTTAATTATGTCCGTAGACAGGTCTCAGCGGAAGTGCTGCAGCTTCATCATTCTGTCCTGCACCTCTCTCTTTAATCTACCGTAATTCCCTCTTTCCTAGATATCTGAATCTAATGACATTTATTTTTTTTTCTTCCTCCCTGAATCTTCCTTTCAATGGGGTTCTATACCAATTTATTTTATATGTTCTTCTGGAAGAATAATATGAAGTAAGAATTTGTCTACAAACGCGAATTAAAAATTTTACGAAATAAACGAGATATAAATTTTAAATTTCAGAATTTGGCATGTGACGTAACATGGCTTCACCAGTGAGCGAGAAATTGTTCGTTCTAGAGAGTATAAAAGTTTCATGCTTTGATATATACCCATGGGGCCCCGTGTGCCTGAGTGTCTGGTCGCGAATCTGGTGTACTGGGTTCGATCCCGAGAGGCGCCAAATATTTCCAATTTTAAATGGCACATTAGTGACTCCTGTCGTGCAATCTCCATACCAGCTATGAGTGCCCGTGAGGTGACGCCTGGTAAGCGCCCACACGGTAAAATATATCATTATTACCGATATCTACATGTGTTGTAGATACTGGCACATTCAGTAATGGGTAATATCCCGTGATGATATATTTATATTTATTTATTTATTTATAAATTTATATATATTCAAGAAGAATTATTATTAACCCTCGAGCGAGCGCGTTGGCGCACTGAGTGCGCCAAGATCAACAAAAGTGCCTTAAAATTGTTATTGGGCGAAGGGATGTTTTGTTACTCACGCTATTCCTTCTTTGGACCTTTGGTCAAAATATGCTACCATTGTTTTTAGTTTCATTACAGTACAGTAATATAAACGGCAATTTATTCGTTGGAGTTAGATGCAGACAGATAGTATTTTAGAAATATACTCGTTTGAATATTTTTATTTCTATCTAATTTTCTATTCTGTTCATCTTTATAATACTTTGTTTACAAATCACAAACAGTTAGCAATATTTTATGTCAAAATTGCGAAGTGCAATCAGAGGACGAATAAAATCGAACATTCATATTTGTGTTTACTTTCTATTATTTTTAGTTTTGTACGCTATTTCTTCAAAGAAAAAACATTGAATATGATTTAATAATGTGTACTACTTTAACTTCCAATGTGTAAATAAATATTATGTTGTTCTAAATAGTCATAAAATTTCTTTCTTTTGTCTGGCGCACTCTGTGCGCCGCGCGCCCTGTCATGTCGTGAATATTGGCGCCCGCTCGAGGGCTAAGCATAAATAACATACATAAAATGTCTCGCTTTAATAATCAGACAACCAATCAAATTGCTTAGTACATGATGTGATACGTCATATTAATTATTAATCGATTTTAATCGCTTGTATTTTGCGAACTAATTAATATTCAAACAAAAAACAAATTTACTAATATTAATTCATTTACTTATACTTTCGCTGCCTTATTATGGTACAGTACCCCATTTCAATTTTTTGAAGACAATTCCTCCCTTAAAAATGTCCAATACAGGAAGTTTTCTTTCGCATGTTTTTTTTTTCAATTTTTAAATTATGTTGAATTTCTAGTTGGCGTTTGAGGTCCTCAGTGAGCCCACCTGCGGAGCTACCATCATCTCTAAGAACTGGGCTATAACCGCTGCTCACTGCGTGCTTGGGTATATCCATTTTCTACATTTCTATTAACACTAAGTTCATGTAGAAGAACCTCTACTTATATCCTTAGTCCTTAGTAATTTGGTCCTTAAATCCTTCATCATTAGTATTCTATTTTCTGTTAAACAGAAATATGATTTTCTGTGATTAGGAATGCTCCTTTTGCTCTATCCCTCCGTGCCGGCAGCAGCACCAGTAATGAAGGTGGCTCAATTCACCAGGTTGTAGAGCAATTCATACATTCACAATACAACATCTTGACCCTCGACTATAATTTGGCCCTTGTCAGAGTTGAAACTCCTTTCCCTATTGGACAGCCGGGTGTCCAGCCCATTCCATTGGCTGACGAAGAACCCAGTGCAGGAACTTCCTGCATTGTTTCTGGATGGGGAAATCCCTCTGTAAGTTCAAGATCATATTTCTGGTTTGTTCCAACCCGCTATTTCGGATTTGACGTATACCGATACGTAATCGTAATATATGCAAGAGCCATGTGTTGCCGTATATCAGTTCGCAACTAAATTGTTAGTCTAAGATTTGTTGGAACGAATCGTGAACTATTAACTATCATTCTGTGATTTTAGGCTAAAATAAACATGTTTCAAATATGACTGAAAGTCAAATATTTATAAATGTACTGCCCTAAATCATCATATTCATTATGGATTTATATGTGACAAGTTATTTATAAAACAGTAAAAATATTAACACGTTCACTGCCTATGGCACATACGTCGTGTCATCTGGTATTTTATGTGCTATGCCGATGACATAAAGTCTGTGCCATCATTATATACATTCTTCTATGCTTCAGTATCTCACAGGCATTAGGAACTTACAGTTGCGCTCTTATAGGCACCTCAGGTACTCTCTATACAGGTACATAGTTGGTTTTGGGTTTTGGGCACTCTGAGTTCTACAATGGGCAATGAATTGCCGGGACCATCGGTGCAACAGAAAGTAAGTTCTTGTCGTGACAAAAAGCTTATATCAGATGCAGAATTACAGAACAAAAAATTTGGAGAAGTATTAGAAAACCAAAAGCGATAATATAATATAATCAATATGTCGGGAGTAAATTGCCAGGACTAAATGCTGACATACCAGTGAAAGGAAAACCATGAGCTGGTGTAAAAAACTCATAATACATCTCACATCACTAATTTCTAGAGTCCCATTACCAAAAATGTAATAACACAAGTGTTCTGTCATATGGCATAGTAAAAATAATTGTGATATAGTTAGTTTCCACAACTAAGACCCGGCATAACAGGGCAGATGATCGGCAGTGAACGTGTTAAAGACAATGTAAATGTGCAACTTAAAAATTCACAGCAGATAAAATCATTTAACTGCGTAAACGTTTTTAGGTTATATTTTTGACATTTGCGCTTGTTTCATGCTTGCGGGTGTAAAATTATGCAAAGAAAAACAAATGCATGATTCAAATAAGAAAACATTATATCTCGTTCACAACGGAAAAGAGATGGTTATAGATGTAGATGATTTTTATTATAATTATGACTTTCATATCAGATTCTTCATTGTTCGATGAAGAATCTGATGATTGCAATAGAGCGACGGTTCTTTTAACTACAAAACTTTCCATATTTGTCAACTGGTGGTTAACTGTCAGTTGATATTTAAGGGTAGGAGATTCATCGCACTTTTCAGCAACCCGTTTCTTTATTTGGTCGCAGCGGCTATCCGTCGGATCCATTAGCTATTCATCGTGACGTCATTTTCAATTTCTGATGGAATTCAGCGAATGAATAATTGTTGAATAAAGAAACTCGCCCATAGTCTAGTTTGAAGTTTGTTGGAACGCCATGTAATAATGCGCTTGCGTCGGACAGTTCTGAATTGGTTTGTAAGTTTGTTCTCTCCTTCTTGAAACAAGAAGACAAATTTGTGAAAATTTCTTGGATCTCATTGGGATTTAAACCCAGGGCCTTCCGATATCTAATCGGACACTCTACCATCTTCGTTAGAAGATCTCTTTGAAGCTCGGGGATTGGTGCGATTACATTCAATACACAAAATATTTTGGCAACAAACAAAATAATTACTCAAATGAAAATAAAAGTGTACACATGTACGTATATGAAATATAGCTGTTTTTATTTTAGTATGGTGGACCCAAACCCAGCCAATTGCAGAGCGTAAAGCTACCCATTATTGGACGCGACGAATGTTATGCCAAATTATCTGACCCAGAATCTGAGTTACAAATATTTACTGACAGGTTGGTTAATAATATGTAAATACTTTGGCAAATTTAAAATTCATTAATTTTTTCTTATACCAACATTTAAAAATTTCTTGAAAATTCATTCTGAAAGTAAAAGCTAAGGCTTTAATCTATTTGTGTGGTTCTTGCAGTATGTTGTGCGCTGGTGTACCCGAAGGAGGTAAGGACGCTTGTCAAGGAGACAACGGAGGTCCTTTAGTTTGCGACGGCGTTCTAGTCGGTGTTGCGTCCTGGGGTAGAGGATGCGCCGGCCCTGAGCGCCCTGGTGTCTATGCCAATGTTGCCAACCTACGTGAATGGATTCGTGAAAAATCTGGCGTCTAAATATTAACGATGAAATGAATTTAAATTTAATAAAACAATATATATATATAATTGTGCATTATAACCTACCAAATTATATGAGAAATTTATTTTCAGACCTGGTTAAAATACAAGTAAAATGTCAGCAATTTTTAAAATTTGCATTTAGTAAAGTCTAATATTAAAAAAAAATCTGTTGTGGCCAGCACAAGACCTCTCGCCATTTCCATATTAGGCTATATAAGTATTGTATTGCACTTTGCTATCGAACAGTCGTTTTATAACAAAATATTACAGAACTTTACCCAAATATTATTTTTTATTGTATTTAACATGTCTTCTGCACACATTTAATTCTAATTATAGGTATCTATTTTTCATTGTATGAGGAAGTTTCTAAATGTTAGATTCTTCCATTTCATTAACCAGATTGGCGGTATTTCTGATGGATATATGCATATTACCTATAATTTCAAATATTTAATTAATAAAACAATAAGAAAGATGAAATGTACTTCCCAGAAAAAGCTATCAAAATATCACTAAAACTGTCGATTTTTGACACTGAAATCTGTCGTTTACAAATTATGTTAAAAACATTTGAATTTGTCAACTGGTTTCCTTAGAGTAGTTTCGCCTACTAGACTTGTTATATCCCGATATTCTATATATTATAGCATCTTTTTCTCTAAATTTATAGAAGATATAATAAAAAATTTAAATGTATCAAGTGTAGAATTTTGTTCTTCAAAATTAGTAATATCAAAAATTTTCAAAAATTAATATTTGGAAGAATTTTTTTTAGAAACTACTACTTCCGGTTGTTCAATTGTTACCAAAACCTTTTCAGCTCTTCCCAGGAATGTCAGATTGAGGAATTCATAGTTAAACAGGTCTCATATCATAGTTTTTGAGGAATCGTCCGTCTAACATCCAGCCATACACACACACATATACACACATCCACACACACACACACACACACGCACACACACATACACACAGACATCATTGTAAAAATCTTTCAAAAAACAAATTAACCTGAACCTAAACCGAACCAAGTTTTTTTCGGGTTCGATGAACTGAATATAATTTACAAAACTGTATGAGAAATATATTTTCAGACTTAGATAAAATACAAATAAAATGTGATTAAGTTTTTAAAATTTGCATTTTGAGATAAAACAATCTTTTAGTTAAAGTTATTTTTATATTTATACAAATCAATTTTTTTGCAGCATATACTGTTGCCTTTTTCAGGGTACAAAAATAAATAAATAATAACAGAACACAGCAAGCAAGTACCTAACTAAGGAAACAAGTTATTACATTTTTAATATAGGAAGCAATAAACGAAAAGTTCAAACTATCACTATCATATCATATCTTGGTAAAAATTAGTGATAACTTTAATAATTAAACAATGTAAATAATTAAAGATTTTAAAAATATAATCAAAGATAGCAAGTGCAAAAACTGAAATGCTGATTATTAAGTTTTCGCAAAAATTCTTAATAAGAATTATTATCATAATAAGATAATAAATTGTAATTTAATATAAATGGGCAAGCAGCCGAGCTGGTCAATTGTTTCGAGAAAATGAAAGAGTTCCTTGTTTTGGTAGCTATTTGTGCCCTAGTCAGTGGTAAGTAATATTTAATAATGAATTAGAAAAACATTAAATTTGAAAAGAATTTTGCACTTTGCAATAGTCAAATTATATTGCAAGCATATATGTATTATAAATTGATTAGTATATGAGTCATTTAGCTTTTATTCGCAAATTTTGGTTATTACAAAATATAATACCTAACAACTTTTGAGAAGTGCTTTACTTATTATTTTATGAATATAATAATATTTTACTTCTAAATTAAAAAAGAAATTATTGTATTTTAAAAAATTATACATACCTTGGTTACAAATCTAATTTTGTCATGTTATTTCAGGGGCTAACATTAGGCCACACAGGCGTGCGCCTAGGCTCGATGGTAGGATCGTAGGAGGCAATGACACCGACATTAAAGATGTGCCATACCAGGTATGATTTGCTTACATTCTATAAGTGCAATAAAATTTTAAAAATTTTCCAGAATTGCTAAATATTTTTTAACATTTATAAAAAAATTCAAAATGATGAACTTTATTCGCCTACTCAAGGTGGTGTCGAGAAAAAGGAACAATAATTTACATTTCTCCTTTTTATTTATTCGGAGGTTTAATAACCTCCATCTTCAGCAATATACATTTTTTGGCTAAGTTTTACATTTCTTTTATTATATTTTTATACGCTGTGTTGTCTCACATAACCCCGCATACTTGAAAAAAGGTTGGATTTCACCTCCATCCTGTTTTTCTGAGGGATTAAAACGTACAAGTTAAAGTTGAAATCGAAAGTATTATTACCATACGGTCGAGATAACACAATACTTTATTTTTTTCCTTCTTCCTTGTATCTTCTTTTCAATGGGGTTCTATATCAATTTATTTTATATGCTTTTTCTGGAAGAACAGTGTGAAATAATAACTATAGTATAACGCAACTTAAAAATTTTACACAATAAACGAGATATAAATTTTTGAAGTTCAGAATTTGGCATGTGACGTAACATGGCCTCAACTGTGATCGAGAAACTGTTAGTTTTAGAGGGTACAAATTTTTCATGTTCGCACAGCTGAAATATTTTTTTTTATATATTTACACATATCGTCGGCCGACTATTGGAATGTACTATGTCCACAAATATTACTTTCGAGAAAAACTGCTTCAAACATTTAAAATTTTATTGTAAAGAATGGATAATGAATACACATGTTGCAATTTTTTTGTTTGTAGGTATAGTTTCATTTTCCTTAACTTTGTACGAAATTTGTTATATTATAATTTTTATATATTTTCGAAATATAAAAGGACCTAGTTGGACCTGGTTCAAAACAACATAGTAAAATTACACAAAAAAATCCAATAAGAGACTTTTTGTACCATGTCCACACTTTTTATTATTATTTTTACTGTATTATGGCTAGAAGCACGCGACAGAATTATGAAATCTGATTGGCTCTGGACTTGATTCAAAACAATTCTTACTGTATGTCATTTTAAGACATATGAAGGGCACAGGGGAAGAAAGCGGTTAGTCACTAAAAATTTGAAATTAGGATTTTCATGCTATCTTGTAGGTAAATACCGAATCTTTTACGTGGAATATTTCTTTTGGGCAAAAACACGGTAGGTCAGAAGTTATTACCAATGGAAAATTTGTCGTACAGAGGAAGAAGGCGGGTATGTTCATGCGGTACCAAGCATAAAGGTGGATTGTCCGCACTCATATATCAAGAAAGTTGATGAGTACAGGGTAAAAAAGCGGTTTGTCAAAATATGTAAAATTTGCAGGACACAGTTTTTAACATTTTAAGATCGTGTCATTTTTTGGATAGTACCTTTAGCTATGCACAATTTTAATGCAAGATTCTTTACTGTTTTCTAAATGAGTACCACAAATTAGAAAACTTGTCTGGCATCCTATTTTATTTTGGTGTCAAATTAGAAACCGAAATTTCCACCAAAATAGGATGACAGACAAGTATTCTAATTTGAGGTACTTATTTACAAAACAGTGAAGAATCCAGCATCAAAGTTGTGCATAGCTGAAGGCATTATCCAAAAAATGACACGATCTTAAAATCTTAAAAACTATCTCCTGCAAAATTTACATTTTTTGACAAACCACCTTCTTCCCTTGTACCCTTCACATGGTACAAAACTATAAGTCTGTTTAGAGTACAAGAAGCACTGAATTTGATATTCTTTCTACTGGCCATGCTACAAAAAAATACGTTCGTTGTCTCATGTCTGGTATAGTACCCCATTATAATTTTCAAAAGACAATTCCTCCATTAATAATATGTGCAATACAGTTAGTTTTTTTTTTTTCGTATATTTATTTTACAATTTTTAAATTTTGTTGAATTTCCAGTTGTACCTTGTGGTGCCCAATGAGCCCTTCTGTGGAGCTTCCATCATCTCTGAGAACTGGGCTATAACCGCTGCTCAATGCGTGCTTTGGTATATCCATTTACTACATTTCTATTAACACCTAAGTTCATGTAGAAGAACCTCTGCTTATATCCTTAGTCCTTAGTAATTTGGTCTTTAAATCCTTCATCATTAGTATTCTATTTTCAATTAAATAGAAGTGTTATTTTCTGTGGTTAGGAATGCTCCTAGTGAGATATCCATCCGTGCTGGCAGCAGCATCAGGGGTGAAGGTGGCTCAATTCACCAGGTTGTAGAAAAAATCATACATCCAGAATTTAACATCTTGAACTTCGACTTTGATTATGCCCTTGTAAGAGTTGAAACTCCCTTCCCCATTGGACAGCCTGGTGTCCAGGCTATTCCATTGGCTGACGAAGAACCCAGTGCAGGAACTTCCTGCATTGTTTCTGGATGGGGCACTCTCTCTGTAAGTTCAAGATCATATTTTTGGTTTGTTGGTGAAACGGATCTTGTGATTTTAGGCTAAAATAAACATGTTTTAAATATGACTGAAAGTCAAAGATTTATATATGTACTGCCTTAAATCATCATATTTATTATGGACTTATATGTGACAAGTTATTTATAAAACAGTAAAAATATTAAAGACAATGTATATGTGCAACTTAAAAATTCACAGCAGATAAAAATAATTTAACTACGCGATCGCAGTTAATAGTCCAGTTTGTTGGAACGCCATGTTAATAATGCGCTTGCGTCGGACAGTTCTGAAATGTTTTGTAAATTTGTTCTCTCCTTCTTGAAACAAGAAGACAAATTTGTGGAAATTTCTTGGATCTCATTGGGATTTAAACCCAGGGCCTTCCGATATTTAATCGGACACCCTACCATCTGAGTTAAAAGATCTCCTTGAAGGTCGGGGATTGGTGCGATTACATTCAATACACAAAATATTTTGGCAACGAACAAAATAATTATTCAAATCACAATAAAAGTATACCGTGAGTATTTTTTAACGTGAAACATTGGGTTTGTCATATCCATGGTTACTTGACATTTGATTGACAGCAATGTATTTGCCCGTTCCATTTAAAATGAAACATAGGGAACGAATTTGACATTTGATAAGACGTCAATAGAGGTTAATTTTGTTTAAATAATTTTGCCCTTATTCTAAATTAAAATTAGTTGTAATAAAATATAGCATGCACATTGTGTCCAAGTGGTTTTATGACTCGGCTAAATTTCTTACAATATTTAAATATAATACTTCTGTCAAATTCATTCCCCATGTGTCATTTTAAATGAGAGACAAATACTGTCAATAAAATGTCAAATCATAACTTATAGGAAATTTCAACAGTTATCTGTCATATTGACAAGGTGTCATTAGAGGTTAATTTTGTTTAAATAATTATACCTGTTTTCTAGAAATTAAATTTAGATGTAGAAAAAATACTGGGTGCACCTTGTACCCGAAATATGTTTAGTGCTCTCGAGTGGTTTTCTGACTCCGCTAAATTTCTTACAATATTTAAATATAATACTTCTGTCAGATTCGTTCCCTACGTTTCATTTTAAATGGAACGGGCAAATACATTGCTGTCAATCAAATATCAAGTCGTAACAATGGATATGACAAACTCAATGTTTCACGTTAAAAAATACTCACGGTATATATATATGAAATATGGCTGTTTTTATTTTAGTTTGGTGGACCTATACCTAAGCATTTGCAGAGCGTAAAGCTACCCATTATTGAACGCGAAGAATGTGATGACCAATTATCTGACCCAGAATCTGACTTACTCACTGACAGGTTAGTTAATAATATGTAAATTCTTTGGCAAATCTAAAATTAATTAATTTTTTCGAATACCAACATTTGAAAATTTATTGAAAATTCATTCTGAGAGAAAGTACAAGTTCAGGCTTTATCTATTTGTGTGGTTGTTGCAGTATGTTGTGCGCTGGTGTACCCGAAGGAGGTGTGGACGCTTGTCAAGGAGACCAGGGAGGTCCTTTGGTGTGCGACGGCGTCCTAGTTGGTATTGCGTCCTGGGGTTATGCTTGCGCCGAACCTGAGAGCCCTGGTGTCTACGCCAATGTTGCCGATCAACGCGAATGGATTCGTGAAGAGTCTGGCGTCTAAATATTAATGATGAAATGAATTTAATTTTAATAAAGCAATAAAAAATCTGTTGTGGCCAGCACAAGACCTTCCGTCAATTCGATGTATTTTGTACAAATCCCATACCAAAAGGTCCTTGGAACAGATTCTATATAATATCATGTAAAATCGAACACGTACACATACTATTTTTTACAAATTCCATACCAAAAGTTCATTTGAAAAGGTTCTATAAATTCAATAAAATTATAACATAAACTACACTAAGTAATGTCCTTCGATCTTCTCTTTAGCATTTCTCCGCATGTCACTTGCGAGCAACACTATGACATCAATTTTAGATCCTACACTTTTTTCCATATTTGGTTTTGCACTTGCAACTGACATCTGTCAATTAAATTTTTTTGAATAATTATGTCAGCTGTTTCCATGATAAATAGCAAAGCTGACTAATTTTTGAAAATTAATTTCTTTATAATGCTTTAAATTTACATCTATTGAATATGAAGGAAAATGTATAATCAAACTGTATAGAGAAGAGTATTTTCTTTAATATATATAATAATAAAATGTCAAAAAATAATTTTTAACTGCGTTTTTTTTAAGAAAAACTGTTAAAAACTTCAAATAAAGGTACTTCCAGTGGATCAATTATAACCAAAATCCTTACCTAAAGGTGACGGAAGGTAAAAATAACTTTTTAGTTAAAGTTATTTTTATACTTATGCAAGTTGTTTTCATAGTTAATAGAGACGATCGTTACAGTAGTGAAGAGTGCTGTATTCGGCCCAAGTAATTGAGTGCTTGATTTCAATAATCTGTTACATTTTCATTAAAATGAATCTATTTGTAGTATTAAATTTAATAACTCCATTTCATTGTATTATTAAAAATTAATCATTTTTTGGTAAAAATAAGTGATATTTGTAATAATTAAAAATGTAAATAATTAATGATTTTAAAAATACAGTCAAAGATAACAAGTGGAAAAAACCGAATTTTCGCAAAAATTGATAATAAGTATTGTTATCATTTTAAGATATAAATTGTAATTTAATATAAACAGGCAAGTAACCCAGCTGTTCAATCGTTTCATGAAAATGAAAGTGAGCCTTGCTTTGGTAACTATCTGTGCCCTAGTCAGTGGTAAGTAATATTTAATAATGAATTAGAAAAATAAAAAATTTGAAACGAATTTTGCATTTTGGAATAGACAAATTATATTTGCAAGCATATATTATAAATTGATATATTATCCATTAGTGAGTGAGCCATTTAGCTTTCATTAGCAAATTTTGGTGATGACAAAATATAACACCTAAAACTTTTGAGAAATGGTTTAGTAATTTTTTGTAAATATAATTATTTTAATTTTAACATAAAAAAAATATTATATTTAAAAAAATTAGGCATACCTAGGTTATAAATCTAATTGTGTCATGTT
This sequence comes from Ophonus ardosiacus, assembly GCA_943142095.1. Lineage (NCBI taxonomy): Eukaryota > Metazoa > Arthropoda > Insecta > Coleoptera > Carabidae > Ophonus > Ophonus ardosiacus. Next base: position 45,005,952 of record OW964831.1, on the reverse strand, counting down.
ATTTCAGGGGCTAACATTAAGCCACACAGGCGTGCATCTAGGCTCGATGGTAGGATCGTAGGAGGTCATGACACCGACATTAATGATGTGCCATACCAGGTATGATTTACTTACATTCTGTAGGTACAATGAATTTTAAAAATCTAGAATTGCTAAATATCTTTTAACATTTATAACAAAACAAAAAAAAAAAACAGTTTTTATTAACGAATTTGAAAATGAGCTTTGCTATTCTTACAACGTTTAAATAACGCTATCGTAATTCCCTCCTTCCTTGATATCCAAATCTTTAACATTTAATTTATTTCTTCTGCTCTGAGGTTCTGTACCAGTTTATCTTATTTGTTTTTCTGGAAGAACCGTATGAAGAATTTTAGTACAAACGCGACTTAAAAATTTTACGTAATAAACGAGATATAAATGTCTAAAGTTCAAAATTTGGCGTGTGATGTAATTTGTCCTCACCAGTGATGACAAACTGTTAGTTCTGGAGAGTACAATTTTTTCATATTCGCATAACTGAAATACTTTTTATTTATTTTTACAACATTTAAACGGTTTGGCCATTGTTTGACATTATTGTAACACAAACTCTGGCTGTTGGTGGCGCTAGTGTTTGTCCAGTGGTAGTTTCACGATGGGCAGGCTCACAAGACGTGCGAGTCTTGCTTTTAAAATCAGGCAAACAATCAAACTGACTTCAATCGCTTATAGTTTACGAACTAATTAATATTCAAACAAAAAAAAATCACTAATATTCTTTAATTTATATACTTTCGCTCCCTTATCTATGGTATAGCATCCCATTATAATTTTCTGAAGACAAATCCTCCCTTAAAAATATCCAATCCAATTAGTTTTCATTCGTATATTTTTTTCAATTTTTAACGGTTTTGTTGAATTTTCAGTTGTCCCTTGAGACCTTGGATGATCACCATTGCGGAGCTTCCATTATCTCTGAGAACTGGGCTATAACCGCTGGTCACTGCGTGCGCAGGTACGTCCATTTCCTAATTTCCATTAACACCTACGTTCATGTAGTAGAACCTTTACTTTCTTTTCCCTTTTTACCCTTAGCAATTTGATCTTTAAATCCTTTATCTTTAGTATTCTATTTTCTATTGAACAGAAATATCATTTTCTGTGGTTAGGAGTGCTCCTAGTGATGTAACTATCCATGCTGGCAGCAGCATCATTAATGAAGGTGGCTCAATCCACCAGGTTGTAGAGGTAATCGTGCATCCACAATACAGCGGCTTGACCTTCGACTTTGATTATGCCCTTATCAGAGTTGAAAATCCCTTCCCCATTGGACAACTTGGATACCAGGCTATCACATTGGCTGACGAAGAACCCAGTGCAGGAACTTCTTGCGTTGTTTCTGGATGGGGCACTCTCTCTGTAAGTTCAAGATCATATTTTTGGTTTGTTCCAACTCGCGATTTCGGACTAGACCTATACCGGTCCGAAATCGTAATACGAGTATACGCGAAAGTCATGAGTTGTTGTATATCATTTCGGAACTAATAGTCAGTTCAAGATTTTTTGGAACGGATCTTGGACTATTAACTATCAGCCTGCTATTTTAGGCTAAAATAAACCTTTCTCAATTATAACTGAAAGTTACGTTTTATAAATATACTGGTCCAAAACATCATCAACAAAAATTAATAATCATTAACAGTTAGTTGTAGTATGCGCACCTTAAGTTGAGACTGTTGACAGAAGTCAAAATTGCGTGTATTCACAAACCAGAAAATATGGACTGTAGTACGTACATACTACCTTTAATATTTTTACCTCCCGTTACCCTAGGTAAGGGAGGTATAGGGATCGTGCTAAAAATCGGATATAGAGATTTCAGTGAATAAGCACGTTTTGATGTCCCCAGAATCCGATTTTAACATTTTTACAATGATGTCTGTAGGTATGTATGTGTGTGTGTTTGTGTGTGTGTGTGTGTGTCTGTGTGTGTGGATCATGTGGACACGATTATTCAAATACTATCAATCAGAAAAAATTGAAATTTTGTATATCCATTCTATGCTAATGTGGGAAGAGCTCATTAGTTTTGAGTGTATATCGGATAACCGGAAGTATCATTTATACAAGCTTTTAACAGTTTTTCTTGTAAAAAAATTCATTGAATATAATTTTTTAGCAACTTTTACCAATACAAATTGAATATAATGGCACAATCTTCAATTCTACGATAATAGGATTTAGTAAATAACTTGAAATAACTTTATATTATATTATAAAATAATTTATTTTTGTTCATCACTTTGCCTCTGCGTCAAACAAAAACAATACTTTAATAACAAATTTGACATATTTAAACAAATGTCACTGTCACGCAGCAATTTTCATTAAAATTAATAATGAAACCGTGTTAAGAAGATATTAGTAGTTCAAATATGATTCTAATGAAATTAAGGTTTGTAAAAATAATATATTTTCCATCACTCATAAATATTAGATATACAGGATAATTCGATTCAAATTTGATGTTTGCAGCATTATATATCAAACAGCTCTCAATAACAACGTGATTTCAAAGTGTCAAATAATAATTTGCAACTACACATTTACGAAATGAATAATGTACGGCGAAGAATTTACACAGATTGCGTTTTAGAGCATAAGGAAGTTGGTGATGATTTTGACAATAATGTGTGTGTGACGATTTTTCCTTAAAATATATTAATGATCCAAAAGTTCGCAAAGTTGGTATTTAATACTCTTATATAATTTGAAACAACATATTAGATTTTGACTATATATGATAAACCGGATGTAGTACTTAATTTGAAGCTCTAACAGATTTTTCAGGAAAAACATAATAAAATATAATCCAAAATTTCGTATTACAAACTTTTCTATTTATTGGAACAACAAAGTACATAGATTTTGTTTACAAACGATCAATCGGAAGTGAAACTTTACTTAAAGCTCAATGCTATTTTAAACATGGAATTGGCGGGAGGACATGTGCTGGCCACATCAGAATTTTTGGTTTGTTAATAGACGCAATTTTAACATCTATCAACAGTCTCAACTTCAGGTGCGCATATTATATCTAACCCTTAATGCTCTCGCTCAGCTATTAGAGTTCAAATTAAAGTGTATAACGAAAATGCGTTTGTAAAAAATTCTTGAATCTCACTGGGATTTGGACCCAGGACTCTACCAATTAAGTTATAAGATCTCCTTAAAGTACGGTAATTGGTGCGACCACATTCAATACACAAAATATTTAGGAAACGAACAAAATAAATACTCAAATCACAATAAAAGTAAACACATGTACATATATGAAATATGGCTGTTTTTATTTTAGTATGATGGACCCAAACCCAGCCAATTGCAAAGCGTAGAGCTACCCATTGTTGGACGCGACGAATGTAATGACCAATTATCTTCCCCAGACATTGACATGATCACTGACAGGTTAGTTAATAATATGTAAATTCTTCGGCAAATCTAAAATTCATTAATTGTTTTCTCGAATACTAACATTTGAAAAATTATTGAAAATTCTTTCTGGTAGAAGGGAAAAGCTAGGGCTTCAATATGTATGTGTGGTTCTTGCAGGATGTTGTGCGCTGGTCTGCCCAAAGGAGGTGTGGACGCTTGTCAAGGAGATCAGGGAGGTCCTTTGGTGTGCAACGGCGTCCTAGTCGGTATTTCGTCCCGGGGTAATAATTGCGCCAAGCCTGCCAGCCCTGGTGTCTACTCCAGTGTAGCCAATCAACGAGAATGGATTCGTGAACAGTCTGACGTCTAAATATTAATGATGTAATGAATTTTATTTTAATAAAGCAATATATACCGGGTGTCCACTTGAAATAATATATGGAATACAATGTTATTTTATTCATTTTGTTATATTTACTGGCCTATTAAAATTGGAGAAAAATTATAGATATAAAAGTTGCTCAAAATTAAATACCACACAATGTCTTTACACTCAATTTTATAAACACCAGATTTTTTTATTATTCTCTATTTTAACTGTAGAGTTACTAATAATAAATTATAAGTTACCGTTACATTTTAATTTTTAAAAATTTTGTTTAAACTTTGGTAGAATTATCATATAGTAATGTTATATATTTATTATTATTTTTATTATTAATGGGCTACTTGCGTACCTTTTTTTATTTAATATTTTTGAAGAGCAGGTAAAAACTTGCTACTCATATTTTTCTTTTGACAAAATTTTTGTTAATTAGCCAGAAAAAAAATAATGAAATTTGATTATTTGAATTCCCGCCATGTATGACGTAGAATTACGCCGCACTAATGAATGGTCGTAAAGCCATTGCGTTTGTTTGTACAAGGTTTGTACAGGTAATGTAGATCTCCTGTATGACGTTTCAACAATAGTTTGGAGGTTAGTATTTTAATTGATTTTTTTGGTATCGATATTTTAAATTACATGTAACTACCTATGTGTTTATTTGTGAAGTAATTAATATATTTGAGAGACCAGAGAGAGAGAAAAATGAACTGTCAAATTCAAATTAAAACTTTCTCGCATGCCATCTATACGTCACATTTTTAAACATGGTTGTCCAGTTAAATATAATGACGTCACAGAAAATTCTCTTTCTTAATTTAATAAAAAAAAAATAATTTTTTTAAAATAAAATTTATTTTTAAAAATGTTTTCAACATAACATTACATTTATAGTGATAGATATCGGATATTCAGTACCACGCAAGTAGCCCATTGGCGTTAGAGTTGTAAAATCGGATACAGATTGACGATTTTTAAATTTATGGACTAGTTTATCAATGGTTTTAACCGGGAACCCATTATATTTAGCTATTTCTTTAATATATTTCAATTTATTTTCAAAACGTGTTTTGTTTAAAGGGAATATGGTCAATCTATTAATCAAAAAGTTAAAGGCTGCTAATTTATGTTGCCAAAAATGATTCGAGTCAGCCGTTATCTATTAGTATTCGTTGGTTTCCTGTTGATGTCAAATTCTAGTTTAGTTTTGTTTTTAATAATCCATGTACAAAAATGGTAATTGTTGTCTATTGTTCTTCACATATCATTAAAAGGAATCTGTTTGAAATAAGATTTTATTATTAAAAATTAATCACTTTTTGGTAAAAATTAGTGATAATTTTAATAATCAAACAATGTAAATAAGTAATGTTTTTAAAAATATTATCGAAGATTACATGTGCAAAAACTGAATTGCTGATTTTTAATTTTCTGCAGATATTGTTAATAAGTTTTGTTATCATTATAAGATATAAATGGTAACTTAATATAAATAAGCAAGTATCCGAGCTTGGCAATCGTTTCACGAAAATGAAAGTGTTCCTAGCTTTGGTAGCTATCTGTGCGCTAGTCAGTGGTAAGTAATATTTAATATTGAATTAGAAAAACAACAAGTTTGAAACAAATTTTGCATTTTGGAATAGACGAATTATATTTGCAAGCATGTTTTTTTTTACACGATATGTTATTAAAATTTCTAAATAAAAATAATAAATTGACAATTAGTGAGAGAGCCAATTAGCTTTCATTCGCAAATTTTAGTACTGACAAAATATAACACATTTTGAGAAGTCGTTTAGTAATTATTTTACGTACATGATTATTTTAGATGTAACATAAAAAGAAATTATTGTATTTTAAAAAAGTTATTCATACTTTTATTGTAATGGATTCCTCCACTCATTTTTTTATTATTCTAATATAAAAAAAATTTAATTGAGTTTAGTTTAACTACATTTGATTTTTAATGACAATATGACGTCACGACAGCACCTCTACTGCTAGTTCATTTTTTTAAAAAATGTTTTTTTATCGCATTTATTGAATAATACTTTAAATATAAAAAATGTACATTTTATAATATTTTGTTATAGTGAAGGACCCCAGATCCCATTCTAATTGTGTCATGTTATTTCAGGGGCTAACATTAAGCCACACAGTCGTGCGCTTAAACTCGATGGCAGGATCGTAGGAGGCCACGACACCGACATAAATGATGTGCCATACCAGGTATAACTTACATTCTGATTTCAAAATTGCTAAATAGCTTTTAACATTTGTAAAATAAATAAATATATCATCACGGCATATGACCTGTTTTTGGGTGTGCCAATCTGCATTTTATACAGATTTCGGTACTAATGATTTATACCATACGAGTGTTTACCAGGCGTCACCTCACGGACACTCATTGCTGGCGTGGAGAGTACAACACAGGGGTCAGTTTTGTGTTATTTAAAATTAGAAACATTTCTTTTTGTCGACGGTCGAGATGGAACCCAATTCCCCAGAATCACGACCAATTTTACAGTACCTTCGCACTAGATTTTTCCGAAGTTACTTTTCATTGTGCCAAAAGTAAAGGGTGTCGGTAGAAACTAATAGTAATAAAATACCGGTCGAACCGTTACCATCAGTCATTTGACCCACAGGTTTTTAAAATTTTAAGTCTATATTTAAAGTAGCCGAACGAAATTTATAAAAAATTTTCACCATTTTTGCAGATTTTATAATTTGTTCAATGCGTGATCCGATCGAGTTATTATGAGTTTGGATTTAATTTTGTTCGGATTACATTAAATGCTTTCTGGATTAGTAGAAGTTCGGATTAGCGGAGCTTTACTGTACTATTAAATTTATACTTTTTTTTTGACAACCCATAAACAATTGTTACTGTCATTAGAAATTACTTGTGAATCGTAACATATTTCAGAAATTAAACAGAAAGAAAAAAAGTTTATTATTAAAAAGTTGCGGTCTAATCAATGTTGGGACACCTAAGTTTTATATACTCGTCGTTCACTAATAATAACAAGTATCACCTTAAAAGATGACATAACCATATAAACTGTTATACCAAATTTCATCCAAATCGAATAAAGCGTTCTGTTATTATAAGCAAAATTAATTTTTTTTTTCGAAGAACTTTGAAGCAGAATTCTGGCTAAATGGTACACTTTCCGGTAGAAGCAAGTTTAGTTAAATCGTCTTATTTTAGCCTCAGGAATCTGTGGTTAAGCCATGTCCTCCTATTTAAGAGACACCTGTATATAATGTTTGTCTCTTCAACATCCACACGTACAAACACACACACACACATACATACATACATACATACATACATACATACATACAAAAATACATACATACATACATACATACATACATACATACATACATACATACATACATACATACATACATACATACATACGGACATCATCGTAAAAATGTATCCAATACCTCTCATAGCAAGAGGTAAAAATATGGATAATTGGTAATATAATTTTTGTTGAATTTCCAGTTGTCCCTTGAGTACAGCGGTCTGTCCTTCTGCGGAGCTTCCACCATCTCTGAGGACTGGGCTGTAACCGCAGCACACTGCGTGGATGGGTATATCCGTTTTCTATATTTCTATTCACACACTTCATGCAACAGAACCTCTATACATATTCCCCTTAGATCTTTAATAATTCGGTTTCCATATTCTGTATCTTTAGTATTCTATTTTCTAATTAGACTATTCTTTGGAAACCTTTATAGGATTCGATTTCGAATGATTTTTAGGCCTTAATGTTCTATTAGTTTATTTTACATAAGTACCCGTCATTAACTTCATGGAAATACATAAAAGTTATAATATAGTTTTGTGTAATACAATGTTTTCAACTTACCAAAATGAAGAGATTTTTTTACAAAATCCAATAGTAAATATATTTATACATATTACTTCAATATTTTACATCCAGAATTTATTGATAATCATATTAAGACCAATGAATAAAAATCGACGACAGGTGAAGCTCTGAAGAAAAAAATTTACAAATTTTATTTTTTCGTCAGAGCTTCACCTGTCGTCATGATAATTTTCAAGTATTTCCATTCAGCTAATCTATTTCCGAAACGTTCGATTTGTACTTGTATTTATTTAAAATAAACTAATGTAACATTGAGGCCTAAAAATCATTCGACATCGTATTCTATTTTCTATTAAACAGAAATATGATTTTTTGTGGTTAGGAGTCCTCCTAGTGACTTATCCATCCGTGCAGGCAGCAGCACCACTGGTGAAGGTGGTTTATCCCTCCAAGTTGCAGAGATCATCGTTCATCCACAATACAACGGCATCGACTATGATTATGCCCTTCTCAGAGTTGAAAAACCCCTCCCCATTGGTCAATTTGGAATACAAGCCATAGCATTGGCTGGCGAAGAACCCAGTGCAGGAACTTCCTGCATTGTTTCTGGATGGGGCACTCTCTCTGTAAGTTTAAGGTCATATTTTTTGTTTGTTCCAACATGCGATAGGACTAGGCCTATACCGGTTCGTAATCATAATATGCGCATACGTCATTGGTTCGGAACTAATTGTCAGTCCAATATTTGTTCTATGATTTTAAGGCAAATAAACATTTTTCAAATATGACTGAAAGTTAAAGATTTGTAAATATACTGCTCCAAATCATCATATTCATTATCACTTATCTGCGACAAAATGTTTATAAAACAGTAAAACTATTGAATACTATGTAAAAGTGCTACTTTAGAAACACAATAGATAAACGAAAACAATAATTTTTCTTGAGCGCAAAATTCTTTTTATCTAGGGTTATCGCTCAAATGCAGTTGTAGACAAGTGTTTCGCTCTCATGAGAGCTCATCAGTACAGCATAGCTAGTTAATAGGTGGACATTTATTAGAGGTAGTAATAAAAAAAAAAACTGACTCAATGTAACAGAACTAGTAAGCGCAAAATTTTGCGCTCAAGAAAAATTATTGTTTTCGTATATTTACGTTTGGGGGTCCAAGTAACGGGTCTGGTGGGTGGTTATAAATCACCGCCGCTGTGACGTTGTATTTATCCACTATGTGTGTGGAAATGCTCACCGAGACAACATGGGTGTATTTGGTTGCTTACTAGTTCTGTTACACTGTGTCAGTTTTTTTTTTTTATTACTACCTCTAGTTAATGTCCACCTATTAACTAGCTATGCTGTACTGATGAGCTCTAATAAGAGCGAAACACATGTCTACAGCTGCATTTGAGCGATAACCCTAGGAAAAAAGAATTGTTTACAATAGATAAAAGTCTTCTGGCTGTTTTGAGCCAACTGATTATGACATTAGCACTGGTACTAAATTTTAAAACATATTGTTCTTTAAAGATCTTCAAATTTGAAAAAATCCCTTAATCGGAAACATAATGTTTAGCATGTGATAGACTATCGCCTACTTTTATTTATATAAATAACAAACTGTTTTTCTATTACCATGAATGACGTGCTGTACCTATGTTCTTCGGCGTCACAGGAGTGGGGGGTTTCTATTTCTGACACCAATCATTTTATTTAATTATTTACGAAAATAACAATAAATTAATATTATTATATCTCCAATTTATTTTTTAATATGGTTCTTTTATTTTTAATTTTTAGTCTGGTGGACCCACTCCCAGCCAATTACAGAGCGTAGAGCTACCCATTGTTGGACGTGACAAATGCATTGACCTATTATCTGACTCAGAATATGTAGATTCTGACTTTATCACTTCCAGGTTAGTTAACACGTATTAGTATGTAAAATACATTATTTTTTTCGAAATCTAAAATTCAAAAATTTATTGAAAATTCATTTCGAGAAACAGTAAGAGCTAAGGCTTCAATCTATTTGTGTGGTTTTTGCAGGATGGTGTGCGCTGGAGTGCCCGAAGGAGGTGTGGACTCTTGTCAAGGAGACTCCGGAGGTCCTTTGGTGTGTGACGGCGTCCTAGCCGGTATTGTATCCTGGGGTTTTGGTTGCGCCAACCCTGACAGCCCTGGTGTCTACTCCAATGTTGCCAATCAACGAGAATGGATTCGTGAACAAACTGGCGTCTAAATATTAATGCTGTAATGAATTTAATTTTAATAAAGCAAACTTGATAATTTACTATTTGAGTATTAAAACTTGTAAAATAATACGAGAAATATACTCTAAAACCTGGCTAAAATATATGTAAAATATCAGTAGAAGCTTCCAGTGGTCTAATATTTTAAAATAAAACAACCTATTATTTAAAGTTATGTTTATTTTTCGAGAAACCAATGTTTTGCCGGCATTATACAGTTGCCTACTTCAAGGTACAAATATAAATAAATAAATATATCATCACGGCATATTACCCATTTCTGGGTGTGCCAGTATCTACAACACATGTAGACATCGGTAATGATGATATATTTTACCGTGTGGGCACATGCCAGGCGTCACCTCCCGAGCACTCATAGCTGGTGTGGAGAGTGCACCACAGGGGTCACTTTTGTGCCATTTAAAATTGGAAATATTTGGCGCCTGTCAAATATAAATTAATGAATAAAGCAAACAAGCACCTAACTAAGGAAACAATTTATTACATTTGTAATAAAAGAAGTCATGCACGGTTAAAATCTATACTATCACTATGATTAAGATTATTACTTTTGATTTTAAAAATATCAGCAATATAACTAGCTTTCGAAAAAATGGCCAAAAATCGATATATGCCGCTATTTTTTTTAAATATACGGTAGGTTCCCAGCCTCCGATTTCCGGAAACTTTTGATATGTTAATCATCGTATTTTTCTCTACCGGTTTTCGAAAAAATTATCTTGCACTTTAATGATTAAGCTTAAATTCCCTGGACTGTACCCCATTATAATTTTCAAGAAACTTGGTTGCATACTATTTATTTACTATTAATTATTTCATAAAATATCCTAATAGGTAAGTAGGTAAACAGTTAATTAAATATAGCAATAATAAATTAATAAAAATATAATTATTGTTCATCCCTTATCTTTAAAGTGAACATTATTACAATTGTTATCTTAATGATAACAATTTTTTTGTATGTCAAATTCTAGTTTAGTTCAGTTTCTGATAATCAGTGACCAAAAAAATAATTGTTTATTGGTTTCAATCTAATTAAGTACTTGATTTTATTAATCTATTGCTCTTCACTTATCATTAAAATGAATCTGTTTGAAATATAAAAGATTTAGGGCCTGTCTTATAAAACTATTTAATCAACAGTTAAAATTTAGTTAGCTACTAAACTAATTTAACTGAAGATTTGGGTATTATAAAAGTTTAATGACAAGTAAATCGACCTATTAAAGTAACTGCGGAATTTCATGCTATTAGATTTAAATCAGTTGTTAAAGAAACGTCAAACTGTACTTTTTTTTGGTTATTGTTTATTTTAAAACAATTGAAATAGGGAACTATTTACTTTTTAAATATTTTTTTTAAGAAATGTCTGTGTCGAGTATGTCATCCTTAGAGTCTGTATAATCAGTGTCCTCGGATTCATAAACAGATAATGATGATGCATTTATATTTGCACGAGGTAGGGTACCAAAATTGTTCCGAAACAGGACAAATCCATATCATTATTTAATGATAATAATAAATACTATGAAATTTATCAAAATATGATTTTAAAGCAGAACATAGTTTGTATTCAAACAAATATTTTTAAATAAATTGTTCTTCTAACATAAGGGTGAAATTACATTTTTAAATTTGAATTTGATATTTCTTAAAACAGCGTTTTTGTTAAAACCATGATCGTGGTACGAGCCATGAGTTTAAAAAGAGATTTCGATTGTCAAAACAATGTGTGTTACACATATTAGGACAGATTGAAGGAAATAAAAGACCACTAACATTAAGAAATATGTCAATTTCCGCAATGAATCAGCTAGTAATAACCTTACGATTTTACGCAACCGGGTCGTGCCAAATTATATGAAAATAATCTTCAACAATATCTAATAGGTTATATTTTTCAATATCAATATGATTTTTCCCACGATCACGTTTCTTTTCCAACTGTCAAATCAACTGATTTACGTTTATAACGAATGTCAATATAGAAACTTTTCACAAAACCACAAACACACTACTAAAATTTAATTAAATCCCCCGTTAGTTATTTGATAGTGAGATTAGTTTTATAATATCCATTTATTTTTTAATGGTCCATTTAATTTACTTGTGCAGTAACTAACTAAGGATTAATTTATTGTTTATAAGACTGGCCCTTAGACTTTACAAACCCAATTTATGTATTATTGATTTTATCAATATCATTAAAATAAATCTATTTGCTATTTAATAGATCGAGATTTTCTCCAATTCCATTGTATTATGTATGAAAAATTAATCAGCTTTTGGTAAAAAATAGTGATAATTCTAATAATGAAACAACGTGAGTAAGTAATGATTTTAAAAGTATCATCAAAGGTAGCACGTGGAAAAACTGAATTGCTGATTATTATTAATAAGTATTGTTATCATTATAAGATATAAATTGAAACTTAATATAAATAAGCAAGTATCCGAGCTTGGTAATCAATTCACGAAAATGAAAGTGTTTCTAGCTTTGGCAGCCATCTGTGCCCTAGCCAGTGGTAAGTAATATTTAATAATGAATTAGAAAAACAAAAAAAATTGAAACAAATTTTGCAGTTTAGAAAAGAAAAATTATATTTGTTAAATCTTTTACACGATGTATTATTAAAATTTCTATATAAAAATAAAAAATTGACCAATTAGTGAGTGAGCCAATTAGCTTTCATTCGCAAATTTTGATAATGACAAAACATAACACCTTTTGAGAAGTCGTTTAGTAATTATTACATCTAGATGATTATTTTATATGTAACATAAAAAAGAAATTATTGCATTTAAAAAATTATTCATACATTGATTATAATGGGGTCTTCCACTCATTTTTTTTTTTATTATTTTAGAGTAAAAAGTTTTCATTGTTTTTAGTTTAACTACATTTGATTTGTAATGACAATATAACGTATCAGCAAAACCTCTATTGCTAGTTAATTTTTGAAAAATGTTTTTTTTTTCGCAATCGATACTTGTTGAATAATACTTTAAGTTTAAAATGTACATTTTATTATTTTTTGTTATGGTGAAGGACCCCAGACCACAATCTAATTGTATCATGTTATTTCAGGGGCGAACATTAAGCCACACAGACGTGCGCTTAAACTCGATGGCAGGATCGTAGGAGGCCGGGACACCGACATTAGTGAAGTGCCATACCAGGTATGATTTACTCACATTCTAATTCCAAAATTGCTAAATATCTTTTAACATTTGTAAAATAAATAAATATGTACTACTAAATTACTATAGCTTCAAACTTTATCATTGAAAAATAATAATAATAATAATAATAATAATAATAATAATAATAATAATAATAATAATAATGGGCACTTATATATTTCAAAACTATGACAAAAGAATAATTTGGTGGTAGAACTCCGGAGAAAAAAGTATATGAAAATTATAATACTTTAAACTTCCGTTGGCGTCATATGGCGCCACACGAGTACTTAAATATAAATATATCATCACGGCATATTACCCATTTTTGGGTGTGCTAATCTGCATTGTATACAGATTTCGGTACTGATAATTTATACCATACGAGCGTTTACCAGGCGTCACCTCACGGACACTCATTGCTGGCGTGGAGAGTACAACACGGGGTCATTTTTGTGTTATTTAAAATTAGAAATATTTTTTTTTGTCGACGGTCGAGATGGAACCCAGTTCCCCAGAATCGCGGCCAATTTTACTGTACCTACGCAATAGATTTTTCCGAAGTTGCTTTTCATTGTGCCATTTTGGAGATTTTATAATTTGTTGAATACGTGATCCGATCGAGTTATTATGAGTTTGGATTTCATTTTGTTCGGCTTACATTAAATGCTTTCCGGATTAGTATGTCCTCCAATAATGTTTACTAATAGTAATGCTAATAACTTTTATTGAATTCTTTCATATTAGTGAAAGTTTTATAAAAAAAAGTCTGTTGTGGCCAATACAAGACCTCTCGCCATTTCCAAATTAGGTTATACAAATACGTATGGTATTTAACATTTCTTACGACACACACACACACACACACACACACACAACATATATATATATATATATATATATATATATATATACGCACACAAACATCATGTTAAAATTTGATTCTACGGACCTTAAAACGTGCTTATTCACTAAAATCTGGATATATATTTTTTGCATGAATCCAATACCTCTCTCAGCAAGAGGTAAAAAAATTGAGCTGATAATTGCTCCTATTCTGTAAGAAAGTTGTGAAGTCTTAGCAACATTGCTACAGCAAATAACCAATAATAATTGCGAACACTGAATAAAACATGAAAATAACAGGCTGTACATTTGTTTCTATTGGTTACAAATTTTAGCAACGTTGTTAAGACTTAACAACTTTCTTACAGAATTGGAGGGAATGTTTACTAATAATAACGCTAATATTGCTAATAATTCTTTCATGTTGTAAGTTTTATAAAATAGAAAATATGGAAAATTGGTAATATAATTTTTGATGATTTTCCAGTTGTCCTTAGAGTACGTGGGTTACGGGGCCTTCTGCGGAGCTTCCATCATCTCTGAGAACTGGGCTATAACCGCTGCTCACTGCGTGGCTGGGTATGACTATTTTCTACATTTCTATTACCGCCTAAATAACACTATTCAATAAGGATGATTTTCCCCCATATGACGCCAAATCGGAAGATAGGTGTTTTTCGGTTCATTTTTAGCAGATTTTTTTTTAATTAAGTTAATGTTACACACTTTATTATCAATTCAACATAATTACATTTTCAATATTTTAAAAATTTAACAAAAAAATATAATTTACAATTGAACACATGGTTTACAATGGGTGCTTTAATGTTCCTGGCAGACATGTTGTTGGCAGGTTATGCAAGTTTTTTTTTTTTATCTGGGGCAGATGTGACACCTTTTTTGGGTTCTTGGCCCAGGCACTGCAGGTGGATCGATGATCCTTGCCTCGTCAAAGTTGGTTTGCTTTTGAAATTAATGGAGCGCTGTAGCGCTGTACTACTAAAATTATTATAGTTCCAAACTTTATCATAGAAAAATAATAATAATGGGCACTTATATATCTCAAAACTGTGACAAAAGAATAATTTGGTGGTAGAACTCCGGAGAAAAGAGAAAAAAGTATTTGAAAATTACGATAATTTAAACTTTCGTTGGCGTCATATGGCGCCACGCGAGTACTTAAATAAATATAAATATATCATCACGGCATATTACCCATTTCTGAGTGTGCCACAATCTGCTTTATCGCAGATATCGGTAATGATGATGACATATGAGTACTTAAAGGTTAATATAAAATGTGATTTTCTGTGGTTAGGAGTGATCCTAGTGATTTTACCATCCGCGCTGGCAGCAGCAACAGTGAGGAAGGTGGCTCAACCGTCCAGATTGCAGAGATCATCGTACATCCAAAACACGACGTTACCGACTATGATTATGCCCTTCTCAGAGTTGAAACTCCCTTCCCTATTGGACAGCCTGGTGTCCAGGCCATTCCATTGGCTGACGAAGAACCCAATGCAGGAACTTCCTGCATTGTTTCCGGCTGGGGTACTCTCTCTGTAAGTTCAAGATCACATTTTTCGTTTGTGCCAACTCGCGATTTCGGACTAGACCACTGATTTCTATACATAACTGGATAGCGGACGCAATGTTATACCTTTGTGACTAATTGAACGCCCCCATGTTGGAGGATTTTGGGCACAATTTTAGCTGGAGATTGAAACCTCCCTAGCTACTTTAAAGTTAAAAGTTACTTGATCTTATAGGAAATTTTTGAAAATTTTGTGAAACCTACTGAATGTTTAATTTTTTCTTATTCATCATGTTTATTTATTTTTTTTGCAAGATGGTTGTTTTATTTTTAATTTTTAGTCTGGTGGACCTATTCCCAGCCAATTACAAAGCGTAGAGGTACCCATTGTTGGACGTGAAGAATGTAATGACCTAATATCTGCTTCAAAAGATTCAGATTCTGACTATGTCAATTCCAGGTTAGTTAATATGTATTAGTAAGATGTAAAATATATTAATTTTTTCGAATTCTAACATTTAAAAAATTATTGAAAATTCATTTTGCGACACAGTAAAAGCTAAGGCTACAATCTATTTGTGTGGTTTTTGCAGGATGGTGTGCGCTGGAGTGCCCGAAGGAGGTGTGGATGCTTGTCAAGGAGACTCCGGTGGTCCTATGGTGTGCGACGGCGTCCTAGCCGGTATTGTATCCTGGGGTGATGGTTGCGCTGCCCCCAACAAGCCTGGTGTCTACTCCAATGTTGCTTTTGCACGTGAATGGGTCCGTGAACAATCTGGCGTCTAAATATTAATGCTGTAATGAATTTAATTTTAATAAAGCAAACTTAATAATTTGCTACTGGAGTATTATTACTTATAAAATTATACGAGAAATGTACTGTAAAACAGTAAAACCTGAATAAAATATTTGTAAAATATCAGTAGTAGCTTCTAGTGGTCTAATATTTTTAAATAAAACAATCTTTTATTTAAAGTTATGTTTATTTTTCGAGAAACCAATGTTTTGGAAGCATATACTGCTGCTTACTTCAAGGTTTAAAAATAAATTAACAATTGAATAAAGCAAACAAACACCTAACAAACAATTTATACATTTTTGATATAGGAAGCCATGCGCGACTAATTTCTATACTCACTATGATTAAGATTATTACTCTTGATTTTAAAAATAATACTAATAATAATTTCGAAAAAACTTATTTTGCAGTTTAATAATTCTAAAATTCTCTGGACTATACCCCATTATGATTTTCAAGAAAGTTGGTTGCATATTATTTGTTTACTATTAATTATTTCATAAAATATCCTTATAGGTAAGTACGTAAACAGTTAATTAAATATAGCACTAATAAATTAATAAAAGTATAATTAGAGAGTGACAGCCCGAGTGCGCATGCGTACTAATAAGGTTCACGTTATATGAATAAGGAGGTTATGTTTCGGTGAAAGTGTAGATGCAACCTCGTTTGTTTTGCTTTTAACGTTAACGTTAGCGTGAATCCACTAATTAAATGCGGTAAACATTGAAATTGAAATCCTTTATTTCTAAAATAAAGTGTTTTCTACATAAGGTTAACGTTCACGTCCTTTCATCTTAGGAATTGCAATAGCTCCATTATTGTTCATCCCTTATCTTTAAAGTGAACATTATTAGTATTGTTATCTTAATGATAACAATTTTTTGTTTGTCAAATTCTAGTTTACTTCTGTTTATGTATTATTGATTTTATCAATATCATTAAAATAAATCTATTTGCTATTTAATAGATCGAGATTTTCTTCAATTCCATTGTATTATGTAATAAAAATTAATCAGTTTTTGGTAAAAAATAGTGATAATTCTAATAATGAAACAACGTGAATAAGTAATGATTTTAAAAATATCATCAAAGGTAGCACGTGCAAAAACTGAATTGTTGATTATTATTAATAAATATTGTTATCATTATAAGATATAAATTGAAACTTAATATAAATAAGCAAGTATACGAGCTTGGCAATCAATTCACGAAAATGAAAGTGTTCCTAGCTTTGGTAGCCATCTGTGCCCTAGCCAGTGGTAAGTAATATTTAATAATGAATTAGAAAAACAACAAATTTAAAACAAATTTTGCAGTTTAGAAAAGACAAATTATATTTGTTAAATCTTTTACACGATGTGTTATTAAAATTTCTATATAAAAATAATAAATTCAATTAGCTTTTATTCCAAATTTTGGTAATGACAAAATATAACACCTTTTGAGAAGTCGTTTATTAATTATTACATCTACATGATTATTTTAGATATAACATAAAAAAGAAATTGTGTTTTTAAAAAAATATTCATATCTTGATTATAATGGGATCCTCCATTCATTTTTTTATTATTTTAGTATAAAAAGTTTTAATTGTTTTTAGTTTATAGCCTAATATGGAAAAACCTCTATTGCTAGTTAATTTTTGAAAAATGTTTTTTTTTTCACAATCGTTACTTATTGAATAATACTTTAAACATAAAATGTACATTTTATTATTTTTTGTTATGGTGAAGGACACAGACCCCATTCTAATTGTGTCATGTTATTTCAGGGGCTAACATTAAGCCACACAAGCGTGCGCTTAAACTCGATGGCAGGATCGTAGGAGGCCGTGACACCGACATTAGTGAAGTGCCATACCAAGTACGACTTACTTACATTCTAATTCCAAAATTGCTAAATATCTTTTAACATTTGTAAAATAAGTAAATATATCATCCCGGCATTATCCATTTTTGACATTGACATTTTTATGTTAATTTCCCCGGAAGAAGGTACCGGTTTATGGTGCCGAAACGTTGGGTTTTAATAATAAAAAATACAGAACAAACTAAAAAATCTGTTGTAGCCAGCACAAGACCTTCCGTCAATTCGATGTATTTTGTACAAATCCCATACGAAAAGGTCCTTGGATCAAGTACTATATAATATCATGTAAAATCGAACACGAACACATACTATTTTTTACAAATTCCATACTAAAAGTTCATTTGAAAAGGTTCTATAAATCCAATAAAATTATAACAAACGTACACTAAGTAAAATGCACTTGACACTTCCTTCATTTATTCTTCAGCTTTCTCCTATTTTATTACGGGTCGTTGTTTCCTCTTCTCTTCTACTCATTCCTGTCCAACGCATCTTCTTCACACATTCCTTTCTTTCTCAAGTCTTCTGCGATACAGTTCTTCCATCTTCTCTTTGGCCTTTCTCTGCACGTCACTTGCGAGGAGCACTATGCCATACCAATTTTAGATCCTATACTTTCCATATTTGGTTTTGCACTTGCAACTGACATCTGTCAATTAATTTTTTTTTTTAATTATCAGCTGTTTCCATGATAAATAGCAAAGCTGACTAATTTTTGAATATTATTTTCTTTATAACGCTTTAAATCTACAGCTATTGAATATGAAGGAAAATGTATAATCAAACCGTATAGAGAAGAGTATTTTCTTTAATATGTATTATAACAAAATATCAAAAAATAATATTTAACTGTGTTTTTTAAGAAAAACTGTTAAAAACTTCAAATTAGGGTTCTTCCGGTGGATCAATTATAACCAAAAGCTAATCAACTCTTCATATGGTTGTACAGAAGAGGAATACGAAAGAATTATAAATTTTAGAATTGTAGTATTGGAGTTATCGTCGGAGAAAAATTTGTCACACACGGACACACATACACACACACACACACACACACACACACACACACACACATACATACAGACATCATCTTAAAAATTGTATATTCGTATTGTAGGGACCCTAAAACGTGCTTATTCATTAAAAACTCACTACCGAATTTTTTGACCAAAGACAATACCTTCCTTACCTAAAGGTGACGGAAGGTAAAAAGGTAGTATTATTCTAATTATTAATATGAGTTCTGAAAGATGTTTTAATAATTTAAGTATTACCTATTAATATATTTTTTAATTCATTCTATAAATAAGATTCCTTCTACTCTTCTAAATGTTCAAGATTCTTCAAATTCATTGACGAGATTGGCTGTATTTTTGATGTGTATATGTAATATATGCATGCATCATATTATAATATTTTATTAATAATAAAATAAGAAATATGAAATGCACTTTCCAGAAAAAGCTTTCATTAATCTATCTGGATTTTTAACACTGATATTTTTCTGTCAATTACAAACAATTTTTCAACTGGTTTCCATGGAGTTATTTGCGCTATGAGATACATTACAACGGATTATGTTATATATTTATAAGTCTCTATCGCTAAATCTATAGAAGATATAATAATATTTAGAAGATTTTTTTTAAGAAACTACTACATTAATGTCAGATTAAAGAATACGTAGTTAAATTGGTCTTTAGTCTTATAGAATTTGAAAAACCGTCTCTCCAACATTCATACGTACAAACACACGCACACACACACACACACACACACACACACACACACACACACATCATTGTAAAAATGTTAAATTCTGATACTACGGACCTTAAAACGTGCTTATTCACTAAAATCTGGATATGCTATTTTTTGCATGAATCCAGTACCTCTCTCAGTGAGAGGTAAAAAAATTGAGCTGATATCGCTCCTATTCTGTAAGAAAGTTGTTAAGCCTTAGCAACATTGCTACAGAAAATAACCAATAACAATTGCAAACACTGAATAACACATGAAAATGACAGGCTCTACATTTGTTTCTAATAGTTACAAATTTTAGCAACTTTGCTAAGACTTAACAACTTTCTTACAGAATTGGGGGGAATGTTTACTAATAATAACGCTAATATTACCAATAATTCTTTCATGTTGTAAGTTTTATAAAATAAAAAATGTGGAAAATTGGTAATATAATTTTTGATGATTTTCCAGTTGTCCTTAGAGTACGTAGATTATGGGGCCTTCTGCGGAGCTTCCATCATCTCTGAGAACTGGGCTATAACCGCTGCTCACTGCGTGGATGGGTATGATTATTTTCTACATTTCTATTAACACCTAAATAACACTATTCAATAAGGATGATTTTCCCTTATTACAGGTTACTATGAAAACCGCGCGAATCTAAATGAAATAATTTGGAATTTTAATAAAAAAAAAGTCAATTACATAATCCAAATTATTGGTAGCGTGCCAGTAGGTTATTTATTGGTAAATAACCAAAACCAAATTCTGAATTGAATGCCGGTGTAGTGGCCGTGCGCATAAAGCGCTATGTCTCTACATGTTTAGATCGAATCTGAGGTTCCTCCTTTAGAAGGACTATTTCCACTGCCGCACTGGTTGCATAGCAATTAGTGGTCGTCGCAAGGATTAAGTACATCGACTGCTCTAGTTCTACGGTCACGAAACGAGTACCTACGTTACTTGAGGCCTTCGCCCTACAAGGGCTGTTGTGCCATAGATGATGAATTCTGGGTAGCTAAAGTTATTTATTAAATTTAACTAGATGATTCGAAGGGCATGGCAATACTCTGGCTAAATCATTAATAAATAGTTATATTAAAAAGTATTAAAAATAGATTGCCTCGTCAAAGTTGGTTTGCTTTTGAACTTAATGACGCGCTGTACTACTAAAATTATTATAGCTTCAAACTTTATTATTGAAAAATAATAATAATGGGCACTTATAGAACTCCGGAGAAAAAAGTATATGAAAATTACAATACTTTAAACTTCCGTTGGCGTCATATGGTTCCACGCGAGTACTTAAATAAATATAAATATATCATCACGGCATATTACCCATTTCTGAGTGTGCCACAATCTGCTTTATTGCAGTTATCGGTAATGATGATGACATATGATTAGGTACTTAAAGATTAATATTCTATTTTCTATTAAACAGAAATGTGATTTTCTGTGGTTAGGAGTGATCCTAGTGAATTTACCATCCGTGCTGGCAGCAGCAACAGTGAGGAAGGTGGTTCAACCCTCCAGATTGCAGAGATTATCGTACATCCAAAAAACGACGTCCTCGACTATGATTATGCCCTTCTCAGAGTTGAAACTCCCTTCCCTATTGGACAGCCTGGTGTCCAGGCCATTCCATTGGCTGACGAAGAACCCAATGCAGGAACTTCCTGCATTGTTTCCGGCTGGGGCACTCTCTCTGTAAGTTCAAGATCACATTTTTCGTTTGTGCCAACTCGCGATTTCGGACTAGACCACTGATTTCTATACATAACTGGATAGCGGACGCAATGTTATACCTTTGTGACTAACTGAACGCCCCCATGTTGAAGGATTTTGGGCACAATTTTGGCTGAAGATTGAAACCTCCCTAGCTACTTTAAAGTTAAAAGTTACTTGATCTTATAAGAAATTTTTGAAAATTTTGCGAAATCTACTGAATGTTTAATTTTTTCTTATTCATCATGTTTATTTATTTTTTTTTTTTGGAAGATGGTTGTTTTATTTTTAATTTTTAGTCTGGTGGACCTATTCCCAGTCAATTACAGAGCGTAGAGGTACCCATTGTTGGACGTGAAGAATGTAATGACCTAATATCTGCCTTAAAAGATTCAGATTCTGACTATGTCACTTCCAGGTTAGTTAATACATATTAGTAAGATGTAAAATACATTAATTTTTTCGAATTCTTACATTCAAAAATTGATTGAAAATGAAACAGTAAAAGCTAAGGCTACAATCTATTTGTGTGGTTTTTGCAGGATGGTGTGCGCTGGAGTTCCCGAAGGAGGTGTGGACTCTTGTCAAGGAGACTCCGGAGGTCCTTTGGTGTGCGGCGGTGTCCTAGCTGGTATTGTATCCTGGGGTGACGGTTGCGGCGACCCCAACAAGCCTGGTGTCTACTCCAATGTTGCTTTTGCACGTGAATGGGTCCGTGAACAATCTGGCATCTAAATATTAATGCTGTAATGAATTTAATTTTAATAAAGCAAACTAAATAATTTACTACTTGAGTATTAAAACTTATAAAATTATACGTGAAATTTTTACATTACATTTTTAATATTTATTTATTACATTTTTAATATAGGAAGCCATGAACGACTAAATTCTATACTCACTATGATTAAGATTATTACTCTTGATTTTAAAAATATCAACAATATAACAAACTTTCGAGAAAATGGCCAAAAACCAATATATGCCGCTATTTTTCCAAATTTACTGGAGGTTCCCGACTTCTAATTTCCAGACACTTTTGATATGTTAATCATCGTATTTTTCTATACATAATTTCGAAAAAACTTATTTTGCAGTTTAATGATTCTAAAATTCTCTGGACTATACCCCATTATGATTTTCAAGAAAGTTGGTTGCATTATTTACTATTTATTATTTCATAAAATATCCTTGCAAGTACGTAAACAGTTAAAACTAAATATAGCACTAATAAATTAATAAAAGTTTAATTATTGTTCATCCCTTATCTTAAAATGAACATAATTGCAACTGGTATCTTAATGATAACAATTTTTAAGAAAACTTAATAATTAGCAATTCAATTTTTACACTTGTCATTTTTGATTATATATTTATAAGAATTAATTATGTACATTGTTCAATTATTAGAATTATCACTAATAATTAAACAGTGTAAATAAATATTTATTATATAAATATAGTCAAAGATGGCAATTGTAAAAACTGAATTGCTGATTATGTTTTCGAAAAAAGTGTTATCATTTAAGATATGAATTGCAAGTGCATTTATTATGTAATTTTCGTAACAGTTTCATCATCCAAAGCCACGATTTAAAATGGTTATGCCACTTGTCATGTTTTTCATTGTTTTTGATGGTCCGCTTGATACGTGTTTCCTTGAATAATCCGCTAGATGCACTACGTGAGAACGACCCTACCACAGCAAACTATTTTTCCATAAAATATAAAAAATGAAATGCATAATGAATTTATTTTTAATGTAAATTTAAATATTTAATGGAAACCTGAATTAATACATTGTTAGAATTTAAAATTGGAAAAACTAAATAAATTGATAGAACCGTGCGCTTCCAGATTTCCATTCGGTAATAATATCTTCTTCCCGAAAATGTTTTCGACAAACATCATTCAATCTTAATTCGCGATCATCTCTACTAATTGCACATTGCCATTTTTTAAAAAGTGATATATCGAGTGGAGAAGCAAACAGAGATTCTTTTTCAGTGGATTTCTTTCCAGGAATGAAACATTTTCTATTTAATTTTCTTTTCATTTTGCATTAATTGCAATATCTTTCAACGAAATTTATATTACATTATATATAATACAAATATGTACTTCAAAACCTGTTTATTTACCTTTCTATAATAAATAACATGTAATATTTTCAAAATGACATGCAAATGACAGGTGTCAGTTGGGTCGTTCTCACGTTGCGCCTCTAGCGGAAAAGAACGAGGAAACATTTATCGCTTTGCACCCTCATTTTGTGCAGAGTGGCACAACCAGTATATTTTAAATCGTGTCCAAAGCCTAAACTACGCTACCATATGTAATTAAAACACACATGCAACTAAATTGTTTTGTTTTAATACGGATATATTAATTTCGTGCTATTGCACCAATGTTGTTAAATTGTATGTAATCTTCGTTAAATAAGAAATTTAAAGTAAAGTTATCACTGGTATAGGCCGAAATTGAACCTATTATTTGGACTGAAATCCAGAAAATTTCTTCTCTCTTTTCACTTTTATATACATACATAAGATTTTATTTTTCGAATAAATTTATGTTTTTAATAATAAAAGTACAATAAAGTACAATATAATGGCGACCCTTGGCGAAACAGTTCAAATAAGATGTTTAAAAAATAATACTCGACATGTTTTACAAGATTTCAGTTTCTGAATAAACCTCTCGGTCATTTATCAGAGACTGGCTCACACAACTGGAACCACATACGCGTTTTGCTCTTATTGGAGCTCTGACGCCTTTGGGAGATATTAAGTCGGCTGATTGACCGGATGATGAACATCCCAAAAACATAATATGACTGCAGAAGTAAGTAACTACATGCAGAGCCATCTATCGAGAGTTTGAACTGTTTCACCTAGATTCGCCATCATAAATAAATAAATAAAAATCTGTTGTGGCCAGCACAAAACCTCTCGCCATTTCCATATTAGGCTATATAAGTATTGTATTGAACTTCGCTATCGAACCGTCGTTTTATAACAAAATATTACAGAACTTGACCCAAAAATTGTTTTTTTATTGTATTTAACATGTCTTCTGCACACATACAATTCTCATTATATTTATTTTTCATTGTATGAGGAAGTTCCTAAAGTCACAGATTCTTCCAATTCATTAACCAGATGGGCGGTATTTCTGATGGATATATGTATGCATATTACCTATAATTTCAAATATTTAATTAATAAAACAATAAGAAAGATTAAATGTACTTCCCAGAAAAAGCCAACAAAATGTCACTAAAACTCTTGTTTTTTGACACTGAAATCTGTCATTTACAAATTATATTATAAACATTTGAATTTGTCAACTGGTTTCCTTAGTATAGTTTCGCCTACTCGACTTGTTATATCCCGATATTCTATATATTATAGCGTCTTTATCTCTAAATTTATGGAAGATATAATAAAAAATTTAAATATATCAGGTGTAGAATTTTGTCCTTCAAAATTAATATCAAAAATTTTCAAAAAATAATATTTGGAAGAATTTCTTTTAAAAACTACTACTTCCGGTTGTTCAATTGTTACCAAAACCTTTTCAGCTCTTCCCAGGAATGTCAGATTGAGGAATTCATAGTTAAACAGGTCTTATATCTTATAGTTTTTGAGGAATCGTCCGTCCAACATTCAGCCATACACACACACACACACACACACACACACATACATACACACATCCACACACACACACACACACACACACATCATTGTAAAAATCCTCAATCTGACATTCCTGGGAAGAGCTGAAAAGGTTTTGGTAACAATTGAACAACCGAAAGTAGTAGTTTCTGAGAAAAGTATAATATAATTTTTGGAAATTTTTGTTATTAAATATTGAAGAATATAAAATTCTCCATCTAATAAACTTAAAATTTTTATTATATATTATATAGATTTGGTGATAAAGACACTATAATATATAAAGTAATTTAATCGCAGAGGATAAGGCACTAAGGAAACCAGTTGACAAATTCCAATGTTTATAACATAGTTTTTAAATGACACATGTCAGGTCAAAAATCAACAGTTTTAGTGACAATCTGATAGCTTATTCTGGAAAGTATATTTAATCTTTCTTATTGTTTTATTAATTAAATATTTGAAATTATAGGTAAAATGCTTATATCCATCAGAAATACCGGCAATCTGGTTAATGAATTGGAAGAATCTCTGACATTTAGAAACTTCCTCAAACAATGAAAAATAGATATAATTAGAATTATATGTGTGCAGAAGACATGTTAAATACAATAAAAAACAATATTTGGGTAAAGTTCTGTATTTTTTTGTTATAAAACGACGGTTCGAAAGGGAAGTGCAATTCAATACTTATATAGCCTAATATAGAAATGGTGGGAGGTCTTGTGCTGGCCACAACAGATTTTTTTAAATACCTTATTAGGTTTTTAAACTTTTTTTCCGAAATTCTGTATGTATTTAGGAAAAATAAGTAAGATTTGTAGGAATATGTAAATATATTAGTTTTGTCTCCCCGCCACAATGAACCAGAACCGCACTCAGCCACGCATCTCCAATTTACACATTATATGCATTTCAGTATTTTGCAGCCTACTTTGAAACGTAAAATGTAATTGTTTGTAAATAACGATTTGTTAATCGGCCTACAGACCTATTAATTTATCGAGAAATCAAGAATTTAGGTCAAGTTGATTATCTATTGATAATCAAACATCTGAATTTGAGAAAGGTTAAGAGATTAAGAAAATCAAATCATGATTTATGGCCATTTGCACCGCATCTATTTAAGTATTACTTAACATTAAGTAGAACTTAAATTTTAAAAATGTATTATACCGTTTGCTAAGTTATACTTAAGGTGCACTTACTTTAGCCTCAGATTTTTGTGGCTTAAAGTACACTTAACCTTTAAAATCAACTTTGACAATGGATGTGATTGATTTCTATGATGATGAATTTTAATTTTAATTGAAGTTTTACTAATTCTAGTTTATCGAAAGCAAGATCAGTATAATTTCTTCAAAGGAGAATCAAAATATTAAACGATCTGTCACTTTTAATATAAAATTCTCCAATTATGAGTACTTTGCGTTAGCGTACACCTACCAAAATGCACAAATTTTATTACATATTTCTAGAAATTACATCCCTATGCCTATGGTGCCGCCATAATTACAATATATAACCGCACCGCCTGCTCATATTTATTTGTAATTTTTATTCTTATTTAAATTATTCATTTATAAAACAAGCACAACATTCTCTTTTCAATCAAATAATATTACTAACATCCTTTATCTCTACCCGTTTTTGAATTATTGCCCCTAAAGTCAATATACCCCACATTTAGATAAAAATTTCAAATATATAATTTGTATGTATCTAGATACTTGTCAAAGTGCTGATTTCAAATTTTGAAACCGTAGGTCAATATCTCTTTTCGTTCTCGAGATATTTGGATTCAAATTTTGGTCAAAATGGGTCGAGGGCAGGTTTGAGCAAAACTTTAAATATAAATATTTCGAGAACGAAACGAGATATCAACCTGCGGTTTCAAAATTTGAAATCAGCGCACTGAGAAGTATCTAGATACATATAAATTAGATTTTTGAAATTTTTGAAGTTTTTATCTAAATGTGGGATATATTAACTTTTGGGGCAATAATTCAAAAATGGGTAGAGATATAAACTTGGTATAATAGATATATAAAATCTTTTCCAGTGAACTTTATTTGTACAAAATAAATCAAATTAACAGAAGATTTTTAATTTTTAAATTTATTAAATTGTAAATAAACGGAAATGAGTATGTTTTCCGGATCTTTGATCATTCCACATAGTTATGAATTTATTATATTTCGACTTCTTGGAAAAATAATTCATAATTTTCTCTTATAAGAACGAGTGTACTGTACAATTATGAAGTAATAATAGAAAATAAGATATATTCTTTCATGTAATATATTTAAAAAACTCAAAATGTAACTAGAGCGGTATGTATGTACGTAGGTAAGTTAAATTCTTGTAATACCCTAGGTTCTGTTCTTGGCTCCTATAGTTTTGTAACCACGATTGTGATCATGTACCGTTTACCAAATCATTATACTCTCAACTTAAACAACAAAATTATTGATACTGATTTAGGTCATTACTGTTAACCTTTACAATTTTCAAAATTTGTACTCAAGAATACAATCATTAAGTAGTAAAAAGAAAAAAAATTATTATGTAAAATTAATTTGAAGTATGTTTTCATAGAAATCTTTCGTTTAAATAATAAACGTAGATAATTTTAAAAAGATAAAAATGTAGGACAATTTAAATTCAAAGGCACTGGAAATATAAGATATTTACCAAAGACGTTGCTAAATTTACATAGGAATTGTTTGAAAAAAAATCTTATCACGACAAGATATCAATTACAATTTGATATAAAAGAGCAAGTAAGTTGAGTTGAAGTCTAACATTTCTCGAAAATGAAAGTCTTGATCGTCTTGGCAGCTCTTTGCACCCTCGTCTTCGGTAAGTGTACTTGCACATTTTAATTATTGTTTAAATGGGGTCCTCCACCATAGTATTAAATTAGAAAATGGGTCGCTTAAATTAGAACTAGACATTAAAACTGAATTATAAAAACTATCAAAATTTTAAGAAAGTTATTGGTTTTTATTTTTTTTAATTTTTAAAACCTTTTATAAATTAGCCTGCTTTGCTATAATCATGGAAACAGCTGATATCATCAAATAATTCTAATTGACAGATGTCGGTGTCAAGTGCAATTAACGTAGTGTTTGTTCGTGTTATAATTTATTGGATTTATAGAATCTCTTATGTATGAAATTTATAGAAAATATTATATGTTCGTGTTACAATTTTACTGGATATAAAAATTTTTTTCGAAGGAACTTTTGGTATGGGATTTGTTCAAAATACATAGAATTGACGGTTGGTAATGTACTGATCACATCAGATTTTTTTCTATGAAAACGAGCACTTCACATAAAAAAATAACAAATAAAAATTTAGCTCTCAATAAACCAATAAAAAAATTCAGAGTACGCTATAAAGTCGGTTCTGTCAAACTAACTGTTAACCTATATACTCATATTGTGTACTTTAGAAATATACGGCTTTTTGTGCTTTATATCATTTATTCAACTGAACTATACCCTTAATCATTTAATTTTTTTTACCATTCTGTAAATAGTATTAACGACAAAAAGCCTATGACAAAAGGGGCAAATATTAAAAACTAACATTTTTGATTTAAAAACAAGTTTTTTTTGTGTTTCTTAAAACATATTGTATTATTGATTCGAAGTTTTGACTTTACGATGATGATATATACCTATGTATCATGTTAGATCCAGTAAGATATAAGTTGTGGTTATACATGTTTAAATGTAAATATTAATTAAAATTATAATAGACACAAAATTGCAATTTGCACGAGTGCCTCTAACGGCAAAGCATAGAAATCAAGGTTGCTATGGTTACCCCGTCCAAACAAAGACCTGTCATCAGCCGTAGACTCTATACTCTAGCCATCGCTTTAGTTGAATAATCGAATGATCTTCAATATTATCAAACAAAAAAGTTGCCCCAGACATATCTTCTGGTTTTAAACTCATTTTTATTAAACACAACGTACAAATCACAATAAAGAATTAGGTTTAACACTGAATAACAGATGCGAACACAATGACAGATAGGAGCAGGGAACGGGACGTAAGACAACGAGGGAATGCATGATCTTCTATCTCTCTCTCTTGCAGTGACATCAATTTTGTAAGTGTCTATTGTGAAGCTAATGTTCTTTCAGGAAATCATCTGAAGCCACGTACTCCTAGGCTCGATGGCAGAATCGTAGGAGGCCATGATTCCACCATTGAAGACCTTCCTCACCAGGTATTACTTTTTTTTTTTATAAGTTAAGTAATTAAATTTTTGAATATATCAAATGTAGAATTTTATATTCTTCAATAATAGCAATAAAAGAAATTTTAAAAAAATAATATTTAGAAGATTATTTTAAAGAAACTATTACTTTTGGTTGTCCAATTGTTACCAGAATCTAATTAGCCTTTCGCAAGAATATCAGATTGAGGAAACTGCAGTTAAATATTTTTTAAGTCTTATAGTATTTGACCGTGGTTCCAACATCCACACATCAACACATACACACTCACACACGGACATAATCGTAAAAATGTTATAATTTGATTATAGGGACCTTAAAACGTGTTTATCCACTAAAATCTGGATATGCGAATTTTAGCATGATTCCAATACCTCTCTTAGCGAGAGGTAATAACGTGTCTCCTTATTCATTTAACGTGAACTTTATTAGAGATAGGGAAAAACAGAAAAAATGTTAATATAAATTTTATTTTAATTTCAGTTGTCGCTCCAAAACAACGGACGCCATATCTGCGGCGCTTCCATCATCAGCCGCGACTGGGCCTTGACCGCTTGTCACTGCGTATACGGGTATATAACTTTTCAACATATTGAAAATACCTTTCACATTTTCGTATTTTCCTTTAACTCGATCTAATAGACCATATTACCAATTTTTGCGCCTCTAGTGGCAGTCATATCAACTGTAAAATTAAGTACCACGGTAGCCAACTGTTTTTATTTCTAAATTTAAGTTGGCAATAAAAATTTTAAATGTGACATATCACAACACCAAAAAGAAGCGAAAGAAGAGAAATAGGCAATGGCGTTTGTTTACATAATTTGAAAAGTATAATTTAAAAGTGAGTATTATTAAGTTGAATATGGTGAATATGTTTTTAAACGTATAATTAATTTTTAGAATGGCGTGGGAAAAATCTTTAAAGGCCGTTTTTTTTTTATTTATTATAATTAATAATTATTTGTAATTCCTAAAGTAACTTCGGCTCCAATAACCCACAATGTGTTGTTAGTTGTACACTTTATAAGTGTCTTCCTCCTTTTATTTACAGTTTCTAAAATACATTATGTATACAATTAATAATCAAATCATAAAATTATTTAGAATAATATTGAACTTACCAGTTTTAATTAAAAACTTTCTATATTCACGTTTAAAATTTTTAAAATGATGCCCACATAATTTGCTATATTTTGCAGGTTGCCATAAATTCATTTTATTACAGCCTTTTCGGTTTATAGTTCTTGCAAAATATTTTTTTTCTTTTACATTTTTTGGGAAAAGATGAAATGAAGTTCCTTTATATAGCAATGAATTTAAATTGAAATTAGGAACGGAACAATAACTTCCAGGCATAATATTAAAAAAAAAAAAAACACACTTACAACACCTCTCAGATTATAAATAACACTGAAAGTTAGGTTTTAGTTGAGTATATGTGAGTGACGCTTGATAGCGGAGAATCACAATTTTTAAATAGTCCGCCATTTTCTTCAAAATGAAATTATTATTACAGAAACAGTTAAAACACAATTAAATAATTATTATAAAATTTATTTGGTAATTTGATTTTATTTTATAAAAAAGATATTTCATGTTGAAAATTGATTTTTTCTCATAAGATAACATTGGCATTTGAATTCAAGTACTTCCTATATTTGATTCGTCCATTGTGAGCATGCGCAATTGAATTGGTAATATGGTCTATTACTAATCTTGTCTTACAACAAAGAAATGACATATTTTTCGTACGTAGGGCCCCATCCGCTGAACAATTCTCCCTCCGCGCTGGCAGCAGCAAACGCGGCCAAGGCGGTCAAG
Organism: Ophonus ardosiacus; assembly: GCA_943142095.1. NCBI lineage: Eukaryota > Metazoa > Arthropoda > Insecta > Coleoptera > Carabidae > Ophonus > Ophonus ardosiacus. The sequence continues at coordinate 44,974,556 of OW964831.1, read as the reverse complement.
TCCACCAAGCTGCCGAAACAATCTGCCATCCTCTATACACCGGCTGGACCACTGACTACGACTTCGCTCTCATCAGACTCAGCAAACCCTTAAACTTGGGACAGCGTGGAATCCAGGCCATCCCACTGGCTGATCAGGAACCCTCTGAAGGAACTACCTGTGTTGCTTCCGGATGGGGTGCTCTCTGGGTAAGTCGAAGGATGCGATCCAGAGCGAAGTCAAAATTATTTAGAATGACCTAACCTAATCTCATAAAAACTAATTGGGCATCTAGTGCTTCTCTCTCCGAGTTAGGTCACGAAGTTTTATGTTAACCCACGCCATTACATTTATTTATAGCAGTCGCGCGATAAGTTGACACTGACAATAGACTGTCACTGCGCATACTAGCCAATCTGAAAACGTCAACTACGATTTCTTTGGCTTGTGAGTGAATCCTCTTCTCATTTTGCCAATTTTAAATATTGATGGAGAGTTTTTCTCGCTGAAAATAGCATATACCACTTATTAGTATCAGTTATTGCAAACATTCAGCTAAACGTCAATATACGGTATCCCCCTATTTACTACAGTTCGACCATTCCAAGTAGGCACAGCCATATACCTATTAACTAATATATTGCGGATACTTTGCTTTTCTTGAAGGAAACACTGTGAAATGGAAATATCATTTCTGCATAAACATCCAACCGCGAATTATGCGCATGCTTGGAAACCTTGACTACTATTGGCTAACGAGGAAATCATGATCACTTTTTGCGAATCACAGAGTTCTGTTTATAAACGACTAACGCGAGAAATTTTTAATTTAAATTTGAGAAATTAAACAATGTACCTACTATTTACTTTGTATGTAAATTCTTGAATATAAATATTAGTAATAATAAAAAACATTGACATATTCTAGTGCTAAATTTGAATTAAATAATTTACTTTGTTGTACTGTAAAAATAATAGAAATACAATCTGGTCAGGATTAATTTATTTAGGTGACAATAAATTACTGTATGAAACACAAAGCAAATACTTTCGAAGTGCAACTACAAACAGAAATGAAATCAAACGTCAAAGTCAAACCATGTGCTCGCTGCATCACTAGGGCAGCGTTCCAAAACCAAGAATACCGAGTTTTGGCGTAGAGTATGATGTGTTGTGTTTTAGAACAAATGAGAGTTTTGTTGAAGTAAAAAATTGAAACTAAATTAAAAATAATTTTATAAAACTAACAAAACTACTTATAATTACAACATTAATGTCAAGCCCGTAATAAAAGCGCTTTTATGGAGCACTCTCCTCAATATAATGTGAAAGTACGCTCCATAAAAGCGCTTTTATTATAAAAGTATGCTCGTAATACACGCCAACGTATTTACTTATGTTTATTTTCAACCAAAAGCATGTTTTCTTCCTCAAGAAGGCAAATTACTTTCATATGTTGAAAATCGTGAGCATCTACGTTTGAAAATATTGTGGAGTAATTTCTATAACCTCCTCGTTAGTAGAGTAAGTACAACATTACTTTGGAGTAAACTCTAGCTGTTTTGGAACAGGTTGAGTAAACTCTGAGAGTAAGGTTATTAGTTTTGTAACGAATTTGAATAATTTCGTACTCTAAGAGTAGGATTTTGGAACGCAGCCCAGCCAGCGACGCTGTCAGCGTTAGCCAATAGTAGTCAAGAGTTCCGAGTATGCGCATAATTGCCGGTTGGGTGTTTGTGAGAGATAGACTTATGCAGAAATGATATTTCCATTTCACGGTGTTTCCTTCACCTACTCTTATGGAAAAGATACGAGCATTAGCAATATATTAGTTAATAGGTATATGGGCACAGCGCACTTTTTGCCCTTTCACACTATAGGGTTTTGAAGCGGTTAGTGGGTGCGGATGCCGGTGGCTCCTAGACCTAAAGGAGCGCGGCGGCTAGCGGCTGTGTGAAGGAATAGTCGACAGGCTATTTTTCACCTGCCAACCTCCATTCACAGAGCCGATACTGTCACATGTTACGCTTCGAAACTCGCTTGTGTGATACGGGCTTTAAACAGCTCAATTTAACCCGCCCCAGCTATACTTTAAATTATTAGTTATGCGTGCTACTTTATAACATAAGTTTGTTTTGATTTTAGGCTGGTGGACCATCACCTAGCCAATTGCAAAGCGTAGAATTATCCATTATTGGCCGTTCTCGATGCCAGGAATTATACAGTGACTACGATGTTACTGACAGGTTTGTCGTAATTTGCTTTATTATGTTTTTACTCAATAGTTTATTAAGTTTAATGAATAATGATTTTATGGTACCATTATTTTTGAATTTATAATTTTTCTCGTTATCATTCTTGCAGAATATACAATTTATATGTAACAGAATAATAAGTGCAAGAATATTAATTTATAAATGTTGTTGTTACAGGATGATATGCGCTGGAGTTGAGCAAGGAGGCATTGACTCTTGCCAGGGAGACTCTGGTGGTCCTTTGGTAGCCAAAGGAGTCCTATTCGGTATCGTATCCTGGGGTCTCGGCTGTGCAGGACCCGGCCAACCTGGGGTCTACTCCAATGTAGCCGACCAACGTGACTGGATCCGTAGCACTTCTGGAATCTAAATATCTGCTCCATAATGAATTGTTATTTTATTTCAAGTTAATAAATCAAACTTAACAAATGTAAAGTATAGTTATTTTCTTACATATCTTCCACTTAAGATATAAAATCATTTTCTGCTTCTTTAAGTTAAATAATCTATTGCATAATAAAATAGAAAACCCTATCCTACTGCACAATGACTCACAAATTATGTGAAGGTTTTAGTAACAACTGGACAACCGGAAGTAGTAGTTTCTTTAAAAAATCCTCTAAATATTATATTATGGAAATTTATGTTACTACAGATATTAAAAAATATGTATAAAATTCTCTATCCGATACATGAACATTTTTATTATATCTTCTATAGATTTAGAGGTAGAGAAAATATTGGCAGAAAAATATCATTGTTAAAAATCCAGATGCATTACTGAAGGCTTTTTCTAGGAAGTACATTTAATAATTCTTATTTTATATTTAATTATTAATTAAATATGTAAAATTATAGATACTTATATTACAATATACGCATCAAAAATATCGCCAATCTCGTCAATGAATTTGAAGATTCTTGAACATTTAGAAGAGTACGAGGAAACATATAGAATGAATTAAAATATATAAAAATATATTATCTACCTAATAATAGATGTAATTAGAATTTTTATATGTGTACCAGAAATATTAAATAAAATATGTACTTATACAGTATGTCCCCGGATTGAGTTTACAAAAGGAAAAAAAATCTTATATATTATTTTATTCAATTTTGACGTTTTAAACTGTCATTATTAACTCCATAGCAACAACTATAAGTACCACTTTTTTCACATGTGAATTAAAAAAAAATTTAAATCACTCTCACAAAATTTTAACTGACTCTGCAACAAATAATGCATTTAAAATAACATCAGGTACGAAAATAACACTCACCATAATATTTAGCAGACATTATCAGCCATTTTCATTATTTTTCACGGCACAAATGACATGCAATAAAGCATTTTAAATACATGACTTAACGTCTATCAGCGACGATTGTCATATGCTCAGCCTACTAACTGATCAGTTTTTTGTTTTGTCAAAATTAAATATTATAATGGTTTTTATTAGTATTTCGTCAAAATTTAATAAAATATTGTACAAACCACGTGAGCTAAGAATGTTTATTTACTCGAAGAATTTAACTCGCCCTTATGGGCTCGTGAGCTAAACTTTCTTCTCACGAATAAACATTACCTTAGCTCACTTGGTGTGTAAATATCTATTACGAAAAAATGCCAAGGGAAAAATTTTTTTTGATTAAATTAAAACGTATGTTTTAGTTATTAAAACTTTTAATTCTTTTATTATAACGTTTTTCGTATTTTGTCCTCCTAATAATACAGTTATTACATTAAATTTAACATTATTTTAGTTAGCTTTGAAATATTGACAAATGATTAAATGTCAAAAGTAATTCTTATTATCATAAAGTAAGAAGGTAGGTATTATTCAAAATAGAGAGAATTTGTTAAAGAAATGTTAACGTTCAAACAAGAAAAAAGAGAGTTAATTCTTGGACCGATCTTCAATAGTTTCCGATGTATAAAGCAGTGAAAACAGTTTTTGCGGGTTTACCTCTGTTATCTTAAAAATTATAAGAGTTGCGACATCAATTAAATGACACTTTTTGTTTACCTTTAAAAGATCATCTTAAATGTGCTTTTGTTTTTCAAACAAAAATATACTTGTACTTAAAATGTAGTTAAATATTGTGACTATTTGGCCAATTTTCTAATAACTTCCTATCAGAAATTGAGACAAATGTTTCGTATAAAATTTTATTGCATTTTATTTACTGACATAGTAAAATTTTTATACAATCACTATTTTTGTCAGTTTTTTACCGATTCTAATACAAAATAGTACTTTTCTCGGAAACGGTTAATCACTCAAATTTTTACCAATTTTTTAAAACCCGATATTTATGAATGATACAGATTAGGCCTATCTCCATGCCCTTCACAATTTCTAAAATACTTAAGAATACAATCGCTAAGATAAAAAGGAAAATTTCAACACTTAAAAATAATTTCAAGTATGTTATTAAATCTCACGTGTAATTTATAAACGTAGATAATTTATAAAAAAAAAGATAAAAATCTAAAGGACAATCTAAATTTAAAAACACTTAATAAAGAGATTGTGTCAATTCATTGCCGGATTGGCGGTATATCATAAGGGCATATGCAGAGCTGAGCAGTAACTAGTTACTTTAGGAACTTAGTTACTAACTAGTTACTTTTACGTAACTTGTAGCGTAACTTAATTACTTTTTAAAATATGGTAACTGTAACTGTAACTTAACTTGCTGCGGTAAAGTAGTTGGTAACTTTCCGGTTTTCAGTTACTAGTTACTTGAGTAACTTAAGTTACTAGAATGTAACTTAAAAAGTGGAATGTAACTTAGTCATAAAAAGTAACGGGGGGATTTAAATTTCTAAGAAATATTTTGTTGAGGCTGATGCCTTTTTTAGAAACACTAACTAAAACTATTTGTTTTAAATAAATGTATGTAATAATTAAATTCAATATTATTGTTGATTGATTTTAAGCCATAATAGATAATAAAATAATTACATTCATTAATAATAGAGTTTTTTTTATTTTAACTTTTAATTCTAGAATTAAAAAGTCACTAAATGTTAAATTTGACTTATAAAATATATTATTTTCAAATATTTTCCTCGCTTACAAATGATACGTTTTAATAAATTATAATTAAGCTGCTACTAAATCATCAAAATTATTCCAATTTTCAGGTTATACAAAATATAGTGTATTTTGTTCGTTGTTCTAAGGGTTGCAAGACTTGAATTCGTCTCATTTTTGCAAATTCTCTTCTCACAAGATAAAATGTCACTTTTAATTTTTACGTTATATTATAATATAGGTCCGCAGGGCCTTTTCATCAGATTTTTGGGCCTTAGGCCAAATTTTTTTTCGGGCCCCCTCCCTCTTTATAGTAAAAAACAAGTACGTACAAATATTTGTATAATTATAATGTAAGTTTATTTATTAAAGAAAATAATAAAATTGCCTGCTGAGAGAAAAGCTGATCAATTATACAGTACCGCATGCTCGATTCTAGTTTGAGGTGAAATTTTAGCGTAACATTTTGTTACTCTTCTCTAGGGACGGTTGGCGATTTTGCCGGTTCTCGGGAATATGTTATTAGCGTAGCGGGGCCCCAAATATTTATAAAAAGATACTTTTTCATCAAATTTTCTTAGATATGTGAGCGCGGGGCCTCAGATTGAAAATCGACGTCTGATTCCGAGGTTTCCAATAAATTAATAATTATCCACTAATAAGTCTAGGTAGGAAATAATGTCTGCATGTTTTATACATTATAATGGTCATGTCATGTTAGAAAGAAAGTAGATTCTTTATATCTTGGTATAAGAAATCAAAATTGAAAAATTAATTAATAATTTTTTTTTAAATCCCAGCAACCGGGCCATGCGGGCCCCTTGTCAAAGCGGGCCCTAGGCCGTAGCCTCGTGGGCCTAGGCGGTAATAAGGCCCTGTAGGTCCGTTAACATTAACAATAATAATCTGAATGGGTGTTGCCAAGCAATAATGTTAAAATTTAGGTTAACGTAGTTCGTGCAAAAACTCCCTGATATGTATCCTACACAATAACTAAGTCAACAGTCTAAGTCTACACTTCACGCCATTAAAAGTAGTTAGAAAGTAACTCAAAGTAACTAAGTTACTTTTAATGAGTAACTAGTAAATAACTTAGTTCTTTCGCCAAAGTAACTGGAACTTAAGTAACTTAGTTACTTTTTTTTGGAGGTAACTGTAACTAGTTACATTTTAAAAGTAACTTGCCCAGCTCTGGGCATATGTACTCTTAATATACATACCTACCTGTAATTTTGAATATTTCATCAATAATTCAATAAGAAATCTTAAATGTACTTCACAGAAAAATCTTTCAGTAACGTTAGCAAAACTGTTGATTTTTAACACTGATATTTACCTGTCAATTACAAACATTTGAATTTGACAACTGGTTTCGTTGGTGTAGTCTATATAGACTGTGCAACAGATTATTTTATTTATTATATTGTCTTTATCTCTAATTCTATAGAAGATATGATAAAAAATTTAAATGTATCATATTATATAGAATTTTGTGTTCTTCTACATTTGTAAAAAAAATAATAATGAGAAGAATTTTTGTCAGATACTATTACTTCACTAAAATCTGGATAAGTGATTATCATCACGGCATGTTACCCATTGTTGGGTGTGCCAATCTGCTTTATACATATACAGATATCAGTAATGATGATGACATATTCGTAATGTGCGGGCGTTCAACGGCGTCACCTCACGGGCACTCATTGCTGGCGTGGAGACTGCACAGCAGGGGTCACTTATGTGCCAGTTAAAATTCAAAATAATTTTACCGTTGACCAGGGTTTCTCGACCGGACACTTTGGCACACAAGACCACATACGAAAAAATATGACTAAAGAATGAAACTAACCGGATTAGATCAAAATTAAAGTTAAATGTACTTCATGCATTGTACCGAAACATAACATGAATACGAGAAAGTAACGACGAAATAGAAAATAAATAAATTTGGGTTTGCACAGATTAAAATGCGCATCATTGGCCAATCACGTAGTAGCTAACGTGTAAATAATAATTTTTGCACAAAAAATATCTTATCGCAACAAGATATCAATTAAGATTTTATATAAAAAGGCTGGTAATGTAGTTAAAGTTAATCGTTGCCAGAAAATGAAGGTCTTGATCGCCTTAGTAGCTCTCTGCACCCTTACCTTCGGTAAGTATACTTACACATTTTAATTCTTAATTATTATAACTATACGAGTAGTAACAAATTAGAACATAAGTCATTTCTTTTGTATTAAAACTATACTTTTTCAACTTCATATTGAGACTAAACAACTTCAAACTGAGAATAAACCATTTCAAATTGGGAATAAATAATTTCAAATTGAGTCTAAACATTTTAATATTGAGAAAAGACAATTTCAAATTGAGAATAAAGAAATTCAAATTGAGATTAAACAATTTCAAATTGAGAATAATTAAGAACCCTTTAACAAAAAAAAAACACAAGTTTAATAGACGGTGATAACATGCGTATTGTATTTGATATTTTAAATTAATTAATAATTAAAAATGCCTTAAAAGTTAAAATACAAATATGTGCACTTTAATAATAATAATAGTAATAATAATAATAATAATAATAATAATAATAATAATAATAATAATAAAGATTAGGGAACTCTTACATACATTAATGCCCGGTTTCATATACGATTGTTAAATCTTGTGTTAGTTAACAACTTTTCAAAATTAACAACTTGTTCAATTTTTATGATGTTTCATGAAATTAGCAAATCAATTTTAAACTGTTGTTAGTCAACATGCATGTTAAAATTTGTTTAGGGAATTATTGTATTTTTTAGTAATATAAAAACTAATTTCATAGTTGTTAATAATAAATGTCATTATGGACAGACTGGAAAATATCAGTTAATAACTGATTGATTGGATCAATTGGATGATTTCTTTCAGTGTATGATGTCAAATTTTCATATATATATATATATATATATATATATATATATATATATATATATATATATATATATATATATATATTCCAAAATTAACAGAACGGTGTCCTTAGATAGCCGATATCTCATTTTAAATTGTACATCATCAAAAAATTCAATAGGATCTCTGAATACTCTTTCTCTTCGCAGGAATCGAATATCAATTTCAAAAAATTCTTCTTCATACTCATTAGATTCCGAAAACATAATTGAATAATATTTCCTATGACATTAATGTAATGAATATATTTTTATTTTAAATTACACAGTTAATGCAACTTGTACTTACTAATTTTCTTGTTGTGAATTAATTTTTGAGGGAAAGGACAAAATAAATATTATGTTCTGATTACACATATATGACAGATGTCATAAATAGCAACTGGTTAGAAATTTAACAAGACCCGAGACTCTTGTTAAAATAGCAAAACATTTAACCATAGTTTAAATCTAGCATTTGTTGATGAAACAATAGTTCCTACTTAATCAGTTGCTAAATTATTCAACAAATTGTTAAGATTTAACAAGCCGATATGAAACTGGGCATAAGAGTAATAAAATTCACAGCTTATTATATATTAAACTAAACTATTAAAATATATAGTTTCTATAATTTTGATTGTTAACCTTAAAACATTGTTCTCATCGAGCTAGCTGTATTAAGATTCACACTATTAAATACATTGTTCAATTAATTAACGACTTTAATTTATGTACAGAATTAAATATTCATGCTTTTTTGAGAGGTTGGGACATAGGCCAAGAATTTGCACTTTGATTATTTGATTTATTTAAGAATGTGTATGGTGAAAGAAAATTAAGGTTCGGTAGATTATTTTCTACATTTATCTAGTTCTAGTTCCTAAACAGAGTAATCGTCACCACACAGTATATTCAATATACGATATTCCAAATTAAACCCAATGAGATTTGTAAATAAATTGTGGTTCTATATATCTAAATATAAATATTCATTAAAATTCTAATTTTGTACCTAATGTTCTTTCAGGGTATCACGTGAAGCCACGTATTCCTACTCTCGATGGCAGAATCGTAGGAGGCCATAATGCCAACATTGAAGATCTACCTCACCAGGTATTACTTTTATTTTCTTGTCTTTGCATGTTTGTTGATCTATCTGCTGCACTCCTTTGAAATTTATTTGAAATCGTGAGTTACCAACCATGCGCTGTGCGCTACTAACTTCAAGAATGTCAAAATGTTTTTGTAAAATAAGAAAAATAGTATAATAAATTAATTGCAATAATATATTTTGTTTCCCTAATAATAAAATATAATATTACAATTCAAATTATTTTGTAACTTGCTCAACATTTTTTCGTAAGTCTGTGAACCACTGTTTGTTTACTTCTGGTATACCCACACTACTTACGTTACAAATGAAACTTAAAATTTATAACTTAATATCTCGCTTATTTGGAGGAATTTTAAACTCGGATTTTCACATATTGTCATACATACTTATGTAGTTCAAGATAAAAAATAAAAATCTGTTGACAAGACATAAATCGATAAAAATCGTTATTAAAATAATAACGTTGAACGCACCACGGGTGTTAAACGGACAATAACCCTTTCGGTCAACGTACCCACCTCGGGCCAGAGGCCCTCGGAGAGTACACTGTTGACCTCAGGCGTTATTGTCCTTATAACACCCTTGATACGTTAATTACTATAACGAATCCCAATACAAAAGTTGTTAATTAAAATTTATTTAATTTTTAGGTGTCTCTCCTCCTGTACGGAGGCCATTACTGTGGAGGTTCTATCATCAGCGAATACTGGATTGTAACCGCTGGTCACTGCGTGGAAGGGTACATAACTTTTCAATCTTTTATACTAAATAATTTAATTCACTATCTATATATATATATATATGTATATTTCTATATTGAATGGGGTATTCCACTCAATTTTTTTTATTATTTTAAATAAAACTTCATTCAGTTTTGAAGCAATTCATAGTATTAAAAAATCTTAATTGTTCTTAGTTTAAGAGTATTTTATTTTCAAGAAATCAGTGTAACGTCACATTTCCTCTATACTTGTCTTTCTCACACACACTGCTCTGAGTACGCTGGGAGAGAAAGATAACTATTGTATGACGTCAATTTTCCCTTTTAGCAAATTTGAAATATCTCGTAAAGTAATTATGTAAAAAATGTTTTCATTGTTTTAACTATTATCTATTGAGCCATACTTTATGTTAAATTGATTTTTTTTAAATTTTTTTGTTATGGTGGAATACCCCATTCATCTCGACGATCGCGAAAATTTTATTCGCCTGTACAGACTAAACGGTGCGAGTGATCTTAATGAAAATTTTTCCAAGATGTAGAGAATAACTCAACTTGATTTCCTGGTAATAAATCATTTTTCTGTACGATGCATTGTGTAAAATATTTTTAAAGGTCGTATTTTTTCTTTTTGAAACAATTTGAAATCAAAAATTTAGTCTTCTTTGAAAAATTTAAGACGAAGAACGTTTCTTTGACATGTCAATCAGAACATTTAAATGGAATTATTTATAAAATAAGGACATTTTGAAAAAAGTTAAATTCATCAACATACATTATGGCAATGAGCGGTTATTCCATAGAAGATTAAAAGGCCTAAAACATTATATTTAAAAATTATAATTTTTGAAGGTTCATGTCCGTGATTCATGTGCATTTCCAAAGTGTTGCCGCACATCCCATAAGTAACTAAGTAAAAACAAATATTCCAATGTCAAAAATATGACAGCTCGATTGGCTTTTGTTTTTTGCTCAAAGTTGTCAGAACCATGTCGTGTTTGGTATCAAATGAAAAGTAATGTCAAGGGCTGTCATGCAGAATTGTCAAAAATTTGACAGCTCGATCGGCTTTTGTTTTTTGCTTAAAGTTGTTAGAACCATGTCGTGTTTGGTATCTAATGAGAGGTATCGTCGAGGGCTGCCATGCATATAGGGTGGGCAGGTTGCTTAGGCATTTTAGGTGGGCAAGTTGCGTGGGCAGTTTGAGTGGGCAGGTTGCGTGGGCTTTTTGGGTGGGCAGGTTGCGTGGGCAGTTTGGGTGGGCAGGTTGCGTAGTCAGGTTGCGCGGGTCGTTTGGGTGGGCAGCTTGCGTGGGCAAGTTGCGTGAGCAGTTTGGGTGGGCAGGTTACGTAGGCTGTTTGGGTGGGCGGGAAAAAAATATTTTGAAAGACTCTTAGCGTTAGCACTTTGCATTTAAATTGTTCCTAGAAGGATTGGACGTACGTAAAATTATTATAAAACACTATCGGCGGAGCCCTAGGGAATACTCGGCGTAGCCGAGTTTACACTAGTTATAATAACTAATAATACTAACACATTAAAAATAAACTTTATAGGCTATCCAGCCAATCAAGCAGGTTTACGTCATAAATACAATATCTCTAGAAAATGACGTCATGTGTTAAAAAGTTAACATGAGCATGTAAAACAGATTAAAATATGATCTGCGGGTCGCCTTCATAAATCCACATATCCAATTTTATTTAAAAATTTCTGAAGGATACTCTGTCCGCCGTTATAAATACTTCATTCTAGTAGTATATGTAACAAACTATCTAGTATTATGTGAGATCTTAAAAAAAAAATACAGAATACTGCATGATACCATACAATTTCTCACTGTGTCTGTATATTTCGTATAGCGTTTACTACACGCTGTACATATAGATTCAATTTTCAAAAAATGGAACAAAATATTATCTCAATAATACAATTTGGTGTAAGAAAGAGCCCACCATTCTATTTTACATTTTTAAAATAAGTCAATAAATTAACTACAAGCTCTTGAATTTGACATGACAGAGTTTTTGATATTTTGTCAATCAACAACGAAACAAAAAACAAAATTAAATCAAAACACAGGTTCAAAAGTATAATGTAGACATATAATATTTAGGGCCGGTTCTACAATGCCTATTTATCTGAGGAATAAGTTTATTCTTGGTATAAATTTCAAATTTTGATTCTACAAGTTTATTTGAGACTATTCGTTAGTATAAACAAGGGGTTAATTTATTCGCTGGTAAATCGACCGAATAGAAAGTTATTCCATAGATAAATTGGAATGTCAGATTATATTGTTCGCAAATAATTAGCATTATTTAATTATTTATTATATTTGAACAGTTTTAGTAATGGCTTATAATGATATTTATAATCTGCGTGTATTTGATGATAATAATATATAATAATATATAATAATAACAGATGATGACGAAGAAATAATTAATTACATAGCGAGACCAAGAAGAGTTAAAGTGTATGGTAAACGATACAATTATTTCGATGACCTAGACGACGGACAATTTTTTATTAGGTTCAGATTACAAAAACCAACAGTTTTGCGTTTGTTAATTGAAATTGAGCATCTTATCGAGTCTCCTACCGACAGATATGTAATATTTTAATTATATTTTTAATCCCTGACAAGTTTTTATTTTTTGGAGAAATCATTCCATAGTTCCCGTAACAAAAATTTTTCTTGCACTTAGATTTTACGCTGTAGGCACAATGCTTATTGCAGTTGCGGATTTTTCTGGAGTTAGCAAAACTTCAGCGTGTATGTTTGTAAGAACTGTATCTGAGACACTTGCATCACAAGCAGAGCGATATATTTATTTATCCAGAACACAAGAAGAGAAAGAACGGACTGTTCTACGGTTTTATCAAATAGCACGATTTCCTAATATTATAGGTGCCTTGGATTGTAGACACGTGAAAATACAGTCACCTGGTGGAAATAATGCAGAACTATTTAGAATTATTACCGCAGAATGTATTTAATATTTAAAGTTATGTTTACATAAACAGTTTGACGTTTGATCTTAAAAATCTTAGTTTGAACGACAATTTTACAAGTACCAGTATAGCCAACGTAGCAATATTATAGCATAAACTAGGAATAACAAACCAAAGAATAAATATATCTTGTAGAACATTTACAATTATATTCAGAGTAAAAAATTAAAGAATTATTTATCCATGGAATAGCTATACCAAGAATTATACTAGCATTGTAGAACTGGCCCTTAGTAATATACATTTTCAGAATTACCAATAATAAAAAAATATAATCAAACGTTATTTTGCAAAAATTAACAAAATTTTACTTAATAATAATATTTCCAAATATAATTATTTATTATTAAAATATCTTTCAGAACTCATATTATTTATTGGAAAAATACTACCTTTTTTAGTTTATGTTCTGTATTTATTAATTTAAACCCAACGTTTCGGCACCATAAACTGGTGCCTTCTTCAGGGGATACATTAATTTGTATAACTCAGAGACGCTTACCGGTAGCGAAATACCGCAGCCGTACTAAAGAGAGCCGTACTAAGAGTACGGCTGCGGTATTTCGCTACCGGTAAGCGTCTCTGAGTTATACAGATCACTTCTCTGCCAGTTTTTGGGACGGTTTTTCCTCTGGCAAAAGGAGATTTTTTCCTGAGAAGATGCATGTTCGCCGTCCATGTTATTTCCGGGCATGCATATATTGTATAGAAAATTGTATACATAAAAAAGGTAACATTTATGAATATTTCTTGTTACCTTGGTTACTTGTTATTTTTGTTAATTAAAAAATTAATGTATCCCCTGAAGAAGGCACCAGTTTATGGTGCCGAAACGTTGGGTTTAAATTAATAAATACAGAACATAAACTAAAAAAGGTAGTATTTTTCAAATAAATAATTATTTATATTAAATTTTTCAAATACAAAATAATAATAACCAAGAACTCAATAAAATACCGTTAATAAAATATACTGATAGATTTTTCGTGAGTAGGGTTTCTGCTGGAGACTTGTCCGTTCGCGTTGGCAGCAGCGTAATGGGCCAAGGCGGTCAAGTCCACCAGGTTTCCAGAGTCGAACGACACCCTCAATACAATGGCAGGATTTATGATTACGACTGCGCCCTGCTCCTTCTCACCAAACCCTTAAACGTAGGACAGCGTGGAATTCAAGCCATCACACTGGCTGCGGCTAATCAGGAACCCTCTGCAGGAACTGTCTGCACTGCTTCTGGATGGGGTGCACTCTGGGTAAGTTGAAAGATATTTTATTCAATGTGTCTGGCAATGAGTACTCGTACTTCTCTGGCCGCAAATCTGGGACGTTTTACCGTGCGGGCGTTTACCAGACGTCACCTCACGGGCACTCATTGCTGGCGTGGAGAGTGCACCACAGGGGTCACTTTTATGCCATTTAAAATTCGAAATATTTGGCGCCGGTCGGGACCAGACACTCAGGCCCGCGGCCACGGGTTATTATTTGTTATTTTATTATTGGTCTCCAATATGTGTTGAGCTACATTTGATTTTTCGGGATTTGCAGTTTTTAAATGAGAACATATGTTCTTTAAAACATGTTTCAACCCATCGACCTTTAAACTAATAGACGCAGCGTACGAGCAAGACGTTTGTCCCGCCATAACGGTGCAGACACAGTATCTCTATCCTTCAACAATACGGAAGCTAAGAAAACGCGGCAAAATAAAAAAAAATATATTTGTCCCTACTTGTTATTGCATAATCGCTTTTTTTTTTAGCATAATTCGTTTTATTATATATTTTTAATATAATCTTTATATACATGTGTATATTATAGGGGACAAGTAATAATTAATAAGAACTTACATATGAAATGACAGCTAAACCCCGTACGTACTGCTGACTGCACGAAATACACCGTTTCCCCATTATTTTGTCGCACAAACCCCTCACAACACATATATTTACGTATATATTGACAGAAATAATTGTAAATGTTCTCCAAAGAAGTCACGAAACGTCAAATGTAGATTTTGACAACTATTTAATGATAGAGAGCGATGTATAGAAATTTACATATGTCTGAAAAAGATGTACAATGAGTACGAACATATGTGCAGTATACTTTAACTGAGAACTTCCGTATTGTTGAAAGACAGAATATATATTTCTATCCTTTTATGTTGGAGCATTATTCTAACAATAAAAGAATAGGAGACACTTGGTCCATTAGTTTAAAGGTCGATGTTTCAACCTGTCTTTTATTTGTCCGATATAAAATTTATTTCAATCATTACAATTAATTTTGTATATACCAGATTTTTGTGCACTCTTCGCATAGGCTCTAATATTCATATTATATGTGAACAGAGCTGGGCAGTAACTAGTTACTTTAGGAACTTAGTTACTAACTAGTTACTTTTACGTAACTTGTAACGTAACTTAGTTACTTTTTAAAATATGGTAACTGTAACTGTAACTTAACTTGCTGCGGAAAAGTAGTTGGTAACTTTACGGTTTTTAGTTACTAGTTACTTGAGTAACTTAAGTTACTTAAAGTAACTCAGAAATTAGAATGTAACTTAAGTTAGTCAAAGTAACTTAAAAACTAAAACTGTTTTGTTTTAAATAAATGTCTGTCCAAAGTGGGAGTATTGAGCGCAACATCGCGCATACCCTCTGTAATGTGTAACTTTTATTTTAATAGGTACATAATTAAATTCAATATTATTGTTGATTGATTTCAAGCCATAATAGATAATAAAATAAGTAATTATATTCATTAATAATAGAGTTTTTGTACGGTAAACAGAAAAACTAAAAATAACACATTATTTTAACTTTTAATTCTAGAATTAAAAAGTCACTAAATGTTAAATTTCACTTATAAAATATATTATTTTCAAATGTTTTCCTCGCTTATAAATGATACGTTTTAATAAATTATAATAAAACTGCCACTAAATCATCAAAATTATTCCAATTTTCAGGTTATACAAAAAATAGTGTATTTTGTTCGTTGTTCCAAGGGTTGCAAGACTTGAATTCGTCTCATTTTCGCAAATTCCCTTCTCACAAGATAAAATGTCACTTTTAATTTTTATATTATATTATAATGTAGGTCCGCAGGGCCTTTTTATCAGATTTTTGGGCCCTAGGCCAAATTTTTTTTCGGGCCCCCCTCCCTCTTTATAGTAAAAAAACAAATACGTACAAATATTTGTATAATTATAATGTAAGTTTATTTATTAAAGAAAAAAATTAAATTGCCTGCTGAGAGAAAAGCTGATCAATTATACAGTACCGCATGCTCGATTCTAGTTTGAGGTGAAATTTTAGCGTAATATTTTAAAATTTAGGTTAACGTAGTTAGTGCAAAAACTCCCTGATATGTATACTACACAATAACTAAGTCAACAGTCTAAGTCTGCACTTCACGCCATTAAAAGTAGTTAGAAAGTAAGTCAAGGTAACTAAATTACTTTTAATGAGTAACTAGTAAATAACTTAGTTCTTTCACCAAAGTAACTGGTTAATTAGTTACTTTTTTTTGGAGGTAACTGTAACTGTAACTAGTTACATTTTAAAAGTAACTTGCCCAGCTCTGTATGTGAATCATATAACCTCACAAAAAACTAATTATTGTGCATCTAGTGCTGCCCTTCCGTGTTAGGCAAAGATGTTTTCAAGCCATCTTCCTACATTAATTTACTTTAAGTTATTAACGATCACAACTTTGTAATATAAGTTTGTTTTGATTTTAGGCTAGTGGACCATCTCCCAGCCAATTGCAGAGCGTAGAATTACCCATTATTGGACGTCAACGATGCCAAGATTTATACAGTACCTCCGATATTACTCCCAGGTTTGCCCTTATTTACATATTATTCTTTCTGAACTCATACAAAATCTATTTCGTATTATAATAGTTTCTTAAATTAATTTAAAAATATTTTTATACTAGCATTTTATAACAACAACTTTTGATTGTCATTTAGCAACGAATGGACGAACCTCACGTGTGCCTACTTTTTAATTTTGAAAAATTAAATATGTTGATATTTGAAAATAAATGATCTGTTTTAAAACGCTGTTATAAAAACCTTGCATGTAATACATTGCGAATTGAGTGTTTTAGACACTTGACGTGTTGTACCACCCGCTAATACACTATCATTTCGCAATTAATACATAAATAGCTATTAACGTTACCATTTTTATAAAACCTGTTTTACATTTATCAATTCTTGCGTCAATAGACACTTACAAAATTGCAATTTGCACGAGCGCCTCTAACGGCGAAGCATAGAAATCAAGGTTGCTATGGTTACCCCGTACAAACAAAGACCTGTCATCAGCCGTAGACTTTACACTCTAGCCATCGTTTTAGTTGAATAATCGAATGATCTTCAATATTATCAAACAAAAAAATTGCCCCAGACACATCTTCTGGTTTTAAACTCATTTTTATTAAACACAACGTACACATCACAATAAAGAATTAGGTTTAACACTGAATAACAGATGCGAATATAATGACAGAAAGGAACAGGGAACGGGACGTAAGACAACGAGGGGAGGTTTGTTTGTATGCATGACCTTCTATATCTCTCTTGCAGTGACGTCAATTTTGTAAGTGTCTATTTTAAGAATTTAATAATTTTAATAAGACACCATTATATAAATTGAATTATATGACTGTTACTTTCATTAATATTTAAAGCCTCAACCACAGAATAATAAAATAGCTGATATGGACACCACATGACTTCCTTGTACGCCTGTTACACTATACATATTTTGTTAATAATTAAAATGTGTATTATAACAGACCCAATCATAAAATTGAGTGCCCGTGAGGTGACGCCTGGTAAGCGCCCGCACGGTACAAATATGTCATCATCGTTTGATTGTGGCACACTCAGAAATGGGTAATATGCCGTGATGATATATTTATATTTATTTATTCAATCATAAAATTGCACGTATTTGACATAATTTGACATTGATATTAAATTCTTATTTTTTTTGTTATTTTTTGCCTTAATTACAGAAAACAAAAAGTACATAATTTTAAATTTACATATTTCGCTTATAAAAAGAGTTAATTTAATCATACTTGATGTTTTCGACGAAGAATTCAATTCTCTGAAACTTTTATTTGAAGAATTTATTATTAAAATCAAAATAACACCATTTTTTTCAAGAAGAACTGATAACAGCTTCAAGAAAAGTACCACTTCTGGGTAGACCATTTTAACTAAAATCTATTATTTCCATTGATATAAAAGTCTTATATACCAAATTTGAAAAGTTCATATAGTTTTTAATTAAAATGTATTATAGGCTTCAAGTAAAGTACCACTTCCGAAAGTTATGTAATGACCAAAAAGAGAGGTGCACAACTAGATGTTATAGCAGTCCTAAATACAAAAATTTAACTTTCTACGGCTTCCCGTTTTTCAGTTATGCGAGAAACGTACGTACGTACAGACGTCACGACGAAATTAATCAAAATGGATTCAGGGATGGTCAAAATGGATATTTCCGTTGAAATCTGGAAACAGAATTTTTTCGCGATTACAATACTTCCTTTACTTCGTACAAGGAAGTAAAAAGTGCATATTGAAATTTTGACAGTAATGTCGATATTGCCAATTTAACTAAAAGTTAAAATTTAACTATAAGCAGTGCACTTGGTCACTAATATTTCAATATATGAAAAAATTGATAAATGTAAACAGTTCAATGTTGAATTTATTGAGCTTGGCCAAGTTCTTAAAATTGACAGAAAATTAGTTCGAATCTATAATTATTTTTAACAGAATGATAAGTGCAAGAGTAGTAGTTTATAAATGTTGTTGTTACAGGATGATCTGCGCTGGACTTGAAGAAGGAGGCATTGACTCTTGCCAGGGAGACTCTGGTGGTCCTTTGATTTCTGGGAAGACCCTAGTCGGTATTGTGTCCTGGGGCTTCGGCTGTGCCGCTCCTCGTGCGCCTGGTGTCTACTCCAATGTAGCCAACTTACGTGGCTGGATCCGTAGCACCTCTGGGGTCTAAATACCTACGTATATTGAATTGTTATTTTATTTAAAGTTAATAAATCAAACTTAACAAATATAAATTGTAGTTTATTTTCGCACGTAATATACACACACCTGCAAAATAGGCTATTCCACGATATTTTTTTAAAAAAATTTTTCTTGAAGTACATAAAAATATAAGACCACATATGAAAGTCCGAGTTAAAAATTCTTCCAAATAAGCGAGATATTAAGGTCCGAATTTTAAATTAGCTTTGTGACGTAGGTAATGTGGAGATACCAGAAGTAAACAAACAGTGGTTCACAAACCACGAAAAAATGTTAAACAAATTACAAAATAATGTATATTTAAATTGTAATATTATAATTCATTATTAGAGATATAAAATATATTATTATACTTAATTTATTTCACTTTTTTTCTCATTTTATAAAAACAAAGAAATTAGAACGTCACTCGAACAGCAACCGAACAGATCCGACATACCCGAAGAAGTATATTCTTAGTTACGGCGGGGCTTCTCAAAATCGGAGGTCATACTTGAATCCTATTTGCTCAAACACTCGTGCACATGTACTGCATCATCAAAAGCAAAACTCCCCATGTCTTCTAGAAGGAATAATTTATAATAAAAGAAATATGGTTTTCCTTACCCTTTAACTATTATCGTTCATATTTTCAATAAACTTTTACTATTTTTGATTACTATGGAATAGCCTATTAGAGGAACATCAAAAAGTCTGTAATATGAAATTTTGGATTGTTTTATTATTTTTCCTCAAAAATCAGTTAGAGCTCCAAATTAAGTACTACATTCGATTTATCAAATAAAAGTTTTGTACAATTAATTTTTCTATAAACTGCTATTTGAAGTATTTTTCTCTAAAATAATTCATAAACGATTGACAGCGCTAAAACACTGCTAGTCATCTCCTAGCTAATCATCCTTTATCACCTGTTCATACTACCACCCATTGTGTTTAACATTTCTGGTACATACACAAAAATTATAATTATTAATATACATTTTTTAATTCATTTAGAAGACTAAATGTTCGAGATTCTTCAAATTCATTGACAAGTTTGGCCGTATTGCTGATGTGTATATATGTATCTATAATTTTAAATATTTAATTAATAATAAAATAAGGAATATTAAATGTACTTTCTAGAAAAAGCCCTCAGTAATGTGAATGGATTTTTGACACTGACAACTCACATTTTTCTGTCAATTACAAACATTTTAATTTTTCAACTGGCTTCCATGAAGATATTTGGGCTACCAGATACATTACTCAAAAATGCTTACACTTACGTAACATTGTCTTTAAATAATTTTACTACCAAGTTTATATATCTACCCATTTCTGAATTATTGCCCCAAAAGTTAATATACCCCATATTTAAATAAAAACTTCAAAATTTTCAAAAATCTAATTTTTATGTATCTAGATACTTAATGCTCCGATTCCAAATTTTGAAACCGCAGGTCGATATCTCTTTCCTTTCTCGAGATATTTAGATTCAAAGTTTTGCTCAAAACTGCCCATTTTTGTAGTAACCCAAAAATAGGTGGAGATATGAATTTGGCGATACGACCATTCGACTCTACGGGCAAAATTACATAAGTGTACCAATTTTCATAATTTTTGTCCAACCGGTCCATTTTTTATGAATAAAAGCTTGAAAACCCCTGAAAATGGCCAAAATCTGAAAAAATCGAATGGGGTACACCTTAGATTTTTGCGATTTTTGGCCATTTTCAGTTATTTTGCTTTAGAGATTGTATGCGGTGTTCAAAATTTATGAAAATTGGTGTACAGGGTGAAACAAATTCGAGTTCCTTATATGAAAAACTTTCTTATTAAGCACCCTACACAAAATTGATGAAAGTCTTTATGGGCCAACTTTTTGAGACAACTTTAATAGGCACCACAGGAATTTTCGATCGTCTTTTGTTTTTGAGCTACAGGCTAAAATTTGTTTTTCGCTTATTTTGAAAATACCTCAATATCTCGCTTATTATAAAAGATAAAGAAAAAATGTTTAGATAATTTTTATACAGTTTTTTACGTAAAATAACGGGGTGTAATTATATTTTTTCAAAACGTAATAATTCTCGAAATATATTACAAAGATAATATTTTTTAAATAGGAACATATGTTGAAAATAGTCTCATCTTTTTACTTATTTTTTAAGCTTTCCAACGATGTGTAACAAGTCTACATTCTTTTGTTTTAAACATGAATTAAACTTGTAATATTAATTTTTGGGGTGAAAAAATTAAATTTATTCAGAAACAAATGATAAAATTAATTATAAATCATGTTTTGTTTATTTTTAATGTTATTTTCATTATTTTTACTCATTTTTCCTAATTTATATACTTTAGAGAGCATATTTTTTACATTTTTGGAATCGTATGAAAGCCAACTATAACGCCGATAAAAAATAAATTAACTAAACCAAAAATAATTGACTAAAAAGAATTTTTAGAATATAATTAGTAGATATATAATCAAAATGAACAAATGATGATCTGTAGATGATTTTTTTCATTTGTTTCTTAATAAATTCCATTTTTTTCACCCCAAAAAATTAATTATTCAAGTTTTATTCATGTTTAAAACAAAAGATGTAGACTTGTTATACATCATTGAAAAGCTTATAAAATAAGTAAAAAGATGAGACTATTTTCAACATATGTTCCCATTTAAAAAATATGATGTTTGTATTATATCTCGAGAATTATTAAGTTTGAAAAAATATAATTACGTCACGTTATTCTACTTAAAAAACTGTATAAAAATTATTTAAACATTTTTTCTGTATCTCTCATAATAAACGAGATATGAGGTATTTTCAAAATAAGCGAAAAACAAGTTTTAGCTTGTAGCCCAAAAACAAAAGACAATCGAAAATTCCTGTGGTGCCTATTAAAGTTGTCTCAAAAAGTTGGCCCATAAAGACTTTCATCAATTTTGTGTAGGGTGCTTAATAAGAAAGTTTTTCATATAAGGAACTCGAATTTGTTTCACCCTGTACTTATGTATTTTTTCCCGTAGAATCGAGTGTTGTTGTCACCAAATACATATCTCGACCCATTTTTGGGTTATTACCCAAAAATGGGCAGTTTTGAGCCAAACTTTGAATCTAAATATCTCGAGAACGAAAAGAGATATCGACCTGCGGTTTCAAAATTTGGAATCGGAGCATTGAGAAATATCTAGATACATAAAAAGTAAATTTTATAAAATTTTAAAGTTTGTATCTAAATATGGGATATATTGAAAAGTAGCGCGTAAAGAAAATTCTTGAAATACCCATGGTTTGGTTCTGTTCTTGGCTCCTACAGTTACGCAGCTATAAACGGTAATCAAGTAGGTACCGTTTTCAAGACCTTGCACAAAGTCAGAACTTATCATTCATTTAAATTAAGGCATTGTAGACATATCTGCGTGTTGTCAATTTTGACAACAGAATGATTGATACTGATTAGGTATATCTGGATAATCTTCTCAATTTTAAAATACTCAAGAATATAATCACTATGATAAAAAATTAAATTTTGATAGTTAAATATAATTTCTACTATATTATTAAATAATCTCTCGTGTAAATAATAAACGTAGATAATATATGAAAAAGATAATAATCGGACAATCTAAATTCAAAAGACTTGAACTTTGTAAATGACAAATAAGATTTTTACAAAACATGTTGCTAATTTGACACGTTAGCTACAATCCATACAATAGAATTTTAGAATAAAGAATTTTTGTGAGCATGAAGTTAAATGGAAAATGAAACTAAGAATTTATTATTAAAAAGTTATAAATAATGGCATAAACTGGGTTCAAACTAACCCCTTACGCACTCTACATGTTAAATTTATTCTTAATGCTCGATTGTACCGCTAACACTTAAATTTTAAGTGTTCCTTAAATTGACAATATCGAATCGAAACAAAATTTCTAATGGGAAAGTGAATACTGCTGTTAAAATTTCGATCTGCATTTTTTTTGTTTAAGCTTTAAGTGTCAGCGGTGCAAATGGACATTAGTTGAAAAATACGCGTACAGTATAATATAAATGTATTAAAAATATTATTATTATCATTATTATTATTATTATTAAATAAAAAAAATAGTTTTTCTAACTTTCGGGAATTACCTACGTCCTTTTTACCTCTCGCTAAGAGAGGTATTGGATTCATGCTAAAATTCGCATATTCAGATTTTATTGAATAAGCACGATTTAAGGTCCCTAGAATCCGATTATAACATTTTTAAAATGATGTCTGTGTGTGTGTGTGTGTGGATGTGTGTGTGTGTGGATGTGTGTATGTATGTATGTATGTGTGTGTGTGTGTGTGTGTGTGTGTGTGTGTGTGTGTGTGTGTCTGTATATATGTATGTCTGGATGTTGTAGTCACGATTCCTCAAAAACTATAAGACTTAAAAAATATTTAACTGCAGCACTAAGGAAACCAGTTGACAAATTCCAATGTTTATAACATAATTTGTAAATGACACATGTCAGTGTCAAAAATCAACAGTTTTAGTGACATACTGATAGCTTTTACTGGGAAGTATATTTAATTTTTCTTATTGTTTTATTAATGAAATATTTGAAATTATGGGTAAAATGCATATATCCATCAGAAATACCGCCAATCTGGTTAATGAATTGGAGCAATCTCTAGCATTTAGAAACTTCCTCATACAATGAAAAATAGATATAATTAGAATTATATGTGTGCAGAAGACATGCTAAATATAATAAAAAACAATATTTGGGTAATGTTCTATAATATTTTGTTATAAAACGACGGTTCGAAAGCGAAGTGCAATACAATACTTATATAGCCTAATATGGAAATGGCGAGAGGTCTTGTGCTGGTCACAACAGATTTTTTTTTTTAGGAAATTTCGACCCTCATTTAGTTTCGTCCGAAATACGTAAATGTACCAAGAAAATTTAATAAATTAAGGTACCTGAGGGTATTAACGCCCACCTAATAAATTTTGTATTGCTAAATGCCACACTTTTAAAATAAATGAAAAACAATTATCCCAGAATAATCTTTATTTATTAACGTACACTATAATAATAGTTATTTGTTTTTAAATCATCATTATAAAAAAATATATTATTTTTAAAAAAAGTATCTTCTGGGCGTTATTTCCCGCATAGGTGTATAATAACGCCCATACAAAAATTAATGTTATAATATCTGACAAACTGTGTAAAATAGAAATAAAAGCTTATAAATGTGTAATTAGATAATCCTTAATACTATTTAACAATATAACAAAACAATTATTCAGTCTTATTTTACAAAAAAAAAAAAAAAAAAAAACGTTGAAGATATTTTTGTTTTCATTAACACTGCGGGCATTCAAATTCTAAATCATTTTCAGTTAAACCTACACAGTCTTCATAGTACCATGTTTTACATTTCATACATTCTCGCATATCTGACACACGATTTTCGTCACAAGCTGGACAATGCCAATTTTCGGCTTTTGTCTTTTTGTCTGATCTCGTCGTGGAAGTATCGTCATTTTTTCTTTGGAACAAATCTCTAGTAACTTTTTGTGCTTTGTAGTTAATAACTTTCCTCCGGCCTTTTGCATCATTCTTAGACTTCTTCATTTCAGGTGTTGGCAACAACACTTGAACCGAAGTATCAGACTTAGGTACATTTTCTTTCGATCGCAAATCTGCAAGAGGACGCTCGTCATCTGAGTCAAAAAAAGTTTCTGTGACAGCACTAGAATCTAAGAAAAAAAAAAATAGAAAAATAATATTACGTCTAATAACGCCCACTACTTATCGATTTGGGCGTTATTTGCCGCAATAGCACCATTAAATAAAATAAGATTGAAAGAAAAAAACACAACACATTATTTCAAAATTTTTGTTGTATACATTACATAAAGTTTTAAAGAATGGAAACAGAGAAATAATAATATTAAATAAATAATAAATACAATATTATACTTACATTTTAATCCGGCGCAATTTTATAAAATAGTTTATGTAGCTACACACTATACTGCGTTTGTTGTTACTGAGAGGAGAAACGCCGCGACGTGACTTACTGCTATTTCTTTTTCATCTCTATAGAGGGGGCTTTCATGACACAAAACTATATTCGAATAGCTGTGGTCTAAACCGCCAAATTCAAAAGTGGGCGTTATTACCCTACGGGCGTTATTACCCTCAGGTACCTTAATTAATTCTTGCTTTATAAGGATGCCAGAAAACAATTTTTAAATCAAGATTATATGAGAAGTAAACATTTTTTTCTATCATTTTATATATTAAAGTATCAGACGTATGGATAAGATAAATATTTAATGAATAATATTAATATTTTACATAGACAGATAGATAACACGTTGATGTTCCTAAATATTCCGGAACCATACGAGGTGATTAGATTTTATGAGATTAATTTAGTATAAAAGAGCCTTACAATTCACAAAATTAAACATTTCACGAAAATGAAAGTAATAGTTGTTTTAGCAGTCGTGTGCGCCCTCGCCTATGGTAAGAAATAATCTCAAATAAAACAAAGAATTATACAAATATGAACCCTGCGCTCAACACATCTACTATAATATTTCATAGAGAAAAAATTGTTTACACATATTCCATTATTATTCCTAAATATACTTTTGAGTTATTAGAATTAATTTATTGCTTAAATAAAATGCGTAATTATCATTAATAAATGAATAGTAAAGAAACATGTTGTAGGCCAATTCTTTTGGCGCAGGACTCGTATTTTAATTTACATTTTAGTTTAACTAGGTTTAAATGTTATTATAATACTTATTTAAATACTTCTTTGTCCAAAGTGAATTTATTATAAGCCCATTGTTTTAAAATTAAACTAGAAAAATATTAAAATTATGATGGTTCCTAAAGGTAAAAGTAATATTATTGATGGAAAAACTCAGTGGCGGCTTAAGGCGTGAGCCACTTAGGCACTGGCTTAGGGCGCCTGGCTTTTTGGGGCGCCCAAAATAATTTTGGAGCCCCTCAAAATTAGTTTTATGTAAATAAATTGTGTAATTTATTGAACATGCGAAATAATCAAGTCAGGAAGAAAAGATACATAAATTTGCGATAGTGAAGGCACGGAAAGTTACCATATAATTTAATCATTCTTGAATTCTCGTTAGTTTTAAATTCTGAGAGGTATTTTTACCTTCCGTCGCCTTAAGGTAAGGAAGGTATTGTTGTTCAAATACTCTAAAAATGCGTACACTTACGTAACATTATCTTTACAATCAAATAATATTACTATCAAGTTTATATCTTTACCAATTTTTGAATTATTGCCCCAAAAGTCAATTTTTGGACACCCCATACAATCTCTAAAGCAAAATAACTGAAAATGGCTAAAAATCACAAAAATCAGATTTTGGCCATTTTGAGGAGTTTTCAAACTTTTATTAATAAAAAATGAACCGGTTGGACAAAAATTATAAAAATTGGTGTACTTATGTAATTTTGACCGTAGAATCGAATGGTGTTGTCACCAAATTCATATCTCAACCCATTTTTGGATTATTACCCAAAAATGGGCAGTTTTGAACAAAACTTTGAATTTAAATATCTCAAGAACGGAATTTGGAATCAGCGCATTGAGAAGCATCTAGATACATTAATACAAAATTAGATTTTTGAAAATTTTGAAGTTTTTATCTACATAAATGTGGGGTATATTGACTTTTGGGGCAATAATTCAAAAATGAGTAGAGATATAAACTTGGTAGTAATATTATTTGATTGTAAAGAAAATGTTACGTAAGTGTACGCATTTTTAGAGTATTTATATATGAGTATACATGAATAATGTAATAATTTTATTGGATATATAGAATATTTTCCAAGGAACTTTCTGTATGGAATATGTAAAAAAAATGTATGTGTTACAATTTTCTGTATATACAGAATCTTTTCCAATGAACTTTTGCTATGGGATTTGTACAAAATAAATCAAATTAACAGAGGGTCTTGTGCTGGCCACAACAGATTTTTTTATGTTGATTTTGTAAATTTCATAGTGTTTTTATTGCTAATGATTATAATTTATATATTATCAACTTTTAAGTTTGTCTTTTTCTTTTAAGTCCAAAATCAGAAATAATTTGGCTCAGGGCGCCTATATATCTTGAGCCGGCCCTGGAAAAACTGAATTTAATCTGGCAAAAATATCGTCAGCACATCGAATCCAAACTCTAGGAAAATCTACTATTTTTCTTATATTCATTTTCGAAATGAGTCATGAATAAGTTAGTAAAATTATTTTAAGGTTAAGGGATATTTCATATTTAGTTATGATTTAAACCTTAAGACTCCATTTTAGTTTTTAAACAACTCTAATATGAATTTAATTTTTAGGGGCTGAAATTCGTAAACATTACAGACGTCCCCCACAACCCGATGGCAGAATTGTAGGTGGAGTAGACACACTTATTCAACGGCTTCCCTATCAGGTATAATATAAAATTCATATTAAAAACTCAGGCCCGGTTTTTCTATCTCTGAATAAAATGTCACTTAATTTAAATAAAAATGAAAATATCGCATCAATTTTAGACCCTAAATTGTCAAAATTATATGATTCAATATTTTCTTTTATCTGGTAGTTAACTGATAGTTTATCCACAGACGGAAAAACTGGGCCTAAAAGTAGGATTTTGTTGGCGGATAGAACGATTTAGTTTTTATTTAGCACATATTCATATACGAGCCTAGACTCATAATAATTCGACCGGCTAACATTTTCAACAAATTATAAAATCTACACAAATGGTGAGATATTTCTACAAAATTCCTCCAAATACTTTAAAAAACAGACTTTAAACTTACAAAAACTGAATCCAGTCTTTGTGATATGTACAACCTTTACTTATTAGGTAATTTGATTAAAATATTCTGTTTTTATAAGTTTAGAATCTGTATTTTTGAGAAGTTGAAAGAATTTAAAGAACTACCTCACCATTTATTTAGATTTTATAATGAATTAATGTCTTTACTTGAAAATGTAAATCGATAGAATTTTTATGAGTTTGAGCTCATGTGGGTACTACTAGGTTTAATTAAACTCGTTCAGCTTTAAACCGTATACAGTATGTCCCATTTAGAGGTGCCACCATTGGGATCTCGAGGACTATAAGAGATACGATGTCGGTTAAATGGAACTTTTTGTGCGCCTTTGGGAGGCCATCTCAGATGTGATTTTGTTTTTCCAAAAATTCTCGTAGGGCACTAGATAATGACGAAAAACTGAATATTGTTGATTTTTTCTTTTTCAAATAATGTCTAAACTATTAGTAATTAAGAAAAACGTTTCAAATATAAAAGATAGATATTTTTATTAGCTAACCAGTAGCGTATGAAATAAATTTTTATATCCGTAAATTTTCGAGATATAACACAAACTTATATTTTTTTAAATGGAACCCATATCTGATTTCAGTCTCAAAAAAATCATTATTTTTTTCTCTTTTCAATGATGTAAGGGTTATTATATTTTATATTTAAATACAAGGAGTATTTCTAAATAGAAATCTACCAATATTTTCAAAATAATTATAAAGTTAATACAAAATAAGGAAAAAATAATAAATTTGAGGGCAAAACAAATATAAAACATAATAACACTTATACATCGTTGAAAAGAGAAAAAAATAATGATTTTTTGCAGGGATGGTAAGCATAAAAAATATCGGTTTGGGTTACGGTTTCGGTCATCGTGAAAATAAAAATTCGGTTTTGATTTGGGTTTCGGTTTTTATACAGCAATCGATTTTGGTATACCGGTTTTACTAAAAGGGTTTCGGTTTTGCAACAGTATTTACGAGAATAATAATATTATTAATTTTGAAAAATTATTATAATGATGCAAAAAGTGTCCACAAACACGTGAACAATATTCTAATTTCCCATGTTAAATGCCTATATAAATGCAACATGTAACGGATTTCGAGCGCCACTCGATTGAGGTACTACGTTGACTACGTTGAAAATTGAAATACTTTTCGACAAAAAAAATAAAAAATAAATAGAAAATAAATTTATATTTATACTTTTTTATACATAAGTATTTTAATAATAAAAATTTACAATATTTAACAACTAAAAAAAGACCTGTATATAATGCGGTTAACCGATAAATAAAAAAGGGTTTTGCTTTCGGTTCCGGTTTTATATCTGTTTCGAATTTCGGTACAGGTTTCGGTTTCGGTTCTTATTTTTTTTCGGTATTTTTCGGTTAATGGTTTCGGTTCTGGTTTCGGTTACCATCCCTGATTTTTTGAGACTAAAATCAGATATCGGTTATATTTAAAAAAATATAAGTTTGTGTTATATCTCAAAAATATACGGATATAAAAATTTATTTCGTACGCCACTGGTTGGTTAATAAAAATATCTATCTTTTGTATTTAAAACGTTTTTCGCAATTACTAATAGTTTAGAAGTTATTTGAAAAAGAAAGAATCAACAATATTCAGGTTTTCGTCATTATCTAGTGCCCTATGAGAATTTTTGGAAAAACAAAATCACATCTGAGATGGCCTCCCAAAGGCGTACAAAAAGTTCCATTTAACCGACAGCGTATCTCTTATAGTTCTCGAGATCCCAATGGTGGCACCTCTAAATGGGACACACTGTATAATAACATGTATGAATTTAATTTAAATAATTTTCTTTTTTTTTAAGGGGTCCAAATTTATTATTAGTTTTAAATATAAATGCAAAATAATCTCTGGAGTGCACTCTTCACTACAATTTTAATAATATCCATTAGGTGCTTTATTGAAAAATCTTTAACAGTACAGATTTATCCCGATTTCCAAAATTTATGAATAAAAGCTGTCGGGCACACACAATAATGGATATTAATACATTTATTTATGTAATAAAATATTATTTTCAGTTGTCTCTTATGCATAAAGGATGGCACATGTGTGGGGCCTCTATCATTGGTTCATATTGGGCCTTGACCGCTGGACACTGTGTAGAAGACAGGTACTTTATTTTTTAACTTTTATAGTTTAG
Organism: Ophonus ardosiacus; assembly: GCA_943142095.1. NCBI lineage: Eukaryota > Metazoa > Arthropoda > Insecta > Coleoptera > Carabidae > Ophonus > Ophonus ardosiacus. The sequence continues at coordinate 44,944,371 of OW964831.1, read as the reverse complement.
TTCAAGATCATTTCTTTGACTTTTATAATCCCAGCAACTTTGATTACAATAAACCGCATATAAATAAATAAATATATCATCACGGCATGTTACCCATTTCTGAGTGTGCCACAATCTGCTTTATCGCAAATATCGGTAACGATGATGACATATTTGTACCGTGCGGACGCTTACCAGGCGTCACCTCACGGCCACACATTGCTGGCGTGGAGAGTACACCACAGGGGTCACTTTTGTGCCATTTGAAATTCAAAATATTTGGCTTCGGTCGGGATCGAACTCGGTTCCCCAAAATAGGTTTTATTTACAAGCTCTTTCAGTTCATAATCACTTACACGACGACTATGTAAATAAATGACCTGTAAAATTTACAAATCGTACATATTTTCCTAGGTATTACCAGAGCCCTCGAGTAACAGCACCCTGTGACACAATAGGCACTTACAAAATTGCAATTTGCACGAGCGCCTCTAACGGCAAAGCATAGAAATCAAGGTTGTTATGGTTACCACGTCTAAACAAAGACCTGTCATCAGCCATAGACTCTACACTCTAGCCGTCGTTTTAGTTGAATAATCGAATGATCTTCAATATTATCAATCAAAAAAGTTGCCCCAGACACATCTTCTGGTTTTAAACTCATTTTTATTAAACACGACGTACAAATCACAATAAAGACTTAGATTTAACACTGAATAATAGATGCGAACATAATGCCAGATGGAAATAGGGAACGGGACGTAAGACAACGAGGGGAGGTTTGTTTGGATGCATGATCTTCTATCTCTCTCTTGCAGTGACGTCAATTTTGTAAGTGTCTATTTGTTAGTGGTCGTTCTTGCAAGGCATTTTTACTAAGAAAATTTTTACAATGAGTACTTCTCAGATCAATTCTCTATCATTGTGTAAACGATTGTGAACCGAAATAGCTTGTATAAGCTTATAAGTAAAACCTATTTTCTATTGCTATAAGTTCACCATAGGCGGTTTTCGCTATTGTAGTCGAAATTGCAGGAATTATAGAAGTCAAAGGAATGATCTTGAACTAAACTATACAATAGAGTAGTTGCGCATTTTCCAATTTATTTTTTTCTGAAAAAATTGTTCAAGTTATTCACTTTAATACATATTTTATGTCTAGCAACTGTATATTTTTCAAATTTTTTTTTACAAAAATTCTTATTTCAAATTTTCCCGTGGTGACGTGTTTTATTAATACCAATCACAGTCTTTCTTGCCCTAGCGGTACACTCTCGGTTGTACACTCTGTACACAATACTACCATTTTTATTTGAAACGATTTATATGTTTGAGAGAAGCACTATTTCAAAAGAAATTATTCATTTTCACACAAATTCATTAGTTTCATTACCTTGTGTAAATCTGCTGATATAGAAAAGAAAATTAAATTATAATTTTAACACGTAAAACATAGGTTATGTCACTAAAAATGACATGTACATTCGCTGGAGTTTGCAGCCACCTGGTGGCAAAATTATGAAGTTGTGACTATATAAGAATTAAATATCTGGTATTCAAGTAAATAATTACAAAATATACGTACTATTAAATAATACTTTTGTACGTTATTTTTCTTTTAGAATTAAATATACTGTAAATATTTGTATGATACAATTAAATATAATTCAACATCTTCGCTTTGCCGTGGTATTCTAACAAGGTTCTAAGAGTCATACAGACTTGGTCGAACTATATAATTATTAAAAGTCTACGTCACAAGTCACAAGAATTCCACCGCGAACTTTATTTATGGAAATTATGAATGAAAAGTTTTATATTTTTTAATAATTTTTACATTAATGTGTTTATAATTAATAGGAAAAAATAACATTTATTTTTCTCGCAACTACCCTATTATATACGTGCTAATCTCGGGAATATTCCGTAACAGACCCCATCTTCGTTCATTGCTACGTTCATACCAGAGTGATTAGCGCAATCTTATTTATTTATTCCTAACATTTTTGGTGTTGTATTTTCAAAAACCGCTAGTGGTTAAACATCTATTTTTACAAAATTATAATTACAGTGTTGTAAAAGACAAAATCTTTTCATTTTTTGTTTTCGAATAGGCTTAATCCCAAAATGTGGTCCCTCCGCGCTGGTACCAGCATCGTAGATGAAGGCGGTTCAATCCACCAGGCCGCAGAAATATTTTTGCATCCACTGTATGACGGTTTGAAAATTGACTACGACTATGCTCTCGTCAGAGTCGAAGAACCTTTCCCCCTCGGTCAGTCTGGAGTCGAAGCCATCCGGTTGGCAGACAAACAACCTGAACACGGTGCTCCTTGTGTTGCTTCAGGATGGGGTGCTCTCTGGGTAAGTTGAAGTTAATTATTAGCATTATCACGGGTAAAATCAGTCTGTTCTGTAGTCAGGGCCGGCGCTAGGGGCGAGGCGGCGAGACGTCCGCCTAGGGCGGCATTTTTATCGATCGACGTCAAGAGAAATTTTTATTTTTTAATTACATTTTGTTTATTAATAAACACAAAAATTACTGCAAATTTAAAATTACTAAATATGTAGTTATTTATGCAACAAGAGTAAAAATCATAATCTTATTTCACGAATAGGAAAGTTTGACCAAACAAGCCGTAGACGAGTTTGTGAAATAAGACACTTTAATTTTTTTTACGTCTACAATAAAAGTGTGAAAAAAGGGCCATAATGGTTCATTATTCAACTCGTTTTCATTTAAAAAAGTGCACACTTTTATTTGTTAAAAAAGACATCTTTATAAATCCAAGCGTGCAAACCAAAATTCCATATTATTTCAGATTTAGAAGTTATTTGCATAAATAAAAATCAAAAATAATTGATTTTTTGCATTTATCTAGTGACCTATGAATTTTTCCGAAAAAACAAATACATCTTTCAATGGTCTACTAATAGGGCAACTTTACCCTAATTTAACCGACTTTCTATCTATTATAATGGCGAGCCTGTAGAAGTAGTTATTTAATTTTATATTTTAAATAAAGTCCCTGTCCTTCTATTTTAGAGACATTCTGGATTTTAAATTGTCGTTCTAACTAAACTTTCGAATTTAAATTTCAAACGACCCAATAATTTAGCGTGATCTCTTACTTCTTAAGTACATGTTTGCATGAATTTACTTGTTCTATCTTGTTTCATTTTAATCATCTGTTTACGGGTATGTTTACTTTATTATTTCACACATGTGAAACTCTAAATAATAATTATTAGTTCGTGTTAAAATTTGTGTTGGTTTTAGGCTGGTGGACCAGCTTCCAGTATCCTGCAAAGCGTATGGGTACCCATTGTTGGTCTCGGACGATGCAAAGAATTATATGCTGGCTGGACCGTCACTGATAGGTGAGTTTATTATTCGCTCTTTCGAGTATAGTAGTGGACAATCTTACAGAAATAACTATTTTTCTTTGCTTTACTAAAATACTAATTTTCCAACAGTGTACCTAATAGCCGAGACAGACGACAAATATTAATGATCATTAGTATTTTTAGTAATTTACCTTAATACACACATAATTATCAAAATACCTGACAGACGATATACAGGGAATTTATTTTAACATGCAACATATAATCAATCACTTCCATGGTTACTCACTATTGTCAAAAAATGACAACAATGTAATATTTGTCCATTTTAAAATGCAACATACAAAATTTGTAGTTTTGTATTATCAAAACTAATTTCCATTAAATTAGCCCACATACGATTAACAAAATTTCAAAACTTCAATGTTTTACGCCTTAACAAACTTTAACATACAAAAATACATAACTTTCAAGTAATAAATGTTAAAAAATACCCTCATTCACACTGAGGCAATATAATGTTGCATTTTAAAATGTTGGTTGTAGTTGAAGGATCAAATTCAAATCATTTATATATGAAGGAAGGCCTTAATGATCCCAGAACAATTTTAATAAAAAAAAATCGTTTATTTAGGACGTTTCGAGCCCAAGTGGCCCATCATCAGCTATAAAAAAAAAAAAAAATTACAATTATAATTCCATCAATTGTTAATCAAAATGTAAAAAACAACCTACCTGAGATTTTTTAAAATTTTTAATAAAATTATTCTTTCTTCATTACATTTATAAACTTACAAGTTAATTATATATTTGCTTCATAATAAAACAAAATGGAGTACCACGTGTTATTTTATTTGAAATTTGATTTTTAAACATTTATATGGACGTTATTATTATAAAAATGTTTACCTAATTTATTTACCATGTTGAAGGTGAGTGTTCCCTTTATTTAATTGAATAATTTTATTGTTTTTCAAATTTTATAGCTGATGATGGGCCACTTGGGCTCGAAACGTCCTAAATAAACGAATTTTTTTATAAAAATTGTTCTGGGATCATTAAGGTCTTTCTTCATATATGAAGCATTTTAAAATGGACAAATATTACATTTCTGTCATTTTTTGACAATAGTAAGTAACCATGTAAGTGATGAACCATAATGTTGCATTTTAAAATAAATTCCCTGTATAAAATTAATTTGGTGCGCATGCGCAGATGTACATGTATTTTTTTTATTATTATGAAATGAAGCCTAGGAGAGCAATATTCATATGTGGTTCTTGCAGGATGGTCTGCGCTGGCCTAGAGCAAGGTGGTGCAGATGCTTGTCAAGGAGACTCCGGTGGTCCCCTGGTTACCAACAAAACTTTAGTTGGTATTGTCTCCTGGGGTTACGGTTGCGCCTACGCTGGATATCCTGGTCTCTACGCTAATGTTGCTGTAGGACGTGATTGGATTCGTGGAATTACTGGCATATAAATACTTTCAATTGATAAATTGTTATGTTGTTTTTTAATATATCAATGAATGCAAATATGTATTTTATTTTCAAATAGTTCCTACACATCTTTGAGGAAAGAAATTTGATCTGGTTGGTTTGTAGGTTATTTTTAAAAAATATGCAGGATGTTAAAAAAGGATTAAAAGTTTGTTACAATCTATATCTGAATTTCGTCATTGCCCGAAAAATTGCTCAGAACTATTTTGGAACATCTAAAAAGTCCCACAATATACTCTATACATTTCTACGAAAATACAATAATTTTAATTTTCATATTTTTCAATTAATATATAAATAATAATATGTATGAAACATGACCCTCATTTTTAGTGCATTTGAAGAAATGCAATAATTCAAACGTTGATTTTTTCGATTTGCTTACATTTTATTTAAAATAATTACAAAAGTGAAAGTATTAGATCTCAGCTTCTATTAATAAAGAAAATTATTACTAAAACTCTTAATTTAACATACACTACCTTACATAATTATTAAAGTTTATTATCTCCTTACTTTGGTAGAATACCCCATTTATTACAAATTTAAAACCTATAAATTAATTTTTACTTTTTATCTCTCGCTAAGAGAGATAATGGATTCATGCTAAAAATCGCATATCCAGATTTTAGTGAATAAGCACGTTTTAAAGTCACTAGAATTCAATTTTAACATTTTTAAATTATGTATGTGTGTGTGTCTGTGTGTCTGTGTGTGTGTGTGTGTTTGTGTGTGTGTGTGTGTGTGTGTGTCTGGATGTTCGAAGGACGGTATCTCAAATTCTGTCTAAAGACCACTTTATCTACGTATTCCTAAATCTGAATCAATCATGAATCAAATAGTCCATAGAAACCAGTGGAAAAATTAAAAATTTTGTAATTGACGTAAATGTCAGTGTCAAAAATCTAGACATTACTGAAGACCTTTTCTGGAAAGTACATTTAATATTTCTTATTTTCTCATTAATTAAATATTTAAAATTATAGATATAGCTGCCGCACGTTAAATTGATATTGTTCTTGAATGCGGAAAACCTAAAATTCGTACAAGGACAAGTAGAAATGTAATAGTAATATAATATTCTTTTTTTATAACGACGAAAAAACTCTCGACAACATCTAAAATTGGAAAAAAAGGGGGGATTAATTTATACGCCTAAGTATGTACAGAATCAGTGTCAACTAAACAGATGCTTGCTATACATATAATTCAATATATGCCTTTCAGATATACCGCCAATCTCGTCAATGAATTGGAAGAATCTCGAACATTTAGAAGAGTAGGGGGAAACTTGTTCATAGAATGAATTGAAAAATAAAGAATAGATGTAATTAGAATATTTTGTGTGTACCAGAAATGTTAAATATAATACTTATATAGCCTAATATGAAAATGGCGAGAAGTATTGTGCCGTCCACAATAAATTTATTCTTTTTAGGTCGTAATTGAAAAGTTTTATATTTTCACACAAATTAATAAAATGCATTTCATTTCTGTGCTATATTTACGTATACGTACACGTGTTCTTTCTTACACAGATTTTGCAATTTAAGTTCGCAAAAGTGTGGGACGACGAAATAACTTTAATGTTTGAGTGAATGATTTTCTAGAAATGAAGAAGTAAACGGCAAAAATAGAAGCGCGTAGGTGTTCTAAATAACTCAAGCGTCGGTGTTTCGCTATCTGCGACGATTCGCCTCGTGCAATAAATTTTGCATTACACGGAAATGAAGTTGGAAAAGTTTTTTTCTACTTGTGCAAGTCTCAAACTTCCAGCCAGTAAATTCGCACGGATGAAATAAAGTTGTTTGTTTAATTTTCTGTTAATGAGAAACGGAACTCTTTTGAGATTTATGTAAACGAATGTGCAAGAAAAAAACTTATTTTGTCTGAAATTCAAATGAATTTATGATGAGCCAAGAGAAACTTGTTTTATTTTAGCCAACGCAGCAGATTGCGAAGAGCGTAATATTCTATGCGTTTCTGGGATAGGTACGTCAGTAAATTTGAACTACCTAATTTAAAAATTAAAAGAGATATCTAAGAGAATATTTACATTTTAGTTCGGTGCAGGTTGTATTGAAACTCATAACTTCTTCTTAGTTTACTTTCGAAACTCGAACATGTTTAACTTCTCAATTTCATTTAAAGTTTCCCTACTGAGCTGAAGATTTCTATAATTATTCTTATTCTTAATTCTTAACAGATATTATTGTTAACTACGAACGTTAAATTTAAAATTTTCCTATTTTTAATTGACTAATGGGCAGTAATGTTTACATCCAAACAAATATAAATTGTGTCATAACTTCTTCTAGCAAATTATTAATCCCAAAATTTATTTCATTATTATTTATTGAGAAAAAAAGCAATTATTTTATTATATTATTACATTATTGTTGTAAGATTTTAATATGTAATTATAAATATAGGATCAACTAAACCCATTTTATTCAAGTTTGAACTAACCAAACGATTATACATTGACTCACAAAAATATTCGTACACTTTACTTTAAGGTGGATATATGCAGCCTACTTTTTATTTTACCTTTTCTTTTTCTTTTACTTTACAAAAGTTAAAGGTGTGTTAACAAATGTACTACTTTATGTGCACACTTTTAATTTTACTTCAAGAACTAAAGTTGACCAACGTTCAACTTAAGACCGTTAAAGTAAAAGAACAGCGCATGTGCACCACTTCACGTGACAAACGTCAGCGCGTGCTATATTTATTTGTTTCTGTGTATGTAAGATTGCAAAATTTAGAAAATGAGTAAAGCTACAAGTAATATAGCAGATGCACAAATTATTACATTTGTGTCCATTTTTACAGGTTATAATTATCTCTTTATATTTGTGACAACTGACATGCCTGAAAAATCACATCTGCGCATGTGTATCGTAGGCTTTAAAGTAGCTGCATAAAGTACCAAATTTAAAGTAAAAGTAAAAGCGAAAAAGGAAAGAAAAAGTAAAATAAAATGTAAACTGCATAAATCCACCTTTATCCGTAACATATAAAAAATAAATCTGATATTGCCAACACAATACCTCCCGCTATTTAATTTTTATTAATTTAAATACATACCTATGTATTTGCTAATGCTGCAAACTATACTAAGTTCCTTTGCATATAACTATTGCTTTATTTACTATTTTCTTTTTAAAATATCACCAATATTAATTTGAAGTAATTAGTTTTTTAACAATGACATTTATTTGTCTGTTTTGAAATATGAACTATGTAATAAATTTTGTGTCTTAGATGTACCTACTATTCGTAAATACTTGAACAAGTGTTTTTCCTTGTAAAAATATTATTAAAATAAATTGAAAAAAACAAAAACAAAAATACTGTTGTAAAGAGAAAAAAAAAACGCTCTATCGAATAGTAGAGTAAAATTAATAAATTCCTATTTAAAAAAATTACGCGGACAAGCGTGACTCAAAAACAATTGAAGAAAAAAAAATTAAGTATTCTCAAATGTAGATCAAAATTTCTTAAAAAACTATTGTATTGAACATAATTTCCTAAAATGAATATTAACGACAATAAATCGCCGTACTTTTAACTAACCCTGTGTATATATCATCATCGTAAACATGTTAAAATTGGATTCTAGGGACCTTAAAACGTGGTCATTTACTCAAATCTCGATATGCTATTTTTGGCACGATCATTATTCTTCCCTTACCTTAACGGGAAATAAAAGTGGTTTCCACAAAAAGAAAACCATTTAAAAAATTAATTATAGTCTTCTTTCGATATTTCAGAATTACACGATAGTCATCAAATTTTACATTTTACTAAAAAAAAATCTGTTGTGGCCAGCACAAAACCTTCCGTCAATTCGATGTATTTTGTACAAATCCCATACCGAAAGGTCCTTGGAACAGATTCTATATAATATCAAACACGAACACATACTATTTCTATTCTACATATAAATCCAATAAAATTATAACATAAACATACACTAAGTAAAATGCACTTGACACTTCTTCTTATTCTTCAGCTTCCCCTATTTTATTAGAGGTAGCTGTTTCCTCTTTTCTTCCACTCATTCCTGTCCAACACATCTTCTTGACACAGGCATTCCTTTCAGTCTTCTGCGATACAGTCCTTCCATCTTCTCTTTGGCCTTTCTCTGCGTGTCACTTGCGAGGAGCACTATGACATACCAATTTTGTGATCCTACACTTTCCATATTTGATTTTGCACTTGCAACTTACATCTGTCAATTAGAATTTTTTTAATATATCAGCATCAGCTGTTTCCATGATAAATAGCAAAGCTGACTAATTTTTTGAAAATTAATTTCTTTATAATGCTTTAAATCAACATCTATTGAATATGAAGGAAAATGTATAATTAAACTGTATAGAGAAGATATTTTCTTTAATATGAATAATAACAAAATGTCAAAAAATAATATTTAACTGCGTTTTTTTAAGAAAAACTGTTAAAAACTTCAAATTAGGGTACGTCCGGTGGATCAATTATAACCAAAATCTAATCATCTCTTCATATGGATGTACAGAAGAGGAATACGAAAGAATTATAATTTTTAGAATTGTAGTATTGGAGTTACCGTCGGAGAAAAACACACACACACACACACACACACACACACACACACACACACACACACACACACACACACACACATATACAAACATCATCTTAAAAATAGTAAATTCGTATTGTAGGGACCCTAAAACGTGCTTATTCATTAAAAACTCACCACCGAATTTTTTGACCAAAGACAATACCTTCCTTACCTAAAGGTGACGGAAGGTAATAAAGTGTACGAATAATTTTGTGAGGACCTGTTGCATACTCACTAAATAACTAAGTTTGAAATAGTGTAAAGTGATAAACAAGTTGACCATGTATTATGACTATTTCTCATACTTAGAGCGTATTAAATTGAGCTTATATTTGAAACCGTCCAGCACAAATCCTGCCTCACACAGATCTGCACTTCATTTCAACAAAGAAGAGCTTTAAAAATAAAGCCGCGAAAGCGAAGACGGTTTGTCATTAGCATCGTTTGTTTATTTTTCATTACTGGTCAGATGGGGTGGAAAATTACAATCCGAGTAAAACACTCGGGCCATGTCTGCCCTGTTGACTGCGGCTGCTGCGGTAATTAAGTTCGTAGTTCGCGCCTGCACTCAATGCACGGAGCGTCGTTTTTTTGCCCCGTTGTCGTTTCGCCAGTGGCTGATGTCGGATGAGCCCAGATACACAGGCTTTGTGTCGCGAAATAGCTCTCTGCCACGTTTTTTATCTGTTGAGCTGGATATAAAATAATTGCGTTCTTCCAATTGACGGGTCAGCAAAATGTCCGGTGATGTTAGCTTCTTTTGTTTCACGGCCTAACTCGATTACGTCATATGGTTTTTCTTTGTTCGAGGTAATTTATTAATTAAGATATCAATACCTATTATGAGCAATTTTGTTTTTATCTCATGTCCACCTACAAATAAAAGAGGGATTTTAGTCATGCTGAAAATAATACGTATAAACTACACTTAGATTCAGTGGACGGTAAAATAGTATACACCAGTAAACTTTTTATTTTCATTAAACGTTTCAAACTTATTTTATCGAAATAGGGAATTTTATATACAGGATGTATCAGAACTAGTGTAAAAAAATTTGTTGTGGCCAGCACAAGACCTCTCGCCATATCCATATTAAGCTATACAGGGAATTTATTTTAACATGCAACATTTGGCGAATCACTTCCATGGTTACTTACTATTGTCAAAAAATGACAGCAATGTAATATTTGTCCATTTTAAAATGCAACATACAAAGTTTGTAGTTTTGTATTATCAAAACTAATTTTCAATAAATTAGCCTACATACGATTAACAAATAATCAAAACATGAATGTTGTACATCTTAAAAAAACTTTAGCTTACAAAAATTCATAACTTTCATGTAATAAATGTTAAAAAAATACCCCCAATCACTCTGAGGCAATATTCTAGTCGGTCGTAATAAGAATTGACACCATTTGTGATGTGTTCTGGAGGTATCTCCTGTGCTGCAATACTATTTATAATGTTGCATTTGAAAATAGACAAATATTACATTGCCGTCATTTTTTGACAATAGTGAGTAACCATGGAAGTGATGAACTATAATGTTGCATTTTAAGTATTGTATTGCACTTCGTTTTCGAACCGTCGTTTTATAACAAAATATTATAGAACATTACCCAAATATTGTTTTTTTTTTATTATTATATTTAACATGTCTTCTGCACACATATAATTATATCTATTTTTCATTGTATGAGGAAGTTTCTAAATGTCAGATTGTTCCAATTCATTAACCAGATTGGCGGTATTTCTGATGGATATATGCATTTCATCATAATTTTACCTATAATTTCAATATATAAAACAATGAGAAAAATTAAATATACTTCCCAGTTAAAGCTATCAGAATGTCACTAAAACTGCTGATTTTTGACACGTGTCATTTACAAATTATGTTATAAACATTAGAATTTGTCAACTGGTTTCCTTAGTGCCGCAGCCTCTGCGATTAGTTCACTCTATAAATTATAGTGTCTTTATCTCTAAATCTATAGAAGATATAATAATTTTTTTAAATGTATTAGATGGAGAATTTTATGTTCTTCAATATTTAATAAAAAAAACCTCCCAAAAAATTATATTTAGAAGAATTTTTCTAAGAAACTACTACTTCCGGTTGTTCAATTATTACCAAAACCTTTTCAGCTCTTCCCAGGAATGTAAGATTGAGGAAACTGCAGTTAAATATTTTTTAAGTCTTATAGTTTTTGAGGAATCGTGACTACAACATCCAGACATACATACACACACACACATACACACACACACACACACACACACACACACACACACACAGACATCATTTTAAAAATGTTATAATCGGATTCTAGGGACCTTAAATCGTGCTTATTCAATAAAATCTGGATATGCGAATTTTAGCATGAATCCAATACCTCTCTTAGCGAGAGGTAAAAATTAATAGCATACTCCTGAGCAAAAAAATTCATATGAAGGTATGTCCGTAAACTTTTCGTTACAGAGTTACAGGCCTTTAAAAGTGCACCTCATCTGATATATTTTTATTAATAACTCTGATACTAGTTGCACTAAAATTTTGAAACTTGATACGAGGATACTACTTATTGAGATGCATATTTAAACTTTCTTTTGTTTCTGTATCTCAATCAGAGGCGTCTCAAATGAGCCGAGATACAAACTTGGTGACACTATCATTCGATTCTACGGATAAAAATATATAAGTATACCAATTTTCATAATTTTTTACTAAACCGTTCATTTTTTATGAATAAAAGTTTGAAAACACCTGAAAACGGCCAAAATCTGAAAAAATCGCAAGAGGTACACCTTAGATTTTTGCGATTTTTGGCCATTTACAGTTATTTTGCTTTAGAGATTGTATGCGGTGTTCAAAAATTCTGAAAATTGGTGTACTTATGTAATTTTGCCCGTAGAATCGAATGGTGTTGTCGTCAAATTCATATCTTGACCCATTTTTGGGTTATTACTCAAAAATGGGAAGTTTTGAGTAAAACTTTGAATCTAAATATCTCGAGAACGAAAAGAGATATCGACCTGCGGTTACAAAATTTGAAATTAGTGCACTTTATTATCAGCAACGAAAACTTAAATTTAAAAAAAAATCGTAGCTCTTATAGTTCTCAAGATTCTCATGTTGGAAACGTTATTCTGAACACTATAAATAAAATTCCAGAAATTAATTTTAAATTTTAATATTAAGAGCCATAAGATGGATAAAATTTAATAAAATGTAATATTTTTAATAACGTTCATGGTAAATATTTTATTTAGTATTTGTACATGAAAATAAATAACCTTATCTCTGCTACAAAATTTCAAAGAGTGTAAATTAAATTAAATTAGAAATTCACGTTCCTCCTGTTGGAAAAGTTTATTAAGAATTCCTAATTAAAGTAGTCGTTATATTTATAATGAAGTACATAGAAGTAGTGATAAGTTTCTGGACCAACATTTCTCCTTGAGCTGTAAAAAGGCTCATGGTGTAAATAATAAAGAAGCTAATTAATTTTTTACTAGCAAGTTATAAAGATACATATAACGAAAGGCTGAGGGAGATCGCGCCATGCAAATATTTGTCCCAGCGAAACAAGATAGATGTTAATTTTTTTAATTAAACTCTACTTAGAATATTATATCTTTTTATGTATCTCAAGACAGCTAGCCTTCGTGTGTCTACTTTTCTTTGATCTATAGGAAATACAATGTTAATTATTTTATTTCGCACTAAGTTTTGACCTAATGATTTTGCAATGAAAGTGTAAAAAGTCTAGTAAGATATTATACGCACGTGCAGATTTAAGCCTCATATCCACCGAATGTTTTAATGCTTAATGCATAAGGCTTAATGCATTATAACAATTTACTAGGATACCATTTCCAGCAGCTACTTTATTACCTCTCGCTAAGAGAAGTATTGGAATCATACTAAAAATCGCACATCCAGATTTTAGTGGATAAGCACGTTTTAAGATCCCTGGAACCCGATTATAACATTTTTACAATGAAGTCCGTGTATGTGTATGTGTGAAAGTTGGAACCACGGTCTCTCAAATACTACAAGACTTACGACATGTTTCCTCAATCTGACATTACTGGGAACAGCTGATTGGATTTTATACTCTGTTTTTAAACTATAGACAGTAACTAGAAATTCTAGTGAGAAAATCAAAGCCTGTGATTGGCTGCTGCGCTATTTCGTGAAGCCGCATTTAACCAGACGAAATTTCAAGTTAACCTTCAAACTCTCAGTATTTGTCAAATCACTTGTTGAATTTGCACGTGTTTTTTTGTTTCATTTCTCTTTTTGTGATATTACACGAATAAAAACAGTATAAATTTTTCATCAAGGAATTACAAAAAAATAATGCAATTATTTAATTTATAATTAAAAGTTATGTATTTATGATTTTATATGAATAAATTAAGTAGATTATCTATAATAGTTTTGGTAATGAAAATATAACCTGGAAAGTATAAATGTTGACGTGACGTTCATTTTAACATTTCAATTCCCCCGCCAAATAAATCTAGTGACTTTTTTTGGTAACTTCTAGTGGTGTAAATGTGACTTCGTCTAGTGCTTTCTATAGTATAAAAACAGAGTATAGTAATAATTGAATAACCGTAATAGTATTAGTTTTTTAAAAAAATATTAATATTTGAAAATTTATGTTATTACAAATATTAAAGAATATAAAAATCTCTATCAAAAATATAAATATATAAAATAATATAATTAAAATGTTTTTAATTTACAGATAAATGTCAATATCAAAAACCAAAGACATTACTGAAGACTTTTTCTAGTAAGTACATTTAATATTTCTTATTTTATTATTAATTAAATATTTAAAATTATAGATACATACATTACATATACACCCTTCAGAAATATCGCCAATCTCACCAATGAATTGGAAGAATCTTGAACATTGGAAGAATAAGAGGAAAATTGTTCATAGAATAAATTAAAAAATATAAAACTATATAAAAAAATGTGTTTTTGTGTGTACTAAAAATATTAAATATGTACAATACTTATATAGCCTATATGGAAATGTCGAGAGGTCTTGTGCTGGCCACAACAGATTTTTTCTTGACTAACTATTTTTTTATGATATATACATCATTTTCTATATGTATATCCATACCGAAAACTTAAAAATTTATTAATTATAAAATAGACTGACAGTTGACAGTTCAGGTTGGAAGTTTGCAATCTTTTGTTCCTACTTCCTACGCATTGCTCTTAGTTCTTAAGCATTAATCCTTATGCAAAGGTGGAAATGGTAGTCAAATCTTGTGTGTGTTTCAAGCGCAAATGGACATTGTCGAATTCTACGTCGCGTGGCAACAACCTCTCAATCGACAATATCTATTGTGGAAAAACTAATAATTAAACGAGAATATTTAAAAGAAAGAGAAAGTAGGTAGAAATGATTGTGTTATGGAGACTTTTTGTATCACTCTATTTCAAAACTGCTAACATTCTTCATGCATGAGGAATATTCTTTTATGTGAAATATCCTAGTTAGCGTTGGAATTCACGTTATCGTAAAGTTTCCGTTTTCCACGATGTTCGGATGTGCTCCTTCCTTTTCTCACTTGCGGAAATGTGGAAATTTACTTTTCGCGTGAAATATATGTTCTCATTAAGTTTTGTCGGAACAGCCACCTACAAAGTGTAAATTTCTATAACTTCGCAGTACCTTACTCACTATTCACGTGC
The DNA here is from genome assembly GCA_943142095.1 of Ophonus ardosiacus. Classification (NCBI taxonomy): domain Eukaryota; kingdom Metazoa; phylum Arthropoda; class Insecta; order Coleoptera; family Carabidae; genus Ophonus; species Ophonus ardosiacus. The sequence continues at coordinate 44,929,199 of OW964831.1, read as the reverse complement.
TGTTCCACGCTGCTTTAAATGAAATCAAATTGGCGAGATGAGACGGACAAATCTTTAAATGGGTCGCAGAAAAACAACACAAATTAACAAAGACGGATGCCATTCTCCTTTTCTATTTCTGTTTTCCTTCTTTAAATATTTAATTAATTATTGCTTAAATTTTTCAGCCCGATTCACAAAAAAGTTTAAGCTATTCCTCATTTTTGGATTAGGGAATTCTACTCTAATTTTGACAGTTTATATCTTAAAATATATTCTAACCTATTCCTAGTATCTACCTTTATTGATAATATCATGAAAATTAAATTTTAAATACCGGAATAGAATAGAATTCATGTGTGTGTGTGTGTGTGTGTGTGTGTGTGTGTGTGTGTGTGTGTGTATATATGCGTGTGTGTGCGGATGTGTGGGTGGATGTTGAAACAACGGTTTCTCAACTACTATAAGACTTAAAAAAATATTTAACTGCAGTTTCCTCAATCTGACATTCCTGAGAAGAGCTGATTAGATTTTGGTAATAACTTGTATAGATTTAGAGATAAAGACACTGTAATATATAGAATAGTCTAATCTCAGAGGCTAGGGCACTAAGGAAACCAGTAGACAAATTCAAATGTTTATAACATAGTTTGTAAATGACAGATGTCAGTGTCAATAATCAACAGTTTGAGTGACAAGTTTTTTCTGGGAAGTACATTTAATCTTGTAGTAATTGTAGGTAAAATGCATATATCCATATTCCATAAGAAATACCGCCAATCTTGCTAATGAATATATATAATTAGAATTGTATGTGTGCAGAAGAAATATTAAATACAATAGAAACAATATTTCAATATTTGGGTAAAGTTCTTATATGTAACATAAAATGGAAATGGCGAGAGGTATTGTACTGGCCACAACAGATATTTTTGAGCTAGGTGTTTTGTTATTAACTTTCACAAACGTCCGCACTGTAGCTTTTTTGGACGAATAAAAATGTTTGTTGTTTTTATTTTTTTGCTACAATAATCTAAACTAAGGTTAAAAATTAAAATAATGACATTATTAATGATTAAAATAATTTTTTAAATATTAATTAATTCAGTTTTGTTATTAAAATGTACAATCCTCATTAATAAATATTTTTGTTTCTTATGAGTAGATATGCTAGTTATTTACAAATAATAAGTAATGTGGGACATATTTAATTTGACTATAAATACATATGGTATGATGCTGCTTGCAAATTAGAAATCAACAGTACTGATGTTTAAAAACAAATGCAATTAATAATTTTTATATTTAAATAAAATTACCAGTACATATTTATGCATTTCATATTTAAATTAAATGCTGAATCATGATCTCAGAGGGACTTGCTTCTTGCTCACTCGACTGTATTTGTTTCATCTTGTTTGTTGTTAGTTGTTTTCCAACTGTCAATTCGTTAGCAATGTTTTATTTTTTATGGTTATGTTTTTTGTTAAATTAGTGGAAAAGTTAAACTAGTGTTAATGTGCAATATAATGTTTATTTTGTTCATTTTGGAGTAAGAACCGCATATTTAACGAAAAGGTACGTTAAATTTTAATTTTTAGAATGTAATCTCAAAGTTTGTTATTAAAACTTAATGGAAATGTGTGAAACATGAAACGTGTTAAACTTATTCAAATGTTTTACAATACATATGTTATGATTTGTTGTTTGTTACACGTAAGACTGTACTAATTGATGAGACATTGAATTTATAATAATGCATTATTTTTTTAGAATTAAAAAGAAACAGGTATTTGTTTATCTTCTATTATCCCATTAGTATAAAAATTATATCATTAAATATCTAGGTCAGCCAATAAACTACGTATTTTAATAGAAACTGCCTTCATTCTCACATCTTCGCTTCTTCTTGTTTTTTTAATTTAATAAACTTTCTTTCCGGGTAGTTTTCTATTCATGTTGCGAGTGGATACACACACTACACTACAAGTGCAGTGAACTTTTCTAAATATAACTCGTAATAGACCTTTCTCAAGCTCCCCATCTTGACATTTTTAAAGATGTTAACTATTAGGGAAATGTCACATAACTCTACGACGGAAACTTGCCTCAAATTTCATGCACGCATACATTCCCCTATATCCTAATATACATCTACATTTTAATAACCCCTTTGTTCTATTATATTAATGGACAGTAAACTACATGAAAATCTTTTAAAATTACTGAAAAGAATACATAATATGAACAATGTTAACATCTTGCAGTTTTAGTTGACATTTAAAAATGTATAAAAATTTCATGTATTCATTACTGCATACGTAATATATCAAGTAGAGATCACAAATGTTAACTATGTAATTTGTCGTAAAATGACTCACGTTACACTACTTTGTCTAATAAAGTATTGTTGCGTCCCTTATGTACAAATATGTTGTGGCCAGCACAAGACCTCTCACCATTTCCATATTAGGCTATGTAAGTATTGTACATATTTCACATTTCTGATACACAAAAATATTTTTATATTTTTAATTCATTCTATTCACTCTTATTCTTCTAATGTTCGAGATTCTTCCAATTCATTGATGAGATTGGCGGTATTTCTGAAGGGTATATGCAATATATGTATCTATAATATTAAATTAATAATAAAATAAGAAATATTAAATGTGCTTCCCAGAAAAAGTCTTTAGTAACGTCTTTGGCTTTTTGACACACATTTATCTGTCAATTACAGACATTTTAATTTTTCCACTTGTTTTCCATGGGCTCCGAGATTCATTTACAACTTATTATTTTATATATGTATATGTCTCTATCTATCTAAATTTGAACATATCCATAATTCATTTTCAGATATCTGTAATTTATTTTAAGATATCAGTAATTAAATTTTAGATATCTGTAATTCAATTTAAGATATCTGAAATACAATAGTGGATATCTTAAATTGAACATATTCATAATTTATTTTAAGATATCACAAATTCAATTCAAGATATCTCAAATTTAATTACTGATATCTTAAAATGAATTACAGATATCTGAAATTGAATTATGGATATGTTCAAATTTAGATATCTAAAACTGAATTGAAGATATCTTAAATTGTATTTAAGATATCTGAAATTCGATTCCAAATACCTGTAAATAATTTTAGATATCTAAAATTACATATAGGAAAGCATGTAAATTGAATTTGAGATATCTTTAATTGAATTTTACATATCTAAAATTCATTTTCAGATATCTCGAATTGAATTTCAGATATCTAAAATTGAATTTAAGATATCTTAAATGTAACCAAATTAGAGATACCTCGAATTGAATTATAGATATCTGAAATTAAATTTAAAATATCTTTAATTCAATTAAGGATATGTCACATTATTTAAAGTTAAGGAAAAAAGATGGAATAAAAAGTAAAACGGCATTCCATAAATAAGTGTTTCTTCGACTATTTGGTTGCTATTCAGTAGTTTTACCTGTTTTACCTGTATTACCATAGGCGTCGTCAGAAATTTTTCCAAGGGTGGGCAAAAACTGATACATCATTTTTCTAAACCTATTTATTTTTTATTGATAAGTACATTCATTCATTAAACAAAAATATCAGTATTGAAATCATATAAAAATTACCAATATTACCTATACTTCATTTCATGTAAGAAAATAGTGACGGGAAGATAGGTGCAGTTTGATCTTGTTTTTTGATAACTAACAAGACTGATAATGAGAATGATGCCTAGAGACGAATAAGAAATGTACAGTACAGCACATTGTAGTCATCAAACAATGCCATTATTGCAATCAATTTTATTATTGTTGTAATCAAGTTTTTTTGAAGTACTTATTTATTTAATATTAAGTTCAGAAAGATATTCGAAAATATTGAAAATATGACAATGCAATTTATGCAGTTTTAAATTTAATGGTAGAAATAAAACATTAGACACTTTCTTGTCCTAGTGGTGGGGAGGGGGACTGCCTCTTCTTGACTTCCCAACAGTGGCGGCTCGTCCAGGGTGGCAGAGGGGGCAGTGCCCCCTCAGATTTTTTTACATCAATATATTATAGATTAATTATTATAAAAGTATCAATTTGATCCTATAGTTAGCATTAAACAATGTACTGTTTAAATTGAAATTAGCGCTGTGCCGCTCAGCAGCGCAATATGCATCAAATTCTGCTTGAGGGGGCATGCCCCCTTCAGAGAAAAATTATGGCATTATACTCCGCGATATGTTCCAAACTTGTGCAGTAACTAGTGCAGCGCTCACCGGTGATGCACAAGTGAAACGTACGTCGGGTCACGCAGCACACAGAGGCGGCAAGCCCCCCCTGGTCATCTATAATACTGATTTCTTTACTTATATTCTACAGCAAATTACCCGTGCTAATGGGTACACTATATTTTCAGTATTCTTATTATTTTCTTATTCTTATGAAAATATGAAATCTATTTACCGGTTTGTTCGCATTTAAACATTGGATTTATTATTTAAATAATAAATATGTACATATTATATTTATAATAAATTCTATGATATTAATGATTAATATGGAGTTATACAGAATTAATTTGTATAAAACAAATTAATAATTTAAAGGTAAAGTAAACATTCTGTAAAACTGATATAACAACATACATAAAGTATTTTCAAAAAAATTTATTTACAAATTTTAATAAATAAATATGCATGTATTTAAAAATATCATCAGAGTTTTTTTTTTAACAAAATTGATATTTTAATTTCCAAATGAATGTTTTGCTTATTTTTCAAGCTTGTAAATTAATTCATAAAAATAATCCCAATATCTGAGTGAGAGAGCCGCAGAGGTGGCAAGCCCACCTTGTGATTCGGACAGAATCGCACGTACTCGGAGCACTTCGTACCTCGCGTTTCGCGTAGTAAGAGCAAGTCTCACAAAGCACCTCAGTCTCAGGTCTGTCGTATATAACTTGCATTACTCAAAGCTTGAATGTGTAGTACTGTAATATTCCAATTTTACTACTTATTCTTATCTTGTTACTTCTACTTCCTTCTATTGTAATATATTTTTGTATCGTTATCTCTTGTTTTTGGAGATCTTCTTCTAGTTTTTTCTATTGTATTTATATTCTTGTTGATATTTAATATTAAAACTGTTAGTAAGCAAATCGGATTTCTAAATAAAGTTCCATGACCACAGATTAATTTGCCCCCCCACTCAAAAATACCACGAGCCACCACTGCTTCCCAATCCTCCCTGACGGCGGCCATGAGTACTACGAGCCCAAAGGCGGATTTATCAATATCTGCTTCCGATTATAATGTAAAGAATAACATAATAAATATAATGAAATACACTATTTTCGGCGACCTGTGAACGTGGAACCAAACGCCTAGAAAAACTCCATCTCTATCCCTTTATTATCCCCTATGTACCATTAACTTAGCCCTTCGCTGTTGGGCCATCAGCCATGAAGGATTTATCGCGGGCAGTGTCTGCTGAACAGCTGTAATTGTTTCACGGACATGGCGGAATAAATAACTGCGCTAGGCGGCGTTTGTGTTTGGTGTGTAAGCAGCGGGCGCCGTGGGCTCAACGGGATCAACGCTGATCACCGGATCAGTTATCGAACAAGGGAAATATACAGCGTGGGCCAAAGGTCGAATACGTACGTCAACGTAGGACGTAAGATATGTACAAGTTTATTAGTTCAAATAAGGGAGGATTTTTGAGGGTCAAATAATAAATGGATAAATGAAGATCATCTAATACTTGCCGTACAAATATTTTTCTGTATTTCTGGAATTTAAACAAAATTACAAAGAAATGTATATCGTTTGAACTGACAGAAATAGATATAATTAGAATTATATGTGTGCAGAAGACATGTTAAATACAATAAAAAACAGTATTTTGGTAAAGTTCTGTATTTTTACTTCCTTGTACGAAGTAAAGGAAGTATTGTAATCGCGAAAAATTTCGGTTTCCAGTTTTCAACGGAAATATCCATTTTGACCATCCCTGAATCCATTTTGACTAATTTCGTCGTGACGTCTGTACGTACGTATCTCGCATAACTGAAAAACGGGAAGCCGTAGAAAGTTAAAATTTTGTATTTAGGAATGTTATAACATCTAGTTGTGCACCTCCCTTTTTGGTCATTACATAACTTTCGGAAGTGGTACTTTACTTGAAGCCTATAATAGATTTTAATGAAAAACTATATTAAAATATAATCCAAAACTTTTCAAATTTGGTATATAAGACTTTTATATCAATGGGAATAATATAATTGATTATAGTTAAAATGGTTTATCCGGAAGTGGTACTTTACTTGTAGCCTATAATGGATTTTAATGAAAAACTATATTAAAATATTATCCGAAACTTTTCAAATTTGGTATATAATACTTTTATATCAATGTGAATAACATAATAGATTTTAGTTAAAATGGTCTAACCGGAAGTGGTACTTTACTTGAAGCCTATAACAGATTTTAATGAAAAACTATATTAAAATATATTCCAAAACTTTTCAAATTTGGTATATAGTACCTTTATATCAATGGGAATAACTTAATACATTTTGGTTAAAATAGTACAACCGGAAGCGATACTTTACTTGAAGCTGTTACCAGTTTTTCTTCAAAAAAATGTTGTTTTGATTTTAATAATAAATGCTTCATATAAAAGTTTTAGAGACTTAAATTCTGCGTCGAAAACATTAAGTATGATTAAATTAGCTCTTTGTATAAGCGACATATGTAAATTTAAAAATTATGTACTTTTTGATTTCTGTAATTAAGTTTGTTATGAATTAGGACAAAAAATAACAAAAAATAAAGAATTTAATGTCAATGTCAAATTATGTCAAATACGTGCAATTTTATGATGGGTCTGTTATAATACATATTTTAATTATTAACAAAATATGTACATTTAGTGTAACTGGCGTACAAGGAAATCATGTGGTGTCCACATCAGATATTTTTGTTATAAAACGACGGTTCGAAAGGGAAGTGCAATATAGCCTAATATGGAAATGGCGAGAGGTCTTGTGCTGGCCACAACAGATTTTTTAGCGTGAAACATTGGGTTTGTCATATCCATAGTTACTACTCGACATTTTTTTGATTGACAGCAATCTATTTGCCTGTCCCATTTAAAATGAAACATAGGGAACGAATTTGACATTTTTATCACATTATTACATCTTTAAAAAAATCTTCTAGATATTATTTTTTGAAAATTTCAGTTATTACTAATATTAAAGAATATAAAAATCTAAAACTGAATTAAAGATATCTTAAATTGTATTCAAGATATCTGAAATTCGATTTCAGATATCTGTAAATAATTTTAGATATCTAAAATTACATATAGGAAAGCATGTAAATTGAATTTAAGATATCTTAAATGTAATCAAATTAGAGATATCTCGAATTGAATTATAGATATCTGAAATTATATTTAAGATATCTTTAATTCAATTAAGGATATGTCACATTATTTAAAGTTAAGGAAAAAAGATGGAATAAAAAGTAAAACGGCGTTCCATACTTATTCATCTAAAAATAAAATACTTACCTACCGTATGTATTCGCCTATTACAAAATATTAAGATTACTACTGGTGACTGTAAAATGTACAATTTCTCTGCAGTTTGATTAAAAAGTGTCGAGAATTTTTGAATTTCACGCATTATTTATTTCGATTGAACTCATTTTTGCTTTCCATCGCTTGTAGGTAAGGAAGGTATTGTCTTTAGTCAAAAAATTTGATGAATTTTAAAGGAATTAGCACGTTTTAGGGTCCCTAGAATACGATTTTACTATTTTTACAATGATGTCGGATGTGTGTGCGCGTGTGTGTGTGTGTGTGTGTGTGTGTGTGTGTCTATATGCGTGTTTGAGTATCGATAATTTCGGCTCCGTTAACTTCAATACTGCAAATCCAAAAATTCTAATTGTTCCATAGCTATTCCCCCCTCTTTAGAATAATGGTCTTTAAATATTTGAGTAATAAGAATAAATAATAAGTCTAGTAAACCACGGACACCGTATATACGAGTATTTCTCTTTTAGGTATATGAGATAAGCTTAATAACTGAATTATATTATTCCACAATAATAGACTAAAATTAATTAAATTGTTGCTGATACCGCACGTGTTGTTAATGTGAACATTGTAACAGTTTATTAATTACTGAATTACTAATTATACAAAATGTTTTTGCAATGTAAAGAAAGAAAATCGCAAAATAAAGCGTTTTATCTGAAACAAAAAATGTTTCATGAAAATTAAACAGAACATTAAAAACATTAAACGGGAGTAAACAAACAAAAGCGAAGAAAAATGCTGACTGCTTTGTTCAACAAAAAAACACGAATCGTTAAAGCTTTGTAATAGTTTAAAATCAGAATTTTGAATATTGCGAAGAGTTCTTTGTGATTTCGGCGTTGGAACCATCCAACTCAATGGATGGTATACGGTTGTGTCGCTTTGTGCCTTGATTGGTTCTTTCTTATGCGAGAAGCAATTAGCGAACATTAAGTTAAAACTCTGCAAATGACAGAGCGCACGTCTTCGTCTGCCCTTCGCTACGACAACGACTGCGACTTTGTTTTTTCTACGCAGTCGAGTCTTTCTCTTCGGCTAAATGAGTGCTGGCTAATTAGCTAAGATGAAAACAGTGTCACAGTCGACCACTCGTAATTTTTAACTCTCGTCGCTTCTCAATTGTTTCACTGGCAACATGAAAGAGATGATATTTTGGTTAACGACTTTCAACGATACGGGAAATTTGCCCAATACTATGCTTCTTTATAATTAGCAATACTGCGAGTTTTATTTGCGCCAATAATTTCGTTTTCATTCTTTTATTGAAATTAAACCCTTTCACTAGTGCGAAGACATGAAAATTGATATAAAAAAGGTATTTGTATCATTCTAAAATTCGCATATCCAGATTTTAGTGGATAAGCACATTTTAAGGTCCCAATAATCCGATTAACGATGATGTCCGTGTGTGTATGTGTATGTGCATGGATGTGTGTGTGTGTGGATGTTGGTACCACGGTTTCTCAAATACTATAAGCCTTAAAAAAAATTAACTGCAGTTTCCTCAATCTGACATACCTGGGAAGAGCTAATTAGATTTTGGTAACAATTGGACAACCGGAAGTAATAGTTTCTTTAAAAAAATCTTCTAAATATTATTTTTTGATAATTTCTGTTATTACTATTATTGAAGAACATACAATTCTACATCTGATACATTTAAAATTTTTATTATATCTTGTATAGATTTAGAGATAAAAGCAGTGTAATATGAAGAATAATCTAATCGCAGAGGCTAAGGCATTATGGAAACTAGTTGACAAATTGAAATGTTCCTGAGGCTAAAATAAGACGATTTAACCAAACTTGCTTCTACCGGAAAGTGTACCATTTAGCCAGAAATCTGCTTCAAAGTTCTTTGAAAAAAAATTAATTTTGTTTATAATAATCGGACGCTTTATTCGATTTGGATGAAATTTGGTATGACAGTTTATATGGTTATAAGTCATCTTTTAAGGTGATACTTGTTATTATTAGTGAACCACTAATGTATGAAACTTAGGTCTCCCAACATTAATTAGACCGTAACTTTTTAATGGCAATGCCGAAAAAACTTGAAATTATTTTTCTTCAGAAAGATACATTCAATAGTAAACTTTTGTCTCTCTGTGTAATTTGTGATATCTGTTACGGTTCACATAGAAAAAAATAAAATCTGAGTGTCTGCACTGCTAAATTTTTAAAATAAATTTAATCTAGCAGTCTATCCAAATGTCAAACAAGTAATTTTTAATGACAGTAACAATTGTTTTACGGGTTGTCACAAATTTTCTTCGCAATATTCTAAAATTAGTAACATCCGTTTGTTCGGCCTAATAGTATTTTACTACCATTATTATAAATAAGACGATTATATATCTCAGCTAACTCCTAAACAAGTTGTGAAGATTAACAACTCGTTATTGTCATTAAAAATTATTTGTTTGACATTTGGATAGACTGCTAGATTAAATTTATTTTAAAAATTTAACAGTGCAGACACTCAGATTTTATTTTTTTCTGTGTGTACTGTAACAGATATCACAAATTACACAGAGAGACAAAAGTTTACTATAAATTCACGTTTTCGGCATTGCCATTAAAAAGTTACGGTCTAATTTATGTTGGGAGACCTAAGTTTCATACACTAGTGGTTCACTAACAATAACAAGTATCACCTTAAAAAATGACTTATAACCATATAAACTGTCATACCAAATTTCATTCAAATCGAATAAAGCGTCCAGTGATTATAAGCAAAATTAATTTTGGTTAAATCGTCATATTTTAGCCTCAAGAATCTGTGGTTAAGCCATGTCCCCCTATTTAAGAGACACCTTGTATTTTAAAACGTTGGATTCATGTTTCATATGTGCGCAACATTAATAATATTACATATCAGCTCCTAACTTCATTTCAGAGTTCTAATTCAGAGTTTTTCCTTTACCCTAAAAGAACAATTATCAAAAAACATAGGCATGTTTCTATCTGCGGAGCAATAAGCCATTATTTGCCCGTTAAATACCGCTATTATGCCCAACAAAAAAGGCTGAAATTCATCTGCGCAGCTTTTCCACGGGTCCGCCACATTTATTGGAAGACCAGCGACCGACGATCGTAACGCTCCGCTCCGTTTCGGTCCCGCGAGATATTATAACTCTATCGGCCTGACATATTTACCTCGCTCGGGCCGTCCGATGGTTTTTGCGAGTTGTTTTTTGTCTCACAGCCCGCGATGGCTTTATTAAAGCAGGAGACGTGCCCTGACCGCTCAAATTTTCATTTTGTGTGCTGGAAACTGGAATCTGGGATGCTCATTATTTAAAAGTAGTTGCTGATAAACTCGCTATGAAGTAAATGAGGATTGTGTAGAGATTAACTTCGTTTTGTTAATGAAGGCTGTCTTGATTTTCTCCAATTATTTTACAAATTATAATGTTTGTTTTTCTTTCATTGCGGAATTTAATATTTATTTTATAAGGTTAATATTATTAAAATAAGGGGACATGGCTTAACCACAGATTTCTGAGGCTAAAATGAGACAATTTAACCAAACTTGCTTCTACCGGAAAGTGTACCATTTAGCTAGTATTCTGCTTCATAGTTCTACGAAAAATAATTAATTTTGCTTATAATAACTGGACGCTTTATTCGATTTAGATGAAATTTGGCATGACCGTTTATATGGTTATAAGTCATCTTTTAAGACGATACTTGTTATTATTAGTGAACCACTAGTGTATGAAACTTAGGTGTCCCAACATTGATTAGATCGTAACTTTTTATTGGCCACGCCGATAACATAAAATTATTATTTTTCAGTAAGATACATTCAATAGTAAACTTTTCTCTCTCTCTATGTAATTTGTGATATATGTTACGGTTCAAACAGAAAAAAATAAAATCTGAGTGACTGCATCGTGAATTTTTTTAAAATAAAATTAATCTAGCAGTCTATTCAAATGTCAAACAATTAATTTTTAATGACAGTAAAAATTGTTTATGGGTTGTCAAAAAATTGATTACAGTTTTACTGAGTATATAGAATCTTTTTCAAGGAACTTTTGGTATGGGATTTGTTCAAATTACATAGAATGGGGTATTCCACTCAATTTTTTTTTATTATTTTAAATAAAACTTCATTCAGTTTTGAAGCAATTTATAATATTAAAAAATCTTAATTGTTCCTAGTTTAACAGTATTTTATTTTCGAGAAATCAGTGTAACGTCACATCCCAACTAGCACAAAAGCTGCAGCTTACAACTAAATACCTGTATTACTATTTTATAATTGAAAATTATGCACCTTTTAATTATATTAAAGTAATTCAGATCACCATTTTGCTTATAAAGCAGTTTGCTTCTATAAGATAGTTGTAAAAATATTCTCTCAACTTTACAATAAATTGATTTTATAATACTTTTATAAAAGCTTTCTTCGAATGTTTTATACAACAAAAAACTGTTGTAATAGTTTTATAGTGGTTTTTATAATCTCTTATAAATCTTTAATATAGTATGACGTTATCTCTATTAAGGTGTTACTATTAAGTGTTAAGAACCTTTATAAATAAAAAAATATAAAATATTTCACCTGTTTAAGCTATAAAGTGTAAATGACATTTCTTATAAAGACATTTTATTGTAATTTTTTAATGTTCACTTAATGCAGAAGCTATAAAACTACAAAGAAATAAAAAGGCTTCTTATAAAACAGGAAGATGTCGAAAGTTACGTTTAGAAAACCATTTTAACTTTAGTTTTATTTTTTATATGATGGGCCATTCGATATGTCATTACCACTGTTTTTCCCTTCATCATTTAAAAAATTAGTAGCTCCTTCCTCTAATTCACCATTATTTATTTCAGTTCCTATTTGGACCCAGTGTATATTTTGCACTATTTGCTAAAGTTGAAATGGTTTTCTAAACGTACTTTTCGACATCTTATTTTACAAGAAGCCTTTTTATTTTTTTTGTAGTTTTATAGCCTCTGCATTACGTGAATATTAAAAAATTATATTAAAAAAATCTTTATATGACATTAACACTTTGTAAACTTAAACAGGTGAAATATTTTAATTTTATAAAGGCTCCTAACACTTAATAGTAACACCTTAATAGAGATAACGTAATACTATGTTAAAGATTTATAAGAGATTATAAAAACCACTACAAAACTTTTATAAAAGTTTTTTTTGTTGTATAGAGTATTTGAAGAAAGCTTTTATAATAGTATTATAAAATCAATTTATTGCCAAGTTGAGAGAACATTTTTACAACTATCTTATAAAAGCAAATTATTTTATAAGCAAAATGGTGTTCTGAATTACTTTAATATAATTTAAAGGTGCATAATTTTCAATTATAAAGTAGTAATAAAAGTATTTGGTGCTACATTGATGGCTCTATCGGTGTACGCAATAAAATCGTGAGAGTTATCAGATGTCGCCAGAATCGCATAAATTTTTAAATATGGTTTTGGAAAAAGAATTTTACTCGTAATACTTAACATTATAATACATTTTGTCATATTTCTATTTCCGACTAAATTCATAGAAATTATTTTAGTTGTTTAGCTGTCTATAATTCAATATTTGTTTTAAAATCTTGTTAGCGACTTTTTCATATACAGAGAGATATATAAATGCAGGTACAAAATGGACATATTACTTTTCAAAACACAACTACAGGGAGTTAATAGTAAATATATTTTTGTTTTTCTTTATCAAACAAAATAAATTTATTAATCAACTCTCTACAGTTGTTTGTTTTAATTAAAATGCTTTTTAAAAGAAACTTAAAACCTTTAAAGAATAATAAAAAGACATTTATATACCCTATTGTCCTTATAAGTAACTAATATATTTTTAATAGTTATATAATTGCAACAAGTGTTTTATAATTTAGTCGGCCATATTTCTTATGAAAATATAATGACAACAATGCGGCCATTTACATGCAAAGATAATAAATTATTGATTTTTGATGATAATTTTACTTAAATATACATTTTCTTATTTTTTCAGTATACTACAAATGTGTTAGAGGATAACAGCTACAGTTATAGAACTAAAACAGAAAAAAAAATATTTACATTATTTCAATATATTATTTTTGGTAATATTCAATCTATAATATTTCTCGAGCGCGTTTATTTTTTCCGAGTATATTCCTATATTTCACAGTAAATTCGACCTCGCAGACAAATTTTAATAGTGGAATAAATAAATATCTCAGATTTTGTATAATTTATAAACATGAGCATGAGCATTATTTTAGTTCTTATGTCTGTTACAAATAATTCTGCAGACAACAATAATAAAACTATTCCTCCTGATTAAACATCTACAAGAAAACTAAATAGTATTATAAACATATCTTAAGGTATCATTTATATACCAAAACTTTAGATTTATAACCTTTTACAAAGTATTTTTACAACTATATAATCACGGTCTCGACAGTTAAAAACTTATTTTATTAATGCTCCAAAATGCGCCATTTAAAAATTAATTTTATAATTGTTCTATTAAAAGTGATATAATTGCTTTGAGAATATTGCCAAAGACTGGTAATTTGTTTTAAAATTGTTGTGTAAGGTAATGTAGATAACATTTATAGAATCAAAAAGCTTTATAAACTGCGCCTATTTTGCATATATAAGGGTTGAATTAGAGTTGTGTAAAGATTTTAGGTGCTCAATTATATAACATTAAGTTGTATAAATTAGATATATTAATATTCTCATAGTATTTATAAAGAAGTTTGTGCTAGTTGGGATACCCCCTATAAATTGTCTTTCTCACACACACTGCTCTAAGTACGTTACGAGAGAAAGATAACAATTGTATTACGTCAATTTTCCCTTTTAGCAAATGTGAAATATCTCGTAAAGTAATTATTTAAATTAAAAAATGTTTTCATTGTTTTAACTATTATTTATTGTAATACCTCTACAATTTTTAAGGAACAGTAGCGTTAAAATAAAATAATGCATAGTTTTATTTATTAATTTAAATTCCCAAATTTGTTTATGCTATGTTTTAAAGTGTTACTTTGTGTTTTATTGCGCATGCAATATAGTGTTTTGTCTTTTCATATTCTATTCAGTTCAATGAAAATAATAGTTATTTTTGAAGTTTTGACTTCTAATATTGTAGCAACTAAAAGAACTATATGAATTTTTTACTCAAAATGACCTCAGGACTAAACTATTGTAGCTTATTATACTTGTTATAAAATATAAATCATCCTGAAGGTATAATTTTTTGATACGGTACCACAAAAAGTAAAATAATTATAAGCAGACAATCCCTTCAGAAGTATCTAAAATCTAAGTCATTGAATCCCGTTGAAATCCTAGTTAATTTACCCCTGTCATTCCATCCCTTTCAATTGCATCTGATTTGAAGTTTCCTTCCAATCACTGGTTTGTAACTCGATGAAGCAGACAAGATAACAACGAGCGTCAGGTTCTCTGCAGCCCAGTACTCGGCGCTGGTAAACCAAACAAAAACTAACGGACCTAATTATAGGTTTCAGTTTGGAAAATGTGAGATCAAAGAGATTTATCTCACTGCCTGCCGCCAATCAGAACGCAACACGAACGCGTGTGTTCATGACATTTACATCCCTATTTCAAACAGATTGAGACGAAGATTTAATATATTGAAAACTTGATGTAATTAAATATTTACATGAATTGATCGTGAAACTTAGTATATGAGCTATATCCAGAACAATTTTGTTATATAAAAATATTATAAACAGGTGTCTCATAAATAGGGGGACATGGCTTAACCACAGATTCCTGAGGCTAAAATAAGACGATATAACTAAACTTGCTTCTACCGGAAAGTGTACCATTTAGCCAGAATTCTGCTTCAAAGTTATTCGAAAAAAAATTAATTTTGCTTGTAATAACAGAACGCTTTATACGATTTGGATGAAATTTGGTATGACAGTTCATGTGGTTACAAGTCATCTTTAAGGTGATACTTGTTATTATTAGTGAACCACTAGTGCATGAAACTTAGGTGTCTCAACATTGATTAGACCGTAACTTTTGTAATGGCCAAGCCGATAACGTGAAATTATTTTCAGAAAGATACATTCAATAGTAATCTTTTCTTTCTCTGTTTAATTTATGATATCTGTTACGGTTCAGACAGAAAAAAATAAAACTTGAGTGACTGCATCGTGAATTTTTGTAAAATAAATTTAATCTAGCAGTCTATCCAAATGTCAAACAACGAATTTCTAATGACAGTAACAATTGTTTATGGGTTGTCAAAAAATTCCTTCGCAATATTCAGAAACTAGTAACATCCGTTTGTTCGGCCTAATAGTATTTTACTACCATAATTATAAATAACACGAATAAATATGTTAGCTTACTCCTTAAAGAGTTGAGAAGATTGACAACTCGTTACTGTCATTAAAAATTAATTGTTTGACATTTGAATAGACTGCTAGATTAAATTTATTTTAAAAAAATTCACGATGCAGTCACTCAGGTTTTATTTTTTTCTGTCTGAACCGTAACAGATATCACAAATTACGCAGAGAAAGAAAAGTTTACTATTGAATGTATCTTTCTGAAAAAAAATAATTTCATGTTATCGGCGTGGCCATTAAAAAGTTATGGTCTAATCAATGTTGGGACACCTACGTTTCATACACTAGTTGTTCACTAATAATAACAAGTATCATCTTAAAAGATGACTTATAACCATATAAACTGTTATACCAAATTTAATCCAAATCGAATAAAGCGTCCTGTTATTATAAGCAAAATTAATTTTTTTTTTCAAAGAACTTTGAAGCTGAATTCTGGCTAAATGGTACACTTTCCGATAAAAGCAAGTTTGGTTAAATCGTCTTATTTTAGCTTCAGGAATCTGTGGTTAAGCCATGTCCCCCTATTTAAGAGACACCCTGTATATTATATTATATTATTATATACTATGTAAAAAATAATTTGAAATCTATTTTTGTTAATAATAAAATTGAAAATTTTGACAAATTAGAAAAATCTGGAGTTTACGAAATTTCTTGTAACAATTGTAATTATAAATATATTGCTCAAACGGGGCGAAATTTCAAGTTAAGATTTAATGAACATTTAAGACAATGTAAATACGATAAAATTGAAAATTCAAATTTGGCAAAACATTTATTTAACAATGAACATGAATAATAATAATAATAATAATAATAATAATAATAATAATAATAATAATAATAATAATATTAATACACATTCCTTATCTAAAGGTGACGGAAGGTATGGTTAGTAAGAATGTTCTTATAGAATGAAATGATTCAGCAGAGTTCTTGTGTATGAATGCGATGATGAATGTGGACGAGGCGAGAGAAGAATGTTGTTAAAGAGTGGAATCAGTAAAGCACTTACTCTTTTCTTTTTACCTTCCGTCACCTTTTGGTAAGGAAGGTATTGTCTTTGGTCAAAAAATTCGGTGGTGAGTTTTTAATGAATAAGCACGTTTTAGGGTCCCTATAATACGAATTTACTATTTTTAAGATGATGTCTGTATGTGTGTGTGTGTGTGAGTGTGTGTCCGTGTGTGTGTGTGTATGTGTGTGTATGTGTCAGTGTGTGACAAATTTTTCTCCGACGATAACTCCAATACTATAATTCTAAAAATTATAATTCTTTCGTATTCCTCTTCTATACATCCATATGAAGAGTTGATTAGATTTTGGTTATAATTGATCTACCGAAAGTACCCTTATTTGAAGTTTTTAACAGTTTTTCTTAAAAAACGCAGTTAAATATTATTTTTTGACATTTTGTTATTATATTTATTAAAGAAAATACTCTTCTCTATATGGTTTGATATATTCTATAGCTGTAGAGTTAAAGCATTATAAAGAAATTAATTTTCAAAAATTAGTCAGCTTTGCTATTTATCATGGAAACAGCTGATACATTCAATTTCTAATTGACAGATGTTTGTTGCAAGTGCAAAACCAAATCTGAAAAGTATGCGATCAAAAATTAGCATTTCATAGTGGTCCTCTCAAGTGACATGCAGTGAAAGGATAAAGAGAAGATGGAAGTACTGTATCGCAGAAGACTTGAGAAAGGAAGGACTGTGTGAAGAAGATGCGTTGGACAGGAATGATCAAGTGCATTTTACTTAGTGTATGTTTATGTCATAATTTTATTGGATTTATAGAACATTTTCAAATGAACTTTTGGTATGAAATTTGTAAAAAAATAGTATCTGTTCGTTTTTACATGATATTATATAGAAACTGTTCCACGGTCCTTTTGGTATGGGATTTGTGCAAAATACATCGAAATGACGGAAGGTCTTGTGCTGGCCACAACAGATTTTTTTATTATTGTTACTATTGTTTCGGGTTTTTGTTAACCCACTAAGTGGGACACGAGTGATTTTATATATGTATGTATATTGACCAATAAAATGTACGCCGTTTCGAAAATATTTAAATTTAATTGTATCAGATGGACATATGGACATTTTTTACTCAAAATGACCTCTTCAATAAACTTGTATTTTGTTACACTAATCGTAAATCATCCTGTACATTTATAAGAAATCATAATAAGTATTTGCCGGTTAATCCACACATGTACACATAAAAAATACAAATGATGTTGCTCTACTTTCATGATGCTTTTTCTTGAATTTTTCGTACAGGCTCAACCCGGTTTTTACTGTTTTTGCGGTAGCTCCTTTCTTCTGCGAAGCAGTAATTAAACATTTTTTCTCAGTTTTGTTTAAGTATACATCAGTTTGTTATTTGCGACGCGGACACCCGTCCTGGATTGATATAAATTACAATACTTTGTCGGGCGGAGTAAATGATTTCACTGTTTCTTGTCAACCGTCGGCGAACAATGCCATTTCGTCTGTTAAAAAACGTCTCTTTGTAGCCGAATTGATGAACTACCCGTTGGACTGAATTTTTTGCTTATTTGCACAAACACAAAATAGCCTTTTTTGCCTTTTTTCTCTGTATTCAAAGAGCTGTATACCTAATTATTTACAAATGTTTCGCAAGGATATGAAATTGTACAACATAAGATATAAGATTCGTTCATAGAACGGTTTCCAATCGGCTGGAGTTTGAGACCGAATGCGCATGCTCAGTTTCAAACTAGTTGCAAACCAAACGGTTTTAATTTTTCTGTGAACACAATGAAAAGTAATGTGCATTTATAAGCATCTATTATCTCACGCGTGTCCTACTTAGTGGGTTAGCAAAAACCCGAAAACAATAAGAAAGGGGATAAGAGTAAGAGCTCAGCTGAATCACGTAACTCTTTAATAACATTCTGCTTTCGCCTTCCCCAAAATCATCATAACATTCGTACAAAGAACATATTAAAGTGACCGATTTTCGGTAGCGAATAACCGCATCCGGACCTAAATGGGGTCCTATACCATTTATCTTTTATTATTTTTTTTTCTGTAAGAACAGGATAAAATAAGAATTTTAGTACAAACGCGACTTAAAAATTTTACGTAATAAGCGAGATATGAATTTTTAAAGTTTAAGAATTTGTGCGTGACGTAGCAGGTACTAACAAGTGATCGACAAACAATGGGACAAACTGTTAGTTATAGAGGGAACAATTTTTTTCATGTTTGCATAGCTGAAATGTTTGTATATAAAAACTTATACGTTATATTCATGAAGAAATTATTATTAAGTATAAATAACGTAAATAATAACCAGTTTGACAATATTATTACACAAAGCATGACGACGGATGGCGCTAGTGTTGGCCTGTTTTGAAGTTTCAATATTAATTTAACTAATATTATTATTAATTTAATTAATATTTCAAATTGATTTAATTATAAATATATTATTATTGTTAATATTACTAGATGTTATAATTAAACAAATTCATCAAACACAAACTTGTTAAATGTTTTGTTAGGTTATGGAACAACATGACATTTCATATTCTTTTAAAGGTGACCGCTACAGATGCGTGAATCTCTTTTTTAAAATCAGGCGACCAATCAAATTCTTAGTAACTAACGCGTCATACCCAATTAGTAATCATCTTCAATCGCTTATAGTTTGTGACCTAGTGAATATTTAAAGAATTTTTTTTCACTAGTACTCATTAATTTATGTATATTTTCGTCTTTTCATTTAAGATAGTTAAAATATGACTATGGTATAGGACCCCATTGTAAAAATTACAATTTGTGCGTGACGTAGCAGGTACTAACAAGTGATCGACAAACAATTACAATTTTTCAATGCCATATTATTCTTATAACCGACAGTTAACTTAACCGGCTGTTTAACTAGAAATGAAAATACCGGGCCTTAACCGTTTAACGGATATCGTATTTCTTGGAAACTAATGAATCTGTTAACAGTGTTAACCGAGAATTTTACCAGTGTAAACCCAAATCAGCACATACTTGGGTTTACACCAACACTACAAAATATTATTTATTAGATTTATTAATAGTAATAATGGCCACACACACAATATAGGTACTCTTAGAAGATGATCAGTACAACAGCGCTCAAATATTTAAAATCTGATTATCTTATCTGGAGCTGTAACAATATTAATGAAAACCGAGATGTAGATAAGATTTAGTTACCGGATGCAATAGGTCATTACTTTGAGCTTAGTATAATGTAGTTATACATGGAGCGTTTAATAGAAGCATCACCTATAATTTGATGTTATCAACGCATTGTGTATGATACAGAGTCTCCTTTGTTTACTAAGCCTGGTCGCAGCATAGCCATGTGAGATATAAAACTCTCCGGTATGGGCATGTATCGATTCATCGCCCACTTGGGGTCACGGAGTTACCCACGTTCATAGCATGCTATGATCCAGAGAGAAGAGAACTATATAGGTACCTTATTATGTAGCAATGCGTCCATTACACAGGTATACAATCATCGCGACGGGCCATGCGAGCCCGTCTGACGGAGTACCCACGATCACTACGTTCACACTATACTTCTCACGCGGGAATACATGTTATTACCACAAAGATATAATAATTTCTACAAAAACATTCTAACTATATCAGTCAAATACAGTGTGTTCAGAAAAAAATATCTGAAGTGGACACCACATGACTTCCTTGTACGCCTATTACTTTGACATTGACATTAAATTCTTTATTTTTTTGTTATTTTTTGTCCTAATTCACAGCAAACAGAAACCAAAAAGTACATAATTTTTAAATTTACATATCTCGCTTATGCAAAGAGCTAATTTAATCATTTAAGTTTTGGATTATATTTTAATATAGTTTTTCTTTAAAATCTATTATAGGCTTCAAGTAAAGTACCACTTCCGAAAGTTATGTAATGATCAAAAAGGAACGTGCACAACTAAATACAAAATTTTTCGCTATTACAATACTTCCTTTACTTCGTACAAGGAAGTAAAAAGCCTAATTCGGAGTAGGCTATGAACACAGAAACGTATGTCTGATTATTATTCAATTCGAAAGTCAAGTTGTCAAAATTGATTGTGAAATGTAATTTTAAGGAAAAAAGATAATAAAGAAGGATAGAGACTATTGCCATTCAACGTTTTCTAATTTATTTCTATTTCTAAAATAAGGATTCAAGAAGATATCTTTAGATAACATTTTTGACAATGTTTCATATCAAATTGGCATTTAATTAAATATTTTCAAATTGACATACATTTTTTCGGTTTTGGCCTACTCCGAATTAGGATTTTTTTTAACGCACTGTATAAACATATCAAATAAAATAAAATTTCATATGTTTTAATAACTTATTTTCGCGATCGCCCAGAAAATGAGCTCTTTCTGATCACTATTTAGACTGGAAAGTCCTTCTTGCTGAGCTAGCTTGGAAAGTTGTCTATAAGGGACCGGAAAGTACTTTACCGATCCCGGGACCGGTAAAGTTAAATGTTTCCATGGAGATCAGTTGTTTATTTATTTCTTATTTGCTCGCAATAAAAAATAAAATAATACTTTTTTATTCTTTTTTCAGGATCGCAAAAAAAATATTGTACCCAACATGACATGAAAGTGTCTATATTGGGCTCACAAGCTTGCTCACCCAGTAAAGTATTACTTTCAGGTCTTGTTACGTACATTACTATTATGGCTGATTGCAACAACGTAACTTACATTTTAGGCGTTCCTTAAATTGACAAATGAATTATTATGCATTGCTATCAAAATTTCGATATGCATTTTTACCACCGGCTAGCCTTGGTAAGGGAGGTAAAGGGATCGTGCTAAAAATCACAAATCGAGATTTTAGTAAATAACCACGATTTAAGGTCCCTAGAATCCAATTTTAACATTTTCATGATTATGTCTGTATGTGTGTATGTGTGTGTGTGTATGTGTGTGTGCGTATGTGTGCATGTGTGTGTATATGTGTGTATGTATGTGAGTATGTGTATGAATTTTGTCTTCGCTCTAACTCAAATACTATAATTCAGAAAACTCTGAAACCTTGCTATTCTACCCTATTCCAATATAAAAAGAAGCCATTAGATTTTGATGTAAATTGGACAAACGGAAATGGCACTTTACTTGAAGCTCATAATGGGTTTTCTTCAAAAAATAACATTAAATGCCATTTTTTCGCATTTTGTCATTATGAAAATAAAGAATATTGAATTTTCTACAGGTATACATTAATACTTTTTCTATATATTTTACAGATAAATTTAAAAATCATTTTTTTCTTTTAATCCTGAAGCCTAAGATAAAAACAATTCCTTTGTTACACAGTTCATTTTTCAAATGAATGTAACTGATAGGTAAACGTCATTGTCAAAAAACGAATCACTTCAAATTAATAATAGTGACATGAAATAATAAAGAAAATCGTAAATAAAGCAATAGTTATATGTTAAATGCAAAGGAACTTGTATAGTTTGCAGCATTAGTAAATTGTATGTAGGTATGTATTTAAATTTAAATTAATAAAAATTAAGTCACTGTCAAAAAAGTAATCACTTTAAATTAATAATAGTGACATTTTAAAAAGAAAATAGTAAATAAAGCAATAGTTATATGCAATGGAACAGTCTGCAGTATTAATAAATACGTAGGTATGTATTTTAATTAATAAAAATTAAATAGCGGGAGGTTTTGTGTTGGCCACATCAGATTTTTCTTTAAGGGTCGCTTATAATTTAAGCCTTGTTGGTGTAATTGGGCATTAGAAATTCGTATTTTACTCGGATTGAATAAAATACCAGATTAAAATTTAAAAAATAAAATACATTAGAATATAACAAAACAATTGGAAATAATTTTCAAGTATAAAATAAATCTTTTTTATGCAAATTTATTTCTGACAAGAACAATACTTACAAACTTATCACTATGGAATATTATAATATGACTCCAAGCTCTAAATCATAAAGCAAGAGTTATTTATAAATAAATTGGCCTGCATTACGAATGCACTTTTATAATAAAAGAAAAAGCGCTTTTATAGCGTATACCATAAAAGTACGCTCGTAATACGGGTCATAATCTCTGGTAACCAATACTTAAAATTATCAAAAAGTATTTTGACATTGTTCCCAAATAAAAATAATCCCATTAATCTGTTCTTGTCTCGTTGTAATTTATTTGTCATTTTCCCTGAAGAAGGCCCAGCTAATGGTGCCGAAACGTAGGAATAATAAATTATTACAGAACAAAAACTAAAACGTTTTTATTATTCCTATGCCCAGTTTTATAAAAGATGGATAAGTAAATTACTAGCAAAGTAAAATTTATTCTCGAAGTAAAACAGTTTATTCCAGAGATTTTCGTGTTATAAAGCAAGAATAAAAATACTAGCTAAGTAAATCTAGGGAATAAATTACTCCACTGATTTTCGAGGAAGTAAATTTTATTCTGTAGAATAAATTTGACACATGTCAAAATTAATTATTTTATAGGGAACGCAGAAATTTATAGAAACCGAAAAGGATGGTTTTCTATGAATTGCCAAATGGTATGTTCAGCAAATCTAAAAATAACGGATGTTGTTACTAGATGGCCTGATTCCGCACACGACAGCAACATATTTAACAATTCGTTAATAAGAGCTAGGCTTGAAAACAGAGAATTTAGTAATTGCTACTTGTTAGGGGAGAGTGGATACCCTTGTAAAAATTACTTATTAACACCTGTACAAAACCCAACTACTCCAGGCTAACATAAATACAATGTGTCCTATAACAGTTTCATTTTTCATTTGAACACTATTCTGGGGACCTATTTGTGAAAGTGCATTAAATTCTTTACAAATCTCATCCCATGCACTAGTTTTGCTTTTGACGCTTGCTACGTCTACTTGTTTTCAATAATTCTAATATATATATTTTTTTTTGTTATCTCTAACATGTTCACTTTATCTATTTCAGTATAATTCTTTCCCCATTCTTTCTTTTTTTCCATTTTTAATGAGAACTGACACTTTATGACACTTTATTTTGACGTTTGAATAATAATAAACGATGTCTCTGTCGGTAAATCACTAGAATAAAATATTTACTCTGTAAGTACTTATTTTACTCTGCAACTTATTTTATAAAACAGACATTTTTATGTACTCATCGATTAAATTTACTTTCAAAGTAATAACTAAGCAAGTTATTCGATATTTATAAAACTGGGCACTAATGCATTATTTGTTCTGAAAGATTCTTTTTAATAATTTAAAAATAATTCCATTTTTTGTAAAATGAGGGGCTCCATTATATTAAATATAAAAACCATTTTTAAGCATTTGAATGACTAACGAGTTATTATTGTATGAAATTAATTTTTAATACTTTTGACGTATACTGGGAATTTCAGTTTCTGCGAAATATAATAATAGAACTGACAAACTTTACCAAATATAATTCATATTTATACATTTTAAGCAAGACCAATAAATGGAATTGTCATTAACAGGTATGTATTATAAATATAACATAAATACATTTTATAATTACTAATGAATGAAAATTTAAATTGAGGGTTGAAATTTATAATTAATTTTTATCGTACAGACAATGACATCAAAATACAATTATTTGAAAATTAATTACAAATGTAGATGGAACAAATAAAATTTTTTTAAATAAGTTTAATTAACTTAATTGTAGCATATTAATGACAGTTATAAAAAGTAGAATGGTAATATTAAGTAAACATTGTTAGTAAGTTGTAAAGTTCTTTGGAAGTAATTGTAGAGCAAACTATTTTCACAACTTTAATAGTTTTACCTATGCCTTATTAAAAATTCATTCTTAAAGCCAAACAAAAGAATTTTTCCCGGCATCTGGAATTAAGAATAAAAATTATCTTACTTAGATCTTAATTTCAACATAAGTTATAATTGTTCCCAGCTACGCAATTATCCTAAATTACCTACCGTTTACTCTAAACTTTAAAACAATCAAGAACTAAGTTCAGACTGGTTAGAGAGATGATTTGACCTAACCTCAACACTTATAAATGCTGTTTTAATGGAGACAAAACCCTATCGTAGCTTTCTTCAAAGTGTTTAGCTTGTTAGATGATGATATACGTAGGAAAATGTAATAATCACTGGCGACATGTGGCTGGTCTGTTTTTTACAGCGTGGATAATTTCAGAGTGGATCATCATTCCAGCGCCATGTTGCCACGTTACCACAATGTTGTGTAACTAACTTCGTATGAAATATATGAAACTTTATTAAAGTTATTACTCTCGTACTTATGTCTTCATTCCAGTATATTTATCCTATTTTATAAATGTGTTAAAATGAGACGATGTCATGTTATGTTATTACTGTTAATTTCTGTAAAAGCTGGAATTTAAAAACTGCTACAAATTATACATTTCTTGTAACGCCAGTGATGACTTAATTAGAGCCTTGGGCAAAAGTTTTTGTATAATATAAATAAATATAAATAAATAAATATATCATCACGGCATATTACCTATTTATAGGTGTGCCAATCTGCTTTATCGCAGATATCGGTAATGATGATGATATATTCGTACCGTGCGGGCGTTTACCAGGCGTCACCTCACGGGCACTCATTGCTGGCGTGGAGAGTGCACCGCAGGGGTCACTTTTGTGCCATTTAAAATTCGAAATATTTGGCGACGATCGAGATAGAACCCGGTTCCCCAGGTTCGCGACCAGACACTCAAGCACGGGACCACGGGACCCATGTATAATATCAATTGTTCAAAATATTTTCGGAATTTGACAGAGAGTACTTCCCCTCTGAGTTGATTTACGATTTATGACAAATAGTGATAAAAAAGAAAAAAAATCTGATGTGGCCAGCACATTACCTTCCGTCAATACTCATATATTTTGTACAAATCTCAGACTGATACGGAATTAATTTTATATTTACACAATTTCAGGATGAGAAATTTTAATATTATTAAAGAATTTTGATCATATACGATTATACATTTCTTGTTAACCTAATATTTCCTGTATCTTCTTTTACCAACAAAATTTTCAAAACAAACCTCTCGAAATTATAAGAAATTATGAAAAATAAATTTTACCAGTAAAGCCATTATTGGTCACCCAAAATTTATAAAAGATGGGGACTGGCTAATAGAGCGTTTAGAATTTTTTTCTAACAATACTTTGCTAATTTAATTTTCCTTTTGTAAAACAATATAAGAAAAAATAAGGCCAGCACATTACCTTCCATCATTTCTATGTATTTCGTAAAAATTCCATACCAAATTCTATATATTCAATAACACTGTTACAAGAACATACTATTTTCTTCAAATTTCATACCGAAAGTTCAATGGATAAGTTTCTATAAATCCAATTAAATTATAACACCAACATACACTATGTGAATTGTACTTGACACTAACATTTGTCAATTAGAATTATTTGAATAAAACAGCTGTTTCTTTTATTATAGAAAAGCTGGCTGATTTAAGAAAGTTAAATAAATAAATAAATAAATAAATATATCATCACGACATATTACCCATTTCCGGGTGTGCCAGTATCTACAAAACATGTAGACATTGGTAATGATGACGATATATTTTACTGTGTGGGCGCTTACAAGGAGTCACCTCACGGGCACTCATAGCTGGTGCGGAAAGTGCACCACAAGGGTCACTTTTGTGCCATTTAAAATTGGAAATATTTACCGTCTGTCGGGATCGAACCCGGTCCCCCCAGGTTCGCGACCAGACACGCAGACACGCGGCTACGGGACCAAAGAAAGTTAACCTCTTTATAATTCTTTAACTCTATATCTATTGAATATGTAAGAAAATGTATAATAAAACCGTATAAACAATAATATTCTTTCATATTTATAATAACATAAATGGTTCAATTCTAAACAAATTTGTAAGTTTTACAGATCTGTAAATCTGTAAATAAATGAACAAAATCGCATCGAAAGTTGCCGTCTTAATGTATAATTTTATATTAATAAACAAAAATAGATGCGTTTTTGTCAAGTTTTTACAGATTTACAAAACTGTAAGACTTACAGATTTGATCAGAATTTCCCTAAAAATGTCAAAAAATTATAGGTAAATGCGTTTTTTTTTTTAGAAAAACTGTTAAGACCTTCAAATAAGGGTACTTCCGGTTGACTAATTATAACCAAAAGCTAATTAGCTTTTCATATTGATGTAAAGAAAAGGAATATGAAAAAATTATAATTTTTACAATGGGCTACTTGCGTACCTTTTTTATTTAATATTTTTGAAGAGAAGGTAAAAACTTGCTACCCGTATTTTTTCTTTGGGCAAAATTTTTATTAATTAGCCAGAAAAAAAATAATGAAATTTGATTATTTGATTTCCCGCCATGTATGACGTAGAATTACGCCGCACCAATGAATAGTCGTAAAGCCACAGCGTGGTGCCGTCCCATAGTAATGGTATGTTGTTGCGGGTAATGTACATCACCTGTTTAACGTTTCACTAATAGTTTGGAGGTTAGTATTTTAGTTTATCTTTTAGGTATCCATATATTAAATTACAAATAACTACCTATGTGTTTATTTATAAAGTAATTAATGTATTTGAGAGACCAGAGAGAGAGAAAAATGAACTAATGTCAAATTCAAATTAAAACTTTCTCGCACGCCATGACATCTATTGATAACATTCTTAAACATGCTTGCCGTCCCCAGTTAAATATAAAGACGTCACAGAAAATTTTCTTTCTTAATTTAGTAAAAAACGAATAATTATTTTAAAATAAAATTTATATTTTTATATACGAGGTGTGTTCAAAAACTATCGCGAATTTTGAATTTTCGCGGGTTACGTATATTCGAATTTCGATCTTTTTGTGGCTTTATGTTGGTACTCATGTCTCTCACTTATGTCGACAAGCTCGGCCATTTTGAATGTTCACTTAATTGTTGACAGCTGCTTTGCTTGCACGTGTTTTGGATCGTCTTCGATTTTTACCTATTCAAAAAAATGGAACAAAGAACCTGTATCAAATTTTGTGTGAAAAACGAAATTAAGTGCGCGGATGCATTCCGAATGTTGACTGTGGCATACGGAGAAGCTACCTTGGACCAAAGCAACGTTTATCGGTGGTACAAAATGTTCTCAGAAGGCCGAGAAGATGTGAACGACGAAAAGCGTGCCGGACGCCCGAGCACTTCAACAACAGACGAAAAAATTAATGAAGTGGAGAAAATGATATTGGCCAATCGTCGAATCACCGTTAGAGAGTTGCTGAGGACCTAAACATATCGATTGGCTCGTGCCATTCGATTTTTATCAATGATTTGGGCATGAGACGGGTCGCCGCGAAATTTGTACCAAAATTGCTCAATTGCGACCAAAAACAGCATCGCATGAACATTGCTAATGAGATGTTGGACTCTGTCCGCGACGACCCAAATTTGCTCCAGAGGGTCATAACTGGTGACGAATCGTGGGTTTATGGTTATGACGTGGAAACCAAAGTTCAATCATCTCAATGGAAGCTGCCGCACGAACCAAGACCGAAAAAAGCGCGCCAAGTTCGGTCGAATGTGAAAGTTTTGCTGACAGTTTTCTTCGATTGCAGGGGCGTGGTGCATCATGAGTTCTTGCCACAGGGTAGAACGGTCAATAAGGAATATTACCTGCAAGTTATGCGCAATTTGCGCGAAGCAATCCGCCAGAAACGCCCGGATTTGTGGAAGAACAAAAATTGGCTTTTGCACCACGATAACGCCCCTGCTCACACATCGTTGCTTGTGCGCGACTTTTTAGCCAAAAACAACACACTAATGATGCCGCAGCCCCCGTATTCCCCAGATCTGGCCCCCTGTGACTTTTTCTTGTTCCCTAAACTGAAGAGGCCCATGAAAGGACGACGTTACGCTACGCTTGACGAGATAAAGACGGCATCGAAGGAGGAGCTGAACAAGATAAAAAAAAATGATTTTTTGAAGTGCTTTGAAGATTGGAAAAACCGTTGGCACAAGTGTATAATATCTCATGGGGATTACTTTGAAGGGGACAAAATAGATATTCATGAATAAATAAATAATTTTTGAAAAAACACAAAATTCGCGATATTTTTTGAACACACCTCGTATGTTTTCAATATAACATTACGTATATAGTGACAGAAATCGGATTTTCAGTACCACGCAAGTAGCCCATTGTAGTGGGAGTTATCGTCGGAGAAATTTTTGTCACATACACACCCCAGACACACACATACAGATATCATTGTAAAACTAGTAAAATCGTATTCTATGGACCTTAAAACGTGCTTGTTCATTAAAAACTCACCACCGATTTTTTTGACCAAAGACAATACCTTCCTAGAGATGGAAGGTAAAATTGATCAGAATTTTTGGTTTCGAATATGGATACAAATTAAATTTGAACTCAAATTATAACATCGCACGTATTTTTTGGATTACATCCTGTGCATTGTGCAATTTAATATAGGTACATATTATTTTCTTTACAATGATCTAAATTTTGGTTGCGAAATGTCACTCCAACGGTACTACAGATGTTACCTATAATAAAAGACCATCAAAGTTTCGATTACAATATTTTGATTTGAAAACTGAGACAATAAAATTCGTGGAGCAGACATATAATTTTGGCAATGTTTACATCCGCCGATAATGACATCACAGCTGGGCAATAATGTCTCAATTTTAGAAGTCATGCTGTGGATGTGGCAACACCGCAGCTGACCGCAAGCCATGATTGTCAGTTGTTAATAATTTCGTGGGTGTGTCATACTGCCCTTGTCATTAGTTGCTCTCTGCTTGCTCCGGATTAAGCAATTATTGTATTAAAATCCACTTATACTTTCCCCCTAAGCCCGTGCCTGATTAAAATGACATTTTAATGTGACTTTGCTTGAACCTCTCGTTAACTGGTGCATCACACGTTTTTGTAACTAGCGATGAGCAGCCAAATGCAACGTTGATGTTTTCTGCGAAAAATAATTTGAAATATAAGCGTGTAATTTCCCTGCAAAAATGTGCTTCATTTTGTTTATGACTACAACGTTTTTCTGCAGAGCAGCTCAGCTGATGCACAGGTAGACAAAATGAACATGCAGTTATTTGCTGCAGTTTAATTGAGTTTGTGAATAGAGTTAATGTCTTAATGCACAATTTTTGTCGGAAATTACGAAAATATTACACACTAGTTTGCCTGCTAATATTCTTTATACACAGACTACTTTTTGTACACTTTTACGTACGTTCCATATATTATAAAGTAAAGTTTATCATTTATAGAATAATTTATATTTAATATGAAATTATAGCGAGAATTTTTTGATAAAATAAACATTAAACTTCGACAAATTTATTGAACTTTTTTGTTGCAAAAAGTAATAATTACTTCTTTAATATTACTATGAAGGACAACAAATGAGATCAGGAAACTGACTCCTGGGGCAGTAATTGTTTTCATGAAAACTCTGAAACTGCTTCCAAAACATTAAGATAGGACCATATTACAATAATAATACGGTTGCTACAACTTCTTCAAGGGACGAAAATCTTTGTGACCCCAGGAGTTTTTGTAGTTTCGGAAATCGAAGAAAATACGAGAAATGTTAAATTAGAAGAGTGACAAATTTCAGTCATCGTACAAGATAAAACAGCATAGGTATACACTTCGTTAACATTTTATGCTCGCTTTAAAGTCCCGATTCCAACATTCTTACGATGATGTGTGTGTGTGTGTGTGCGTGCTTGCGTGTATGTATGTGTGTGTGTGTTTGTGTGTTTATGTGTGTGTGTCTGGATGTTGGATGGACGATTCCTCAAAAACTATAATTCTTAAGACCTGTTTAAGTACGTATTCCTCAATCTGACATTAATGAGAAAAGCTAAATAGGTTTTTAAAACAATTGGACAATTGGACAACCGAAAGCAGTAGTTTCTTAAAAAAATTCTTTTAAATATTATTTTCGAAAATTTTTGTTATTGTAAATATTGAAGAACATAAAATTCTCCATCTAATACATTTAATTTTTTTATTAAATCTTCTTAGATTTAGAGATAAAGAAAATATAATACATAGAATAATTTGCTACAATAAATCGCACAGTCTAGACTACACCAAGGACACAAGTTTGTTGTCAACTTCAAATGTTTGTAATTAACATATAAATGTCAATGTCAAGAAACAACAGTTTTATTGAATTTTTTCTGGGAAGTATTTTTATTATTTCTTATTGAATTCTTAATTACATATTTAAAATTGTAGGCAGATACGTATATTTATAGTAATAGTACAGGAATGTTTTTAAGAAATTCCGCCAATCCCGGCAATGTACTGAAACCATCTTGGAACCAATTTGAAAAGTAGGACTTACAGAAAGAAAGAATAAATAAATAAATAAATCTTCATATTACTCATTTCTGGGTGCACTAATCTGCTTTGTCACAGATATTGTTAATGATGATGACATATTTGTACCGTGCTGGCGTTTACCAGACGTCACCTCACGGGTATTCATTGATATAATTAGAATTATTTGTGTATATAAGAAATGTTAAATTCGATACTCATGTAACCAAACCGAATGGCGAGAGGTATTGTGCTCGCCACAACAGATTTTTAAATATATCAATGTTAAAATAAAGGCCGGATTAAGGTATTTTCGAGCCTGAGGCGCTAACAATTTTCGGGCCCCTAAAATAAAACATAAGACCCCAAAAATATAACTTATAAATTAAACAGAAAAACAATTATTACAACAAAAATAAACTCATAAAGTAAATAAAATACAACTCTAAAAAATAAAAACTCGACAAAATGGTGCCTCATGCGCCTCATGGTTAATCCGGCACTGGCTCCAAATATTCCAATAGATCAATCCAGAACAATTAATTTCGTGAGGGGCAGATGTCAGAAATAAATTTCAGACATAATTTGCTCAATGATGGAGCCATGGAAAAATATATGGTTTAATTTTATGAATGAATTGTATCAAAATCAAAATTGCTCGATATTTATCATAAGATATATAATTAAATAATTTTTAAAAATATTCAAAAGTGAGGTTAAAATCACTCATGTGGAGGGCAGGCGACTTCATTCTGGACTGGTCTATTAAGACACAGATTTTCAGATTATCGTAAAACTTTGCAGAGAAGTTAATGAGCGTTCACATAACCTTTTCAATTCATTCAAAGTATCCTCCATTAGTTATAATCGCTACCGTTATTTTTAACCTACAAAATACATGTGGAACATATTCTTTGTGAGCCTTCAATTTCTTCAAAATTAAAATATTTTCTTGAAATATTCTCACTAGGATCATTCATTATTATTAATAATAAAAGCAACAATGTCAACTACATCAACTATCTCCCCCCAATTAAATATCTGAAACCTGAATTTATATTTCAATTAAAATGTCTCCCATCCCAATTAAAAGCTCGAATCTCCAACTCCATCCCGCAGTATTTAGTATGGTTTTATTGAAAGCTCATTATCTGAGCATCTTGATGGTATCTGCATGTAAACGCGGTGCGCGGTGGGATCGCGGCGGGCCGTGAATTCACCTGGTGAGGCGCGGTGGGGCACGGGGGGGCACTAGGCCGCTGATGAAGTCATTATAGTCTCGCCGCGGGCAGCCCGAGTGGCGACAGGTGCGGGACTCTTTGACTTCCAACCAGCTCGGCCAACGCCAACTCGGAATGAGATGATGGCGGTGCGATGGTGGAGTAAAAATAATAATAAGAATGAATAAATAAATAAATATATCATCACGGCATATTACCCATTTCTGGGTGTGCCAGTATCTACAACACATGTAGACATCGGTAATGATGACGATATATTTTACCGTGCGGGCACTCATAGCTGGCGTGGAGAGTGCACCACAGGGGTCACTTTTGTGCCATTTAAAATTGGAAATAATTGGCGTCAGTCGGGATCGAACCCGGTTCCCCCAGGTTCGCGATCAGACACTCAGGCACGCGGCCACGGGACCCCATAAGAATGAAGGAAAGAAAATTACTGGATTTCAGTCAATTATGCTTCGACACCTCATGTGTCTTCTTCAGGAGCTACAGTAATATTACAGATTTTGAAAAAAATATTTTTAAAACTACAAACATGTGTAACTTACATGAAAATTTTTAGATTGTAAAACATGGATACATTTATAAGACAATAATAAATAACATATAAAACATACAATAGTCGTCAAAATTAAAAAAAATAAATAAATAAATACATTAAAAAACTCATGTAGTCGTCAATAAAATAAGATATAAACCTTGATTTAACAATGGCACCCATTTAACTGAAATTAAGTTATGGGAGCCATTGTTAAATCAAGGTTCATATCTTATTTTATTGATGACTACATGAGTTTTTTTAATGTATTTATTTAAATTTTGACGACCATTGTATGTTTTACATGTTATTTATTATTGTCTTATATATGTATCCATGTTTTACAATCTAAAAATTTTCACCTCCTGAAGAAGACACATGAGATGTCGAAACCGGTAGAGGCGGAAAATATATTTCATAATTGACTAAAATCCAGTAATTTTCTTTCCTTCATCACCTTTCCAGTCAAGAAGTTCTTGCAGCCAATAATAAGAATGTTTTACATCCTCTAAAACACCTACCACCACTTCTTGACGTCAGAGTTTTAAGATTTGTACTCAATTGCCTATAATAATGTGTAGAAGACATGATTATGGAGTCCCGTGGCCGCGTGCCAGAGTGTCCGGTCGCGAACCTGGGGAACCGGGTTCGATCCCGACCGACGCCAAATATTTCGAATTTTAAATGGCCCAAAAGTGACTCCTGTGGTGCACTCTCCACGCCAGCAATTAGTGCCCGTGAGGTGACGCCTAGTAAGCGCCCGCACGGTACAAATATGTCATCATCATTACCGATATCTGCGATAAAGCAGATTGTGGCACACTCAAAAATGGGTAATATGCCGTGATGATATATTTATTTATTTAGAAGATTATAATTTAATTATCTTCTAAATTTGAACACTATAAAACAATGTGCTTTTTACCTTCCGCTACCCTTGGTAAGGGAGGTATAGAGATTGTGCTAAATATATCGAGATTTTTGTAAATGACCACGTTTTAAAGTCCATAGAGAATCCATTTTTAACATTTTCATGATGATGTCTGTATGTGTTTATTTGTGAATGTATGTGTGTGTGTGTGTATGTATATGTGTGTGTATGTGTGTGTGTATGTGTGTGTGTGTGTGTGTGTGTGTGTATGTGTGGATGTCGGATCCACGATTTCTCAAGTACTATAAGATTTAAGACTTAACTGCAGTTTCCTCAATCTGACATTAATGGGTAGAGCTGATTAGATTTTAAGAATATAAAAATCTATATCCGATGCATTTAAAATTTTTATTATATCTTCTATGGAGTTAAAGATAGGGTAATTCCGGGAGAGATGGACCAATGGGTGAGTTGGTTAAGTGGCAATATTTCTGTCCCTATTCGTTAGATGTCTCTACTATTTCTTTTAGAGAACCTTGTCATGCGCTTGAAGTGTTTTAGCAAATACACATTTTTTTGTGTTAAAATTGAAGCGCAAAAAAATTCACTCCTATTTTCCGTTGGCTGTATTTTTTTAACGATAAGTGTTCTTCTTTTGATTTATGTTTAGTTATAATTATTCATGTCTGTTGCTTACAACATAACCTTAAAGAATTTAATACTTCTGTTTACGACATAATTTTAATGGTGGTCCATCTATCTCTTACAAATGGGAGAGATGAACCACTATGGTTCGGGGTTAGTTGGTCCACATAATATAATTAGTATAAAGAGATAGTTTATTAATATTAAATAAATTGTAAATATTAAAATTTTCAAAAGTGGGGAAGATGGACAGACGAGGCCTTATTGAAAGCTGTAGAAGCCGTAAGAGAAGAAAAAATGGGAATTAATAAAGCAGAATTGACATTTGGGATTCCGAAGTCAACATTAAAAGGAAGGCTAAAATCGTAAAATGAAATTAATGAATAATATAAAAAAAAAAATACATAAATTTGAATTTTCTCCTAATAGAAATGATGTCAGAAAAATTGTATTCAATTTGGCTGAAAAATTAAATATTCCACACAAATTCTACAAAAAATCTCGGTATCGCAGGATATAATTGGTTGAAATTATTCTTAAAACGACATCCAGATTTGTCTGTGAGAAAAGCAGAGGGAGTCTCAATTGTTCATTCTAAAGGACTAAACCAAGAAAGTGTTAAAAGTTACTTTGATCTATTAGAAGAAATTTTATTGCAAAATAATTTAACTGATAAGCCTGGAAGCATCTACAACATGGATGAAACTGGACTTCAGCTGAATAAATATGTTAACATTTGTGATTTGTGTGGAAAATATACAAAAAAGAAAATTTCTTTTAAGAAATACTGCGGGTCCATCTGTCCCATACATTATTTTTATTAGTGGTCTAACTCACCCATATACTATGGGAGAGTTGGACCAGAGAAGTCATTTCTTTTTTTAATTATTAAACATTATAGAAAAGAATTTTGTGTTTATTTGTTATAAAATATAAAAATATAAAGGTTGGTTAGCAAAGAGGCGTTTCACTTTTCTTTTGATTTTAAAAATTCGAAAAGTTTTACGTGTTTAAAAAAAAGTGATCCATCACTCCCGGGATTACCCTAATACGTATATAATATGTACATAAAATAGTAAATTGTAAATGAATCTCACAGCTCATGGAAAACATGTGGAAAAATTAAAATGTTTGTAATTGACAGATAAATGTGAGTCTCAAAAAGCCAGAGACATTACTGAAGACATTTTCAGCGAAGTAAAATAAATAAATAAATAAATAAATATATCATCACGACATATTGCCCATTTGTGGATGTGCCATTATCTACACATATGTACACATCGGTAATGATGACGATATATTTTACCGTGTGGGCGCTTACCAGGCGTCACCTCACTGGCACTCATAGCTGGTGTGGAGTACATTTCTTATTTTATTATTACCTACTTAAATATTTATAATTATAGATACATATATTACATATACCTTGCAGAAATACCGCCAATTTCATCAAATGGAAGAATCTGGAACATATGTATGTGTTTTTGTGTATGTAAAAAATGTCAAACATTTGTACATAACAATACTTATATAGCCTAATAAAGAAATGACGAGAGGTCTTGTGCTGGCCACAACAGATTTTTCTTCTTCCATTTGCGAGAGGAAGAAATAAGAAGTCATGACTCGTGTTGTTCCATACTTGAACACAGGTTTCATTGTCTGTCGATGTCAATTGAAAGTTATACGTAAGTTTTTATGTTTTAATATGGCTTGTTTCGTACACACATGAAGCCATTGTTAGCGAGTATATCTTGATGGGCGCTTGTAAATGCCGAGAATGTATGCTAGTTTTTGTTGGCCCAGTGGGGTGTTAGACAATGAGTTGTTTGATTGAAAATTATTATTTTGGTGATTTAAATGAGGGATCCTGTTATGGTAGAATGCTATTAACGATAAGGTCAGGCGCAGTGGGATGCACAAAACAAGGTGTTTATTGTAAGACGTCTTTTTGTTTTATTCACTTTTATGTTTTATTCGCTTTTATCTTTTATAATGTATTATTTATGAGGTAAACTATATTCCGATTTATTTCTTAAGATGGGTAAGTACAAGCAGTACATGTAATCGAGTAAATAATAAAAACGAAATTTCTCATTCATTTTTTATAATATATTTTTGAAGAATATAATTGTACTAGAAAGACAAGTAGATTAGCAAAAATTTAAAAAATTAAAATTTTACACTTATTGTACCTATGTATAAATAAATAAATATATCATCACGGCATATTACCCATTTCTGGGTGTGCCAATCTGCTTTATCGCAGATATCGGTAATGATGACATATTTGCACCGTGCGGGCGCTTACCAAGCGCCACCTCACGGTCACTCATTGCTGGCTTGGAGAGTGCACCACAAGGGCACTTTTGTGCCATTTAAAATTCGAAATATTTGGCGTCGGTCGGGATCGAACCCGGTGCCCCCAAGTTCGCGACCAGACACTCAGGCACGAGGCCACGGGACCCCCTATGTACCTACTTCTTAGAAAATGAAATTATTTTATGCAAGTAAGAAATAAATCATAAACGGATAAAACTTTAATCAAGGAACAAGTTTTAAAAACCAGGTAACCGTATTTTTAGTTAAAAAAAGATATTTAACCAAAACCAAAACGTATTTTACTTCTTGCTAAGAGAGGTATTGGTAATAAGCACGTTTTAAGGTCACTAGAATCAGATTTTAACATTATTACAATGATGTCTCTGCATGTGTTTGTAATTAATAGAAAAATGTCCCTATCAAGCATCTAGATACATTGCTGAAGGTTTTCTTGGAAGTAAGTATATTTAATATTTCTTATTTTATTATTAATTAAATATTTGAAATTATAGATATACGCATCAGAAATACTGCCAATCTCTTCAATGAATTTGAAGAATCTCGAACATTTAAAAAAGTAGGAAGTGTCTTATTTATGGAATGAATTAAAAAATATAAAAATTTATTAATAATAGACGTAATTAGAATTTTTGTGTGTACCAGAAATGTTAAATACAATATGTAGTTATATAGCCTAATATGGAAATGACGAGAGGTCTTTTTCTGGCCACAACAAATTTTTTATTTACTAAAAACCAATAACTACCTTTTAACTGCAACAATTTAAAAACTATTTTATAAATCGTATTTGAAAAGAAAAGTAAAGTGTATTCTTTTCGTCTTTTTTAACATTTCTTTGCCATTAATTAAAAATAGTATTTTTTACGAATGAAAAAAGTTATATCAGCCCTAACTCATAATAATTCGGCAGGTTTATATTTTCAACAAACATATTATAAAACCTAAGCAATTCTAAAAAAAAAACGGCTAGTTTAAAATATAGATTTTCA
This sequence comes from Ophonus ardosiacus, assembly GCA_943142095.1. NCBI lineage: Eukaryota > Metazoa > Arthropoda > Insecta > Coleoptera > Carabidae > Ophonus > Ophonus ardosiacus. The sequence continues at coordinate 44,891,182 of OW964831.1, read as the reverse complement.
ATATTTATGTCTGACACAATGAGCGATGTTTTGCATTTCAGCAATTTTTACAACAACAAAAAAGCACTTGCAATAATTTCACGAAATAACTTAATCAAATTTCCCATTCGTTGCATCCGCGAAATTTTTATAACTCAGGCAATATAATTAAAATTCTCATTCGAAAATCAATACAATCCAATTTATATCCCACATATAAAAACAAAACCTTAACCACATTTCTCGGTAGTACGATTCCTCATTCCAAAACACAAAAATTACATTCGATCTCAACCGACCAACATCAGACGAGAAACCACATACATAATAATTTAATCTCAATCCTTTGACGGCTCAATCTAGTGGTCTGGGAGTTTGAAACTGTTTACGATACCTTGATACTCTTCAAATAACATGTAAGGAAAAGGGAAAAAGTTTATTCGAAAAATAAATTAAAACTTTTTACATCATTGGCGTCAAATGGATTTTAACTAGTTATTACACTAATGGCCGGTTGCACCAAAGTAACTTAAATTTTAAGCGTTCCTCAAATTTGCAATATTGCATCGAAATGAAATTTCAAATGAATTATTATCATTGCTGTCACAATTTCGATTTGCATTTTTTTTATTTAAGGGTTGCTTAAAATTTAAGCCTTATTGGTGCAACTGAGCATAAATAATATTTTTTTATTTATATTGTAAATATACACTGTAAACAAAAATTTCAACACATTATAATGTTACATGCATATAAGAGGTTTGATCAAAAAATAACTAAAACTTTCATTTGTTTCAAAAACTAATATTTTATTCATCATTATTTATATTCTTCCCTACAAAATATTGACCATTAGACATAATGCATTTATGGCAACGTTGATTCCAAAATTCTGTAAAACACTTGTGGAATACATTTTGTAGTATAGCCACAGAATACATTTATACAGAAGCGACACTCCTTGCCGGCACCAATGTTGTTGCGATTTTACGTTTATGACCTTAAACTTTAAATTTGTTGGCAAATTTACGTGCGAAAAGTACTAAAGTTTTAATTTTATTAACGAATTAAAAAGAGATCAGATAAAATAATCACATAATTATATTTTTATTAAACAAATACCAGAATTTTACAAATTTATTACAATGCAGAATCTTTGATGTGGGAAACAAACATCAGACTCGATGAATATGTCTCATATATCCTTCTCCATCATATCTTCTCTTCCACAGGCCTTGAGCCACATTTTACACCTATATTTATTAAATGAATATACATTTTACATGATATGGTAGTCGTTTTACACAACTTACATTTCTGGATCTTTCGGAAACGAAAAAAAACTTACTTTTCCCAACAATATTTGGGTAAAGTTTTGTAATTTTTTGTTATAAAACGACGGTTCGAAAGCGAAGTGCAATACAATACTTACCTTGATAGCCTAATATGGAATGGCGAGAGGTCTTGTGCTGGCCACAACAGATTTTTTATATATATATTTTACAGATAAACTTAGAAACCATTTTTTTTTATACAACCCGGAGCCTGAGATAAAACACAATTCAATTGAATGTAACAAACAGGTGAATGTCACTTCAAATTAATAATAGTGACATTTTAAAAAGAAAATAGTAAACAAAACAATAGTTATATGCAATGGAACAGTTTGCAGCATTAGTTAGTACGTAGGTATGTATTTAAATTAATAAAAATTAAATAGCGGGAGGTTTTGTATTGGGCACATCAAATTTTTTAAATTACATTTAAAGCTTGTTGCTATGTAAAATATTACGTGGCCAGGTAGGCAAGTCACAAAACAAGGCGATGCGTTACATTGCATGTGAATATTTTTTAAATGTCAACCTTCAAGTTTGAAGACAATTTTTGAAGAAATTTCTCAAGCAATTCTAATAATTGCGGAACTGATATCATTTTTAAAAAATAAAAGTGTTGTTTCCAATGGGGGATTACGGCTCAATCGAATTAAAGGAAAATAGTAAAAAAAATACGAATGTATATGCTGAATAACGAATATTAATAAAAAAATGAAATGGTATAATTGAGATATTTCGGAAATAAAGGGTTTTTTGTTATAACGCTTCGACACTAATATGAAAATATTTTGATTGGCGACCGAGAGACCACCTATACATGCATTACAAATAGCGTGTTAGGAGGTGGGGACTACTACCAATGGAAGTTAAGAAATTCAAATTCGAAAGGAGGGGCTAACATTCCTGTACTACAGTTTCCAAACAGTTTTTATTTTAACATAAATTTCTTGCATTAAACTTAATAATTTAAATACACCTGTAATTATAAAGTATGTAGACTTATACAGTGTTATAATATTCATTTATTTTTATGTAAATATAACTTAAAATAGCATATATTTCAAGAACATTTAGGTCCATGATGAAAACAGTTTGATATAAAAACACGTAAATGTAACGTCACGTCAATCTTTTCAAAATTCGGGAGACCATAACTCGCTTATTAACAGGAATTTTTTCACCGGATTTTCATCAATAGTCTTAGTTTTCCTAATATTTTCAGATGAAATTATAAAAAAAAGATGTAATCCCCCATTGTATTTTTGTCGTTTTGTTTATCAGTCGCCTGGCGTTTGCTCGAATTAAAAGTATTTTTAACTCTTAATTTGTCTAGACTTCAAATTAAATACGCTTATACGAATACTATATGCGTATATCGATAATGGCATAAAACGCTGACTTTAGATTCAAAATTTTGAAAGTAAAAATTATGAGTCCTTAAAATATTGAATAAAATGTTAAATGTTAATATTTGGTTTTGCCATTGTTGTGTCCATATGTGATGCATGTTTCTGAATCCGTGCAGCGAAGAACCGGTAGCCGCGGAAGGCAGAAGGAATTTATGCGGTCGAGAGGCGAGTGAAGATGATTGAAGGCGTGTGCTTTCCGACGGCCGAGGTGCTTGCATGTTGAAATGCTCTAGTGCCTCAACATTTCTCCCAGAGCAGAGCCTACGTGTGGGTTGCGATGATGAACTACCGACACTCCAACAGAAAAATGGGCTGTTACCGATGTTTTGTGGCCGCCGAAGATAGTATTAACAGGTATTAGACACACTAGATCTCTATCTCAAATCTCTTACTGATTTAGAAAATGTTTTTCACTGGAATTCAATTTCGGCTACCAAAATAGGTAATGCTATTACTGGTCATTGAATTACTTGTTATTTCGATGAAGATGTACGACGTACAAACACAAATGCCTTCTAAATTAATACATTTAGAATTAGAATGTCTTTTTTAAATTAAAACATTAGTAGTAACGCGAGTAAATGGTTAACACGCACGCTTCGAATAAGAAGTGATTCAAATACCACATCCAGTGATAGATTAGGTAACGGTCACACTGCATCGATCAACATCCATCGATCCACGTGCATTGACTACCATCAACCGTTTTCTACCTGTCGCTAAGAGGGGTATTGGAATCATGCCAGAAATCGCGTATCCAGATTTTAGTGGATAAGCACGATTTAAGATTCCTAGAATCCGATTATAACATTTTTAAAATGATGTCTGTGTGTGTGTGTGTGTGTGTGTGTGTGTGGATGTGTATGTGTGTGTGTGTGTGTGTGTGTGTGTGTGTGTGTGTGTGGATGGTAGAGAGACGATTCCTCAAAAACTATAAAACTTAAGACTTGTTTAACTATGAATTCCTTAATCTGACATACCTGGGCAGAGCTGAAAAGGTTTTGGTAACAATTGGACAACCGAAAGTAGTAGTATCTTTAAAAAATTCTTCTAAATATTATTATTTAAAAATTTTTGTTACTACTAATATTGAAGAACATAAAATTCTCCATCTAATACACTTAAATTTTTTAATATATCTTGTATAGGTTTAGAGATAAAGACACTATAATATGTAGAATAATCTAATTACAGAGGCTAAGGCACTAAGGAAACCACTTGACAAATTCAAATGTTTCTAACCTGATTTATATCATAGTTTGTAAATGACAGATGGAAAAAAAAAACTTAAAATTAGTAAGCATATTAATCTTTTTAAATGTCCTACATGGTACATATGTATAATTTATAATTTATTTGAAGAATATCAATAAATCTTTATTGCTTGTTGCAATTTCAGAATTGCAGCTTATTTAGCAAATGACAGCGGACGGTACATGGCAAAGGGCAATTTTTATATGATGACAGAGCACTTGCCGCTTCGTCATATAAGTACAGAGTGATATCTACATAAGAGCAAATTGTTTCTTCTTAAGTACTTTTTATACAAAAGAATCGGCAATAAAAGTCACACACTATATTTACGCTTGCATTGAGTTATTGCGCCTGTAGGCACTGTTGCTTCTTTTCTCATCTTATTTTTGTTATTTTTTTTATTCTGCAATTACCACCGACCAGAAATCTAAAGAAGGTAAGAAACCATAGTTATTGACATATTTTGACTTATCTTATACCAATTTCCTGCTCAAATTGTCATTAAATAAAATAAATAAATAAATAAATATATCATCACGACATATAACCCATTTCTGAGTGTGCCACAATCTGCTTTATCGCAGACATCGGTTATGATGATGACATATTTGTACCGTGCTGGCGCTTACCAGGCGTCACCTCACGGGCACTCATTGCTGGCGCGGAGAGTGCACCACAGGGATCACTTTTGTGCCATTTAAAATTCGAAATATTTTGCGTCAGTCGGGATCGAACCCGGTTCCCCAGGTTCGCGACCAGACATTCAGGCAGGCGGCCACGGGACCCCATAATGAAATATTGGGAATTAAATTAAGATATTAGCAATGAAAATAAGCAAATTATAATACATAATTGTAGTATTGCAGTAGCGGATCCAGATTTGGGGGGAAGGGGGGCTCACCAGATATTTTTGCGGGAGCTCACCAGATTTTTGGGGCTGGAAGGTCTTGGATGGAAAGAAGACAAAGTATTGTGTGTGTGTGTGTGTATGTGTATGTGTGTGCGGACGTGTGTATTTGTATGTGTGTGTGAATATTGGAACCACGGTTTTTCAAATACTATAAGACTTAAATAATATTTAACTGCAGTTTGCTCAATCTTACATTCATGGGAAGAGCTGATTAGATTTTAGTAACAATTGGACAACCGGAAGTAATAGTTTCTTTAAAAAATCTGCTAAATATTATTTTTTGAAAATTTCTGTAATTAAAATTTTGTTATATCTTGTATAGATTTAGAGATAAAGGCACTGTAATATATAGAATAACCAAACCGCAGAGGCTAAGACACTAAGGAAACCAGTTGACAAATTCAAATATTTATAACATAGTTTGTAAATGACAGATATCAGTGTCAAAAATCAACAGTTGTTTTATTAATTAAATATTTAAAATTGTAGGTAAAATGCATATATCCATCAGAAATACTACCAATCTTGTTAAAGAAATTTAGGAACTTCCTCATACAATGAAAAATAGATATAATTAGAATTGTATGTGTGCAGAAGACATGTTAAATACAATAAGAAACAATATTTGAGTAAAGTTCTGTTTTTTTCTTTTTGTAATAAAACGACGGTTCAATAGCGAAGTGCAATACAATACTTATATAACATAATAAAATGGAAATAGCGAGAGGTATTGTGCTGGCCACAACAGGTTTTTAAAATTCTCCTAGCAGTTTTAAAGGCCTGGGCGTATTATAAAAAAAAAAAACTGATTTTACAATATGCCTACGATATATTACATTTTCCAACACCATCATAAAATTCACATTTGTAAGAAAAATGTTTGTGATAAATTAGACATTCACCTATGTCATTTCAACGAATTTAAGAAATTTGGTGTGTTTGAATTCATCCCTTATCACAGATTTCTGTTATAACCAAAGTTAAATTTTGTTTTCTACATCTTTTCTTACTCCCTACGGTTCATTTCTGACATATTTTCTTCCTACAGGCAAACAGTTTTATTTCTGTCATGATTTTAACAGGGATATTGATTTCTACTTCCTTTGGTGAAAAAATATTAATTCATATTCATGGTAATAGTCTGCATATCGGTAAATCAAACCACGCAAAGGATTAGCACAAGCACAAATTATGATCAAGTCGAGGATTAAGTCCACTTTGGCGCTAAAGATACAGTCAAACAAATGCCGGCACCAAATTGGATTAAGCGTTCAACGTTCATCGGTCGTTATGTGAGATAAACATGCAACAAAAACCTAGTAAATAACCATCTCGCGTTCTCGAAGGATAGCAACAGCTTATAAACCAACCCAGCGGGATCATGACGTCAGTGTCACACCCACGCACTGAACTTTTGACTTTATAAAGGTATTTTATGAGAGCACGGTACGGGATTTATTAATACATATGCGCAAAGCTAATTTATGATTTTTTTTTGTAAAATAGCTGCTAAGAGAGGTTTTGGACTCATGCTACAAATCACATATCCAGATTATAATGAATAAGCACGTTTCAAGGTCACAAGAATCCGATTTTAACATTTTTACAATGATGTCTGTGTGTGTGTATGTGTGTGTGTGTGTGTGTATGTATGTGTGTGTGGATAAGTGTATGTGCGTGTGTGTGTATGTCTGGATGTTGGAGGGACGGTTTCTTTAATTCTATAAGACTAAGAGCTAAAAACAATTGGACAACCGGAAGTAGTAGTTTCTTAAAAAAATCTTCTAAATTTATTTTTTGATATTTGTATAATCACAAATATTAAAGATCATAGGATTCGCTATCCAATACATTGAACATTTTTATTATATCTTCTATACATTTAGAGATAGAGACTCATAAATATATAAAATAATCCGTAACAATCAAATAATGTTACTACCAAGGTCATATCTCTACCTACTTTTGAATTATTGCCCCAAAAGCCAATATATCCCATATTTAGATAAAAACTTCAAAATTTTCAAAAATCTATTTTTTTATGTATCTAGATACTTTTCAATGCGCTGATTACAGATTTTGAAACCGCAGGTTAATATCTCTTTTCATTCACGAGATATTTAGATTCAAAGTTTTCCTCAAAACTAACCATTTTTGGGTTATTACCCAAAAATGGGTCGAGATATGAATTTCGCGACAACACCATTCGATTCTACGGTCAAAATTACATAAGTTCACCAATTTTCATAATTTTTGAACACGGCATACAATCTCTAAAGCAAAATAACTGAAAATGGCCAAAAATCACAAAAATCTAAGGTGTACCCCTTACGATTTTTTCAGATTTTAGCCATTTTCGGGGGTTTTCAAACTTTTATTCATAAAAAATTAATCGGTTGGACAAAAATTATGCAAATTGGTACATTTATGTAATTTTGCCCGTTGAATCGAATGGTCGAATCGCCAAATTCATATCTCGACCCATTTTTGGGTTACTACCCAAAAATGGGCAGATTTGAGCAAAACTTTGAATCTAAATATCTCGAGAACGAAAAGAGATATCGACCTGCGGTTTCAAAATTTAGAATCAGCACATTGAGAAGTATCTCGATACATAAAAATTATATTTTTGAAAATTTTGAAGTTTTTATCTAAATATGGGGTATATTGGCTTTTGGAGCAATAATTCAAAAATGGGCACATATGAAAACTTGGTAGTAATATTATTTGCTTGTAAAGAAGGCTTCTTCTGGGAAATACATTTAATATTTCTTATTTTATCATTAAATAATATTTAAAATTTTAGATATAGTGGCCGCACGTTAAATTGACACTGTTCTTGAATGCGGAAAACCTAAAATACGTACTTGGACAAGGCGAGATGTAATAGTAATTATAATATGCTATTTTTATAACATGAAAATGACTCCGTCAACATCTAAAATTGGTATAACAGAAACGGGATTAATTTGTAAGCCAAAGTATGTACAGTAACAGGTCAACTAAACACACGCTTGCTATACATATACAGCGTGTCTCTTAAATAGGGGGACATGGCTTAACCACAGATTCCTGAGGCTAAAATAAGACGATTGGTTCTACCGGAAAGTGTACCATTTAGCCAGAATTCTGCTTCAAAGTTCTTCGAAAAAAATTTATTTTGTTTGTAATAACAGAACGCTTTATACGATTTGGATGAAATTTGGTATGACTGTTCATATGGTTATAAGTCATCTTTTAAGGTGATACTTATTAGTGAACCACTAGTTTATGAAATTTAGGTGTTCCAACATTGATTAGACCGTAACTTTTTAATGGCCACGCCGATAAATTGATACTATTTTTTTTCAGTAAGATACATTCAATAGTAAACTTTTCTCTCTGTGTTTAATTTGTGTTATCTGTTACGGTTCAGATAGAGAAATATAAAACCTGAGTGACTGCATCGTGAGTTTTTCTAAAATAAATTTAATCTAGCAGTCTATCCAAATGTCAAACACCAGATTTTTTTTGTGAACATTTAGTTTTCCCAAATACATGGGTGAAGAAAAAATTAAATAATGAACGGAAGTATTATATTCCATTTGCATTTATTTATTATAAAATTAATGAAAATTGCTGAGCCTAGTTAATCTATCTCCTTATCTCTTCTGACTTGCCGTAGGTATTTCTCTTTGTCGAATTCGTTAATTGGGTGGAATTCAGCGGAGATATCAGGGCGAGATATTACCAGTGTTTTAAGATAAGCGAGTGCCTGGGTGCGTGTTTTTTAAACTTTCTGCAGTTAAATCGTTAAGTGTTCGGCAAGATTTGTTTTATGTCAACGAGAAATCGTCAAAGCTAACTCCCGGTAGTAAATTGTTTTAAAGTATTTTAGATCATTAAAATAACGTTCTCAAAGAAGTGTGGAAGTTTTATTACTACAATAGACAGTTGGAAAAGAATAAAATAACACAAACGCGGCGCTCTTCACAACTAGGAAGAAGAAAGGATAATTTTACATTTGTTGAACATGTATGAAAAATTGCTTTTATTAAAAATAAATAAATATATCATCACGGCATTTTACCCATTTCTGGGTGTGCCAGTATCTACAACACATATAGACATCGGTAATGATGACGATATATTTTACCGTGTGGGCGCTTACCAGGCGTCACCTCACGGGCACTCATAGCTGGTGTGGAGAGTGCACCACAGGGGTCACTTTTGTGCCATTTAAAATTGGAAATATTTGGCGTCTGTCGGGATCGAACCCGGTTCCCCCAGGTTCGCGACCAGACACTCAGGCACGCGGCCACGGGACCCCATATATATCCAGTAAAATTGTAACACGAACATAATACAATTTTTTACAAATTCCATACAGTTCATTAGACAATATTCTATAAATCCAATAAAATTATCACATGAATATACAATATGTGTACTCTTACATAAATACTCTAAATATGCGTATACTTACGTAACATTCTCTTTACAATCAAATAATATTACTACCAAGTTTATATCTCTACCCATTTTTGAATTATTGCCCAAACAGTTAATATACCCCATATTTAGATAAAAACTTCAAAATTTTCAAAAATCTAATATGTACATATATATCTAGATACTTCTTAATGCGTTGATTCCAAATTTTGAAACCGTAGGTCGATATCTCGTTTCGTTCTCGAGATATTTAGATTTAAAGTTTTGCTCAAAACTGCCCATTTTTGGGTTAATAACCAAAAATGGGTCGAGATGTGAATTTGGCGACATCACCATTCGATTCTACGGGCAAAAATACATAAGTATAGCAATTTTCATAATTATTGTCCAACTGGTTCATTTTTTATGAATAAAAACTTGAAAACCCCTGAAAATGGCCAAAATCTGAAAAAATCGAAAGGGGTACACCTTAGATTTTTGGCCATTTTCAGTTATTTTGGTTAAGAGACTGTATGCGGTGTTCGAAAATTATGAAAATTGGTGTACTTATGTAATTTTGCCCGTAGAATTGAATGGTTTTGTCGCCAAATTCATATCTCGACCCATTTTTTGGTTATTACCCAAAAATGGGCAGTTTTGAGCAAAACTTTGAATCTAAATATCTCGAGAACGAAAAGAGATATCGACCTGCGGTTTCAAAATTTGGAATCAGTGCATTGAGATGTAGCTAGATACACAAATTTTGATATTTTTATATAAATGTGGGGTAAATTGACTTTTGGGGCAATAATTCAAAAATGGGTAGAGATATAAACTTGGTAGTAATATTATTTGATTGTAAAGAGAATGTTACGTTAGTGTACGCACTTGAACTGTGTGAATTTTTAGAAATGGAAGTATTGAAATAAAAATGGATAAATTGTATTTATCATCACACAAACATACAAAATTAAATGAACTTTAGTTTTTTATTCGAAAAAAGTACTGCGTCCGGTATATTAAATTATTTATGGAGTCAATTTTAGCATTGAACGGTAATTCTATCTGTCATACACCATACGAATGTAATTTTTTCGTAGCTTCAGCTTTATAAGAAAAGACAATGTCAAGGTTAATGAAAACTTTCCCTTGTCGTTAAATTTGCCGTAATTCCATCAAGAATAGACCATTGACTTTTGACGATAAAGATCTTCAAGAAGTTAATCCATAAAATAGAAAACTCCTTCAACTCAAATAGTTTTTTGCGCAATAAAAACATTTATCAGATGTAGACAGAAATAACATAAAATAAAATATGTTTGAAAACATCTAAAAATCGTTATTAACCGTATCAATAAAAAGAAGCTGGTTTTAATTTAAACGGTGTTCTGGTAACCCTTCCTGCGAGTTTCGAATATTTGAATTTACAGTCTCCATGGCACACTTGGATTAACGAGCGATAAATTACAGCATTTAATGCTACTATGTGCAGGGATCCACGCATTCTTATATCGATTTAAAAATTTTATAATGACGGTTTTGAAAGTTGCTACCGTTTTATATCATCGTTAAAATATTTTAAATAACTTATTAAGACTGAACCATTCACTGAATGCCGATTATTTTATTTGCAATTTCAAGAATTTCGTTCGAAATGAATTAAATGAAATTTACTACAATTATATAGTTTTAAACTCTTCGTACGCTAATTATTTACTTAAAACGGGAAATTAACGACGACGTACTCGTAAAATAGATTTTACTTTTATGATTACGACAAACTTAACATAATTATATGACTGTTTCTTTATATTTGGTAAAAGGAAATTGTACTAAAAGTACAAAATGCGGAAAAATTCTTTTGTACTTTTAATAGTTATTTAAACGAATTACTCTGAAATGGTTTATATACATATGTATATATATGGCAACCCTATATATATATATATATATATATATATATATATATATATATATATAGGGTGGAAACGAACTTAATGTCATAAATTTAAGGGTGAGTAGTGTGACATGTGTAGAGTACGATAGATTTTTTTTTTAATTCGCATATTTAAGGGTAGTTCTCATTAAACTAACATTTTTGGTAACACTGGACCACTGACAACTTTAATACTTGAAATTTATTTAATTAATTTACGTAATGTTTCTGTATAATCAAATCTTAATAATTTCTAACGTAATTTATTCTGAAAGTTCAATGAACCATATCAAAGATTAATATTAATACTTCGCAGAATTATTTTTATTAAAGAAAAAAAAACAGAATGGATTAACTGATAAATAGCAACAATACTAGAAACTTTTTATGTAACAATATTAATATGAAATAAACTTACCTTAAAAATCAATTGAAGAATAAACACAAAAGTCATAAATATTGTTCAAAATTGTCACCCACAGCTACAGTACACATAATGCACTACGTTGAATTAATGAGACACTACACTACATGCCAGGTTTATAAGATTTTCTTGTTTAATACTCCAGGATACCGTTCGTCATACAGACCAGCTGCTAAAACCGCGTTTTGTCCCACTTCACCATAAAACAACAACATATCCACTAATTCAGAAATAGAATACATTTTTTTAACAAGAGCACAGCAAAAATCACTTGTCACTAACACTTCCGAGAATAATGAAATATTTTATGTAGCTTTTACACAATAGGGTAGTTGCGAAAAAAATAAATGTTGTTTTTTCCTATTAATTATGAAATATAAACTAATTCTAAACATATTAATGTACAAATTATTAGAAAATATAAAACTTTTCATTCATAATTTTCATAAATAAAGTTCGCGGTGGAATTCTTGTGACGTAGAGTATTAATAATTATATAGTTCGACCAAGTCTATATGACTCATATAAGCTTGTTGTAATACCACTACAAAGCCAACAAGTTGAATTATGTTTTAATTTTATCATACAGATATTTATAGTATAATTCTAAAAGTAAAATAACAGATACAAAAGTATTATTTAACAGTACGTTTATTTTATAATAATTTACTTGAATACTAGATATTTTCAAGATGTTTAATTCTTATATAGATAAACTTCATAATTTTGCCAGAAGGTGGCCACACACTCAGGGAATGTACATGTCATTTTTAATGACTTTTAACCTATGTTTTACGTGTTGGACGACTGATTCGTGTAAAATTCATATTTTATTTTTCTTTTCTGTATCAGCAAATTTAAGACAAGGTAATGAAACTAATGAATTTGTGTGAAAATATAAATCTTTTTAGATAAAAAATAGTAGTATTGCGTACATAGTGTACTTGTGTACTACCGAGAGTGTACCGCTAGGGCAAGAAAGACTGTGATTAGTATTAAAAATACACGTCACACACGGGAAATTGGAAATAAATTTTTTTTTAAAAAAATTTTATTTTGAAAAATATACAGTTGCCAGACGTAAAACATGTATTTAAGTGAATAACTTGAACAATTCTTTCAGAAAATAAATAAATTGGAAAATGCGCAACTACCCTATTATTTTCGGTGCAACGAATTATTTAATTTAATTATTAATAATACAACTAATTTTGAATGTATTTTTGATAAACATTTTTTATGAAATATGAATAAAAACAGCAGTAAAAAAAAGTTTCCTTAAGAAAAGTCGAATTTTCGTTTTCGAATTTTAAAAAAATTCTTTCAGTTTCCTAATCTACATATCAATAAGAACCATTAATAAATGATTTTCTGTAAATTAATGTATCCATTAATAAACGATCAACGAAACAAATAATACATATATAAAAATGTGGTAGTGTTCATTGTAAGATGCATTCAAAATAAATAGTTACGGCATTAAGTTTACTGTAAATAATTAAAATATTTTCATTAGTCGCGGTGTAAAATTCCTTAACTTCTAGTCCTTTCCACTTTACAACTAACTACATTCCTTACTTCCAGGTTGTGTTTCCAGGTGACTATAAACTCCTGCAACGAAACAATTAACAATTCACTTGAAATTCAACAGATGGCTCTCGCTCTTAGTCTAGCGTCGATGGTCGGCTAATCAAACTCGATCGATACATTAATTACCATCGGTTGATAATCACTTTAGGAGTGTTCCAATTAATTTGGAATAGTAGCGTAGTGCGCTGTGGTAAATGGACAAATGATTTAAGATTGGCCACTTGTCCGTACACTTCATCCTTTGAAAGAGGAGGATCTGGTAATGCATTCCTCCGCGGAATTGTGAAGAAGATGCGACTGAGTTGGTCTCTACTCCCTACAAGAATAAAGATTTTTAGCTAGCATAAATGGTGATATAGAAGATGAGTAACAGTGTATTAACTCTATCAATTGTTTATGGTTTATTTTAGAGATAAATTCCAACGACTAGTTTTTAACCAATCATGATACAAAACACTTGAAAATTCAACCAATGGGAATAGTATTATACTGACTATTTCACTCATACATTTATAAACCAATCCAAATTCAGGATTCTACCTAGTTACCAAAGTTTCATTTTGACAAAACAATCTCACAAAAAAAATTTCGCACCCTTTAAGACAATAAGATGCTGTATTTTTACTAGTAAGTGAGTTTTGATAAGTGAATATATTTTGACGTTTTAAGGGTTTTAAGAGTGCCTAGGAAATATTGTTTATATACCTATCAAAGTCCTGTCCGCTTATTTTTATTTTTGAAATAGTCATCCGAATACCATTCGCTTGACAGCTCGTGATTTTTTTGTCAATGTCACTCAATAAATTGCTAGGCAACCGGCTCTCGTAACAATCTGAAATTTTTTCCGGCAAAAATTTACCACTTATGATATTATATATGAAAAGAATTTGTCCTCGTACATCCAGTATCTAGTGTTGCTATGAAAGCGGAGAACAACAGTTTATTGTTTGTTTATTAGTTATAGTTTCATTTTGTGTATCTCCGTGCTTTCTATATAAATATCACAAAATTAATTTTAATTTTTCATTAAAGAATATAAAAATTTTCGACTTGTAATAAAAACTTTTCAAGTTGCCTGTTTAAATTGTTTATATAATAATAATAATAATAATAATAATAATAATAATAATAATAATAATAATAATAATAATAATAATAAACTTTATTGACATATAATCAAGGGCGAGGTTCAGTCTAAGGCTTATTGTAGGTTATAATTTGGTCTGATGTTTCATTATAGCCCGGCGGGGTATAATGAGGGCCGCGGGCTATAAAATGACGTTTATGTCAAAAAAATTCGTGTATAATATAATGGGGTCCTGTGGCCGCGTGCCTGGGCCAACATTTATGGGACAGGGCTCGTATTATTAGGCAAATTCAAGTGTCATTTTGGGATATTCTGAAATTCCTAAAATTCCTTATGTAATATTATATAAAGAAATTAATTTCAAATTAATAGGAACTCCAGGTATTACTGGGCAAATTCAAGTGTTACTTAGGAAATACTGAAATTCCAATAAGGTAGTACCAGGTAATATCAGGAAGTAGGGGTGTTACTAAAGAACAAACTGGTGTTACTAATGTAATATTATTTAAAGAAAGTAATTACAAATTAATCAGAATTCCAGGTATTACTGGGCAAAGTCAAGTTTTACTTAGGGAAATACTGAAATTTCTACAAGGCAGTACCAGGTAATATCTGGAAAATATATCTGTTAACTAGGTAAAAATGGTATTACAAAATTAATATTAAATGAAGAAAGTAACAAATAAAAATATTTCCGATAAATATATTATATAAAATTCCTATAAGGAGTTACTTAAAATCAGGGAATTATAAAGAGAATTTGGAAAATATTGGCAATATCAAGTTTTGCGATCAGACACTCTGGCACGCAGCCACGGGACCCCAAATATTTCCAATTTTAAATGGCACAAAAGTGACCCCTGTGGTGCACTCTCCATGCCAGCTATGAGAGTCCGTGAGGTGACGCCTGGTAAGCGCCCACACGGTAAAATATATCGTCATCATTACCGATGTTTACATGTGTTGTAGATACTGGCACACCCAGATATGGGTAATATGCCGTGATGATATTTTTATTTATTTATTTTCTAACATGGTGGAGAACGCTATTATTATACCCGATCTTTTAAATAGATAAATGGATAATTTTACGACTAAAAGGTAATAATTAAAGTCATTTTTAAGGAACAACTGACCGAAAACTATTTGTCGTCACTGCAAATAAATAATAATAAAAATACTACGGAAATAATTATGTAAGTACGAAGCATTAAAACTGTATCCGTTGGAGAACACTTTTCCTCACAATTTTCAGCTCTACTAACAACCATAAAATAACGTTAGCGTTATTAATTCATCTAAGGTGCTAGTTTATAATGAAGCAATAACGTTTATCACAGGTCCTTTACACTTACACAATATCCCGTATGATTGGTCGCGGTATCAGACACGTGAAGGTAACAAGACCATTGCGCCCTCTGTGTACTAGACGCTAGGCGCAGCTCGGCTATAATAGGCTATCAGTCGGCCCTAACAAGAAAGCTAACGTTTATAATTACATGATACGAGTTTATTACGGTATAAAAATGCAGCTTGCTCCACGGAAGCCGTTATGGCGTGCATTAGAGGCCGACACGCCATCTTATGAACCCGTAATGTGAAAGTTCATCGTGCATAACAGTAACACACGAATGCTAAACAATACATGTGTCATCATACCTGTAGTTATTGGCTAGATTAATGGCCTCATTTACATTTAAAAGTATATGGTGATGGTTGAATTTTTAATATTAAACAAAAAGATAATTAATTATCAAGAGTATTAATTACAACATTTCTAGTCGATATTTCAAACAGCCATTTAATTTTACATTACCGTTCAAAAATATAGGTATACTTGCTGCTTTGTAGAAATCAATCTGCTCAAATTGTTTCTGCCGTATAATTTTTAATAAAAGTTATAAAACACAGTAAAACTAAACTTTTTATCTGATTTTTGTCACTGTTTAAATACCTTTGAACTGTTAAATTTCTATAGAAATATATGAACACACAAGTCATCAAATCTATAGTGACTGTATGTACATAGTGTGGCCAATAGAGGGATCGATTTTGATTGGTCGGCGCGAATTTGCCTAAATATGGCGGATATTATGCCGACAATGTGACATTTTCAGATTTGTTACGTGAATTATACGTGAATTGAAGGTAATTATATTTATATTTTAGATAGTGCAAATAATTAAATTACACGGGTATTTGTATATTTATAACTCAAAGTAATATATACATATTTTTTAACATCACATATTTTTTAGTTTCACTGTCAAAATTACTAAAAATGTCTAATATTAAGGTATATATTTTAGATGCCTGGTTACGTGGCGGTTGGTTGTGAAAACAGTTCTTCAAAAGGATTTAAAATGAAAATAAATATTTTGTTTCCATTTAATATGCTCTTTCATTAATTGTTTATTGAATTTTGTTTAGTTATCACATCATATGAATTCAAATTTCCCGTGCATTTTGCCTAAATATGGCGGCGGTTGGCCACACTATGTATATACAGTCACTATAATCAAATCTATATCAACCAATATTAATCAGTTTTGGAAGAATCATTACCATTAATAACTAGATATAGATATGTATGTATATTTATACACATACATATAAAATAAAATAAATAAATATGCCATCACGGCATATTAAACAGCATTAGTAAAAGCACGATCATCAATAAATAATTAAACAAAATTAAAAATGTATATTTTTTAAAAAAATAATATAAAATAAAATAATATTACTACCAAGTTTATATCTCTACCCATTTTTGAATTATTGCCCCAAAAGTCAATATACCCCACATTTAGATAAAAACTTCAAAATTTTCAAAAATCTAATTTTAAAAACTGCCCATTTTTTGGTATTAACCCAAAAATGGGTAGATATATGAATTTGGCGACATCACCATTCGATTCTACTGACAAAAATACTTAAGTATAGCAATTTTCATAATTTTTGTCCAACCGGTTCATTTTTTATGAATAAAAGCTTGAAAACCCGTGAAAATGACCAAAATCTGAAAAAATCGTAAGGGGTACACCTTAGATTTTTGCGATTTTTGGCCTTTTTCAGTTATTTTGCTTTAGAGATTGTATGCGGTGTTCAAAAATTCTGAAAATTGGTGTACTTATGTAATTTTGCCCGTAGAATCGAATGGTGTTGTCGCCGAATCCATACCTCGACCCATTTTTGGGTTATTACCCAAAAATGGGTAGTTTTCAGCAAAAGTTTGAAACTAAATATCTCGAGAACGAAAAGAGATATCGACATGCGGTTTCAAAATCTGGAATCAGCGCATTGAGAAGTATCTAGATACATAAAAAATAGATTTTTGAAAATTTTGAAGTTTTTATCTAAATGTGGGGTATATTGACTTTTGGGGCATTAATTCAAAAATGGATAGAGATATAAACTTGGTAGTAATATTATTTGATTGTAATGAGAATGCTACGTATAAGTGTATGCATTTTTAGAGTATTTATACCGTGAGTATGATTTAACGTGAAATATTGGGTTTGTCATATCCATGGTTACGACTTGATATTTGATTGACAGCAATGTATTTGCCCGTTCCATTTAAAATGAAACATAGGGAACGAATTTGACAGAAGTATTATATTTAAATATTGTAAGAAATTTAGCGTAGTCAGAAAACCACTCGAGAGAAATAAACATATTTCGGGTACAAGGTGCACACAGTATTTTTTCTACATCTAAATTTAATTTTTATAAAACAGGTATAATAATGTAAACTAAATTAACCTCTAATGACATCAATATGACAAATAACCGTTGAATTTTCCTATAAGTTATAATTTGACAGAAGTATTATATTTAAATATTGTAAGAAATTTCAGAAAATCACTCGGGCACAAGATGCGCACTATATTTTTACCTCCCGCTACCCTTGGTAAGGGAGGTATAGGGATCGTGCTAAAAATCTCATATCGAGATTTTAGTAAATGACCACGTTTTAAGGTCCCTAGAATCCATTTTTAACATTTTCACGATGATGTCTGTATGTGTGTATGTGTGTGTGTGTGTGTGTATGTGTGTATGTGTACGAATTTTGTTTGCACTCTAACTCAAATACTATCATTCAGAAAATTCTGAAACCTTGTATTTTTACCATATTCTAATAGGAATAGAAGCCATTAGATTTTGGTGTAAATCGGATAAACGGAAATCGTACTTTACTTGAAGCTCATAATGGTTTTTCTTCAAAAAATACCATTAAATGCCATTTTTTCGCATTTTATTTCTTATGAAAATTAAAGATTATTGAATTTTCTACAGGAATGCATTAATACTTTTTCTATATATTTTACAGATAAATTTAAAAATAATTTTTTTTATTAGTCGCGAAGCCTGAGATAAACACAATAATTCTTTTGTTGCACATTTCATATTTCAAATGAATGTAACTGACAGTAAATGTCACTGTCAAAAAACTAATCACTTCAAATTAATAATAGTGACATTTTAAAAAGAAAATAGTAAATAAATCAATAGTTTTATGCAGTGGAACAGTTTGCAGCGTTAGTAAATACGTAAGTATGTATTTAAATTAATAAAAATGGATAGGGATGTGTGTGGAAGGATGATTGTTGCGTAACTATTATTGTGGTCCAGATGCGGTTCGCTACCGAAAATCAGTCACTTTAATATGTTCTTATGTATGAATGCTATGATGATTGTGGACAAGGCGAAAGAAGAAGGTTGTTAAAGAGTGAAGTGAGTTAGCTGAGCTCTTACTCTTATCCCTTTTCTTATTGTTACTATTGTTTCCGGGTGTTTGCTAACCCACTAAGTGGGAAACGCGTGATTTTATGTATGTATGTAAAAATTAAATAGCGGGAGGTTTTGTGTTGGCCACATCAGATTTTTTCTACAACTAATTATAATTTAGAATGCAGGTATCATTATTTAAACAAAATTAACCTCTATTGATATCTTATCTAATGTCAAATTCGTTCCCTATATTTCATTTTAAATGGAACGGGCAAATACATTGCTGTCAATCAAATGTCAAGTAACCATAGATATGACAAACCCAATGTTTCACGTTAAACAATACTCACGGTATATAAGTATACATAATGTATATTCATGTGATCATTTTATTGGATTTATAGAATATTTTCCAAGCAACTTTCTGTATGGAATTTGTAAAAAATTATATTATGTTCTTGTTACAATTTTACTGGATATTTAGAATCTTTTCCAATGAACTTTTGGTATGGGATTTGTATAAAATACATCAAGTAAACGGAAGGTCTTGTGCTGGCCACAACAGATTTTTTTCAAATGCTATGCCATTACGATCTGTCAATATTTTTTTTCTTAAGTATCATTTCTGCCAATCCTACATTTGTTAAATTACTAAATTTGAATTATTTTTCACTTTCCAAAACTTTCACAATTGGATATAAAATCTGTGTCCTCTTAAAAAAAATTGTGCAAATAACAATAAAAAGTAACATTTATCGTAATCATTAATAACGTTATTCTCCTTTCGCTTCATTTGTAAATTCGCTGATCCAGTTGGTCGTTGATGAAATTAGAAACTGGCGCTGGCTTGGAAAAGCTGCGAATGGGAAATAATATAGGCACTTATCAGTTCCGAGAAATTGCATATCATTTTCGTGAAATTGCCAGGACGGACATAAAAACAAAGAAAATGTCTCGCCATCGCAAGCCACAGCGGCTGTCGCCTGGCCAAGCCTTCGTGACGCTTACCTCGTGTAGATCATGGATCATGTGAAATATCAAATGTAAAATGTTGCTTTCGTGTGTATACTTATATTGTAGAATTGCTGGTAAAGTTTCCACCAATGAAATAGCAGTAGATGAAAGTTTTGCACAACTTGCGATAATGAGGCATAAAAATTTGTGGAGATAAGATTATTTAATTAAATGAAACTATTTGTACAAACACCAACATAATGGCTGGTAGTGCGAGCTCGGTTTTAACTAAAATGCTGTTTTAAGAAATGTCAAATTTCATTATTTAATAACAAAAATAAATAATATCTTATCAAAATATGATTTTTACGCAGAATATAGCTTGTATTCAAACAAATATTTTTTTAAAAAATCTGATGTGGCCAACACAAAACCTCCCGCTATTTAATTTTTACATACATACATACATACATAAAATCATGCGTTTCCCACATAGTGGGTTAGCAAAAACCCGGAAACAATAGTAACAATAAGAAAAGGGATAAGAGTAAGAGCTCAGCTGACTCACTTCACTCTTTAACAACATTGTTCTTTCGCCTTGTCCACAATCATCATAGCATTCATACATAAGAACATATTAAAATGACCGATTTTCGGTAGCGAATAACCGCATCCGGACCACAATAATAGTTACGCAACAATCATCCTTCGCCACACATTCCTATCCATTTTTATTAATTTAAATACATACTTACGTATTTACTAACGCTGCAAACTGTTCCATTGCATAAAACTATTGATTTATTTGCTGTTTTCTTTTTAAAATGTCACTATTATTAATTTGAAGTTATTAGTTTTTTTGACAGTGACATTTACTGTCAGTTACATTCATTTGAAATATGAACTGTGTAACAAACGAATTGTGTTTATCTTAAGCTTCGGGACTAATAAAAAAATTATTTTTAAATTTATCTGCAAAATATATATAAAAAGTATTAATGTATTCCTATAGAAAATTCAATAATCTTTAATTTTCATAAGACATAAAATGCGAAAAATGGCATATAATGATATTTTTTGAAGAAAAACTATTATGAGCTTCAGGTAAAGTGCCATTTCTGATTATACGATTTTCACCAAAATCTAATGGCTTCTTTTCATATTAGAATAGGATAGAAATACAAGGTTTCAGAATTTTCTGAATGATAGTATTTGAGTTAGAGCGAAGACAAAATCCCTACACATACACACACACATACATACACACACACATCCATACACACACACATACAGACACACACATACAGACATCATCGTGAAAATGTTAAAATTGGATTCTAGAGACCTTAAAATGTGGTCATTTGCTAAAATCTCGATATGTGATTTTTAGCACAATCCCTATACCTCCCTTACCAAGGGTACGGGAGGTAAAAAGAATATATTAATTTATAATATCAATTTATGAATTATTGACTCACATCTAATTCCTCTACATCAGAAGGAAGATCTACATAGGTTTCAGAACTCATTATTTTTGTTGCTTTTTAAAGTCTTATAAATAAAATAAATAAATATATCATCACGCCAAATTACCCATTTCTGAGTGTGCCAGTATCTACAACAATTGTAGACATCGGTAATGATGACGATATATTTTACCGTGCGGCGCTTACCAGGCGTCACCTCACGAGCACTCATAGCTGGTGTGGAGAGTGCACCACAGGGGTCATTGTGTGCCATTTAAAATTGGTAATATTTGGGGTACCGTGGCTGCGTGCCAGAGTGTCTGATCGCAAAACTTGAGGAACCGGGTTCGCTACCAGACACTCAGTCTTATGTAGGTACATATTGTCAACACAAAGTTATATAGGTACGTACATAAAAATTCCTTTGAAATTGATATAACTCAGCCTAAATGCATCCTATAATTACATACGTGTCTGATACATATATCTAATGCATTGATACACGAGCAATCGCCATCATAAATAATAACGATAAACTAATTTCCTATAGTCTCGTCTTCATTACTACTCCCAAATTTATTTCCTGATTCATTAATATTTATTTGAGAATTTAAATTCATTAGTGCATTCCTCGTCATTGACACATATGCCTAGGCGCATTTTCACCCCAAGCCCTCAATTAACGATTAAAGAGTGCTTTGGATTAATGAAGCAATCACCGAGACCACGACATGCATCCGCCGGCCATGTCTGCTCCGAGGTTGCCACTTTCACATAAATTAGAACCCGTATTTTTTTAACTTTTAATTTTTCTTTTAATACAATTCAGATTAAGAATATACAGGGGGTAACAGAAATAAGTACATTAAATTTAACCAGTGATAGCACTCGACAAGAACAACAATATTTCTTAATAACTTTTCTTCGAAACCGCAAATATTTTTTTGGGAAAAATATTTCCAATTCCGAGACATATACTGGTAAAAGAGAAAAAAGTAAGTGACATTGACAGAACTCGTCGAAAGCAACAATATTTTTAACACAATATGTAGAAGGTTTACAAAAAAAAATAAGAGATATTGTTGCTCTCGACGAGTTCTATCACTGGTTAAATTTAATTTACTTTCTGTTACACCCTGTATAAAAGATATCAATGGGCTACTTGCGTGGTACTGAAAATCCGATTTCTATCACTATGTACGTAATGTTATGTTGAAAACACTTATAAAAATATAAATTTTATTTATTTTATTTATTTTAAAACGGTAGTATAGTGTGTTCAGAAAAAAAAACCTAATTCGGAGTAGGCTATGAACACATAAACGTATGTCTGATCATTATTCATTTCAAAAGTCAAGTTGTCAAAATTGATCGTGAAATGTAATTTTAAGGAAAAAAGATAATAAAGAAGGATACAGAATATTTCGAAAATAAGGATACAAGATGAAAAGCTTTGATTTTTTTATATAACATTTTTGACAATATCTCGTGTCAAATTGACATTTAATTAAATACTTTCCAATTGGCATACGTTTTTTTGTTCATAACCTACTCCGAATTATGATTTTTTTTTAAACACTGTATTATTCTAAAATGTTTATTAATTTATTTATGTCTTACTAGTATGTTATTGTTTTATAACAACCTCAACATTAGGTCCGTTATTGAGTAAATAATACCCTAGGGCGTATTAAGTTGCTATGGTAATGTTGACAACAAAATAAGGTTAATATGTAATACTGATACTAACATAAAGTGCAGTTAAGGTTAAGAAGCATTGTGAATTGTAGTCGTTTATAATCATATTTGTTTCATCACAAATACAAACCAGCATATTTCTTATTCTTAGCAATAACATTGCTCGTCCATATTGACAGAAAAATACCACAAGAAATATATTTTTTGTTTGAAAAAATGCTTTGTTTACAGAAGCAAAATATTACCTAGATACCGCATTCACAGGCTACTTTGTAAGTTGTATTAAAATTTTGTTATTTATTATTTTTGTTTAAAAAATTCTAGTCAGACAAAATGTTTATTAAGAATTTCTAGTAAGACATAAAACGTTGAAGGCACCACGGGTGTTAAACGACAATAATGCCTTCGGTCAACGTACTCGCCTCGGGACAGAGGCCCTCGACAGTACACTGTTGATCTCAGGCATTATTGTCCCTATAACAACCCTTGGTACCTTAATTACTATTTTATATCAACCCAGAACATTTCTAATAAAATGACAGCCTCAAGATTTATTTTGAATCCCGGAGTCTCTCTATTAAAATCGGAGAAATGGCAACCCCGGCCGGTTCTTGTTCTTGGAAGCGAAGCAAGCAGCTGACGTCGTCGCTGCCTCAGAATTAAGTTATCAAACACGCAGCCACTCTCCCATTTATACCCGTCATTATCTAAATAATCTATAATTAAAACTATCGCGTTTTAACATCATCTTGTTTACTTCAAACCGGCCGCTCTTTACACGTCTTCTCCTTTTGCTCTTCCTTTCTCGATTCTGTTTGAAGATTGTATGTAATTTTGGCAACGTTGGTTTAATGAAAATTAAGTAATTAATGGTCTGGTGCACTTTCAACGGAAGTTTGGGGTAAGTATTTTGTTTTTGGGGAATTTAATAACTGGTTATTCAGAATAAAAGCGAAAAATTTTCGTTTTATTTTTATTTTATTCTTTGAAAGAATCATCGACAAAAACGTTCACAGTAAATAAATACACCATTACGATTACAATTGCAGGGTTTTGGATTTAATATGGTGAACAAAAAAAAAAAACTAGTTTTTATTTGTGACCACATGTCTATAACGCTGATTTTTTTTGTAAAGTTAAATAAATATTTTTATTTTTCAGTCATAGTTTATATAAAAAAAATTTAGTTTGCTAATAGGTAGGAATACTACACATAAATGGTGTGAAAACATTTATATACAGTTTAACCTGTATTCTTTCAGATAATAATAACGTCTATTTCAATTTTTCAATTCTGAAATTTCAGTTTTTGAAATTGAAAGTTTACATCTACTCGTTTATGAAGATCTGATTTGATTATGGTAAAAAAGGTTAATAAAAGAAGTTTCATTAATTCTTATTGTTTTATAAAAAAATCTGTTGTGGCCAGCACAAAACCTTCCGTCAATTCGATGTATTTTGTACAAATCCCATACCAAAAGGTCCTTGGAACAGATTCTATATAATGTCATGTAAAATCAAACACGAACACATACTATTTCTATTCTATAAATCCAATAAAATTATAACATAAACATACACTAGGTAAAATGCACTTAACACTTCTTCTTATTCTCCAGCTTCCCCTATTTTATTAGAGGTAGCTGTTTCCTCTTTTCTTCCACTTATTTCTGTCCAACACATCTTCTTGACACAGGCATTCCTTTCAGTCTTCTGCGATACAGTCCTTCCATCTTCTCTTTGGCCTTTCTCTACGTGTCACTTGCGAGGAGCACTATGACATACCAATTTTGTGACCCAACACTTTCCATATTTGGTTTTGCACTTGCAACTGACATCTGTCAATTAGAATTTTTTTAATATATTAACATCAGCTGTTTCCATGATAAATAGCAAAGCTGACTAATTTTTGAAAATTAATTTCTTTATAATGCTTTAACTCTACATTGAATATGAAGGAAAATGTATAATCAAACTGTATAGAGAAGAATATTTTCTTTAATATGTATAATAACAAAATGTCAAAAAACAATATTTAACTGCGTTTTTTTAAGAAAAACTGTTAAAAACTTCAAATAAGGGTACTTCCGATGGATCAATTATAACCAAAATCTAATCAACTCTTCATATGGATGTACAGAAGAGGAATACGAAAGAATTATAATTTTTAGAATTGGAGTTATCGTCGGAGAAAAATTTGTCACACACGGACACAAACACACACACACCCACGGACACACACACACACACACACACACACATACATACATACATACATACATACATACATACATACATACATACATACATACATACATACAGACATCATCTTAAAAATAGTAAATTCATATTGTAGGGACCCTAAAACGTGCTTATTCATTAAAAACTCACCACCGAATTTTTTGACCAAAGTCAATACCTTCCTTACCTTACATTATTCAATAACTTTTGCTTAGAAATAGCACTTAGAACTTTTGAATTTAAAAATTTCAATTATCTTGCAGTCTATTACGTCAATAAAAAAAGAAGTTAGTAATTGTTAAATAAATTTTAATGTTAAAATCAAATACAAGCAGATTATACACCGGCTATTAACGAAGAATGTTTCAAATAATTGTTGTTGAGAATTAAATTCTTCACCCAAATCACTTTTATGAATATTGCTTATTTTGTAGTAATAGCCATAGAATTTAAACAAAATTCCAAAGAAATGCATATTTTGAACTGTCAGATATTCGATTTTCAAATTAAAATTTTAAATAATTATATTCCATATTCCCTAAAAATATTTTGTTTTCATAATCTACATCTAAATCACTGCACAAATTTAAAAATATTAATAATAAATAACCTTTTTTCACAAAATATGTGATTGACATAAAAAATTTGAAATAATTTTGACATTTATAAATATTATGTTTTTATTTTTAGTACAACTGATGATGACTGCTTTGCAGTTGAAATGTACAGATTGAAATAAAAATATTTTGTGAAGAAAGATTATTTATTATTAATATTTTAAATTATATCTTCAATTTAGTGCACAAATTTTATTTGTTTTATTTTGTAACCTACAAAATCAATATTCTGACAGATCAGACGATATGCATTTCTTCGTAATTTTGTTTAAATTCCATGGCAATCACTACAAATGAGCAATATTTATTAAATTTCAAATTTAATTTTACATCTTATTAAATATGTAAAATAAAACCTGATTAGTGATTTGGGTGTAGAATTCTCAAAACATTTATTTGAAACATTTATATCTAAAATTAAATGGAAAATTTTACGCAAGGTAAAACTTATTTACCGTGCCAAACGCCTAGGGCCCACTTTTTAATCAGCAACCTGTATAATATTTTTATGAAATATTATATTGAAAACCTTTCCGCAAGAACGTTATTCATATAAAATATACGTTTTAATATTCATAAAAACATCGTCAAAAATTCAAATATCTTTCATCTTACAAAAGTGTATTGTCAAAACTCCGTGAAACAAAAGTCGAGAACAACAGTTGCCTGCAGCGAGGCGTCCAAAGCCTTCTACGTTCTACGTGGCACATCTGTCTATCTGTCCACGTACTTTGTGGCAGTGCCCGCTCCTGAGGACCAGGCCTGCTTGATTCTTACTGTAGGTTGTCTTGATGCTTGCTGGTCATGTTCCGACTGTCTTTTTCTTTTAAATTGCCAGTGCCCGGCGCCGCCGGCTGCAGCAAATGAAACTAATCAGGAGTTTTGGTGACACGACGTACATTCAGATGTTTGTACACAAGATACCTACTTGTTTTGATTTTTAAATTTTGTTCCAAGTAGTATTATTAATATTTTTAATATATGTTGTTACTTTACTTACAATTCATATATTTAAGTATATTTGATGATTTGACTGATTTTTATAATTAAATTTCTTTTGGAAGCAGTTTTATTTTGATTTTTACTTGTAAATTAAATTTGTGCTTGAGTTTTTATTGAGCCCCCTTCTTTCATTTTTATAGATAAATTAATATGAATGTAACCAAATTTTAATTATTTTTACCTCCCGCTACCCTAGGTAAGGAAGGTATAGGGATCGTGCTAAAATCAGATATAGAGATTTTAGTGAATAAGCACGGTTTGATGTCCCCAGAATCCGATTTTAATATTTTTACAATGATGTCTGTAGGTGATGTGTGTGTGTGTGTGTGTGTGTGTGTGTGTCTCTGTGTGTGTGTGTGTGTGCGTGTGAATCTTGTTGACACGATTACTCAAATACTATCAATCAGAAAAATTTGAAATTTTGTATATCCATTCTATACTAATGTGGGAAGAGCTCATTAGTTTTTAGTGTATATCGGATAACCGGAAGTATCATTTATACAAGCTTTTAACAATTTTTCTTATAAAAAAATTCATTAAATATAATTTTTTAGCAACTTTTGCTAATTAAAATTGAATATAATTGTACAATCTTCAATTCTACGATAATAACATTTAGTAAATAACTCTAAATAGCTTTAAATATGAATATATAATATAATTTATTTTCATATATCGTCTTGCCTATGCGTCAAACAAAAACATAATCTCAATAACAATCTTGACATATTTAGACCAATGTCACTGTCAGGTAGTACTTACATTAAAATTAATAATGAAACCGTGTTAAGGAGAATTAATGGTTAAATATTTAATTCTAATTTAAATTAAGGTTTGTAAAAATAATATATTTTCCATCGTACATAAATATTAGATGTACAGGATGATCTAATTTAATTTGTTTTCTATTTTTGCAGCACTATAAATTAATATTAATTTACAACTAAAATTTACGAAATGGATCATGTACGGCTAAGAATTTACAAAGATTGCACCTAGAAGTTGATGCTGATTTTTATAAGAATGTGTGTATGAAGATTTCTCCTTAAAGTCTATTAAAATATGAACCAAAACTTTTCAAATTTGGTATTAAAAACTCATTTATTATTTGAAACAACATAGATTTTAACCATATATGATAAATCGGATGTAGTACTTAATTTGGAACTCTAACATATTTTTGAGGAAAAACAATAAAACATAATCCAAAATTTCGTATTACAGACTTTTCTATTTATTGGACAACAAATTAGATTTTATTTACAAACGATCAACCAGAAGTGATACTTTACTTAAAGCTCACTGCTATTTTAAACATCAGATTTTTAGATTTTATCTTATGAAAATTAATTAAGTTAGTTAAATTAACATATTTTCTTACCAAAGCGTTACCGTTAGTTAAGAAATTAATTCTGCATAGTGTATTATCTAAAACATGAACACTTTGATAGAGAAGTTCGGCATATCAAACATAAGATACTGACAACATACTTAGATAAAATAAAATTCCGTTGTAGAAAATTAATTAAGTCCGTAACACCTTTACGAAAACAGGTAATTATCAGAAACCTTCCTGAACACAACTAGTTATGTGTGAACAAAATGTCTTCAATAATTAGAAACATCAATCTTTAGGAAACGTTACAAAAACATTCCAAATGTTAAAAAAAATGTTGCAACATGCTCAGCTCAAAACTTAGATCCAATTTGTAGATAATAATCTCGAAATTATCTTGTAGTAATTATTTCATCCGACAGACAACATTTTTCATTAACATCTGGTCATTTTTATTAGATTTAATTATTATATAAACATTAACTCACATTTAAATTCAATACAAATATAGTTATTTTCTGAGGTGTAATAATTCTCTGTAAAAATAATATAAAATACTCATACGAACAGGATTTTTACAACATACTTCTTTCCTTTTTAACTGAAAAAAATCTGATGTGGCCAGCACATTACCTTCGTCATGCATAAATCCTATACCAAAAATTTATTGGAAAAATTCTGTATATCCAGAAAATTGTAACACGAACATTCTCTTTACAATCAAATAATATTAGTAACAAGTTTATATCTCTACCCATTTTTAAATTATTGCCCCAAAAGTCAATATACCCCACATTTAGATAAAAACTTAGATAAAATCTAATTTTTATGTATCTAGATACTTCTCAATGTGATATTTAGATTCAAAGTTTTGCTCAAAAATTGGCCGAGATATGAATTTGGCGATAACACCATTCGATTCTACGGGCAAAATTACACAAGTAAACCAATTCTCAGAATTTTTGAACACCGCATACAATCTCTAAAGCAAAATAACTGAAAATGGCCAAAAATCGCAAAAATATAAGGTGTACCCTTACGATTTTTTCAGATTTTGGCCATTTTCAGGGGTTTTCAAGCTTTTATTCATAAAAAATGAACCGGTTGGAAATTAAAATGAATAAATGCTATAAGTTCCTTGGAGAAGATTCTATATATCCAATAAAATTATAACACGAACACATACTATGTTTTACAAATTCCATACCAAAAGTTCCTTTGAAAAGATTCTATAAATCCAATAAAATTATAACATGAACATACACTATGTAAATTGCACTTGACAATTCCTTCTTTCTTCTTCAGTTTTCTCCAATTTTATTAGGGGTCACTGTTTCTTACTCAGTCCTTCCAATTTCTCTTTCACCTTCCTCGTACTCCCGACATTCTGATCCTATACTTGCTATATTTGATTTTGCACTTGGCACTGACATCTGTCAAATTTTTTGCATATATCAGATGTTTCTATGATAAATAGCAAAGCTAACTGATTTTTGAATATTAATCTCTTAGATATCATGCTTTGACTCAAGCTATTGAATATGAAGGAAAATGTATAATCAAACCGTATATAGAAGAGCATTTTCTTTAATATTTATAAAACAGAATGTCAAAAATAATATTTAACTGCGTTTTTTTTTTTAGAAAAACTGTTAAAAACTTCAAATAAGAGTACTTTCGGTGAATAAATTATAACCAAAATCTAATCAGTTCTTCATATGGATGTAAAGAAGAAAAATACGGAAGAATTATAATGTTTAGAATTGTATTATTGGAGTTATCGTCGTAGAAAAATATTCATTAAAAACTCACCACCGAATTTTTTGACCAAAGACAATACTTTCCTTACCTAAAGGTGACGGAAGGTAAAAAGTATTAATTGTAGAAATGAACAAATGTTTTTATTTGCGTGTATTGTGTTTTATTTATTTGATGCTGTTTTTACAATTCTTTGTTTCATATTTACATTTATTACCTTAACAAATATTAATATAAAAAGATGGTTATAAAATAATTCACTCTTGTACTTACAATTCGCTATTACAAAACATATTTACGAACTGCAAAATATTTGCTATGTTCACATATTTTCCCATTTCACACAAATAGAATTTATATTTTTAAACCGGAGTAAAGTTACATTTTGAAAAATATAGAAATAAATTCATAAACTTTCATATATGGAAGTCTACTCTACTCTTTGTTAGGTCATAAAATAAAATACATAGTAATAAAGTTATGCTTCTTAAAAATTCAAAAAAGGTAGCAAAATTGCAATGCAAACATGTAAAATGACATGCCGTTCAGAGTAGCATGCATAATGAATTGCACAGTAACACGGAATATACGGAGTGAGTACAGTTGCTAGCTTCAGGACAGGGAATACATATTTGCGCAAACTTTTCTCACACGTCAGATCATGACGCATACAACGTAATAATGTTGCTAACACTGCTAAACTTTATGTAGTTTATTTTGAAGAATTAATGAAGCTTATTTTTAATTTAGGAAGCTAGGAAGGTATTCTTTGTAATGCATGAAACCTGTAAGAAAATGTACACAAAATATTGGAAATTTTTGTCTATACCGTTTCAACTTTGGTTTCAGAAAAAGTAAATGAGCCTGTTTAACATTTTTACCTCTCGCTAAGAGAGGTATTGGATTCATGCTAAAATTCGCATATCCAGATTTTAGCGAATAAGCACAATTTAAGGGCCCCAGAATCCGATTATAAAATAAATAAATATATCATCACGGCATATTATCCATTTCTGGGTGTGCCAGTATCTACAACACATGTGGACATCGGTAATGATGACGATATATTTTACCGTGTGGGCGCTTACCAAGCGTCACCTCACGGGCACTCATAGCTGGTGTGGAGAGTGCACCACAGGGGTCATTTTTGTGTCATTTAAAATTGGAAATATTTGGCGTCTGTCGGGATCGAACCCGATTCCCCCAGGTTTGCGACCAGACACTCAGGCACGCGGCCACGGGACCCCATAAAAAGAAGATAAGCCTGTTTCACATTTTTACCTCTCGCTAAAAGAGGTATTGGATTCATGCTAAAATTCGCATATCCAGATTTTAGCGAATAAGCACAATTTAAGGTAACCAGAATCTGATTATAATATTTTTAAAATGATGTGTGTATGTGTGTATGTGTGTGTGTGTGTGTGTGTGTGTGTGTGTGTGTGTGTGTTGGATGTTGGAGGGACGATTCCTCAAAAACTATAAGACTTAAGACCTGTTTAACTATGAATTCCTCAATCTGACATTCCAGGTCTTATGTCTTATTGAGGAATCGTCCGTAATGATGTGTGTATGTGTGTATGTGTGTGTGTGTGTGTGTGTGTGTGTGTTTGGATGTTGGAGGGACGATTCCTCAAAAACTATAAGACTTAAGACCTGTTTAACTATGAATTCCTCAATCTGACATTCCAGGTCTTATGTCTTATTGAGGAATCGTCCGTCCAACATCCAGCCATACACACACACATACACACACACACACACACACACACAGCTTTATTGTAAAAATGTTAAAATCGGATTGTAGTGACCTTGAAACGTGCTAATTCATTATAATCTGGATATGTGATTTTTAGCATGATTCCAATACTTCTATTAACGAGAGGTAATAACATGAAATGGCGAGAAATATTGTGCTGGCCACAACAGACTTTTTGTTATCAATTAATCACTGTCACTCAAGTAATACTTGTAAAGCGATTAACATAAACTAGTATTAAATCGATAGTAGTAGCAGCACCCTCCATTAAGTGAAGAGATTTTCATACATGCATATTTAACGCCATTTGCAAAACAGATTACTATTATTAGTGTGAAAATCGGTTCGCCTCGCTGTTGACTGCGAGACAGGTTACATTTATTTATGCCACTTGTACCTTGTATACATGCAAACTAACATGAAGCCACTACTTCAAACATCATGACATAAATTAGACATCTAGAAGGGTGAATACTAATGAAACACACGTCACATCAAAAATTTCACAAAATATAATTCATATTTTAAAACTTGTACGTCACAAAACATAACAAATTACATTCATTTGCATACAAGTACCCATTAAAATACTTAACATAGACATTTCAAAAGTTCACCACAAATATAATTTATGTTGTTACAATACTAGTGATTGTTGAAATTGCAACGACAAAAATTAGTTAAAAATTATTTAAATTACTAGCATACTACACCGACCTGGATAACTCATAAATATTATCACGTTACCCACGCCGACACAGGCGCCTTTTATATTTTGTATCACAAATATTTTATAAGCAAGCGTTATATTTATATTGTTATATTGTTTGTATCCATGACCATTTTTGGTCGTTATGTATAATAGATATTAAGTTGTTTTCTGTAATTAAAGACGAGTTGTCACGAATAAAATGTTCTCTTCAAGTCTTATAATTTAAACTTTTAATTTATCTCAACTGACACGAGAAGTAGTGAATCAAATTAGTTCTACACACTCGTTTCATTGGTGATCCCGACTAGAACATGTTTCTTCTTCAAAATTAATTTTCCATCCATAACTACGTTAAACCCAACACCTAGATCTTCAAGCCCGCCGAACAAATCTCTACGCTTCAAAATCAACATCGTCGAACTTCTTTGAAGAGGACCCCCACTTTTGAGTGTAGAAAATAGTTTCTAGACATGTGATACACGCCAAATACTCCAAAAATTTATTACATAAATTGGTCTTATTATTAAATACTAGGGTTTTTCATATTGGTAACATCAGGACGATTTGAATTTCAAATGACATAGTTTATAAATATGATCTGAAAAACCAACACGCATTTTTACCTCTCGATAAGAGAGGTATTGGATTCGTGCTAAAAACTGCATATCCAGATTTTAGTGAATAAGCACGTTTTAAGAATCCGTTAAGGTCTAGAATCCGATGTTAACCTTTTTATAATGATGTGTGTGTGTGTGTGTATGTGTCTTGATTTTGGATTGACGGTTTTTCCAATTCTATAAGACTAAAGACGAATTTAACTATGTAGGTATTCCTTAATCTGACATTAATTGGAAGAGCTAAAAAGGTTTTGATAACATTTGGACAAACGGAAGTAGTAGTTTCTTTAAAAAAATCTTCTAAATATTTTTTAGAAATTTATATTATTACAAATATTAAAAAATATAAATTCTCAACCGATACCTTGAATATTTTTATTATATCTTCTATAGATTGCTAGATAGAGAATTATAAATATATACTAAATAAGATAATGAATCTCACAGGACAAATACATTACTGAAGATTTTTCCTGGGAAGTGCATTTAAAATTTCTTATTTTATTTTTAATTAAATATTTAAAATTATAGACAGGTACATACAGAGAATTTATTTTAAAATGCAACATTATAGTTCATCACTTCCATGGTTATTCACTATTGTCAAAAAATGACGGCAATGTAATATTTGTCCATTTTAAAATGTAACATTATAAATAGTATTGCAGCACAGGATATACCTCCAAAACACATCACAAATGGTGTCAATTCTTATTACGACCGACTAGAATATTGCCTCAGAGTGATTGGGGGTATTTTTTAACATTTATTACATGAAAGTTATGAATTTTTGTAAGCTAAAGTTTTTTAAGATGTACGACATTCATGTTTTGATTATTTGTTAATCGTATGTAGGCTAATTTATAGGGAATTAGTTTTGATAATACAAAACTACAAATTTTGTATGTTGCATTTTAAAATGGACAAATATTACGTTGCTGTCATTTTTTGACATTAGTGAGTAACCATGGAAGTGATTCACCATATGTTGCATGTTAAAATAAATTCCCTGTATATTACATACAGGGTTAGTTAAAAGTATGGAGACGGCGATTTATTGTCGTTATTCATTTTAGGAAATTATGTTCAATACAAAAGTTTTTTAAGAAATTTTTGATCTACATTTGAGAATACTTGAATTTTTTTTCTTCAATTGTTTTTGAGTTACGCTTGTCCGCGTAATATTTTTAAATGGGAACATGTTAATTTTATTCTACCATTCAACAGAGCGTTTTTTTCTCTTTACAACAGTATTTTTGATTTTGTTTTTTTCAATTTATTTTAATAACATTTTTACAAGGTAAAACACCGGTTCAAGTTTTTACGAATAGTAGGGACATCTAAGATTAACATTTATAGAATGAAAATATAAAACGGCCGAATTATTATAGTTTTTGTTCGTGTTACTGATAATGAATACTATATTTGAAAATATGAAATCAGTTTTGAATGCAACTTTTAATTCTGTACAAATTTAAATTTAGCCGTAAAGAAAAATACTTTTATTTATATAAATAACATAAACTGTTTTCCTATTGCCTACGAATGATTTGTTGCATGTACTCCGACGTCACAGGAGTGAGACTAATATTGGCGCCAATCTTTTTATTTAATTTTTTACGAAAATATCAATAAATTATTATTATTTTTGTTATTACGGTGATAAATATTGCATAAACTTTCATTTAAAATACTTTTCAAATAATGTGAAACCGGCTCATAGCAGCTTGTGTATTTGGCAACGCTGTTTATTTGTGTGTGAAAAGTTCTTGAAATTTTGCGGTTGCGTGGGATTCCTTGTGCATCAAACTAATAATTTAGTTGGAAACGTGGCTAAATTTCGAAGGTGGCATTCACTGGCTGGCAAATGGCGAAAACGAAAAAGAGCAATATGCAACAATAAAAGCAGCAGAAACATACAAACGTCGATTGCGGTTTATTATACGTTCTCCCAGAGCCGTTGTCGGAGGGGGAAGAGGAAGGTATGCATGGCGGCCGCACATAATGACTTCATCATGAACTGTAAGAAGATGTTTCGGACACTGCTGCATAAAAGAGTAGTTCAGTAATAAACTATGTGTATCAAGTGTGTTAAAAAAAAAAATTAAAAAAATCAATTTAACACAAAGTATGGCTCAATAAATAATAGTTAAAACAATGAAAACATTTTTAAATAATTACTTTGCGAGATATTTCACATTTTCTATAAGGGAAAATTGACGTCATACAATGGGGTATGTGACTAAATTTTTATTTTTACTTATATGATACTAGACCAAAAAATAAAATACCCGTATTTTTTTAAATTGATTAATTATTCGTAGAGAGAGAAAATACGAGAAAATAATTATAAAACTTTGGAGAAGGGATCTGTGACGTCAGTAGGATAGAATGATAGAAGAAAACAGTTAGACTGAGATAGATATATTGTGGTAGGCGAAAGTGACAGCAGCTGTCAGGTTCGCCATTCCATAATCTATCACAGCGTATCTATCTCAGTCTAACTGTCTTCTTCTATCATTCTACCCTACTGACGTCACAGATCCCTTCTCCAAAACATTAAATTGCTAATAACAATATTATTACAAACTAATGTTTAGTTTTTATTATTATAATGAGAAGCTATAGAGGTTTGTTTTTATATATTATGACTTATATATTGAAATTCGATTATGGTCACATACCCCATTGTTATCTTTCTCTCGCAGCGTACTCAGAGCAGTGTATGTGAGAAAGACAAGTATGGGGGAAATGTGACGTTACACTGATTTCTCGAACATAAAATACTGTTAAACTAGGAACAATTAAGATTTTTTAATGCTATGAATTGCTTCAAAACTGAATGAAGTTTTATTTAAAATAATAAAAAAAATTGAGAGTTTAACATGGAAAAACAGTCTTTCTTTGCGCAAAAGTTCCCAATTAATTTTAGACATAATGTTTCAAATAAATGTTGCAGATAATTATATTCCACGTCTAAATCAGTGAACAGTTTTAATTTTGGACGTTTGGTAACTTATAAAATCTAATTTAAAATTGTATAAAAATATTGCTCATTTCTAGCGATACCCATGAAATTGAAACAAAGTTACAAAGAAATGCGTATCCTTTGAACTGTCAGAAATTCAGTTTTCAATTAAAAGTTGCAGATAATTCAATTCTGCACTTTAATCACTACACAGGTATTATTTTTAAAATCTAACACTTAAATAACTTTTATTATTATTATTTTTTCACAATCTGTAATCTATAAAATTAAATTTCTGACAGTTCAAACGATAAGAATATCTTTGTAATTTTGTTTCAATTTCATGGGTCTTACTACAAATGAGCAATATTTGTACAATTTCAAATTGGATTTTACAAGTTACTAAACGTGCAAAATTTAATCTGTTTAGTGATTTAGGCGTAGAATATTAATATCTACAACATAGAAAGTAGCCATTTGCGCTCTCTTTTGTCAACGCAAAATGTCACTTTCCCGCTCATGCGCGACAAAGTAGAAAAAACGCTCGCTGTCCAAATTTCTAAGTATACAATGTTGAGAAATGTCACTTGTCTACATTCCTAATGAAAATGTTTAGTTAGGAACTAATGGCACTGTAATTACACATTTATCACGTTCACAAGTCAATTTGACATATGTCCTGTCGGTATTTAACATAACCTAACAAAATGCCACACTGCTGTGAAAATGAAATAGGGCATTCATTTACAAAAACGAAAGTATAAAATGCTTAGATTAGATTGAATAAAAACTCAAGATGAATGGAAAATAACGATAAAATAAAATTAAATATAAAATAAATTGTATGAAGTTATGTTTAGTAATAGGAATGATTGTACACAGATGGTGGTAGGATAGTTGCGAGTCGTACTGACATCAGTGACATCTGATCTCTAGTTAACTAATTATTTGGATTACAATAAAGTTATTAGTTATTTCGTTACTTAAATAATTGCGAGAAGTCAGTCAATGCACATACATGTCATATAATCACAAATTCCTTGAAATATTTGTAATTTTTTCAGTGTGACAGGCGTGACAACTAACCACACATTTTGCTACAAAAACTCATCAAATCATCACAAATCCTTGCTTCCACGCTCTAATTTTGTTTTTTTTTTTTATGGAATAGATGGCTAATGTAACGATATAATCATTTAAAAGCCTTTTTAAGTTTAAACCGTATCGTTTGTATTAGCCAATCGATATTTATTGAGCAGTACTGTAAGTATAAAGTGTACATTTTATTATTTTTTATGGTGGAGGACCCCATTGTGGCGACTGTAGAAAAAATCTTGTTTGTGTTTCGAGCGCAAATGGACATTGTCGATTTGGAGAGAACAACCTCTCAATCGACAAAGTCACATTTTGCGCTCTTAATACACAAATAGCTATTTTATCGCAATGAGTGATACTTTATTATGTTTATACGTGTCTCTTATTTTTTCTAGTAGATTAATATATAAAATTTTCAAAAATTATGATGCTCCCCTGTTCTCTTTTAACCTAAAATTCTCTATCTTCATCCTGTCCATCATGTAGTAGATTCTAGTGCCTCTTCCATCTCTATTCCGTGCATTTGAGAGACGTGGATGCTCCATGAGAAGCGCCAAGTCGCGACCTAGGCTAGTGTCAGCCCGTCGCGACGTGTCTAGGTCACGGCGTCTTTGTACGACGTCGGGATGCGAGTCACGCGACGTGTGAATTGCGGATTGTTGACGCTGACAGCTCTCTGCAACTGCAATAAGTGAAGAAAAGAGACCCCTCACTTCTCATGCTTTCAAGACAGGAGAAATTTTGTCAATAATGCTGCTGCTACGAATGGAGTTACATGTCTCAATCTACGATCAATATATACAGGTGTTAATTAAAAAGCGGGCCATAGGCGTTTAACATGGGAAATCAGATTTTGCTTGCGCAAAATTTCCCATTTAATTTTATACAAAAGAGTTTCAAATAAAAGTTGTAGATAATTAAATTCAATATTTTCTAGCCAAAGGCTGTGTCCGATATTATACTTGTATCACCCTAATATGTAAATCCTAAATTTATGTGCCCTAAATCTAATGATTATTTAGGATTTTAGGAATTAGATTTTAGGGTTTTGCAGAAGCACACTATGCCTTGAAGTTGACGCGCATTAATTAAACAAATCATGTTCGTTGCTATAATTTGTACAAAACGTTATATTTACTGTCAAAGAATAGCTTCTTAGCTTCTATTTTTACCTCCCGCTACCCTTGGTAAGGGAGGTATAGGGATCGTGCTAAAAATCACATATTGAGATTTTAGTAAATGACCACGTTTTCAGGTCTCTAGAATCCAATTTTAACATTTTCACGATGATGTCTGTATGTGTGTGTGTGTGTGTGTGTGTGTGTGTGTGTGTGTGTGTGTATGTGTAGGGATTTTGTCTTCGCTCTAACTCAAATACTATCATTCAGAAAATTCTGAAACCTTGTATTTCTATGCTATTCTAATATGAAAAGAAGCTATTAGATTTTGGTGTAAATCGGGTAACCGGAAATGGCACTTTACCTGAAGCTCATAATGGTTTTTCTTCAATAAATATCATTAAATGCCATTTTTTCGCGTTTTATGTCTTATGAAAATTAAAGATTATTGAATTTTCTACAGGAATACATTAATACTTTTTCTATATATTTTGCAGATAAATTTAAAAATAATTTTTTTTATTAGTCCCGATGCCTAAGATAAACACAATTCCTTTGTTACACAGTTCATATTTCAAATGAATGTAACTGACAGTAAATGTCACTGTCAAAAACGAATCACTTCAAATTAATAATAGTGACATTTTAAAAAGAAAATAGTAAATAAATCAATAGTTTTATGCAATGGAACAGTTTGCAGCGTTAGTAAATACGTAAGTATGTATTTAAATTAATAAAAATGGATAGGAATGTGGGGCGAAGGATGATTATTGCGTAACTATTATTTTGGTCCGGATGCGGTTATTCGCTACCGAAAATCAGTCACTTTTATATGTTCTTATGTATGAATGCTATGATGATTGTGGACAAAGCGAAAGAAGAATGTTGTTAAAGAGTGAAGTGAGTCAGCTGAGCTCTTACTCTTATCCCTTTTCTTATTGTTTACTATTGTTTCCGGGTTTTTGCTAACCCACTAAGTGGGAAACGCGTGATTTTATGTACCTATGTATGTATGTAAAAATTAAATAGCGGGAAGTTTTGTGTTGGCCACATCAGATTTTTTAAAATATAATATTAACATTCACTCTCGAGCATCAAATTGAATCGAATTGTATAACTCATTTTTGTTGTTCTAAAGTATTGCCATAGAAACCAATAAATATCACTAGTGTGCCATTCGGAGTTGTATTTATGTGAAGAAGACCTAAATCCTAAATACTAAATGCCAAAATGCGACATAGGACACAGCCATAATAGATGAAACTTTGACATCTGTCATCAGTCTCAACTTAACGTGCGCACACTATAACTAATCGTTAATGATCATTAATTTTTGTATTGTGCCTCGGGTATAAGACAAGAAAAACTCAAACATTTAAAGTGGCAAGCAAAATGTCCAATGAGATTGTTTCCATTTTCCAACTTTTTTATAATGTAGGTGTATAAAATATTTATATCATTATATACAGGGTGTTTTTAAACTTGAAGTACATATTGGAATAGTATGTATTAGTAGATACTTAAAAATTCAACGATACTGAGCAAGAAACAAAAAGATTTTTCAAAATTCGAAAATTTAATTTTAAAGTTTTTAAATAAAACGTTAGGTGGTTTTAATATTTACTATTAGTAATATAAAGCTGTAAGTAATTAATAACTAATTTTGTATAATATATTAATTTAATTTCGATCTCAAAATTATTCTTAATCAAATTATTAAAATATCTTTCAGAACTCATATTAATAATTGGAATAATACTACCTTTTTCTTAGTTTAAGTTCTGTATTTATTTGTTATTAAAACCCAACGTTTCGGCACCATAAACTCTTTATTAACAGATATTAAAAAAAATCTCTGAGTTTTACAAATCACTTCTCTGCCAGTTTTTGGGACGGTTTTTCCTCTGGCAAAAGGAGATTTTTTCCTGAGAAGATGCATGTTCGCCGTCCAAGTTATTGCCGGGCATGCATATATTGTCTAGAAAATTCTATACATAAAAAAGGTAACATTTACGAACTTGTTACCTTGCTTACTTATTGTTTTTGTTATTTCACATATTTATGTCAATGTTTTCCCCTGAAAAAGGTACCAGTTTATGGTACCGAAACGTTGTGTTTTAATAATAAATAAATAAATACAGAACATAAACTACAAAAAAGATAGTATTATTCCAATTATTCTTAATCGATTATTTTCGGAGTAGTTAAATTATTTTTATCGACGTTGTAGTTGGCTTTGGCACAATTAGAAAAAAGAATTGAGAAAAACTGAAGAAAATAATATTAAAAATAAATAAAAGTTTATCTGTAATAGATTTTTTCATTTGTTTCTTAATAATTTTCAATTTTTTTACCCCAAATATCATTAAAAGCTTATAAAAATAAAATAGACAAAAAGATGATATTTTCAACACAGGTTTCCAATTAAAAAAACGTAAGTTTGTGTTATACTTCGATAGTTATTAAGTTTTCAAAAAAATTAATACGTCATTTTATCCTAAGCAAAAAAGCGTACAAAATTTGTCTGAACAATTTTTTTTCTATCATAATAAATAAGACATGAAATATTTTTAAAAATCGCGATACAAGTTTTTGCAAGTAGCTTAGAAACAAAAAAAGATCGAAAAAAAGTGGTGACTATTAAACTTTTCTCGTAAAGTTGACTATGGAATTGCTCTATCGTTAATATTACTCGAGATACCTTATAGAAAAACATCGAAAATGAGAAACGCTGTACACAATAATTTTCATAATATTTTGATTTTAATGATTAATGTTTGTTTTGTTTTCATATTTCCCTAAATCTTATATAATTCATAACCCTTCATTATTAAACTTCTCGAATTATAACTAGTAATTAATACGCAAATTAATTATATGAAAAGAAAAAAATATTTCTTGGTGGCAGTATAATCAACGCCTGTTGATTTCCTTGCAAAATAAGTAATAACCCTGAGATTAACCCATAACCGAGAAAATTAATATGGCATTGTCTAAAGAAATAATGATTAAATCCCTAGAGGAAAACAAGCAAAAGAGAAAATAATAACCTAATAACAAGTTGAACACAACAAGTAGCTGCGATGATTTGCATAATTCCAATCCGCCCGAAAACAATTAATCGCGGAGTCTCTCCCTGTCAACCCGAGAGAAAACAACCCACTTATTACCGTCAAATCTCTCAATAACTCATCAGTTTTGTAACCGAAACTATGATTAAAGTCCCTAGAAAAGTAAAAGTGAGCGGTGGGTAATTGCCGCGTCACGTTAGATGTGAAACTGATAAGCGCAGAATAAACAAATCTATTATTACGAGGTATAGATCTCCCGATAGTCGCGATCCTTTAATCATCGACTTCTTGGAGGTCGCGAGTGGCTCACCTGCGCCTTGATTTATTGTTTTATCTGCGCTGCCATCGGCAAGTCAAGATGCGGCGGATGGGACGCGGACCTATCTCAGACTGTTTTGTACTTGTGAATGTTGCTTGTTTGTTTTAGATCGCTGATGACTGGTCGTTTCGATCCTTTTTTCTTTTGTTGGAATGGAAAGTGAAAAGGAAACCGAACGGATGAATATATCATTCTGTTTGGAACACTATTAAAAAGAATTGCTGATTGTTTGATTTACCCTGTGATAATATTGACATTGGGAATTTTAATTAAATAAAGGTTCACTGTTGCAGCAAGCAATTTTTATATAGATATCAATGTATTGAACGAAGTCGTCTTACACCGAAAGATAAAAAGACTAAGGATTAAGAAAATAACGAGCTGATAAATCGAATATCAATGAGAACCTGGAATGGGGTATTCCACTCAATTTTTTTTATTATTTTAATAAAACTTCATTTGTTTCGAAGCAAAAATCTAAATTGTTCGTAGTTTAACAGTATTTTATTTTCAAAAAATCTGATGTGGCCAGCACTTGACCTCCCGCCAATTCCATGTTTAAAATAGCAATGAGCTTTAAGTAAAGTTTCACTTCCGATTAATCATTTGTAAACAAAATCTACTTTGTTGTTCCAATAAATAGAAAAGTTTGTAATACGAAATTTTGGATTATATTTTATTATGTTTTTCCTGAAAAATCTGTTAGAGCTTCAAATTAAGTACTACATCCGGTTTATCATACATAGTCAAAATCTAATATGTTGTTTCAAATTATATAAGAGTATTAAATACCAACTTTACGAACTTTTGGATCATTAATATATTTTAAGGAAAAATCGTCACACACACACTATTATCAAAATCATCTCCAACTTCCTTATGCTCTAAAACGCAATCTGTGTAAATTCTTCGCCGTACATTATCCATTTCGTAAATGTGTAGTTGCAAACTATTATTTGACACTTTGAAATCACGTTCTTATTGAGAGCTGTTTGATATATAATGCTGCAAACAACAAACTTAAATCGAATTATCCTGTATATCTAATATTTATGTATGATGGAAAATATATTATTTTTACAAACCTTAATTTCATTAGAATCATATTTAAACTACTAAATTCTTCTTAACATCTTCATTATTATTTTTAATGAAAATTGCTTCGTGACAATGACATTTGTTTAAATATGTCAAATTTGTTATTAAAGTATTGTTTTTGTTTGACGCAGAGGCAAAGTGATGTACAAAGATAAATTATTTTATAATATAATATAAAGTTATTTCAAGTTATTTACTAAATGCTATTATCGTAGAATTGAAGATTGTGCCATTATATTCAATTTGTATTGGTAAAAGTTGCTAAAAAATTATATTCAATGAATTTTTTACAAGAAAAACTGTTAAAAGCTTGTATAAATAATACTTCCGGTTATCCGATATACACTAAAAACTAATGAGCTCTTCCCACATTGGTATAGAATGGATATACAAAATTTCAAATTTTTCTAATTGATAGTATTTGAGTAATAGTGTCCGCAAGATCCACACACACACACATATATACACACACACACACACACACACACACACACACACACACACACACACACACACACACACACACATACATACCTACAGACATCATTGTAAAAATGTTAAAATCGGATTCTGGGGACATCAAAACGTGGTAATTCACTAAAATCTCTATATCCGATTTTTAGCACGATCCCTATACCTCCCTTACCTAGGGTAGCG
The DNA here is from genome assembly GCA_943142095.1 of Ophonus ardosiacus. Lineage (NCBI taxonomy): Eukaryota > Metazoa > Arthropoda > Insecta > Coleoptera > Carabidae > Ophonus > Ophonus ardosiacus. Next base: position 44,847,629 of record OW964831.1, on the reverse strand, counting down.
GGAGGTAAAAATCTATAAAAAATAAAATGGATCATGTCAAGAACATAAAACATGATTGAACATCTGATGTCCTTTTTAATGTAAATAAACATTTTAAAAAGTAAGAAAACATCTCTTGACATAATTTACGTCAACGTCGGAATTTCCCAGGTTAATAAAATGACCCTTACAAGTTATTAGATAAAAAGTAAAAAATATTGGCACCATTTCGATCAAACGTGTATCCAATATAAATCGTAAAATCGCCGTGAGGGCATCATATATTCCATCTGTGGTTATGTAAACAAAATATTCACGGATAGGTAATAAATTACAGGGTAAATATCTGGGATCGCCCGAACCTACAGCGCGGATATATACGATACTGTGGTGGAATAGCGATACCTTCGCCTTCGGTCTCCGTGTTCGTATGTGTGTGTGTATGTGTGTGAGGCAAAGCCGGTGCGAACCGAACAATGAAAAATGGCAGCCACCTCACTTATTAATAAACACACCTTATTATAATAAATTTCGCTACAGAGAAAGGGGTAATAAATAATGTACATTCATATTTACAATTTACCACCGTTGCAAAATTGGAAAAAGGAATATTTGTGTGGATATATTTTTGTAATTATGAACATAGAATTAAAAGTTAGACATATTGAAAATTTATTTTATTTTATTCCGGATTTATTATGTTAATGGATCGCGTGGCTAAGTGAATTATGTGATATGACCGGTTGGGGTACTGGGAGTCCGAATTCAAATCCGAAAATAAAAATAATTGTCTGTAGCACAAAGGTGATTAAACTTGAATGAAGAAAAATCAGAAAAAAAATCTGTTGTGGCCAGCACAATACCTCTCGCCATTTCCATTTTATGTTATATAAGTATTGTATTACACTTTGCTATCGAACCGTCGTTTTATAACAATAACATAATAGAACTTTATCTACCCAAATATTGTTTTTATTGTATTTAACATGTCTTCTACACACTTGCAATTCTAATTATATCTATTTTTCATTGTATGGGGAAGTTCCTGAATGTCAGAGATTCTTCCAATTCATTAGCAAGATTGGCGGTATTTCTTATGGATATATGCATTTTACCTACAATTTTAAATATTTAATTAATAAAACAATAAGTAAGATTAAATGTACTTTCCAGAAAAAGCTTTCAGAATGTCACTAGAACTGTTGATTTTTGACACTGACATCTGTCATATACAAACTATGTTATAGACATTTGAATTTTTCAAGTGGTTTCTTTGGTGCCTTAACCTCTGCGATTAGATTATTCTATATATTACAGTGTTTTTGTCTCTAAATCTATAAATAAATAAATATATCATCACGGCATATTACCCATTTCTGGGTGTGCCAGTATCTACAACACATGTAGACATCGGTAATGATGATATATTTTACCGTGTGGGCGCTAAATCTATACAAGATATAATATATTTTTTTAAATGTATTAGATGTAGAATTTTATGTTCTTCAATAATAGTAATAACAGAAATTTTCAAAAAATAATATATAGAAGTTTTTTTTAAAGAAACTGTTACTTCCGGTTGTCCAAATGTTACCAAAATCTAATCAGCTCTTCCCATGAATGTCAGATTGAGGAAAGTGGAGTTCAATATTCTTTAAGTCTTATGGTATTTGAGAAACCATGGTTCCAACATCCACACATACACACACATACATACACACACACGGATACGGATACGGACACGGACACACACACACACACACACACGGATACGGATACGGACACGGACACACACACACACACACACACACACACACACACACGGATACGGACACGGACACGGACACCATCGTAAAAATGTTTTAATCGGATTATAGGGACCTTAAAACATGCTTATCCACTTGCATGATTCCAATACTTCTCTTAGCGAGAGGTAATCGTCACCTTCGGGTAAGGAAGGTACTCTCTTTGGTCAAAAAATTCGGTGGCGAGTTTTTATTGAATTAGCACGTTTTAGGGTCCCTTGAATTCGATTTTACTAATTAATAACGATCAAGTATATATGTGTCTGTGAGTTTGTGCCCTTGTGTGACAAAAATTTCTCCAACGATAACTCCAGTAGTGGTAGCACGCACTTTAGAATTCTATCAAATGAGGCATTTGTTTTCGCATTTCGCCACGAAGCGAAAATTTGGTAGCAAGCGTGTCTCAAAATATTCGCCTGCAAGCGTACGATTTGAGGCGAAAATGTCACAGTAACGTCATTATTTTGCCACAGTTCTATTCAAAGGCATTTTATATATAATTTATACATTTATTATATACAACTGTCATAATATTTCTTATTTTAATAGTATAAAATCCAATAATTTCCGAATCAAAAAGTGAATATAGAATTCTAAAGTGCGTGCTATCAAGATTCGTAAAAATCAAATCGTATTCGCTTGCTTTCTATGATAGAATTCTAAAGTGCTTGCTACCACTACAGTACTACAATTCTAAAAATTATAATTTTTTCGTATTCCTCTTCTTCACATCCAAATGAAGAGCTGAATAAATTTTGGTTATAATTAGTCAACCGGAAGTTTCCTTATTTGAAGTTCTCAACTTAGCATTTTCAACATGAGCAACGGAATTGGCAACAATGTAGAAATATTCAGTCCATATTTATTTGGTGCACTCCCCATACCAGCTATGAGTGCCCGTGAGGTGACGCCTGAAGCGCCCACACGGTAAAATATATCGTCGTCATCATTACCGATGTCTACATGTATTGTAGATACTGGCACAACCAGTAATGGGTAATATGCCGTGATGATATATTTATTTATTTATATTTATTTGACGGCAAGTATAGTACAGTATCAAAATTTTTACTAACGACTAGTACTAGCACAGGAACCTAAATTTCACAAGAATTTGAGAAATTGAATACCAATTTGATTTTCTTAGATTAAAAGAAGAAATGGGATAGAATTGATGATACGCAGCACAATAAAATTCGAGCAATTTACACTCATCATTCTGAATGGCTTTATTACATAACATTTCGCATTTGAATGCAGCAATGGTGGTTATTGCCCGAGCGAGATAATATTCGAGCTCTGTAAATGCAAACTTGCACGGAATGCCATTATTTACTGTATCGACGGAGCAACAAACGAACTTTGTATAAAGCATTTACCAACTAATAATATCGTTACTCGTTACTTTACATTGTTCCTCTTCCGACTGCTACAGAGAAGCGGAAATAGCTGCATTCCCTCGAACAAGCGCTCAAGACGTTATACAGGAAATGGAATTGTTGTCTCCGTATAGCTAAATTGAAAAATGCTGCTATGATTCCGCGACTATCGGCGGCGAGTTATTGAGATGATTTTTCACTTTGTTCTATAACTTTCTACTAATACTACTTTATTTCCGCTATCAAATAAATTCTTTCAGTACGTACTCACGCTACCAAATGGAGATGCAATATATTTGTGGGTTCACAGTCAATAATTAAAGAATGGAAAAGCGTTTTCTAGTACTCTTATTGAATAATGCATTCATTCTATAAGCGTTTCTTTGTAAGATATGACATTCATAACTCAAAAACAATAAACTGTTGAGAAATAAATTAAAATATGTCTGGAAATTGAAGTTTGCAAAAAACTTCTTGCCTTCAAAACGTTACCGTTTTTCATTCGTTTTAAATAACTGCTGTTACGTGTTAAAATATCTAACTTGTTAATGTTAAATAACTATATGACATTTGATCAAAAAATAAAGAGAATTTTTAAATTTCGTCCCTTATTTTACAATAGACACTTACAAAATTGCTATGCTACAAGGTTGCTATGGTTACCACGTCCAAACAAAGACCTGTCATCAGCCATAGACTCTACACTCTAGCCATCGTTTTAGTTGAATAATCGAATGATCTTCAATATTATCAAACAAAAAAGTTGCCCCAGACACATCTTCTGGTTTTAAACTAATTTTTATTAAACACAACGTACAAATCACAATAAAGAATTAGGTTTAACACTGAATAACAGATGCGAACACAATGACAGATAGGAACAGGGAACGGGACGCAAGACAACGAGGGAAGGTTTGTTTGGATGCATGATCGTCTATCTCTCTCTTGCAATGACGTCAATTTTGTAAGTGTCTATTGAGCTCACTTTTAACAGGTTGATACAACGATCTGTGAAGTTTATGTCAGGTTTAATTCATATTGGACACGTGGTTTATGTTTACCATATTGACGAAGAATCCACATTAAATTTTCTAAAAATCTGATGTGGTCAGCGCATTATTTTCCGCAAATTCTATATATTTTATTCAAATCGGAGAATTATTCACACGAAAAGAAGACAGTAGTATTATTTCAATGAAAACTATATTTTATAACATCTGACAGTTAAAATGTCACAAAATTTGTTTGAAATTTTATTTTAATACCATGGCTAACACTATAAAGAAGTAAGTTTTATAAAATTTTAAATTTTTCGGTTACCAAAGATGCAAAACCTGATGCAAAGGAAAAAATCTGTTGTGGCCAGCATAAAACCTTCCGTCAATTTGATGTATTTTGTACATATCCCATGCCAAAAGTTCCTTGAAAAAGATTCTGTATATCCTGTAAAATTGTAACACGAACACACTATTTTTTACAAATTCCATACCTAAAGTTCCTTTCCCTATTTTATTAGGGGTCGCTGTTTCTTACTCTTCTCTTTTACTCATTCCTGTCCAACGCATCTTCTTCACACAATTCTTTCTCTCTCAAATCTTCTGTTACACAGTCCTTCTATCTTCACTTTGGCCTTTCTCGTACTTCCGGTATTGAAAATTCCAATCTTGAGGCGAAGCTGCAACTGGAAGTCACTTGCGAGGGACACTCTTATCACATTCACATATAATTTTTTGACCCTATACTTTCAATTTTGGTTTTGCATTTGACACTGACATCTGTCAATTAAATTTTTTGAATTTTAGCAATGCTGACTGATTTTTGAAAGTTAATCTCTCTTAATCTCTCTAAACTCTATATCTACTGAATATGAAGGAAAATGTATAATCTAACCGTATAGAGAATAAGATATTCTTTCATATTGATAATCACAAAATGTCGAAAAATGATATTTAACTGCGTTTTTTTCAATAAAAACTGTTAAAAACTCAAATAAGAGTACTTCCAGTGGATCAATTATAACCAAAATCTAATCAGCTCTATGGATGTAAAGAAGAGGAATACGAAAGAACTATAATTTTTAGAATTGTAGTATTGGAGTTATCGTCGGAGAAAAATTTGTCACACATGGACACACACACACACGGACACACACACACATACACATACAGACATCATCTTAAAAATAGTAAATTCGTATGCTAGGGTCCCTAAAACGTGCTTATTCGTTAAAAACTCACCAACGAATTTTTTGACCAAAGACAATACCTTCCTTACCTAAAGGTTACGGAATTTTCTCTAAAATATTTGGAGTATTCAAAACAGATTGAGAAATTACGTAAATCTCATCCGAAACATCTGTAGCAACGGTAAGAATATTTGCAAAATCAGCTGCCGAGAATTTCCATAACAGTAAAAAATTGAGTTATTTCGAATAAAATTTTGAGCAGGTGCAGACAAAGTCGGCAAATAAATAAGAAAAAACTACCTGCTAATTCCTTTTGCATTGGGAGCGCGCTTGCAATTTCTAAAATTGAGTTTACCTTTGGAAACGAACATAATTAAATTAAATTTAGCAGAATCATCTAGGGTGATTATTATTGCAACGTCATGTACGAAATAATATATTTTTAAATTAAAGGGTATGAATTTATTTCGCTCAACGCCTTTCATAATTAATAACTAGCATGATGTTACAAAATTTCAGTGAATTCTTTTTTTGAACTTTCTATGGATTTTAAAAGCAAATGCAGTTATTTCAGAACCAATTTATTTTCATGTGTGTGCATAATGTTGTTATTTTCGGATACAGAGTGTCCCAGTTTCCTTGGTTGAACATAAGGATTTGGGATAATTATAATATATATTAACACCAGGCCATAGACGTTTAACATGAGAAAACAGTTTTTCCTTGGTCAAAAGTGGCCTATTAATTTTGGAAAAAAATGCTTCAAATAAATAAATAATAAATAAATATATCATCACGGCATATTACTCATTTCTGAGTGTGCCACAATCTGCTTTATCGCAGATATCGGTAATGATGATGACATATTTGTACCGTGCGGGCGCTTACAAAGCGTCACCTCACGGGCACTCATTGCTGGCGTGGAGAGTGCACCACAGAGGTCACTTTTGTGCCATTTAAAATTCGAAATATTTGGCGTCGGTCGGGATCGAACCCGGTTCCCCCAGGTTCGCGACCAGACATTCCGGCACGCGGCCACGGGACCCCATAATAATAATTATAATAATAATAAGAATAATAATAATAACATCACATTACTAATATTCTTGTAATAACATATTTTTATTTATTAAGATGAGAAGTATGTTGTTATTAAATCATTTTGATCCTTTTCAACGCCATCCATTTTCATTAAAATATTAAGGAAACTGTGCATTTGATTCAACTATAAGATTTTTCGGGCCGGCCCTAAAGGCTCGATTTTTCGAGCCTGGGATGGAATTCTATAACTCGTACGTTATCAAACGATACCGTTATCACTATGGTTACATGGAAGATCTCATTTCATTTGACAAATATGACGTAAATATTTCTATAGTGATAACGGTATCGTTTGATAATGGACGAGTTACAGAATCCCACTCCCGGGTCAAAATCAAAATCCGATTCGCCTCAACTTTTGCAAATGATGCCCGATAAAAATATTTTCAGCCCGGCTCGATGATCGACTCGAAATCGAGGCGGGCTTCGGGCCGGGCCGGACCAAAGCTCGAGATCGAGTGCATCCCTAAACCAGCACTAAAAGTTATTAGTAAATAATTTGTGAGTTTAATAAGTTATCTAAATATGTCAGTTCTAAGGTTAAATAGAATAATGGCCGTTTGCATCAGTTTCCCTTAAATATTCGGCTTAGTAAAGGGGTACTTAATTTCTAAGGTATTCTTAAGCTTAGTTCGTTTGTACGGTTGCAGTTTGAACATCGCTTAGCTAAGTGTCACTTAGGAGGAATTCTAGTGTTTTTTTTTTACTTTGCATATTTCATAAATGTAGTAACTTATATGTCAAATGTGACATGACATATGTATCAGTGTTCTGAATTTTTTGAGTGCTGTTTCATTATCTGTAACAGTTTTTGATTAATTGGTGACACGCAATTATTCCTGAAGAAAGTTATTTTAGAAATAATTTTATGAGGAACATAAAATATGTACAAATTATAAGGGAATTCCAATTCATGTTCAATGCTTTTTATTAAATCTAGTACGGTATTTTTTCTTAGACCAAAACGTTTAAAAAAAAATTAGTTCGTCAAATGGGTAAAAATAATTAGCTCTCTTATAAATTTGTCGCGGAATTCGATTTTTCACAAATTCTAACATCTCTAACTCCAAAATATCATCATCAATATTTAGCTCTAATTCCATTTTATAAATTAATATCAACCAGCTATCAAAAACATAAATGTCAAGTGACATTTGTAGAATAATTGCGATCAAGTACATCTTTGAATTAAGGGGTCCTTAAGGGGAAGACAAACTTGCGCTTAACTTAAGGGTACCTATTTGTAAGTTAAGGTACCCTTAACAATTGGTGCAACGAATTTTTATTCTTAAGGTGTACTTAATATTTAAGGGAAACTGATGCAAACGGCCATAAGTCTGTGATTTTTCCATGTCCGTAACTCGTTTACCTACAGTTTTACATACATTGTTGAAAATGAAAAGTTCACATGAAATAACAAGTTATTAAACAAAAATTTTATATGCAAATTATGGCCCTTACTTTCTGTAATAACATAAAATTTAATTTTGAAAAATGAATACATACTTGAGAATATCAAACCTACCTTTTACTGGAATACACATGTGGTAGTATACTACTTGTTGGTGCCTTTGAGTAATAATTTAAAATTGAAATTTTTGACTCCGCTCATTTTGCTTATGTTTTTTGCTTCAGTTTATAAAACGTTATATGAATAAATTTTTAAAATATGTAAATTTTATCAGTTATGAATTTAAAATTTCATTCACGTTTTCCTACTTTTTAAAACGATATTTTCATTTTGCTCGTCTAGAAAATATCTATTAAATTTGATTATAGGTAAAATGCATTTCCACTGCAATCTAAATAGAATCTTCCATCAAATACAAGTGAAAACTTCTCGTTCGGTACTTGACGCCATAAAAGAAAATACAACATCGCATTGAGGCGTGTTCCAATCTGGATTTTGAATGAAATAGATGTGATCTGATGGCATCTCGGTTTGTGAACATGTTTAGACTAGTTCTCGGTGTGCAGCTTCTTATGGAAAGGCACATACCGCAGTGCTGACTTCGTTTTGCTAAGATACTCTAACTTGGTGCTATTTAATTTCCGGCGAAAAGGTAGCGTAACCACGTAACTGAACTGCAAGGAACTCATGAGTTTTGCCTTCCCAAGCTACTACTACCTGATTACTTGCTGCTTGTTAATATCATTACCTCCAATTTTGTTGCTCATGCTTATCTACCGATGTGAAATTATTCAATGGGCTCCAATATTCACAAACTACTTCTGTAGTTTAGTAACTAATTGCAGTTTATTCTATGATTAGTTTTGCTTATTGATTATCAAGTGCTATACTGAAAGTAAATTTTCCTTTGTACAACTGTTTTTAGGGGTTTTTTTTAAATTTTATTTATGGAGTTGGTAACTTAGTATGTGTCAAACACAATCTACCATTTTAGGCTATCAATCAAAATGGCCTCTATCTCAAAAACAATTGAAGATCGAACCCATGTTGATTATTTTTACCTCTCGCTAAGAGAGGTATTGGATTCATGCTAAAATTCGCATATCCAGATTTTATTGAATAAGCACGATTTAAGGTCCCTAGAATCCGATTATAACATTTTTAAAATGATGTGTGTGTGTGTGTATGTGTGTGTGTATGTGTGAATGTGTGTATGTCTGGATGTTGTAGACACGATTCCTCAAAAACTATAAGACTTAAAAAATATTTAACTGCAGTTTTCTCAATCTGACATTCCTGGGAAGAGCTGAAAAGGTTTTGGTAATAATTTTTTTATTAAATATTGAAGAACATAAAATTCGCCAAATATTTCCAATTTTAAATGGCACAAAAGTGACCCCTGTGGTGCACTCTCCACGCCAGCTATGAGTGCCCGTGAGGTGACGCCTGGTAAGCGCCCACACGGTAAAATATATCGTCATCATTACCGATGTCTACATGTGTTGTAGATACTGGCACACCCAGAAATGGGTAATATGCCGTGATGATATATTTATATTTATTTATTTATTTATTTATACACTTAAAATTTTTATTATATCTTGTATAGATTTAGATATAAAGACACTATAAATTTATAGAGTAATCTAATCGCAGAGGCTAAGGCACTAAGGAAACCAGTTGACAAATTCCAATGTTTATAATATAGTTTGTAAATGACACATGTCAGTGTCAAAAATTAACAGTTTTAGTGACATTCTGATAGCTTTTTCTGGGAAGTATATTTAATCTTTCTTATTGTTTTATTCATTAAATATTTGAAATTATAGGTAAAATTGTGGTAAAATGCATATATCCATCAGAAATACCGCCAATCTGGTTAATGAATTGGAAGGATCTCTGGCATTTAGAAACTTCCTCATACAAAAAAAAAAATAGATATAATTAGAATTATATGTGTGCAGAAGACATGTTAAATACAATAAAAAACAATATTTGAGTAAAGTTCTGTAATTTTTTGTAATAAAACGACGGTTCGAAAGCGAAGTGCAATACAATACTTATATAGCCTAATATGGAAATGGCGAGAGGTCTTGTGCTGGCCACAACAGATTTTTTTTTACTCATTTTGGTCAGTACTACATGCTCTCATAATTTGTGAATTTTACATAACACCCTGTATATTAATGAAATTTATATTTCTAAGCCAATCTCTATTTTTTTTACGAAATATAAAATTATTTTAAATAATTGTATAACAGCGGGCATATAAAAATTCTTATTTGCAATAGCCTTAATATTCCGTGGCACACTTAAAATATCAACCATATTAATATGATATGAAAGAAAATGAAGTCACCTTTTTGAAAAACTAGGATATCAGTTTAAAATTTATATCACACCATGAGTCACACACAATGGTTTTGTAGAGAACACTCGACTGCTTCTTATTTGATTTTCCTTGCGATAGAAGAATGCAGCGATGAGCAAGCAAAATAATTTCCGTGAAAATTGAGCTCGCTTGCGGGTTAAAAGTCGGAATCACTTGACGTTTCCCGTTGGTTGTTAGTGGTGCACGGAAACCGCATCCGTTCACACAGCCATCGACGCGGAATGCAGATCGGATAATCGACAATCACTCCATCGAATAAAGGTTACATTAAAATAAAATTAGACACATAAGAAACCGAAAGGAGGAAAATATACAGTACCATCCAAAAGTATGGGTGTACCTGATAATTACTGGAAAAACAAAATAAGAAAATATGTTGTGGCCAGCACAAGACCTGTCGCCATTTCCATATATAAGCCTGAGTGTCTGGTCGCGAACCTGGGGGAACCGGGTTCGATCCCGACAGACGCCAAATATTTCCAATTTTAATTGGCACAAAAGTGACCCCTGTGGTGCACTCTCCACACCAGCTATGAGTGCCCGTGAGGTGACGCCTGGTAAGTACCCACACCCAGAAATGGGTAATATGCCGTGATGATATATTTATTTATTTTATTTATTTATATATAACATTTCTGGTACATACGCGAAAATTCTAATTACATCTATTATTAATATATTTTTATATTTTTTAATTCATTTTATTAAAAAGTTTCCTTCTACTCTTTTAAATATTCGAGATTCTTCAACTTCATTGACGAGATTGGCAGCATTTCTGATTCGTATATGTAATGTATGTAGCTATAATTTTAAATATTTAATTAATAATAAAATAAGAAATATTAAATGTACTTCTTGAAAAAGTCTTCAGTGATGTGTATGGATTTTTGACATTTTTCTGTCAATTTCAAACGTTTTAATATTTAAACTAGTCTCCATCAAGTTATTTGGGCTGTGAGATTCATTACAATGGATTATTTTATATAATTATAATTATATACCTTAAAATCAATAGAAGATATAACTAAAATGTTCAATGTATCGAATAGAGAATTTTACATTCTTTAATATTTGTAATAACATATATTTCCAAAAAAATAATATTTAGAAGATTTTTTTTAAGAAACTATTACTTCCGTTTGTCCAAATGTTATCAAAACCTTTTAGTTATTCCCATTAATGTCAGATTAAGGAATACCTACATAGTTAAATTGGTCTTTAGTCTTATATAGAATTGGAGAAACCGTCAATCCAAAATTGTTCAGATTGTCAGATTTCTGATGCGTATTTAATAAATTAATAATAAAATAAAAAATATTAAATGTACTGCCCAGAAAAAGCCTTCAGTAATGTACCTGAATTTTTGATATTTTTCTGTCAATTACAAACATTTTAATTTTTCAATTGATTTCCATGGAGTTATTTGGGTTGTGATATTCATTACAACGGGTATATATATATATATAATTCTCTATCTCTAAATCTATGGAAGATATAATAAAAATGTTCTGTATATCGGATAGAGAATTTTATGTTCTTTAATATTTGTAATTACATAAATTCCCAAAAAAATATTTAGAGAATTTTTTTAAGAAACTAGTACTTCCGTCAGATTAAGGAATACGTAGTTAAATTGGTCTTTAGTCTTGTAGAATTTGAGAAACCGTCACTCCAACATCCAAACACACACGTACACACACACACACACACACACACACACACACACACACACACACATACATACAAATCATCTTAAAAATGTCCTTAGTCCTTAGTCGAAACAATATGAATTTTTGAAAGACAAGCGTGTTATACCCATCCTTGTTGCACACGCTTCTTAGTCATTGCAAATGAGAGAGATAAATGTACTCCAATTTGTTAATTCGTTCACGGTACATATGACCTTAATCGGACTTTTTTCAAATTTTTTACTGTACGTATACTCTTTACAATATTAACCCTCATAATACTGATTTTTTTTACACGTAATATCAGTGAGGTCAATAGACCCCAGAGTTTTTTAATACACAGAAAAATTAAATTTATAAATACTTCAAAGTTATTAAATATATGGTTTTACAAAATTTTCAACATTCTGGTAAACTCTATGAAATATAATAGCAATAGTAATTAATTTACTACAGTTTATAAATTCAGATGGGTGTTATGACGGGTGACGGGTATAGTAGTAGTTGTAATCGCCCATTGGGCGAATTTCAAAGTAGGTACAGTTATTGATGCTACGTCTTCGGTTTCCTGTTGTCGACTTCATGACACGGACATCTGTCGAGCAGATATTGAACCATCAGCTTCAGTACCGCGCAAAAACTTTCTGTCACTTTGTGATTACGTCATCATCGTCATCGTACTATTTCCGTATTATGGCCCAAAAGGGTAGAATTACTTCCGCTTTTCACCCATCAGTCATTTCCACAGAATGACAGAATAATTGCTATCATAATTACCAAACTATTGCCGCTTCTAAAGAACTATCAAAAAAGAAAACTGTGTCGGAGAATTAAAAATGAATTAAGTTAAATGTGTTCATGGTTCATTAATTTACAGTTTTAGTGTCTAATAAATCTATTAATTTTAAACAAGGAAATTTTTAATTACTATTATTTATAGAAGATGCTAAGGCATGATGCCCAAGGATCTTAAGTACAAGCTGAGTAAAATTGAATGAACTTTAAATATAAAATTATAATTCTTTTTTATACATCATCTTGCTTATGCATCAAACAAAAACATAATACTTTTTGATGCTGATTTTTTACCTCTCGCTGAGAGAGGTATTGGATTCATGCTAAAATTCGTATATCCAGATTTTATTAAATAAGCACGATTTAAGGTCCCTAGAATCCGATTATAACATTTTTAAAATGATGTCTGTGTGTGTGGATGTGTGTGTGTATGTGTGTGTGTGTGTGCGTGTATGTCTGGATGTTGTAAACACGATTCCTCAAAAACTATAAGACTTAAAAAATATTTAACTGCAGTTTCCTCAATCTGACATTCCTGGGAAGAGCTGAAAAGGTTTTGGTAACAATTGAACAACCGGAAGTAGTAGTTTCTTAGAAAAATTCTTCTAAATATAATTTTTTTTATTAAATATTGAAGAACATAAAATTCTCCATCTAATACACTTACAATTTTTATTGTATCTTGTATAGATTTAGAGATAAAGACACTATAATTTATAGGGTAAACTAATCGCAGAGGCTAAGGCACTAAGGAAACCAGTTGACAAATTCCAATGTTTATAACATAGTTTGTAAATGACACATGTCTTTGTCAAAAATCAACAGTTTTAGTGACATTCTGATAGCTTTTTCTGGGAAGTATATTTAATATTTCTTATTGTTTTATTAATTAAATATTTAAAATTATAGGCAAAATTGAGGCATATATCCATCAGAAATACCGCCAATCTGGTTAATGAATTGAAAGAATCTCTGACATTTAAAAACTTCCTCATACAATGAAAAATAGATATAATTAGAATTATATGTATGCAGAAGGCATGTTAAATACAATAAAAAACAAAATTTGGGTAAAGTTCTGTAATATTTTTTTTATAAAACGACGGTTAGAAAGCGAAGTGCAATACAATACTTATATAGCCTAATATGGAAATGGCGAGATGTCTTGTGCTGGCCACAACAATTTTTTTACTATTTTTACAATGTATGTTACGATTTTTCCTTAAAATCTATTAAAATGTGATCCAAAACGTATCAAATTTAGTATTTAAAACTCGTATATGTATAATTTGAAACAACATACCTATTAGATTTTGATTATATATGATAAACCGGATGTAGTACTTAATTTGGAGCTCTAACAGATTTTTAAGGAGAACAAAATAAAATCCAAAATTTCGTATTACAGACTTTTCTATTTCTATTTATTGGAACAAAAAATTAAATTTTATTAACGATCAACCGGAAGTTACATTACTTAAAGCTCACTGCTATTTTAAACATGGAATTGGCGGGAGGTCATGTGTTAGCCACAACAGATTTTTTTCATAGTATTCTCCATCATTTTGTACAACTTGTTTAACAACCCTACCACATCAATTACAGTCTTTAGTATTTAGTTAGCAGCATTTTTTTTGTGATTTCAACAATAAGTTTTTGCCGTGTATCGAAGAACTTTGTATTTTAAGTTTCCAAAACTAAACTATTTTTGTTGTATATAAAAAGTATAATTTGCTGCAAAATATTAGTCATGGCAGCAATTATTATTAGTAATATTAAGCAGTCATTTTGTTACTTTGTTCCGATTACAAAATCATTTTGCAACAATTAAAAATATTTCATCTGTTACTGGGACAATTTTTTTTTCCTGTGACATTATATTTTGTAAAGATTACAAATTATTTCTTTTCTCGCCATATACTTTGTACAGGTAACTAAAACTTTTGTGTAGACAGGGTATTCCCTGGTATACAGCATAATTCACGGTTCGTGTACTATACTACGTCGTGTCGCATTTGCTTGCGCAGTTAAGTTTAGCCTGTCGAAAATTGTGTTTTAAAAGTGCCTGTTTCTTGTGCCCGTCAATAAAAATGGATGATTTTGTAAAAGATATTTTAAAACAATGGCAATTAGTGTGTCTTATTGAGAAATTTGAAGGTATGTATAGATTACTGATAAATCTATATAATTTAATTGACTATTGTTTCATATGTTATTTTTTATATAATATTTGTTACATGTATATAGATTATAATTATAAATAAATAAAAATAATATAATACGCATGTATTTAATTTTTACTTTACTATCTCATTCTACATATCAATCAAAATTAATTAGTTTCTAAAACAAATTTATAGTTATTAATGGTAACTTATTTTATTTGTTCGAATAACAAATTTATATTTCTTAATGGTAACTTAATTTATTTGTTCGCATAACAAATGTATACTGCTTATGGTAACTTATTTTATTTGTTCGTATAACAAATATCTTTTGTTATATATAACAAAACTGTATTTGTTGCCACAACAATTTTTTACCAGCAAATTTACTTTGGTGATTGTAACAAATATATTTGCTGGTCCTATATTGACAAAAAAAATTTGCTACTGGAACTTATTTTTAGTAATCACAACAAAGTTTTTATTTACCGTGTATTAATAAATTACGTTTCCCACATCTGTATTGAAGCATAACCTGATGCTCAACCCTTCCCATATAAATTTAAGTCAAAACAATCTCATTAGCAGCCAATCCCACCATCCAACATTTCAATCCGTTCGGCTGCTCTGCTGTGTCGGTGAAATGTGAGCCGGAGTAATATACGGCGGGTGTTAAGATTGTAAAGGTAAACCCGATGAGCTTGTGGCATCCGCAGCGCCATCACGGCCGCCATCAGCATCAGCTCTGATGCGAGATGATGCGGCCCGATGTGTGAAGAGATTGGCTCTGTAAAACAGTCAAATAAAAAATCAAGTTTATGACAAGACAGGCAGGCGGGAGATTTCGGCCTGGGATGGTTTGGGCTTAGATGAAAGTGAAGGAAAAGATTTGAGGGGTTACAATCTTATATACAATCCAGGATTTTGTTTGTAATTGTAAGAGAATCACACTATAATTATTAAGAATAAAAAACAGATATTTATTTATAATTTTATTTTAAATATGTTTATAATAGTGCCTCTTCCAGTATAAAGTATTTCACCATTTTACCTCTCCACTTCTTAAAATCTCGCAACAAATCTTCATGTCAAATGCAGAGCATCGGACCCGAACCTGAACCGAACCAAAACCGGAACCAAACCATATCATTTTAGCGAATCGTGCCAGAATGTCTGGTCGCGAACCTGGGGAACCAGGTTCGATCCTGACCGACGCCAAATATTTCGAGTTTTAAATGGCACAAAAGTTAACCCTGTAGTGTGTAGCAGATTGTGGTACACTCATAAATGGGTATGCCGTGATGATATATTTATATTTTATTTAAACCCATAACCATCTCTCAGATATATTTTTTCAATTCAACACAGCACAAGAATCGCAAACGAATCCATCTCTCGAAAATCTGTTGTGGTGGTCAGCACAAGACCTTCCTTTAATTTGATGTATTTTGTACAAATCACATACCAAAAGTTCATTGGAAAAGATTCTATATATCCAGTAAAATTGTAACACGAACATAATACAATTTTTTACAAATTCCATACAGGAAGTTCCCTGGAACATATTCTATAAATCTAATAAAATTATTACATATTAATATACATTATGTATACTCCTATATAAATACTCTTAAAATGCGTACACTTACGTAACATTCTCTTTACAATCAAATAATATTACTACCAAGTTTATATCTCTACCCATTTTTGAATTATTGCCCCAAAAGTCAATATAACCTACATTTAGATAAAAACTTCAAAATTTTCAAAAATTCATATCTCGACCCATTTTTGGGTTAATACCCAAAAATGGGCAGTTTTGAGCAAAACTTTGAATCTAAATATCTCGAGAACGAAACGAGATATCGACCTGCGGTTTCAAAATTTGGAATCAGCGCATTGAGAAGTATCTAGATATATATAAATTAGATTTTTGAAAATTTTGAAGTTTTTATCTAAATGTGGGGTATATTGACTTTTGGGACAATAATTCAAAAATGGGTAGAGATATAAACTTGGTAGTAATATTATTTGATTGTAAAGAGAATGTTACGTAAGTGTACGCATTTTTAGAGGTTCTGGATTCGAATCGCACTAAGGCATGGGTGTTTGTGTTTGTGAATCCACTCTGTAATTGGGATTTAATCCTGTTGAAGGGTTCTTTTAACAAAAAACGTAACATTAAACAAAAATTTATTTTTTTTATTTAAATAAAATGCTGAAGTTATATTAAGAAAACGAAAACACCTTTAATTTTAAAGTGAAAATAAAATTTATTATGAAAACGGCCCTTAACTGATTTAAATAAAGCCACAGACTCACAGTCAACTTTTGTTGTTTTAATTTGAATTTTTTGTATTATTTTTGGCTGAATTTGGTGACGTTTGAAACATAGGTACTAAATTATTTCAATCTCCTATTTATGAAAAGAAAAACCAACTAGTCCAGTATTGGGGTACTAATATAAGTCTCATACAAAACATCGATTATTTCTTTTATTTTTCGATATGTTTTAAATTTAGGGTACCCAATAAAAATTCCAAGTTTTTTACCTTGGCGCACTTAAAAGACAATATTCCCTTCAAGTTTCGTCTATATCTTCAATTTCAGAAAAAGTAACTTCAATTTCAGAAAATATCAAAATATCAATATACCTACCTTTTCCGAAATAGAATTTACTTTGTCTGAAATTGAATTTACTTTTTCTGAAATTGAATTTACATTTTCCGGAATTGAATTTACTTTCCCTGAAATAGAAGTTATTTATTCTGAAATTATTGAAAAGAATAGAATATAACAATTAACCAAAAAAAAAAATACGAGTTTTTACTATTCTTTCAAATGACGATGTTCGAAATTAAAAATAACTATTTTTCTTGTAATATTTTACTGTTTTGACCAGAACGAATTAAGCCAGGCAGAAAAGAATGCTCAACGCATCTCGGCCGTAAACAAGAGCGCTAATAATGCAGCGCTTATTAATGAAGTTGAAAGCTCCTTGGAACAAATTTAGTCTGGAGTCTTCGGGCACTGGCTCTGGGACTGGCACGCTATATATACTAGAGCCTAGAGCCGAAAGGCTCAACCAACAGTTCCCGCCTCTTCCTTACCATACCACTAGCCGACGATTACCAGTTCAACAGAAAAATGGAAACCACAAATTTGATTCCCTACTAACTAAAATTCATGAAGTTGTTCTGTGGTAATATGTTGTAATAAATTGTACAAAATTGTTTTTGTGGATGGAATTCATAAATTAGTTCAGATTTCATTGCCTCGGACAAACTTTTGAAGAAATAAGTTTGGAAAACTAGATAAGCACAAATTTTCTCTTTAGTCGTAAAACTCATTTGTAGGCAACTATATTATTATAAAATATTCTTTAAACATAATATAAATTTCAAATCATAATTATAATTTTATATGACAAATAAAGAAGGTGCATGGATAGGAATGAGTGGCGAAGGATGATTGTTGCGTAACTATTATTGTGGTCCGGATTCTCTACCGAAAATCGGTCACTTTAATATGTTCTTATGTACGAATGCTATGAAGATTGTGGATAAGGCGAAAGAAGAATGTTATTAAAGAGTAAAGTGAGACAGCTAAGCTCTTTCTCTTATCCCTTTTCTTATTGTTACTATTGTTTTCGGGTTTTTGCTAACCCACTAAGTGGGGCACGCGT
The DNA here is from genome assembly GCA_943142095.1 of Ophonus ardosiacus. Lineage (NCBI taxonomy): Eukaryota > Metazoa > Arthropoda > Insecta > Coleoptera > Carabidae > Ophonus > Ophonus ardosiacus. The sequence continues at coordinate 44,829,044 of OW964831.1, read as the reverse complement.
GATTTTATATATCTGTACCCCAGGATAAAACAGTATTAAGTCCATATTTTCGGAAAATTAGTTTTCTTCACGAATAAACATAACCTTAACTCCTCTTTCGAACGGAATACTGTGGAAAGTCCTGTATGAAGCAGTCATTTCAATATAAATGAAAACAGTATTTAGCAAATTTAAGAAATTTGCAACATCTGGAGCACTCAATTTGGAATAATATTTTACAATAGAAATTAGGTTTGAAAGATTATACATTATTATAATTAAAAAGTTTATAATGACATTCATTGATAGAATAATTCGAAATTAAAAACATAAATCTCTTTCAGAAATTATTTAAATGCTTTCCTGTAAAATATTAATTTTGTGATTTAATACACTTTTATTCTGGGATACAGATATGTACGTATGTATGTATGTATGTATGTACAAATAATTACTATATGAAAAATTTAAATTTATTTTTCCGTTGACCGTTTATTAACACCTTAAGTTATTGATTAAAGTCTATTCATTAATGATCCATATTACTGCATGATTTTTACTACTAAATGATTTTAATGAGTAACTATATAAATACCATACACCAATGCTAAACAATTGTCAAAATTTATGAGTAAAACGTTACTAAACCTAAATTTTTAAATTCCATCACTTTTAGGTAAAGAAGATATTGGTTTAGTCAAAAAATTATATTGTGAGTTTTAATGAATAAGCACGTTTTAAGGTCCCCTAGTATACGATTTTAATAGTTCTACAATGATGTCTGTGTGTGTGTGTGTGTGTGTGTGTGTGTGTGTGTGTGTGTGTGTGTGTGTGTGTGTGTGTGTGGGTGTGTGTGTGTGTGTGTGTGTGTGTGTGTGTGGCAAAAATTACTCCAACTCCAAAACTACAATAATTCTAAAAATTACCTATAATTCTTTCGTATTCCTTTTATTTACATTACTATAATAATTGAACTTGAAATCATAAATGAAACACATTGATTACGACAATAACAATATTTGTTGGTGACAATAAATTTTATACATTATAATATGGAATTAAATGAAGTAAGAATGATTGCAACATTGATTCATAATTATAATTTATAATAATAAAATATAACATTGAAAGACGTAGAATATGCGGATAATCTCTATTAGATGTTTTACCTTTCTCTTCATTTGAAATTATAACAGTAAAAAAAAATTCAGATGAAATGTCGAATTTACACTAGCATGAAATCTTTAAATCATAAACTGGTCAATTAAATGAATACCTACTGTAGTTCCTATAGAATTTTTATTATTATTTTTCTATATAAATTGCATATTTTTAATAGGTATGTTTATCTGTTAGAAAATTTAACATTGCTGCAGTTTGTTGTAAAATTTGTGCAATAATATCCAAAAGTTCCTCATCAAATAATTACGTAGCAATAAAATCCATCTTGGTCCTGTGTTACAAGACCTGTATTTTTTATTTGTCAAAACAGTTTCAGTTCCCAATTTACAGTTTTTATTTATAAACAGTCAATCAAACATTTAATTTACATAACTAACAGTTACCATTACTTCACTTTTAACTTTGCATTAACAAACCGACCCTAAATAATTTACTTATTATTACCAGTGTTGTGTCAAATAATCTCCCTATTCCTATGTGCCCAACAAAGCAGCGGTAGTTAAAAAAGTGTAGAAAAGTACCAAACATTAAATATAAGTACAGAAAATTTATAATTTAATAACATTATCCCATATTGTTTGTTGCAAATATTTGCAACGGGTACAGCTAATCTACGATTAAATAAAATGGTAATATTGGAATACCATTTTAAGGAACTAATTTTTTTTAATTAGTTTCAGTAGATAAACTGCCAGTTTGGAAATAAGTACCTATCAGAAAAAAGTTTTTTAAAAATATTCCACACTGTACAAAACCAATTCAGAGAGTATTTTCTAAATTAACTTTATCAATGAAGCTATAAACGTAACAAATTCCCTTACAATAACCTATCAGCATCTAATTCCCACATTCTATAAACCCATTCATTACAAAAACCATGAAAATCTAACACAATCACCAACGCCACACTTTAATCAAACAAACTACAGAACAATTACCCACCGGTAAAAAAGGAAATGACAGTGTTGGTGTCAGTAACTCGTGACAGGAGGCACCGGGCTAATTACCCTTCGATGCAGCCCAGTGGCGGCGACATCGCCAGGCGAAGAGGGGACCCATATACTCCCTGCATCATGGGAGACAAACAAAGCAATATAATTGGTTGAATACACCGGAAACACGCGCCGGAAACGATTAAAGCGGCGTGGTCTCAACGCCAACCAGGTGGAAACATGGCACGCCCAGTTTTTGGAAACTCACGCGGAAAGAAAAAGTGGTGATAGCATCAACTTCAATATGTTATTATGGGAATTAATGGCTTTATTAAAAAATTGGGGTGATAATCTATTTTGAATTGTATGTTGTTCATAGAAAACTGTTGATAATTTTAGAAAAAATATAGGGTGGTTCTGACCCACATCTGAAACAGATAGCTGGGGAGATATTTGTTTCGAACGAAACATAACTAATTCATATAATTAAAATATAATAAAGTGAGACGATGTGTCCAATTTGGTCGCCAATAAAAAATTAGTACAAAAAGTTTTCTAATTTTACCATTCTCATTATCAGTTTCTTCCACCAAAATTTTTTTTAGTTCTGTTAATACACGATGTGCGGCAAAGTTAATAAGTTTATAATTCTTTAACTCTATATCTATTGTCGTAAAGACAAGATATTAAAAGTCACAAAAAAATGCAAAAGACCTTCCGTCAATTTGATATATTTTATACAAATCCCATAACAAAAGTTCCTTGGAAAAGATTCTATATATCCAGTACAATTGTAACCCGAACATATACTATTTTTTACACACTCTATACCGAAAGTTCCTTGGAAAAGATTTTATAAATCCAATAAAATTATCACACGAACATACATTATGTAAATTGTAATTGACACTGACATCTGTCAATTAGAATTTTTTATGTTTCCATGATTATAGGAAAGCAGACTGATTTTTGAAAGAGACTCTGTTTATAATTCTTTAACTCTACATCTATTGGATACGAAGGAAAATGTATAAATCAAAGAGAATAAGATATTCTTTCATATTGATAAACAGTTAGGACCTTCAAATAAGGGAACTTCCGGTTACCAGTTATAACCAAAATCTAATCAGCTTCTCATATACAGGGTGTTTCAAAACATGTGTCGGAAAATAAAGGGTGGGATTGGTTGGCTAATTATAAGAAAAAAAGTTCCTATTAACATGGTTCCGTAAACACACCGTTTTCGAGATACAGGGTGTAAAAAAAAATATTATTGACTCCTTTTGAAAAATGGTTATTTAACAACTAAACGACAATTGTCAATAATTTTAATGTCAAAACAAATGCATGAACGCAGACGACTAGATCAAAAACAAATGTTTTATCAACAACAAAACATGTTGCTACTTTTTTTCATGTTTTCCATCATAAAATGCCGTATTTCTCTAAAACGGTTTACGTTAGAGCTTTTGACTAGGAGTACCTTTTTTGTGTAGAAAATATTGGTGGTTCACAATGTGCTTTCAGAATGCCAATTTCCCAAGTGTCATAGAAATTAGGGCCATAAAAATCTCACGCAACCATAAAATCTCCGTCAATGGCACATGAAAAAAATTGAATAAGCACTTAAAAAGTAGCTAATATTAATGCTAAGATGTGTACAAAAGCTGAGTTTTGTATCTCAAACGGTTCCTGAGATATCGTCAAAAAATAATAAAAAAATATATTTTTTACAACCTGTATCTCGAAAACGGTGCGTTTGCGGAACTATGTTAATGAGAACTTTTTTTCTTATAATTAGCCAACCAATCCCACCATTTATTTTCCGACACATGTTTTGAAACACCCTGTAGATGTAAAGAAGAGGAATACGAAAAAAACCTAAATTTTAGAATTGTAGTATCGTAAAACTAGCAAAATCGTATTCTAGGGATTCTAAAACTTGCTTATTCATTAAAAACTCAAAACCTAAAGAAAACCGATGGTAAAAACGACTCATCAATTCGTAAAGAAGAAAACGCTCCAGAATACAATCTGTACGTTGTGTCATAACGCCCTACCTACAAATCACCGTGTAGTAGCTAAAATAAATTATTTTGCATTAATCTTTTTACGCTGTAATGTCCAACTCATGCATGATTCTGCTAATTTATGTTTTATAAAAAAAATTTTTTCTTTCAATTCCTGGCAAAATTTTGCGCCCCTTATAATTTTGCGCCAGAAGCCCGGGCTTTTCGGGTTTCTGCGATAATACGCCACTAATTTAGGGTGGCAATATTTGTTTTTACGTTATTTTTTTAATTGTCAATGTTCATCTAAGATCAATCCCACTATTTCATTTCCGTACTTCGTAAACAAGTATTTAATTTAATTTTTGTCTAACTTCACTAACTTCGTACATATTAAGCCTCATTTCCACCGATTGTCCTAATGCGTAAGAGCAATAATTAATAACTAAGCGCAATGCGTAAAAATGTTTATCATATGACAACGTTTGCTACCATTTCCAGCTTTGCATAAGGCTAATGCTTAAGAATTAAGAGCAATGCGTAAAAACAAATGATTGAAAAATTCTAACCTGAACTGTCAACTCTCAGTCTATTTTATAATTATAAACTTTTAATTAATTTTTCGGTATCGATATAAATACAGAAAATTGTGCATAGGTATAACATATTAAAAAAAGAAGAATTGCTGCTGCAATGGCAGTCTACTAAACAACAAGTAATTTGGAAAAAAAGATATGACATTTCTGTTGAATTGTCACTAAACAAAATAGCTGGAAATGGTATCCTAGTAAATTGTTATAATTCATTAAGCCTTATGTATTAAGCATTAAGACATTCGGTGGAAATGAGGCTTTACAGTTCTCAAGAACCTCATGTTTCAAGTAGACCTTATAAAAAAAATCCGTTAAAAAATTTAAATATTTTTCATTTCACCCCTAAAATAAAAATCACCCAAGCGTCAAAACATGGCGTGGAAGTTAGCAGGTGAAGGATTAAATCGAGTACGCGCTAATAACAATAAAGAGAAACGAAAACGAATCAGCAAAACGTTGCCAACTGGATCCCATATCCCATTGTTTCTTCCGTGGTTATATTCCCCCACCCTTGGTAATGGGCTCCAGGTCGCTCACGATTGGTCACGGCCGGTAAAACGGTCCTCTGTTTGTACCAGAACACCTGCCAACTCGATTTGCATCGAGTGTTCATTTGTATTTGCAGGGCATGCTAGATTAATAATTGGCAAATAAGTGAAAGGAAGTTAATTTTTAATATGTAAAGTGGAATTATGGATAATTTATGGAATTATCACGTTAATTATAAATTAGAAAATTGTTGGTTTGTAAGGTTGTGTTTGTATGTTATTTCCGTGCAGATATTTTTAAGAAATAAATAACTTAATTTCATATACATTCCTTTCCACTAGCTAATATAAAGTTGTTCGATCGTGAAATAATGATAAATGTAAACATAAGTTATTTGATATGAGAGAACTAATTTATTTCATAAGCTTATATTGCATACTAGCTTTTTTGCAAAATGTAAATAAATAAATAAATAAATAAATAAATATATCATCACGGCGTATTACCCATTTCTGGGTGTGCCAGTATCTACAACACATGTAGACATCGGTAATGATGACGATATATTTTACCGTGTGGGCGCTTACCAGGCGTCACCTCACGGGCACTCATAGCTGGTGTAGCTGGTCACTTTTGTGCCATTTAAAATTGGAAATATTTGGCGTCTGTTTACCCAAATACTGTTTTTTGTTGTATTTAACATGTCTTCTGCACACATATAATTCTAATTATATCTATTTTTCATTGTATGAGGAAGTTTCTAAATGTCAGCGATTCTTCCAATTCATTAACAAGATTGGCGGTATTTCTAATGGATATACCTATGCATGTTACCTATAATTTTAAATATTTAATTAATAAAACAATAAGAAAGATTAAATGTACTTCCCAGAAAAAGCTTTCAGAACGTAACTAAAACTTTTGATTTTTGACACTGACATTTGTCATTTACAAATTATGTTATAAACATTTGAATTTATCAATTGATTTCCTTAGTGTATTTTAGCCTACTCGACTTAATACATCCCGATATTCTATATATTAAATTTATAGAAGATATAATAAAATTTTTAAATATATCAGATGTAGAATTTTATGTTCTTCAATATTAGTAAAAAAACAGTTTTCAAAAAGTAATATTTAGAAGAATTTTTTTAAAAACTACTACTTCCGGTTGTCCAATTGTTACCAAAACCTTTTCAGCTCTTCCCATGAATGTCAGAATGAGGAATTCATAGTTAAACTGGTCTTACGTCATAGTTTTGAGTAATCGTTTCTCCAACATCCACACATACATACACACATACATACACGCCTCCACACACACACACACACACACAGACATCATCGTAAAAATGTTAAAATCGGTTTATATGGACCTTAAATCGTGCTTATTCACTTAAATCTCGATATGTGATTTTTAGCATGAATCCAATACCTCTTTTAGCGAGAGGTAAAAAAGATACAATAAAATTGTTAAATTTATTGGATAGAGAATTTTATATTCTTTAATCTTTGTATTGTATTAATAAAAATTTCAAAAAAATAATATTTAGAAGATTCTTTTTTTAAGAAACTACTACTTCCGATTATCTAATTGTTACCCGAAGCTTTTCAGTTCTTCCCATTAATGTGAGATTAAGAAATACGTAGTTAAATTGTTCTTTAGTCTAGCAGAATTTGAGAAACCGTCCCTTAAACATCTACAAATACACTCACACACATACACACACGTGCTTATTCCATAAAATCTGGATAGGTATGCGATTTTTAACATGAATCCAATACCTCTCTTAACGAGTTAAACAGCGGATTGGGGCTTGGAAACTGTTCAAGTTCAACAGAAGAAATTCAACTGAAAAGTTCTTTTTTATGAAAATAAGTACATTTAAATATATTATTCCCGATATTTTTCACCATCATATTTTACTTCACATTTATGTACGTAAATTGTTATCAGTAATCACACTCAAATTTGACACCATCTCCATCTTACAATACACTTTGTAAGATGATGCCGCCTAAAAGAAAAGTAAAGAGTTCTCCTCTTTTGTTTCAGGGGTAGAAATTCCTTTGTCTTAGATACAACCGGAAAGGTGCTGAGAACGAAATCAAGACCATCAAAATCAGCGTGAAGTGAAGGTGCTATGAGCACACTGAGAAATTTCTTAATTCCCTGTGTCAAAGACATGCGAGAATGTTTCATTTTAATTAAAATTTCAACAAGAGTACAAAGTATTATTCTTCTTCGTGAGAATAGTTGACGTATTATTTCATCCAGATATCACGGACACGGACTACTTTCGTGAGATTAGAAAATTTAATAAGAAGATGGACTCATTTTGGAATTTGAAACGTATTTTTACCTCCCGCTACACTTGGTAAGGGAGGTATAGGGATCGTGCTAAAAATCACATATCGAGATTTTAGTAAATGACCACGTTTTAAAGTCCCTAGAATCCAATTTTAACATATTTACGATGATGTCTGTATATGTGTATGTATGTGTGTGTGTGTGTGTGTGTGTGTGTGTGTGTGTGTATGTGTGTGTGTGTGTGTCATTCAAAAAATTCTGAAACCTTGTATTTCTATCCTATTATAGTATGAAAAGAAGCCAATAGATTTTGGTGTAAATCGGATAACCGGATATGGCACTTTACCTGAAGCTCATAATGTTCTTTCTTCAAAAAATATCATTAAATGCCATTTTTTCTCATTTTATGTCTTATGAAAATTAAAGATTATTGAATTTTATATAGGAATACATTAATACTTTTCTATATATTTTGCAGATAAATTTAAAAATATATTTTTTTATTAGTCCCGAAGCCTAAGATAAACACAATTCCTTTGTTACACAGTTCATATTTCAAATGAATGTAACTGACAGTAAATGTCACTGTCAAAAAACTAATCACTTAAAATTAATAATAGTGATATTTTAAAAAGAAAATAGTAAATAAATCAATAGTTTTATGCAATGGAACAGTTTGCAGCGTTAGTAAATACGTAAGTATGTATTTAAATTAATAAAAAATGGATAGGAATGTGTGGCGAAGGATGATTGTTGCGTAACTATTATTGTGGTCCGGATGCGGTTATTCGCTACCGAAAATCGGTTACTTTAATATCTTCTTATGTATGAATGCTATGATGATTGAGGATAAGGCGAAAGAAGAATGTTGTTAAAGAGTGAAGTGAGTCAGCTGAGCACTTACTCTTATCCCTTTTCTTATTGTTACTATTGTTTCCGGGTTTTTGCTAACCCACTAAGTGGGAAACGCGTGATTTTATGTAGGTATGTATGTAAAAATTAAATAGCGGGAGGTTTTGTGTTGGCCACATCAGATTTTTGTAATGGAGGGTTCAGTTTTTGAATAGTTACAAATAATGTCTATATTATTAAAGAAACAATAAAATGTATTTTTTTCTGAATTCAACCATGCAATCATTATATAAAAGGTGGTGCGCTTAAGACGATCCACCCTTAATAACTTTGAAACGAATTGTGATAGAGATACCCGGTTTACGCTAAATGTTTTAACATCTAGGGGGGCACATTTTATTGTTTTTTTTTTTTTTTTTATTCTCTTATCTCACCCCCACCACTCTCAACTTTTAAATCTTAAATGGCAATATACTCCTTGTGCCATATCAAACGAAAGCTCTTTAATAACAATGATTTTGTATGATGTAGTAATTATATCATGTTTCATAATTTTATGTTTACCCGGATAAAACGTAAAACTGAAAACAAAATAATTTAATTTTTGTACTTAAAATTGTACTCGTAACAGAATCAGTTGTTGGCCACTGCATTTAAACTTAGTTTAGTTTATGGACTGGCGTAACGCCTTGTTCGCCGCAACTTATATAACGTTGGTGGACACAGCTGTATTTGTTTTTACGTAATATTAGGATTATTCTATATTTCTATAATTTTAAACCATGGCTTCAATATTTCAACTATTTAAAAAATTCAACAATGATCAAAAGGTTGTCATTACTTTTTGTCAAATTAATTTGAGTTATTATAGATATAGAATTGGCCTCATCATTTACAATATTTGCGGCGTTCGGAAGACAATTGACTTATTTTAATAATGCAATTTTGATATTAAATCATTCAATCTGCAATTATTAACAATTCTACATTCTCAACATATTTTAAACATTAATTATACTTTGAAAACAATTGAACAAGCTGAACAAATACTAGTACTTATTGAAGATAAGGGAAGATTTTGTAGTCTTGAGAAAATAAGACATTTAATAAGTAAAATAATGTAAGACTTTATATTTTATGAACCAACAAATCGAATGAGTTTTTTTTATGCCACATGTCAAAAAGTTATGGAGCCATAATTACACTTTCCCTAAATTTTATAGAGGTACGTTTATTATGCGAATATCGATTTTCTTCAATAATTTATTACGCTGGATATAAAACGAACACTTCCGAAACTAGGGCAGATATATGAAGTCAGTGTTTCTGACATCTTGATCTTATATCCTCTAAAAAAGAAAAAATATTTATTTTGCTTCAAAAATAACTTGATTAAAATTCCAGAGAGTGACTTTTCAATAAAAACAAGTTATTTTACTTTTACAAGTATTTGATTTTTCAACATAATCCTTTTTTAATTGTACACACTTAGCCCATCGAGTTTCCAATTTTTTCAAAGCATCCAAAAAGTAACCTTTCGGCAACTCTTCAAAACATGCATTTTTCTCGGATATCCCCTCTTCATTGGTGTGAAATCTCTTTCCACCGAGCCATCTTTTTAAATTTGGAAATAAGAAGAAATCACTGAGAGCCAGATCTGGTGAAAATGGCGAATGAGGTAGCACCTCGTAACGCAATTCGACTAATTTTGTTGAAGCAACAGCGGACGAATGAAATGGCGCATTATCGTAATGGAACAACCCTTTTTCTTCAACAAATGAGGTCGTTTTCTCTTTAGTTCGGCATCAAAACGTGACAACAAATCAGCATAATATTGGCCAGTTATCGTTTTTCCTTTTTGTAAACAATCAATAAAGATCACACCTTTGGGATCCCAAAATACTGTAGACATGACCCTATTGGCCGAAAAACGGTTTTTGCCTTCTTGGGAGCACTTTCCTCAAGAGAAATCCATTGTTTCGACTGCATTTTAGTTTTGACGTATAATGGTATATCACGTTTCATCTACTGTGACATATCGGCGGAAAAATTCCCTTGGATTACGTTTGAAGATAACCGAACATTCTTCTGAATTTTTAATGCGAGCGCGCATTTGATCTGCCGAGGCACCCATCTCGCGGATAGCTTTTTTATATGTAAACGTTCATGCAAAATATTACATACCCGTTCGGTTGAAATATTGACTTCATTAGCTATATCACGTACTTTTAATCGGCGATCGCTAATTACTATGGCATGGATTTTATTAACCATTTCTCGAGTAGTTACAGTAAATGACCGTCCCAGACGTTCTGCATCATCTGTGCTCATATGGCCACTTTTAAAAGTAGAAAACCACTTACAAATCATTCCATGGGACGCAATACATTCAGAATAATATTTACGTAATTTTTTTGCGTGTCCTTAATTGTTTTTCCACATAAAAAATAATGTTTAATTAACACTCAAAATTCTTTTTTCTCCATTTTTACAACAAAAACAGTTTTCTTTAGATCAGTATAAAATATAAACTATCTGTCAGATTTGTGTGAAATTTTAACAGTAGACATCAGAAACATGGTGGAATCCAGCAATATAATCATCGTAGTGAAAGTGTTGCCAACCTTTGAAAAGGCACTCTTCCGTCAAACCGCCCTCGTATATGTATTGATAAAATTCTAAAAAAGTGATTATATTCTTAGCATGAATATGTTTTAAGAACATAATGAGTGAACGTTATTATATGTTTGGATGTTTTATATTGTAATATTCATTATAGAAATCATAGATTTTTTACAACAATATTACTTACATTTCTCTAGAAAAGTCACTAGGTAATAGGTATACAAAAATAAAATAGACATCTGCAAAAAACATATCAGTGTAATATATCATATTCTGAGGAAAAAATATATTAAAAAACTCAATAAATATGAGCTGAACGGCAAAAGAAAATATAAAAAATAAGATTCGAGATTACAGGAGCGTGTCTCCATTTTGATTTATATTTCATTGTTTCCACACAAATACGAAAACAGTTGCGAGTAGCGAAACTCAAGTCATGGCAACCGCGCTGAAGAAAGAAAGCGTAGGATGAGAACAAATGAATGTGAAAAGCAGGGAAGAGACCGCAGGAGTGCATAACGGCACGGCGGCACAGCAGGATCTGTTTCCAAGAAGAAAACTTTACTATTTATTGTGCCTTCCACTTTGACAATTGAAATTCTCGAGAATATGCTCTTCTTCATAATCACTCCAGTCACTGATTTGTAAAATGTTCTCTGGAATAAAAGCTGTGCTTATTCTTGCAATATGTGTATTTGTCGAAATTAATATTTAATATGAACTTTAATTTTAGATACACAAACTAATTACCGTATTATGGTCGAAACTGTATGTTTAAATACGTAAAAAAAAAACTGACAAAAGCACATCTATTTTTAGTGATTAATATAAAATTGTACGTAAGAGTGGCAGGTTTCGTTGCGATTTTGTTCACTATTTACAGATTTAAGACTTACAGTTTTGATCATAATACGGTTTTAAAGCGGAATTGGTAATAAATAATAAGAAAGATATATTGAAAAAATCTTTTAAAAGATTTTTTGTTGAAAACAAAATCACAAGCAATTTTTATTTAGAAATGCGCTACGATTTTTCAATGGAAAATTAAGAATTTTAATGTTTCCAACGTATATACTATTTACTACAGGGTATAATATTTTGCCTATATGCCGGAGAAATTAAAACGATGGTTCGTAGAATGATCACGGTTTTAACTAAAACACCGTTTTTAAAAATGTCACATTCAAATTTAAATATTTCATTCCGTATATAATGCTACTACCAAGTTTATATCTCTACCTACTTTTGAATTATTGCCCCAAAAGTCAATATACCCCATATTTAGATAAAAACTTCAAAATTTTCATAAATCTAATTTTTATGTATCCGGATACTTCTTAATGCTCTAATTACAAATTTTGAAACCGCAGGTCGATATCTTTTTTCGTTCTCGAGATACTTAGATTCAAAGTTTTGCTCAAAACTATCCATTTTTGGGTGGTAACCCAAAATTGGCCGAGATATGAATTTGGCGATATCATCATTCGATTCTACGGGAAAAAATACATAAGTACACCCATTTTCATAATTTTTGAACACCGCATGCAATCTCTAAAGCAAAATAACTAAAAATGTCCAAAAATCGCAAAAATCTAAGGTGTACCCCTTACGATTTTTTCAGATTATGGCGATTTTCGGGGGTTTTCATATTTTTATTCATAAAAAATGAACCGGTTGGACAAAAATTATGAAAATTGGTACACTTATGTAATTTTGCCCGTAGAATCGAATGGTCGTGTTGCCAAATTCATATCTGGACCCATTTTTGGGTTACTGCCCAAAAATGGGCAGTTTTGAGCAAAACTTTGAATCTAAATATCTCGAAAACGAAATGAGATATCGACCTGCGGTTTCAAAATTTGGAATCAGAGCATTAAGAAGTATCTAGATACATAAAAATTAGATTATTGAAAATTTTGAAGTTTTTATCTAAATATTGGGGTATATTGACTCTTGGGGCAATAATTCAAAAATGAGTAGATATATAAACTTGGTAATAATATTATTTGATTGTAAAGACAATGTTACGTAAGTGTACGCATTTTTAGAGTAATGTATCTAGTAGCCCAAATAACTCCATGAAAAATTAAAATGTTTGTAATTGACAGAAAAATGTGAGTTGTCAGTGTCAAAAATCCATTTACATTACTGACGGCTTTTTCTGGGAAGTACATTTAATATTTTTTATTATGTTATTAATTAAATATTTAAAATTATAGGTACATATATACACATCAGAAATACCCCCAAACTCGTCACTGAATTTGAAGAATCTCGTACATTTAGAAGAGTAGGGGAAAACTTATTATAGAATGAATTAAAAAAATAAAAATATATTAATAATTAGAATTTTTGTGTAGAAATATTAACACATTATGTACCTACTTAAATAGCCTAATATGGAAATGGCGAGAGGTCTTGTGTTAGCCACAACAGATTTTTTACCTTCCGTCAAAAGGAAGGTATTGTTTTTGGTCAAAAAATTCGGTTGTGAGTTTTCAATGATTAAGCACGTTTTAAGATCCTTAGAATACGATTTTACTAATTTTACATTGATGTCTGTATGTGTGTGTGTGTGTGTCCGTGTGTGTGTCTGTGTGTGTGTGTGTGTCTGTGTGTGTGTCTGTGTGTGTGTGTGTCTGTGTGTGTGAGTCTGTGTGTCCGTGTGTGTGTGTGTGACAAATTTTTCTCCGACAATAACTCCAAAACTACAATTCTAAAAATTATGATTCTTTCGTATTCCTCTTCTTTACAACCATATGAAGAGCTGATTAGATTTTGGTTATAATTGGTCAACCGGAAGTACCCTTATTTGAATATCTTAACAGTTTTTCTGGAAAAAACCCAGTTAAATATCATTTTTCAACATTTTATGATCATTAATATGAAAGAAAATTTTATTCTCTGTAAGATTTGATTATACATTTTCCTTCATATTCAATAAATATGGAGTTATAGAGAGATTAAGAGAGGTTAACTTTCAAAAATCAGTCTGCTTTGAAAACATTATGGAAACAGCAGATATGTATATTCAAAAAATTCTAATTGACAGATGTCAGTGTCAAGTGCAAAACCAAAGTATAGGATCAGAAAATAACATAAGTGACAGAGTGTCCTTCGCAAGTGACTTGCAGTTTCAATGCCGGGAGTACGAAGAAGGCCAAAGAGAAAATGGAAGGACAGAATATTTGAGAGAGGAACAAATGCGTTGTATAGGAATGAGGAAGTGTGAAGTACAATTAACAGAATGTACATTCATTTGTGTTATAATTATATTGGATTTATAGAACCTTTTCAAAGGAACTTGCAATATGGAATTTGTAAAAAATAGTGTGTTCGTGTTACAATTTTACAGGATATATAAAATCTTTTCCAAGGAACTTTTGGTATCTGATTTGTACAAATACATTGAATTGACGGAAGGTTTTGTGCTGGCCACAACAGATTTTTTTTATTATAAAACGACATTTCGACAGCTAAGTGCAATACAATACTTACATAACATAAAATGGAAATGGCGAGAGGTATGATGCTAGCGACATCAGATTTTTAAATTTATTTTTAAAATTTGTTAAGAAACCAAACACGTAATAAAATAGCATTTCTTAAGTGATTTCTTTATTTCTATTTCATTTCTAACGAAGCTATTTATTATTCAAACTAGTTAGTAGAATGTATTTATTTATATAGTTCTTTGTAAATAGAGTAAGATGTAAAATGAAATGCATGTTGTAAAAATGTTTATTCATTGCAACTAAAGCTAATTCGTAGAATTGAACGAAATTAAAAAAACATTTCACATTTGATAGGTTTATACAGGATATTAATTATCAAATTAAAATATGCCAATAAATTAAGAAACAAAATTAAAATAACGTCGTTTATGCAGTAAATTAAATTTAAGAAATTGATGTTTCATATTTCGTTTAAACTACAGTTAACAATACACTATTTATTTACCTTTCTTGACTTCTAGAACTGAACATCTATAGTTTCAGAATACACACTTACTTCGTATTTTATTTTATTCTAGAAATGAAGATCTAGATTTATGCTGGAGAAAGCAAAATTGTTTCCGCCCGGGATCGAACAGGGGACCTTGTGCATGTGAAGCACACGTGATAACCACTACACTACGGAAACTGATGTGTAGTGTCTTATTTTGTATATTATTTTATTCTAGAAATGAAGATCTAGATTCATGCTGAAGAAAGCAAAATTGTTTCCGCCCGGGATCGAACCGGGGACCTTGTGCGTGTGAAGCACACGTGATAACCACTCCACTACGGAAACTGGTGTGTAGTGTCTTAATTTGTATTTTATTTTGTTCTAAAGATGAAGATCTAGATTAATGCTGAGGAAAGTAAAATTGTTTCCGCCCGGGATCGAACCGGGGATCTTGTGCGTGTGAAGCACACGTGATAACCACTACACTACGGAAACTGGTGTGTAGTGTCTTATTTTGTATTTTATTTTGTTCTAAAGATGAAGATCTAGATTAATGCTGAGGAAAGTAAAATTGTTTCCGCCCGGGATCGAACCGGGGACCTTGTGCGTGTTAAGCACACGTAATAACCACTACACTATGGAAACTGATGAGTAGTGTCTTATTTTGTATTTTATTTTATTCTAGAAATGAAGATCTAGATTCATGTTGAAGAAAGTAAAATTGTTTCCGCCCGGGATCGAACCGGGGACCTTGTGCGTGTTAAGCACATGTGATAACCACTACACTACGGAAACTGATGTGTAGTGTCTTAATTTGTATTTTATTTTATTCTAGAAATGAAGATCTAGATTCATGTTGAAGAAAGTAAAATTATTTCCGCCCGGGATCGAACCGGGGACCTTGTGCCTGTAAAGCACACGTGATAACCACTACACTACGGAAACTGATGTGTAGTGTCTAAATTTGTATTTTATTTTATTCTAGAAATGAAGATCTAGATTCATGTTGAAGAAAGTAAAATTGTTTCCGCCCGGGATCGAACCGGGGACCTTGTGCGTGTTAAGCACACGTGATAACCACTACACTACGGAAACTGATGTGTAGTGTCTTAATTTGTATTTTATTTTGTTCTAAAGATGAAGATCTAGATTAATGCTGAGGAAAGTAAAATTGTTTCCGCCCGGGATCGAACCGGGGACCTTGTGCGTGTAAAGCACACGTGATAACCACTACACTACGGAAACTGATGTGTAGTGTCTTAATTTGTATTTTATTTTATTCTAGAAATGAAGATCTAGATTAATGCTGAGGAAAGTAAAATTGTTTCCGCCCGGGATCGAACCGGGGACCTTGTGCGTGTAAAGCACACGTGATAACCACTACACTACGGAAACTGATGTGTAGTGTCTTAATTTGTATTTTATTTTGTTCTAAAGATGAAGATCTAGATTAATGCTGAGGAAAGTAAAATTGTTTCCGCCCGGGATCGAACCGAGGACCTTGTGCGTGTAAAGGACACGTGATAACCACTACACTACGGAAACTGATGTGTAGTGTCTTATTTTGTATTTTATTTTATTCTAGAAATGAAGATCTAGATTAATGCTGAGGAAAGTAAAATTGTTTCCGCCCGGGATCGAACCGGGGACCTTGTGCGTGTAAAGCACACGTGATAACCACTACACTACGGAAACTGATGTGTAGTGTCTTATTTTGTATTTTATTTTATTCTAGAAATGAAGATCTAGATTAATGCTGAGGAAAGTAAAATTGTTTCCGCCCGGGATCGAACCGGGGACCTTGTGCGTGTAAAGGACACGTGATAACCACTACACTACGGAAACTGATGTGTAGTGTCTTATTTTGTATTTTATTTTATTCTAGAAATGAAGATCTAGATTAATGCTGAGGAAAGTAAAATTGTTTCCGCCCGGGATCGAACCGGGGACCTTGTGCGTGTGAAGCACACGTGATAACCACTACACTACGGAAACTGATGTGTAGTGTCTTATTTTGTATTTTATTTTATTCTAGAAATGAAGATCTAGATTCATGTTGAAGAAAGTAAAATTGTTTCCGCCCGGGATCGAACCGGGGACCTTGTGCGTGTAAAGCACACGTGATAACCACTACACTACGGAAACTGATGTGTAGTGTCTTAATTTGTATTTTATTTTATTCTAGAAATGAAGATCTAGATTAATGCTGAGGAAAGTAAAATTGTTTCCGCCCGGGATCGAACCGGGGACCTTGTGCGTGTAAAGCACACGTGATAACCACTACACTACGGAAACTGATGTGTAGTGTCTTAATTTGTATTTTATTTTGTTCTAAAGATGAAGATCTAGATTAATGCTGAGGAAAGTAAAATTGTTTCCGCCCGGGATCGAACCGGGGACCTTGTGCGTGTAAAGGACACGTGATAACCACTACACTACGGAAACTGATGTGTAGTGTCTTATTTTGAATTTTATTTTATTCTAGAAATGAAGATCTAGATTAATGCTGAGGAAAGTAAAATTGTTTCCGCCCGGGATCGAACCGGGGACCTTGTGCGTGTGAAGCACACGTGATAACCACTACACTACGGAAACTGATGTGTAGTGTCTTATTTTGTATTTTATTTTATTCTAGAAATGAAGATCTAGATTAATGCTGAGGAAAGTAAAATTGTTTCCGCCCGGGATCGAACCGGGGACCTTGTGCGTGTAAAGCACACGTGATAACCACTACACTACGGAAACTGATGTGTAGTGTCTTATTTTGTATTTTATTTTATTCTAGAAATGAAGATCTAGATTAATGCTGAGGAAAGTAAAATTGTTTCCGCCCGGGATCGAACCGGGGACCTTGTGCGTGTAAAGCACACGTGATAACCACTACACTACGGAAACTGATGTGTAGTGTCTTATTTTGTATTTTATTTTGTTCTAAAGATGAAGATCTAGATTAATGCTGAGGAAAGTAAAATTGTTTCCGCCCGGGATCGAACCGGGGACCTTGTGCGTGTAAAGGACACGTGATAACCACTACACTACGGAAACTGATGTGTAGTGTCTTATTTTGTATTTTATTTTATTCTAGAAATGAAGATCTAGATTAATGCTGAGGAAAGTAAAATTGTTTCCGCCCGGGATCGAACCGGGGACCTTGTGCGTGTGAAGCACACGTGATAACCACTACACTACGGAAACTGATGTGTAGTGTCTTATTTTGTATTTTATTTTATTCTAGAAATGAAGATCTAGATTAATGCTGAGGAAAGTAAAATTGTTTCCGCCCGGGATCGAACCGGGGACCTTGTGCGTGTTAAGCACACGTGATAACCACTACACTACGGAAACTGATGTGTAGTGTCTTAATTTGTATTTTATTTTATTCTAGAAATGAAGATCTAGATTCATGTTGAAGAAAGTAAAATTGTTTCCGCCCGGGATCGAACCGGGGACCTTGTGCGTGTGAAGCACACGTGATAACCACTACACTACGGAAACTGATGTGTAGTGTCTTATTTTGTATTTTATTTTATTCTAGAAATGAAGATCTAGATTCATGTTGAAGAAAGTAAAATTGTTTCCGCCCGGGATCGAACCGGGGACCTTGTGCGTGTTAAGCACACGTGATAACCACTACACTACGGAAACTGATGTGTAGTGTCTTATTTTGTATTTTATTTTATTCTAGAAATGAAGATCTAGATTCATGTTGAAGAGAGTAAAATTGTTTCCGCCCGGGATCGAACCGGGGACCTTGTGCGTGTGAAGCACACGTGATAACCACTACACTACGGAAACTGATGTGTAGTGTCTTAATTTGTATTTTATTTTATTCTAGAAATGAAGATCTAGATTCATGTTGAAGAAAGTAAAATTGTTTCCGCCCGGGATCGAACCGGGGACCTTGTGCGTGTTAAGCACACGTGATAACCACTACACTACGGAAACTGATGTGTAGTGTCTTAATTTGTATTTTATTTTATTCTAGATATGAAGATCTAGATTCATGTTGAAGAAAGTAAAATTGTTTCCGCCCGGGATCGAACCGGGGACCTTGTGCGTGTAAAGCACACGTGATAACCACTACTCTACGGAAACTGATGTGTAGTGTCTTAATTTGTATTATATTTTGTTCTAAAGATGAAGATCTAGATTAATGCTGAGGAAAGTAAAATTGTTTCCGCCCGGGATCGAACCGGGGACCTTGTGCGTGTGAAGCACACGTGATAACCACTACACTACGGAAACTGATGTGTAGTGTCTTAATTTGTATTTTATTTTGTTCTAAAGATGAAGGTCTAGATTAATGCTGAGGAAAGTAAAATTGTTTCCGCCCGGGATCGAACCGGGGACCTTGTGCGTGTGAAGCACACGTGATAACCACTACACTACGGAAACTGATGTGTAGTGTCTTATTTTGTATTTTATTTTATTCTAGAAATGAAGATCTAGATTCTTGTTGAAGAAAGTAAAATTGTTTCCGCCCGGGATCGAACCGGGGACCTTGTGCGTGTTAAGCACACGTGATAACCACTACACTACGGAAACTGATGTGTAGTGTCTTAATTTGTATTTTATTTTATTCTAGAAATGAAGATCTAGATTCATGTTGAAGAAAGTAAAATTGTTTCCGCCCGGGATCGAACCGGGGACCTTGTGCGTGTAAAGCACACGTGATAACCACTACACTACGGAAACTGATGTGTAGTGTCTTATTTTGTATTTTATTTTATTCTAGAAATGAAGATCTAGATTAATGCTGAGGAAAGTAAAATTGTTTCCGCCCGGGATCGAACCGGGGACCTTGTGCGTGTTAAGCACACGTGATAACCACTACACTACGGAAACTGATGTGTAGTGTCTTAATTTGTATTTTATTTTATTCTAGAAATGAAGATCTAGATTCATGTTGAAGAAAGTAAAATTGTTTCCGCCCGGGATCCAACCGGGGACCTTGTGCGTGTAAAGCACACGTGATAACCACTACACTACGGAAACTGATGTGTAGTGTCTTATTTTGTATTTTATTTTATTCTAGAAATGAAGATCTAGATTCTTGTTGAAGAAAGTAAAATTGTTTCCGCCCGGGATCGAACCGGGGACCTTGTGCGTGTTAAGCACACGTGATAACCACTACACTACGGAAACTGATGTGTAGTGTCTTAATTTGTATTTTATTTTGTTCTAAAGATGAAGATCTAGATTAATGCTGAGGAAAGTAAAATTGTTTCCGCCCGGGATCGAACCGGGGACCTTGTGCGTGTTAAGCACACGTGATAACCACTACACTACGGAAACTGATGTGTAGTGTCTTATTTTGTATTTTATTTTATTCTAGAAATGAAGATCTAGATTCTTGTTGAAGAAAGTAAAATTGTTTCCGCCCGGGATCGAACCGGGGACCTTGTGCGTGTTAAGCACACGTGATAACCACTACACTACGGAAACTGATGTGTAGTGTCTTAATTTGTATTTTATTTTGTTCTAAAGATGAAGATCTAGATTAATGCTGAGGAAAGTAAAATTGTTTCCGCCCGGGATCGAACCGGGGACCTTGTGCGTGTTAAGCACACGTGATAACCACTACACTACGGAAACTGATGTGTAGTGTCTTATTTTGTATTTTATTTTATTCTAGAAATGAAGATCTAGATTCTTGTTGAAGAAAGTAAAATTGTTTCCGCCCGGGATCGAACCGGGGACCTTGTGCGTGTTAAGCACACGTGATAACCACTACACTACGGAAACTGATGTGTAGTGTCTTAATTTGTATTTTATTTTGTTCTAAAGATGAAGATCTAGATTAATGCTGAGGAAAGTAAAATTGTTTCCGCCCGGGATCGAACCGGGGACCTTGTGCGTGTGAAGCACACGTGATAACCACTACACTACGGAAACTGATGTGTAGTGTCTTATTTTGTATTTTATTTTATTCTAGAAATGAAGATCTAGATTCATGTTGAAGAAAGTAAAATTGTTTCCGCCCGGGATCGAACCGGGGACCTTGTGCGTGTTAAGCACACGTGATAACCACTACACTACGGAAACTGATGTGTAGTGCCTTATTTTGTATTTTATTTTGTTCTAAAGATGAAGATCTAGATTAATGCTGAGGAAAGTAAAATTGTTTCCGCCCGGGATCGAACCGGGGACCTTGTGCGTTTGAAGCACTCGTGATAACCACTACAATGCGGATACTGATGTTACTGTGCTACCCTGCCGGTCACTAACAACACGATTCGTTTCACTTATAACACCTTTATTGATAACCCACTATACAGATATATTTAACACTGCGAAGTACGCACTTCAGCTGCCTTCAGCCGACTGCCTCCCAAAATCTTCAGACAGAACATAATAATAATATTACACAATACAACTACAATTCCTAATTAATTAATTCCCAATTACGGGCTCCCACAGTTACAAAATGTACATTTTGTAATTGAAAATATTTTGTGAAGAAAGGTGAATTATTGTTTATATTGTAAATTATTGTTGGAGAAGGGTTAGGAGGTCGATGAGATTGTTTGTCTTTATTAATTTAATATATTAGAGAATGTGGTTAATTAATTTGTAATTAAGATAGCTATTAGTTCGGAGTTTTGTAATACAATTATAAATAGGAATTGTTTCATAAGTGTAAATTATTATTGAAGTATAAAAAAATGAAAACAATAAAAGTTGGGAGTTAGTTCTCGTAAAATTGTGAAGAGGGTTTGTTTAAATAAAACATTGATAAGCTCTGATTTTCTTTGTGTATTCCTTTTTGTGTCCTTTGTGAAACGACCTATTGAGTTTTCTTAGCAATTTAACATTATATTGTTATCATGTTTTAAACAAATAGATAGTATAAGTGCATTATTATGTTATTGGGTAATTTAAAACGTTATATTAAAAGGTAAAAGCTGTAACACTTATATTTATTTATTGTGAGTTAAGAAACTTACACCATCTGCTTTTTTTACGTCTGCTAAAAAAGTACACTTTTTCTCATTAAAATGGGTTTATAAAGTATGTCATTTTTTAACACAATAAAAGTGTGTATGTATGTGTTTGGTCTGGACACGATAACTCAAATACAATCAATCAGAAAATTTTGAAATTTTGTATACCCATTCTATACTAATGTGGGAAGAGCTCATTAGTTTTTAGTGTATTTAGGATAACCGGAAGAATTACTTATATAAGCTTTTAATAGTTTTTCTTGAAAACATATATTGAATATCATTTTTCACCAACTTTTTCTAATGAAAATTGAATATAATGGTACAATCTTCAATTTTACGATAATAGTATTTAGTAAATAACTTTAAATAACTTTAAATATGAATTAATAAATTAATTTATTTTTATACATCATCTTGCCTATGCGTGAAACAAAAACAATACTTTAAAAACAATTGACATATTTAAACAAGTGCCACTGTCAGGAAGCAATTACATTAAAATTAATAATGAAACTGCGTTAAAGAGAATATAGGAGTAATGTATTTAATTCTAAGGAAATTAAGATACGAGTAGGTACTATTTTGAATTTTTATTAAGTTTTTCTATTAGTTTTGGCAATATTTGTGAAATTAATTTTGTGTATGATATATTCTTTCTTTTTTTTACTAAAATTAAATACGACATCAAGAGAATAATATTTTAATTAATTGGTATCAAAAATCTCGTATTAAAAAATGAAAATAATATATGTCAGTTTCCGTAGTGTAGTGGTTATCACGTGTGCTTCACACGCACAAGGCCCCCGGTTCGATCCCGGGCGGAAACAATTTTTACTTCTTCAGTATAAATCTAGATCTACATTTTTAGAACAAAATAAATACAAAATAATATACTACACCTCAGTTTCCGTAGTGTAGTGGTTATCACGTGTGCTTCACACGCACAAGGTCCCCGGTTCGATCCCGGCCGGAAACAATTTTGCTTTCTTCAACGTAAATGTAGATCTTCATTTCTAGAATAAAATAAAATCAAAATAAGACACTACACATCAGTTTCCGTAGTGTAGTGGTTATCAAAGGTGTATTATTGTTTATATTGTAATTTATATCTTCACGTAACTCAAATACTTGAATGAATCTTGAACACTACTTATCCCTGAGAGATAAAGCAATCTGCTAGAATTAAAATTACAAAAAAGGTAATAAAATGCGAAGATCGGAAATCATTTTAGCGCTTGTCGTAAACCGAGCTCATCTTTAGCAATAGCCCGAGCCGTGGCGTAGGAGAGCCAATCACAGTAAAAGCTTTTTTCAATATTAAATATTCGCAGACACATCGACGAGGCGCAGAGTAAAGTTAGAGCAAGATGTACAGCGTCCATAGTAATAAGGCGATGCGATCTTATGAGTCCGAACTGATATATTTTAATGTGAACTTTCAGAAGTTATATACGACTCATCTTAAACACGAATTTTATGGAAGGTTCGCGTTTTAGATAAAGATAAGTATGACTGATATGTTAAAAACCAATTTTCGACTGTGTTTGGGATGGAGATGGTTACAGGAAGTAAAATTCTTCGGACTTGCAGTCAACTAAAATGCCAAAGTTTCCAAAGAATCGAATGGTGTTGTCACAAAATTCATATATCGACCCAATTTTGGGTTATTACCCAAAAATGGGCAGTTTTGTGCAAAATTTTAAATCTAAAAATCTCGAGAACGAAACAAGATATCGACCTGCGGTTTCAAAATTTGGAACCAGCGAATTGAGAACTATCTAAATACATAAAAATTAGATTTTTGAAAATGTTGATGTTTTTATCTAAATGTGTGGTATATTGACTTTTGGGGCAATAATTAAAAAATCTGTTGTGGCCAGCACAAGACCTTCCGTCAATTCGATGTATTTTGTACAAATCCCATACCAAAAGGTCCTTGGAACAGATTCTATATAATATCATGTAAAATCTAACACGAACACATACTATTTTTTACAAATTCCATACCAAAAGTTAATTTGAAAAGGTTCTATAAATCCAATAAAATTATAACATAAACATACACTAAGTAAAATGCACTTGACACTTCCTTCATTTCTTCTTCAGCTATCCCCTATTTTATTAGGGGTTGCTGTTTCCTCTTCTCTTCCACTCATTCCTGTCCAACGCATCTTCTTCACACAGTCCTTCCTTTCTCCAGTCTTCTGCGATTCAGTCCTTCCATCTTCTCTTTGGCCTTTTTCAGCATGTCACTTGCGAGGAACACTATGACATACCAATTTCAGATCTTATATTTTCCATATTTGGTTTTGCACTTGCAACTGACATCTGTCAATTAAAATTTTTTGAATATATCAACTGTTTCCATGATAAATAGCAATGCTGACTAATTTTTGAAAATTAATTTCTTTATAACGCTTTAAATCTACATCTATTGAATATGAAGGAAATAAGGAAAATGTATAATCAAACCGTATAGAGAAGAGTATTTTCTTTAATATGTATAATAACAAAATGTCAAAAAATAATATTTAACTGCGTGCTTTTAAAAAAACTGTTAAAAACTTCAAATAAGGGTACTTCCGGTGGATCAGTTATAACCAAAATCTAATCAACTCTTCATATGGTTGTACAGAAGAGGAATACGAAAGAATTATAATTTTTAGAATTGTAGTATTGGAGTTATCGTCGGAGAAAAATTTGTCACACACGGACACACATACACACACACACACACACACACACACACACACACACACGGACACACATACACACATACACACACACACACATACATACATACAGACATCATCTTAAAAATGGTATATTCATATTGTAGGGACCCTAAAACGTACTTATTCATTAAAAACTCACCACCGAATTTTTTGACCAAAGACAATACCTTCCTTACCTAAAGGTAAAAATGGGTAGAGATATAAACTTGGTAGTAATATTATTTGATTGTAAAGAGAATGTTACGTAAGTGTAAGCATTTTAGAGTATTTATATATGAGTATACATAATGAATATTCATGTAATAATTTTATTGGATTCATAGAATATTTTCCAATAAACTTTCTGTATGTAATTTGTAAAAAATTGTATTATGTTCGTGTTACAAATTAACTGGATATATAGAATCTTTTCCAGTGAACTTTTGATATGGGATTTGTACAAAATAAATCAAATAAACGGAAGGTCTTGTGCTGGCCACAACAGATTTTTTTCTGTGTAAAAGGGCCGAATATTCGCTAGTCGGTTAATCGGTCAAAACTGTAGTCCGTACATCACTAGTTATAATGATAACATATACAAAATTACAAATCATTAATGTACTTATTTGACTCAAGGTTGTTTTTGCATTAAAAAAAGAATGTATACTTGGAATATTAAGTATAAGCAAATACTATACATATTTATAAATGGAACTTCCAGTTATTATTCAAATTGTAAACACATCTGTTTATTATCTTAATGCAATGGCAAGGTCATTTTGAGATTTACACCATGCTAGCATCAAAACTTCGGTTGAGTTCGTGTATTAAACTATTAATTAACTAAGGTATTAGAAACACTTGCCATGTTTCACAAGATTTCAGCGTCTGAATCAACCTTTCGGCCATCATCAGACGCCGGTCGTGCTCAACTAGTAACCATAGCCGCGTTTCTCTCTTGTTGGAACTCATATAAGAAAGTTGGCTGACGAGGTAACTGTTACCACATGTATCTATCGAACAATCGCCAAAAAACACTGGCAGCTATTGAAATAATAAAGAAATGGCAGTTATACCATACTGATGAGCTCTAAAAGAGCGAAACGCGTCCATGGTGACTAGCCGAGCACGGCACCGAAAGGTTGTTTCAGACGCTGAAATCTGAAAAACATGGCAAATGTTTTCTAATACTTTATTATACATTGTTTCACCCAAAGTTCGCTATTGTACCATTAATATTAATTAACTTTTCTTTCTAACAAATCATCGGCTGATTAACTGGTCAAACGTTTTCTGGAAGTCCTGTGCTTTGAGGGTGTTTATCACCGCCAGCGATGGTTCTTGAATCCTATCTAGAGTGTCGAACCGACGGCCTTTCAACTTGAGTTTCAGTTTTGGGAATAGCGCGAAGTTGCAAGCGCCAAATCTGGCGAGTACGGAGGGTGGGGTACAATCGCCATGTTGTTGCCAAAAAGGTCCTGGTAAGCAAGGACGTCGTCGCACGTTTTCACGGAGCCGTCGCAAAACGTCACAGTAGTACGCGGAATTCACTGTTTGGTTGGGTGGGACGAATTCTTTGTGCACAATTCCCTTGGTATCAAAGAAAACGATGATCATGCTCTTCACTTTGCTGTTCTCCTTTCTTGGAGAGGCCGGGCTCTTCTACTGGGACGATTTTTGCTTTGTCTCTAGATCATAACCGTAAATCCAGCTTTCGTCGCCGGTGATAACCCGTGACAAGAAGGTTGGATCCATCGTAAAATCGCCACACCAAACACAGAGTATTACGGAAATCACTGTGGACACGCAACACGTCCTCCCAGCTGAATGCCACTCCGCACACTGACTCATCAGATCAATGATGGAGCCATGGAAAAATTTATGGTTTAATTTTATGAATGAATTGTATCAAAATCAAAATTTCTCGATATTTATCATAAGATATATAATTAAATAATTTTTGGAAAATATTCAAAAGTGAGGTTAAAATCACTCCTGTGGAGGGCAGGTGACGTCATTCTGGAATGGTCTATAGGGTGACCACCTCTGGTTTCACCCAGAGTCTCTGGGTTTTCAACTAAATCTCGGAGCTCCAAGTCATTTGTTATAATCTCCGTACTCAACTGACCGTGTAAGCAGTTTTCGGAAAACTATAAATTTTTTGACTAAGCCTCTAAATCATTTTAGTCAACTTTAGTTCGGTGACTCTATGCAAATTCTAAAACTCTTGCGCTCCTTTCTAAACACTTGCATTCGAATAATAAAAGTACAATAAACTACAATAAGATGGCAATATTTGGTGAAACAGTTTATAAGATATTGAAAAAATAACTTGACTGTTTCACAATATTTAGTCTCTGAATCAACTTCTCTGTCTGATAAATGACCGAGAGGTTGATTGAGAGACTGAATATTGTGAAACAGTCAAGTGTTATTTTTGAAATATCTAACTTACATTCGTTTCAAAATTACTATTTATGGCATACATGTATATTTCTGTAAGTTTGCATAAGTAGTACATAAAATTTACTATCCAAAAACAATAAAAAAGTAATATATCTTTTAAATATTGGTATTTTTGATGAAAAGTAGTCTAGTTTCAGCGTGAAGTTCTATGACAACACATTATTCTATCTGTTTACACGTTTGATTCCAATTTGAAACAATGAATTCTGCCGCACGCTGTATCAAACTGTCCGAGGCGTTTATATTTAAACATGTGACCATTTGTTATCAATGTACTACGCACAATTCGCGGTTCGTATCGTCGCTCAGTTATCGTGAAAATCTCAGGCGATTCGGACGAGTTGCTTCTCTCGGTACAATGACCGACCCAGTTGTGACAGTGCAACAAGGCCAACTTAAAGGAAAAACTGAGGAAGACTTAAACGGGAAGATCTACTATGCTTTCCAAGGGATTCCTTATGGCAGACCGCCAGTTGGAGACCTTAGATTTAAGGTAGTTTTAGACATTATTTAACTGATTTGAATTTGTTTGAGACCCTTTTCGATACTTTTTTTTATTCTATATTTAAACAAATATTACGTTGGACGTTTCGTGTAAAATAAGGCCATCATCAGCAACAGTAGTTATTAAAAGAAAAAAATATTGTTACTTTTTGTTATTTTTACAATTAAATTTAAATCCAAAGATTTATATTGCAGCAAAAACCTAACAAATGAAATGTGTTTTTATAACATTTGTTTCACATTATTTTCTAATATTTTGTTCTCAAAGAGTGAAGTTTGTCAAAAATAGGAGTCAGATAAATTGATTTGAATTTGTTTGGTACTCTTTTAGATACTTTTTACCTCTCGCTAAGAGAGGTATTGGATTCATGCTAAAATTCGCATATCCAGATTTTATTGAATAAGCACGATTTAAGGTCCTTAGAATCCGATTATAACATTTTTAAAATGATGTCTGTGTTGTGTGTATGGATGTGTGTATGTGTGTGTGTATGTATGGATGTTGGAGGGACGATTCCTCAAAAACTATAAGACTTAAAAAATATTTAACTGCAGTTTCCTCAATCTGACATTCCTGGGAAGAGCTGAAAATGTGTCGGTAACAATTGAACAACCGGAAGTAGTAGTTTCTTAGAAAAATTCTTCTAAATATAATTTTTGGGAGTTTTTTTTTATTAAATATTGAAGAATATAAAATTCTCCATCTAATACACTTAAAAAATTTATTATATCTTGTATAGATTTAGAGATAAAGACACTATAATTTATAGAGTAAACTAATCGCAGAGGCTAAGGCACTAAGGAAACCAGTTGACAAATTCCAATGTTTATAACATAGTTTGTAAATGACACATGTCAGTGTCAAAAATCAACAGTTTTAGTGATATTCTGATAGCTTTTTCTGGGATGTATATTTAATATTTGTTATTGTTTTATTAATTAAATATTTGAAATTATAGGTAAAATTGTGGTAAAATGCATCCATCAGAAATACCGCCAATCTGGTTAATGAATTGGAAGAATCTCTAACAATTAAAAACTTCCTCATACAATCAAAAATAGATATAATTAGAATTATATGTGTGCAGAAGGCATGTTAAATACAATAAAAAAACAATATTTCGGTAAAGTTCTGTAATATTTTTTTATAAAACGACGGTTGGAAAGCGAAGTGCAATACAATACTTATATAGCCTAATATGGAAATGGCGAGAGGTCTTGTGCTGGCCACAACAAATTTTTTCAATTCCATTTTTAAACAAATATTACGTTGGACGTTTCGAAAAAAACACATCATCAGCAAAAGTAGTTATTAAAAGGAAAAATTTTTTGTTACATTTCGTTTTTACAATTAATTTTAAATCCAAAAATTTATTGGTTATTGCAGTAAAAACGTAACCAATAAAATATTGTTTTTATAACATTTGTTTCAAACGATTTCTAATTTTTTTTTTCTCAAACAAAAGAGAATCGGAGTGAAATAAATAATTGATCATTTTTATCACCTAAAAATATATAAATATATGTAAAATAACATTTGTGTTTAATAATTAGAATTATACGTGGATAACAATCAATTTAATACTAGTATATTATTCAATGAGCATGTAATGTATGCTATTACTCATTCGAATGAGTAATAGCCTTTACATGCGAATAAAATATTATATTTTATCTACATCTGTCAAATAATAACATATTAGTGACAAATGTATCGTTGTTGCAGCAACATTTTGTTGTAAAAAAATATGTGATTTGACATTTAGCAGAAAAATTTTAAAACCGACAATAGCTGCATTCTTTTTACCAATATCTCACCTCACTTGTTCTCAAAGTGAGGTGAGATTGAAGTGAGGTGAGCTGAGATAGTTGCTTAGCAAATAGAACGCAATTTATAGAAAGAACGGAATATCTATTATCTTTCTCTGTTTATCATATGTTTTATTTTTTAGTATGTTGACATTTTCATTTTGATTTCGAATTTATTTTAAATATGACAAGGTGTACCTACTAACGTCGCACGAATTTTCATTGTAAATAACATTTTAAAACAATTCAATTTATTTATTAAATTTATAATTAAAGAAATACAATTTCACTTATCAATATTAAGTCATTAACATAAACCGTTTCTGAAATATTAATTTTTAAATAACAAATAATGTGGAAAAAAGAGCCCCACTCCTCAACTGAGGTGAGACACTCAACAAGCATCACCCCGCTAGGTAGCTCAGTATCGGCAAGGGGGGAGGAATCCGCCTCACTTCATCTCATCTCAGTTGGGACAAATAGAACTGTCAAAATTACTGAGACAACTGAGGTGAGCTGAGATGAACTGAGATTGTGTGTAAAAAGAATGCACCTAATGTTTAAGTTTAAATTTAAGCTTAAGAAGAAAATAAAAGTATGAAAAATTCAAAACTAGTGCAACTTTGGCTCTTTATGTGGAAAAAATAATTTTGTTTGTACTCTTTGAAAGGTAGGTAAGATTTCAATTTGACATAACGATTGAATAATATTATTTCATCAAAATCAATTTTATTCTATTAGCAACAGTAACAAAGGTCATTAAATAGTAAAAATCTGTTGAATTATGGATATATTATTTGATTTGTTGTTGTGGATAAAATATGTAATTCATCAATACGTAGTTATAAGAGTATATTACAGTTCAAAGAAAGATGTGTATCTTTAAAACTTATTTGGATAACCATGTTACAGTAGATATGCATACATACATACATACATACATACATAAAATCACGCGTTTCCCACTTAGTGGGTTAGCAAAAACCCGAAAACAATAAGAAAAGGGATGAAAGTAAGAGCTCCACTGAATCAGTTAACTCTTTAAAAACATTCTTCTTTCGCCTTGTCCAAAATCATCATAAAATTCATACAAAGAACATATTAATGTGACCGATTTTCGGTAGCGAATAACCGCATCCGGACCACAATAATAGTTACGCAACAATCATCCTTCGCCACATATTCCTATCCATGCACACTTCTTTCACCTCAGCCACATTTATAAGCGTATTCATACATAATAACATATTTAAGTGACCGATTTTCGGTAGCGAATAACCGCATCCGGACCACAATAATAGTTACACAAAAATCATCTTTCGCTACACATTCCTGCACAAACAT
This sequence comes from Ophonus ardosiacus, assembly GCA_943142095.1. Taxonomy (NCBI): domain Eukaryota; kingdom Metazoa; phylum Arthropoda; class Insecta; order Coleoptera; family Carabidae; genus Ophonus; species Ophonus ardosiacus. The sequence goes on along the minus strand of OW964831.1, from coordinate 44,798,337 downwards.
ACTTCGTTCTTCTCGTCCACATAAAAGTTCAGCTGTCTCTCCATTCTCATAAAACATTCTTACTAACCATACATCTTCACACCACAATAATTACGAAACAATCATCCTTCGCCACACATTCCTATCCAGGCAAACTTCTTTCGCCTCAGCCACATACATAATCGTATTCATACGTGCTCTTCTTCTCTTTCCACTCGGAAACTTACACTCCTTCTAAACACTACCAATCACATCCATCCACTTACACACTAGACGGCCACGCAATCGAACACCCTCAACTTTACCAACATATATGCGTTTTACAAGTCGTTCACTCATCATTCTCTCCACATGACCAAACCATCTCAACTGACTCACTCCAACTCTCTTAACTACATTCTTCCTAACCATACATTAGATAGATATGCGGAAAGTAAATTAATTGTACCTATATTTCGTGTGGATTTAAATGAAGTGCTTATATTAGACAGTGATTTGTACTAACATATTTTCCATAGTTCATCTTTCGTGTCCCGGACTGTATATTTATTATCATTCCTAAAAAGTTTATTTATTTTGTATTTATCTATTTTTTTTTTTTTTTAATTCTAGGAAAATCATTTTATTGATATGTATTATAATTATGTATACTCGTATGTATTTTAATATAAATAAAACAGTCATGATATTATCAGAAACTAAGTGATAACATTTTTTATCTCGTAATAGATTATGAAATGTTTCTAATCTATAACTATTTTAATAAAAATGAATCATAACATAAATATAATGAATTTTATATTTCCTATATATTAAAAATAAAATTCTTCCATTGTACTTCAGTAAATGAAGGTTAAAAAAATTATCATTAAAGAAAATAAATGCATATTTACTAATTTTCTAAAATATAAAATTAATGTCTACATGCACAAATTATTGATATTTACTTATATAAAATAACCGACAAAGAAACGGACAACCTTCAATATTATCAACGTCGTGTTGAAAACCCTTTGAATATTCCTTAGTCAAAATTGATAGTCGCCATAGAAATTTTCAATTATCTTTTGTATTTATGTTACAAACTAGAATATATTTTTAGTTATGTTTGAACATAGCTCGTATCTCATTTATTATTAGCGATACGGAATAATAATAATAAGTTATTACTTCAACAACCCAAGACAAGGAAATAATAAATAAATACAAAAATAAAAAAAATATATATACAAAATATTACATGCACAATATGTCAATTTCAGAAGACGGATTATTACAGAAATCAATGCTTATAGGCTACTCAAAACTGCAATTAAATTCTATGAGTATTCTACTAAATAATAAAATGTAGTGTCGCTGCATTTTTGAGATGGCGTTGGGAAAAAAAGGAGAAAAAAGTAGGCGGAAATAAGAAAAAGGTTCAGTGGATGATTTGAGAATGAAATGTCATCGTATTTTTATAAAGTATTGTAAAATAAATTAAATTCTTTGTATTCATCTTTATTGTTGATTGTTTTGTGTTTCTCACGAACGTGAATGGTACTTCGAAGGGGAGCGAATTTTAGTCTTTGAGGATGAAGTGAGATTTTCTGCGGTCAGCTGAAAATAAGGACTCGGCTTCAGGTGGAAATTCCATTATATTGGTAACTGACTAAGCAATATGACATCTGGTGTCAAAAATAATGGAATGAAAACGATAACATTATTATTGACTTTATTGACACTATTATTGATTTTGGTCAATAATAGGGTCAATAATGATATGTTTACAGGCTAGTAGTGAAAAAAATAATATATACACCACGGTTATGAGGAGTATCATTATTGACCGAGCGAAAAATTATAATAATCTCGGTTCCCTCGGGATTATAATCTTTCGCTTGATCATTAATGATATTTTTCATAACCTTGATGTATAATATACCATTATAACTGTAGGTGTACGAAAAATAATTTTGGATTTACGTGATTTACTTGCAAGTACATGGATGTTGAACAATAAATAAATTACATTAGATTCATACAATGGCCATAAAATAATTATTTGTTTAACTAGGCATTAAAATACTAGATTTACATAGTTATCGAAGTTGTAAATCTATGTTTAGTGCCGTGTTGAATTAATATAGTGATTATTTTTAAAACCTATTTTGAAGGTTATCGCTACTGTTATCGCCATTGCTATGCGTTTGTTGTACGGTTGCTATGCGTTTGTTAACCGGTTGCTATGAAAATAGCAACAACAGGTAGTAAAAATATTTTTACTGCCTAGCCTAGACAATAAAAGTGATATTTTATAGACTGTTAGCTGTCAAAAAAGCGCACTTTTAATGTCAATCGGCAAAGAGTAATTAAAACATTAAAAAAGTCACCGTTCAAACTTTGGCTGCTGTATTTTTACCTCCCGCTGCCCTAGGTAAGGGAGGTATAGGGATCGTGCTAAAAATCGGATATAGAGATTTCAGTTAATAAGCACGTTTTGATGTCCCCAGAATCCGATTTTAACATTTTTACAATGATGTCTGTAGGTATGTATGTGTGTCTGTGTGTGTGTCTGTGTGTGTGTGTGTGTGATTGTGGATCATGTGGACACGATTACTCAAATACTACCAATCAAAAATTTTTGAAATTTTGTATACCCATTCTATACTAATGTGGGAAGAGCTCATTAGGTTTTAATGCATATCGGATAACCGGAAGTATAATTTATACAAGCTTTTAACTGTTTTTCTTGTAAAAAAATCATTGAATTTAATTTTTTAGCAGCTTTTACCAATACAAATTGAATATAATGGCACAATCTTCAATTCTACGATAATAGCATTTAGTAAATAACTTGAAATAACTTTATATTATATTATAAAATAATTTATTTTTGTACATCACTTTGCCTCTGCGTCAAACAAAAACAATACTTTAATAACAAATTTGACATATTTAAACAAATGTCACTGTCATTAAAATTAATAATGAAACCGTGTTAAGAAGAATTTAGTAGTTTAAATATGATTCTAATGAAATTAAGGTTTGTAAAAATAATATATTTTCCATCATACATAAATATTAGATATACAGGATAATTCAATTTAAATTTGATGTTTGCAGCATTATATATCAAACAACTCTCAATAAGAACGTGATTTCAAAGTATCAAATAATAGTTTGCAACTACGCATTTACGAAATGGATAATGTACGGTGAAGAATTTACCCAGATTGCGTTTTAGAGCATAAAGAAGTTGGTGATGATTTTGACAATAATTTGTGTGTGACGATTTTTCCTTAAAATATATTAATGATCCAAAACTTCGCAAAGTTGGTAGGTATTTAATACTCTTATATAATTTGAAACAACATATTAGATTTTGACTATATATTATAAACCGGATGTAGTACTTAATTTGAAGCTCTAATAGATTTTTCAGGAAAAACATAATAAAATATAATCCAAAATTTCGTATTACAAACTTTTCTATTCATTGGAACAACAAAGTAGATTTTGTTTACAAACGATCAATCGGAAGTGAAACTTTACTTAAATCTCATTGCTATTTTAAACATGGAATTGGCGGGAGGTCATGTGCTGGCCACATCAGATTTTTATAATTAAAAATCCGTTTAGAATTATTTTTACACCTAATAAACTAATAACTACCGGAAGCTACAAAAGTAGATAAGGATCGAAATAAGTGACATCCATTAACTAAAGAACAAACAAAACCTTAAAAATAATTTGAAAATCTTTTTGGATTGTCATTTAAACACACAGTACAATTTACACAATATTATTCATTATCATTGTTTTGTAAATTTTGTCCTTGAACAGGTTCCAACGGAAATTATGAAATAAAACTATATTTCATGGTATCGCAATTTAAAACATATAGGTAATGATTATAATAATGTTTATTTAGTAGCAAAAATTCTAAATATATACATAGACAAATAATAATACATTAATATTAGAATAAGATAACAATATAAACTATAAGAAAAACAATACATTTTACATTTTATCTTTATAAAATTACGTAACAGTCTTTTAAATATGTTATATGAGTCTACCTTTGTTAATTCCTTAGACAACTTATTATAGGTAATAACACCGTTTATAAATACTGACTTTTTAGTTGCAGATTTTCTAATTCTCGCTAGATGTATGGCGTCTTTAATTCTAGTATGAATGTTGTGTATTGTACTGTTAAGTATCACAAATTTACTTATATAATTAGGTACTAACTTATTTCTTACTTTATATATTAATAACATTGAACTCATTTCAATGAACAATTATATATTCAACCAGCCCAACTCTTTTAACATAGAAGCTGTTGAAGTGTACCTATTGCACCTTAAAATAATCCTCCCAGCCCTATTTTGCAGAGTTTGCAACTTTTTCATACATTCTTCATTTATCCCATATAATAACGAGCTACAGTATGTGAAATGAGGTAATATAATAGTATTGTAAATAATTCTAACTGTCCAACATGAGACATAAGTAGATATTCTTCTTAGGAAGTTAATTTTCTTGGCCGCGTGCCTGAGTGTCTGGTCGCGAACCTAGGGGAATCGAGCTCGATCCCGACCGGCGCCAAATATTTCCAATTTTAAATGGCACAAAAGTGACCCCTGTGGTGCACTCTCCACACCAGCTATGAGTGCCCGTGAGGTGACGCCTGGTAAGCGCCCACATTGTAAAATATATCGTCATCATTACCGATGTCTACATATGTGTAGATAATGGCACACCCAGAAATGGGTAATATGCCGTGATGATATATTTATTTATTTTATTTATTTATTTAACAATATAATTGACATGAGCCTTAAAATTTAATTTTTGATCTAAAACTACACCCAAATATTTTATTTCATGCACAATTTCCAAATTTACATTATTTATACTTATTATAATGTCCTCAAAATTGTGGCATTTTATATTTATTTCGCGTGCCTGAGTGTCTGGTCGCGAACCTGGGGGAACCGGGTTCGATCCCGACAGACGCCAAATATTTCCAATTTTAAATGGCACAAAAGTGACCCCTGTACTGCACTCTCCACACCAACTATGAGTGCCCGTGAGGTGACGCCTGGTAAGCGCCCACACGGTAAAATATATCGTCATCATTACCGATGTTTACATGTGTGTAGATACTGGCACACCCAGAAATGGGTAATATGCCGTGATGATATATTTATTTATTTATTTATTTATTTGTGACTGACCTTGTTGTAAATGTGTTGTTATTCTTAAACATATAGGGCTCGATTCACGAAAAGGTTTAATCTAATCCTCATTTTTGGATTAGCGAATTCTACTTTAATATTGAAAGTTTATATCTTAAAATATAGTCTAATCTATTCCTAGTATCTATCTATTTTGATATTATTATGATTATATTTTAAATACCGGAATAGAATTGAATTCACTAATCCAAAAATGAGGATTAGCTTAAACTTTTTTGTGAATCGGGCTAATAATGACTATAATCATTATTTGAATTTAGGCTCCATTGCCAGCAGAATCATGGACAGGAATCCGTGATGCTACTGAGGAAGGCAGCGAGAGTATTTCCAAACACATGTTCTTTGACACTCCGATTGGATCAGAAGATTGTTTATCACTCAATGTCTTCACCCCGCAGGTTTGAAGGATTTTTTTGCAATACATACTTGAAAACAAATATAAAATTCCGATTCCTCATGCTAGATTTAAAGTTGAACCTATGAACGATCATCTTATGAGCCCCTTTAAATAATTAAAATTTGGAATATGGGCCATTCCAATACTTGTTGTAGAATATACTATTTCGAAATAGGCCCCTTGCTTATGTTATAAGTATTACATCGTTTCAATAACATCTTCAATCCATTATAAAAATATTCCTTTGTTTTGTCCGCAAAATGCCTCTCAACGGTTCGTTATCGTCCCTATTTTTTTTAATTACGTACCGGGAAAAACACAAAAAGCGGGTCCTGGGAGTTTAACATGAGAAAATAGTTTTGCCTTTTGCGAAAGTAGCCTATTAATTTCAAACAATAATGCATCTAATAAATGCAAAGAATTATATTTTTCATCTAGTTCATAATCATAATCACATTATATTTTCAATATTTTATAACCGAGCAAATTATATTTCAATTTTTATAAAAGTTACTTTTTTATATGGAATGGGGGATTACACCAATTTTTTTTTATAATTTCATCTGAAAATATTAGGAAAACTAAGACTATTGATGAAAATCCGGTGAAAAAATTCCTATTAATAAGCGAGTTATGGTCTTCCGAATTTTGAAAAGATTGACGTGACGTCACATTTATGTGTTTTTATATCAAACTGTTTTCATCATGGATCTAAATGTTCTTGAAATATATGCTATTTTAAGTTATATTTACATAAAAATAAATGAATATTATAACACTGTATAAGTCTACATACTTTATAATTACAGGTGTATTTAAATTATTAAGTTTAATGCAAGAAATTTATGTTAAAATAAAAACTGTTTGAAAACTGCTGTACAGGAATGTTAGCCCCGCCTTTCGAATTTGAATTTCTTAATTTATAGGTGGTCTCTCGGTCGCCAATCAAAATATTTTCATATTAGTGTCGAAGCGCTATAACAAAAAACCCTTTATTTCCGAAATATCTCAATTATACCATTTCATTTTTTTATTAATATTCGTTATTCAGCATATACATTCGTATTTTTTTACTATTTTCCTTTAATTCTATTGAGCCGTAATCCCCCATTGAAATAAAATCATAAATGCAGTGACATTTTACCTCTCAGCTATTATAAAATAAAATTTGATTAATCAATAAGATGCAGAATTAAATTCTCTACAACATTTATTTGAAGCATTATTATCTAAAATTAATAGGCCACCTTTGCGCAAGGAAAAACTGTTTTCCGTCTTTAAACGCTTATGGCCCTTTCATTCCGGGTGCATATAAACTATCCTTATAATGTTTGAAATATTCTTATAGTAATATGTATTCTTTTAATGTTTAGTTACCAAGAGCAAGCAGCTCTCCCAAAGCTGTGATGGTATGGATCCACGGCGGTGGCTTTGTTATGGGGTCCAGCAAAACTGAAATGTATGGTCCTCAATTTCTAGTCAAGCATGATATTATCCTAGTCAGCATTAACTATCGTCTCGGAGTTTTAGGTAGCGTACCATAATTATTATAATACGTGTTAATTTAAAAGCGAGCAATAGGGAAATCAGTTTTTCTTTGCGCAAAAGTTCGCAATTTGACAAAAATATTTCAAATAGAAGTTGTAGATAAATAAATTCTACTCCTAAATCATTAAATAGATTTTCTCTTAGGTCAGAAATATTAAATAAGAAACCATAAAATCAATTAATAAAATTTGGTTTAATCTATTATTGTTTTCTATATTCTAGAATTTTAAGTTAAAAACTTTAATAATTAAATACTTTGGAATCCACTTAGGATTAATCAACATGTCAACTGTCAACCATACCAGAGATTCTAGCAGCTCTTATCTCAGAGTGATTAAGATTACTCAAGATGTAAACCACTTTCTGAGAAAAGGGCTGTTCGAAATTCTGTTGTGTTAACATATTGAGTAATCTTAATATCTCTTGCTCGAAATGCATATTTAATTCTTATTTTCAATATTTCAATTAATTTTATGGTTAGTGATATGATATAGTAATATGTGTAAAATAGTTAATATGTAATTCTTTTGTTTTTATTATATACTCAATTTTCTATTAAATTTTGACTTAATGCTCGCATTATATTCACATTCCGAATATTATAACTTCAATATTATTATGCAAATGGCTATTTGATAGATTTCATACTATTTTAAATGCACATATAATTTTACTGTTATTGTCTTTTAAATTTTTATAATTCATTTTCAATTTTTATGATGTATAGGATTCCTAAGCCTGGAAGATACTTCTTTGGGTGTACCTGGCAATGCAGGATTGAAAGACATGGTTTTGGCCCTAAAATGGGTGCAGAATAATATCTCTCAATTCGGCGGCGACCCGAACAACGTTACCATTTTCGGGGAGAGTGCTGGATCTGTTGCTGTTCACTTTTTGATACTTTCTTCAATGGCAAAAGGTTTGTAAAGAGAAAAACCATAGTCCACAGTAAAAATACCCTTAACATCTACGTCACAATCTACTTATCCAAATATATAATTTTTTTACGTCTGTTAAAAAAAGTAGACTTTTTTCATGAAATGAATTTATAAAGTATGTCTTTTTTAATACAATAAAAGTGTGAAATAAATGCACTTTTTTAACGCAAACAAGTGAAATAATGAAACGTTATGGTACTTTCTTCACGGTTTTATTAACAAAATGCGACTAACATCTACGTTACAGAATATTTAAACTTGAAATTATACAAGGACAAAAGCACTCAACAATAAATATAATAATTTTTGGGAGTTAATATTATTCCTTTCTGTAATAGGACTATTCCACCGTGCAATTTTACAGAGTGGTGTAGTACTGAACCCATGGGCATTTGGAGAAAGGAGTGGAATTCAACTTGCCAAGGTTTTAGGAAAAAATGAATGCAGCAACGAGAAAGAAGCTTTAGAATTCTTGAGATCCGTCTCTGCTGAAAAATTTCATGGAGCTGAAGATCTCCTCAACGATGTAAGAACATTTTCAAAAGCACATATTATGTTTTAGAGATTGCAAATAAAGTGAGGGTGTTTGCATGACTAGATTGATTACAGTTTAAATACTCCTCGTATAACATAAATTTTCTTAATATTATCTAGACAAATTTTGGCAAAAATGTACTTTTTCTTAAATAATTTTAATTAATTGCATGATGCGGCTGCATTTAACCATAACTTCAGGGCTCAAATCTAGGTCCTTTGTTGTTTGTGTTATTTATTAACGATATTGTTGATGTTAAAGATTCCAAAGTATTACTCTACGCTGATGATTTAAAGATTTTCAAAAGCATCAACTCGTTACACGATTGTGGTCTTCTACAAAATGATATAAATAACCTTTCAGCTTGGTCTCAAAGGTCTAAACTGTTCTTTAACTTTAGCAAATGTAAAATAATGAGCTACTTAGTAAAAAAAAAAATGTGTATACTTATCCATATAACATGGAAAACACATATCTTGATCGTGTCCCACAATTTACTGACCTCGGTGTTATTTTTGACAGTAAGTTATATTTCAATTTGCACATTGATTATATCAAAAAATCTTCTTTAAAAATCCTAAGGTTTATTATACGTTCTTGTAAACCGTTTCATAATTTGTTTACTATGCAGCGTTTATTTAATTCGTTAGTAAGATCAAAATTGGAATATTGTATGCAAATATGGAATCCTATTTACAACAAATATGTAGTTCAAATCGAATCAATACAGAAACGATTTGCTAAATATTGTTACTATAGAAAGCATAATTATCCCAGTTTCGATGTTAACTATAATGTACTTTTAACTGAAGTAAATCTTATTTCTCTTTTTAATCGCCGAAAAATACAGTCCTGTTTATTTTTATACTAACTGTTAAACAATGAGATCAATGGCAGCTATCTTCTAAGCCAGCTTCCATTAAATGTACCACGTCAAACATCGAGAAGTAAGACTACTTTTCGTTGCAATATAGCAAGAACAAATTATGAAACGAAATCACCATTATGGCAAATGTGTACTATATTTAATGAAATACCTAGCGAAATGGATGTATTTGCGCAGCCACATCATGTATTTAAACGAGATTTGATAAAACACTTTATATCGCTAGATGCTTAATTTATCACATAGTTTAATTAATGTTAAAAAACTCATTTAATTTAATATGTATGTAATTGTTTATTATATGTAGTTTTATTTAGGGTAATTTTTTGTGTACTTTCTGCAGGGTATTTTTTTGTATATTCTTTTATAATCGTCCTGTAATTGGAACTTTATAGTTCTGTAGGATAGATTGTTGAATAAATAAATAAATAAATAACATTTGCCCGCATATAATACATAATTTTAAAAAGATATGATTATTCCAGACCCTTCTTCTTGACAAAACGAGGCCATTCTGCCCCGTAATAGAAAAACCAAATCCAGAAGCATTCTTAACACAAGATCCTTTGTCCTTGATGCTTTCTGGAAACTACAACCAGGTCCCAATGATCATTGGCTATACATCCAGGGAAGGAATGCTTTTGGACTACATCCAGAAAAAAGATAACCAAGCATTCGACTTCCGCCCGAAGAACTTTGAAAGGGAAATTAATCGGGCATATAAACTCGAAAAAGGATCTGAAGAATCCAAAAGACTTGCGAAGAAGATTGAAGATTTCTATTATGCAAAGGCCAAAACGCCTGAAGACGAAGTAGATTGCTATTACAAAGTAAGAGAATGAAAGGGAAAATGTGATAATAATATTGAATTAATTTATATATTGTCTTAGATGACATCTGACACGTATTTCAATCGAGGAATTCATGTTACCCTTAGAGCTTTGCTGAAAATCACCACTAAACCTATTTACTTGTATATATTTAGTCTCGAGAGTGAATTAAATATAATCAAGAAAAAGGGAAATATTACTTCACCAGGTAACGTTCGATTTTTTTATCTCTACGTAATACGGGGGTCATGCTAGAATCATTAGGTATAAGAAAATTAGGTAGATCATTAAGGGCTGGTTTTTCAATGTACTGGCAAGTGTCTGTAAAGTTTATCCTCATGGTAAACACCTATTTCAGTTTTTCAATGTCATGTTAGCGTCACCAACAGGATAAATCCTAGGTAAACAAGAAGATAACGTAACAGACACTTTGACCTACCGATAAAATTTTACCAGTAGGATAAATTTAGCTGTTCTGACATATTGACATTGACAGTTAAATAATATTCGTAGAAAATTGTAGAAATATGTATAAAATAGACGTATATAAATATGTCTTTTGATAATAAAGATAAGGACAAGGAAAAATTGGAAGATTTCGTTTGTTATATAATGGTAGTGAATCGAAAACTACATATTGAATGACGTCGACTAGATCTCGTTGACTTCTAGTGACGATAAATATTTTAAAAGGTTCAAATATAGCAAAAAAAAATACTGCTATGTATTCAGAGAATACTGATATTTGCAATGGTATAAACATTTGTTCTAAAAATGTCTTGTATACCAACGAATGTGTCACAGTACTTTTCACGGCTTATTTAAAAATGTATAAATTTCATTAAATTATAATACATAATACAATGAAAATTATTTCCACTTTATAATAATTTATTTTGATTACAAGAATGAGAAGAATTAATAACAAGCAAAACGTTGATAACAACAATGTTGCGTCAATATACAGCAAAATTATTGTTTAATCCTAATAAATTATATAAAATATATTGTGTAGTGTTAAACATAGAATGTATAACGCAATGTTGTACTGATCACTCGAAATTGAGAATTGCCAAGAAGACATGAACCAAACCTGCTCTTATAAAATACTGAAATTCGCTACCTTTTCTAATTAATGACCAATGAGACAGTATATTTTTTAAGAAACAGAACATATGTGTACATTTGTAGGCAAAATCCCAGTACAAATTTACAACTGCTTGATGCTTGAAGCCCGAAAGATACATATATGTAATAAAATAAAATCCATAATGATATAACAGTCAGTAGTAAAATAGTTTTTCCAATCTTCAGTTCATGTATTCTTACCACATATTGCTACAAAGCAAACTTTAAGTTTGCTTGAACACCACAGATTCAGTACCGCAGCGTACGAGCAAAACGCTTGTCCCGCCATAACGGTGCAGACATAGTATCTCTATACTTCAACAGTACGGAAGTTAAGAAAACGCGGCAAAATAAAAAATTGATTTGTCCCTAACTTGGTGCATAATCGCTGAGAGTATAGATTTTTTGTGCATAATTAGTTTTATTATATATTTTTAATACAATATATTTTATAGGGGACAAGTAATAATTAGTAAGAACTTACATATGAAATGACACAGCTGAACCGCGTACGTACTGCTCACTGTACGAAATACACCGTTTCTCCATTATTTTGTCGCATACACACCTCACAACACATATACGTATGTATTGACAGAAATAATTGTAAATGATCTCCAAAAAAGTAAATAATACACAAGTCACGAAACGTCAAATGTAGATTTTGACAACTAGTTAGTGACAGAGAGCAGTGTATAGAGGTTTACATACAGCTGAAAAAGATGCACAATGAGTACGAACGTATGCGCAGTGTGCTTTAACTGAGAACTTCCGTATTGTTGAAGGACAGAATATATATTTCTATCCTTTTATGTTGGAGCATTATTCTAACAATAAAAGAATAGGAGACACTTGGACCATTAGTTTAAAGGTCGATGCAGTACCGTCAACAACTGCAACTGTCAATCACATTCGAAACGAAATGTATGGAAATATGTTCAAAATGACATGTGATTCCTTACGAACACAGCAAATATCAGCTTATAATTATTGCCAACCTTAAAGTTGACAACCAAATCCGAATGTTACTTACCGAATAAATAAATTCGTATTAAAAAACGCATTTTCATTACTATGGAGTTTATCTGATGGATAAATTTAATCTGTTAGGTAGTTAACACACACTTTAACAAGCGATTGAAAAACCGGCCCTTAATTTATATAACTTCCCTTCTTCGACAAAGTGTGCTAACCTCTTTCGAATCGTCCTTAAACTACCTGATTAATTATAAAAACACAGTGTAAATATCCTGATGATCAGAAATATCCAGAGCAATTTTATTTGAACATATGATTAGTCATTATTTGAAAACTTCAATCAAACGAATGAATCCTATATATTTACTGAAGTTACTCCCCTTTTTGTAGGAGCCAGTCACGGAGACGATCTAGCCTACCTATTCCACACCATAATGTCCCCTAAAATTGACCCTTCAAGTGCTGAGGGCATCGCCGTACATCGCATGACCACATGGTGGACCAACTTCGCTAAGAGAGGTGACCCAAACCCATCAGGTCAAGATCCACTCATCAACGTCCAGTGGCCCCCGCTCACGCTTCAGGCCTACAATGCTTTGGAAATCAACAGAGAATTGTCTATCACCAAAAACCCAGATAAAGACGAAATGCAGTTTTGGGATAATGTAGCAGATTCTCTTAACTCTAATTTGTAATTGTTATCATTTTTGTGTTATATAGAATAGTTATACAGAAAGGCATATTTTTATCATCTTCATTGAATTCAACCTTTAAATGTATTGCACAATAAACAAAACAAAAAAAGGAAAAAAATAATAGTTGCAAAAAAACTACTTACTCGTAATCACAATTCCTAAACATTATTTTTCCTTTCCAGGTGGTTATAAAGAAGAAAAAAAAATTATTCATTGGTGTAAATTCCCACCGTGGTGCACATAAAAATGACAATTTTGATTTTGACGTAATAATAATATATCATATACAGTGTGTCCCATTTAGAGGTGCCACCATTGGGATCTCGAGAACTATAAGAGATACGATGTCGGTTAAATGGAACTTTTTGTGCGCGTTTGGGAGGCCATCTCAGATGTGCTTTTGTTTTTCCAAAAATTCTCATAGGGCACTAGATAATAACGAAAAAGTGAATATTGTTGATTTTTTCTTTTTCAAATATCTTCTAAACTATTAGTAATTGAGAAAAACGTTTCAAATATAAAAGATAGATATTTTTATTAACTAACCAGTGGCGTACGAAATAAATTTTTATATCCGTAAATTTTCAAGATATAACACAAATTTATATCCCATATCTTATTTTAGTCTCAAAAAAATAATTATTTTTTTCTCTTTTCAATGATGTAAGGGTTAATATGTTTTATATTTGTTTTGCTTCTAAATTTTTTTTTTTATTTTTGTGAATTTTCTTATTATTTCTCAAAAAAAATTATTATTTTTATTAATTATATTATATTTGATCGACATAATTTATTTTATGCCTTTATTACTTAATATTTTTATTCTAGACTTATAATTATGTACAAATTACACTATAATATGCCAAGAGCGACCTGATACAAAATATTATAAAAATTTATTTGATACGAGTTTTGAGCAAATTTTGTAACGAAATAAATTATTTAAATACAAAGAGTATTTCTAAATAGAAATCTACCAATATTTTCAAAATAATTGTAAATTTAATATAAAATAAGGAAAAAATAATAATTTTAGGAGCAAAACAAATATAAAACATAATAACCCTTACAACATTGAAAAGAGAAAAAAATAGTTATTTTTTTGAGACTAAAATCAGATATGGGTTCCATTTAAAAAAATATAAGTTTGTATTATATCTCGAAAATTTACAGATATAAAAATTTGTTTCGTATGCCACTGATTAGTTAATAAAAATATCTATCTTTTATATTTGAAACATTTTTCTCAATTACTAATAGTTTAGAAGTTATTTGAAAAAGAAAAAATCAACAATTTTCAGTTTTTCGTCATTATCTAGTGCCTTATGAGAATTTTTCGGATACGGGACACCCCGATTATTTTCTTTATTATTAGGAATAGAAGAAAATCATTCAAATAAAGGTTGACGTAGATCAAGGGGGACATTCACTTATTGAAGAAAAAAAAAATTAATCAGTGGTTCTCAAGTTACAAACCAAAGTTATATTTTTTTAAATGGGATATTATACATTTTTTAGGCTCATTCGACAGAGTATTTTTTTCTGAATTCAACCATACAAATATTTTATGTCCTTGCATAACAAAAAATATTGAGAATAATTCATTTGAAAATTAAATAAATTTTATTTAACATAACACAAAACAGTAGGCCATGATCAATAACAAAACAAAGTTGCATACCATTGCGTAATATTGGAACACCTTAACTGCAGATTTATAGACATTTTAATTTAAAATAAACTTCGTTTGAATTTCTTTCCATAATATTTTAAATAGTCAAGTTATTAAACGTTTACGTTAGAATTTGTATATAATCAATACCTTAAGTATTAAAATTCAGTCCAAAGATCATTATCACAAACATAAGAAGGTCTACAATCACCGACCAACGATTATCTAAATATTAAGTTTGAATTGCGAATTTCCGGGCCAAGTATTAATTATCACAATTATACTATATGACTTTACATTTTTAATTCATGACTCACCATTATAATAATGATGTTTGAACTACACATATATTTATTTCTTTTGTAAGTTGTAGTTGTTTATAATTTTGGATACATTTAAATCAAATTGGAAAAGTATCTAATTTCATGTTTTCATATAAAATATTCAAATAATATGATTATTGTTATGTTAATTTGCAAACCTAATACAGATTCATGATTCATTCAGAATTTTCTTGCAGTTATTACAAAAATAATTATTGTAGCAAGTTTTAATTTTCAAATGGCACATTCCCTATATATTTTTGTTAATTTGAATAGTACATACAATTTACTATCCAACAACATAAAAAAAAAAATCTGTTGTGGCTAGCACAATACCTCTCGCCATTTCCGTTTTATTACATAAATATCGAATTTAACATTTCTTGTACACACATATAATTCCAATTATATATATATATATATATATATATATATATATTTACATCCCGCTATCATTGCTGCGTCCTTTCATGGCTAGGACATTGTGGCAACCACCGAAAGGAATAGAGATAGGCTTCGACTTTACAAAGTATATCTACTTATTTTTCCCCCTGATTATGAATTTCGGTTCAAATTTCAATAAAGTCGATTTACAACGATATACGTTTCCGTTCATTTGACGACATTATGAGCTCCTCCATACTGAGTGAATCCGGCGTCCACAGTATATACTTCATACATAATCAGTACTTATGACGTCCAATTTGTATATTTTTATTCATACTACCGTTACAGTGACGTCCAGCAGCGTTGCCAATATTAACTACATTATTCTGATGTAGAAACCAAAGCACACTCTTTCACAACAATATGCATACTTAGCTGCAAACATCATAGATTCCTACAATGTTTGGTAATGATAATTTCTTTTGGCAATCCGTAAGCAATTTGAAAATGGAACTTCTAATTTGTCATTTAAAATGTCATTTTTAATACTTAACACTTTTGTTCTAAAATTATTAGGAAAAATATTTCTCCAAATTAAAATTTTACTGTTGTATTTCTTATACATATAACAAAAATAAAGTAGATACCTGGTATACAAGTAAGAAATGTGAAATGTTCTTGCACTTGGTGTACAAGAACAACAATTCCATTGTCTCTGAAGGTAAATGTAAATATGTATGTGAAAATAAGTGAAGAATGAACTATTTAAATTTATTTAAATAGCCCCAAAATCTTACAATTAAAAAGTACAGATATTTTCATTCACTCATAACAAACTTTATTTTATATAAATATATCATACACAAAATAAATTTCACGAATATTGACAAAACTAATAGAAAAACTTAACAAAAATTCAAAATAGTACTCGTATCTTTACACAAGGTAATGTAATTGCTTCCTGACAGTGACATTTGTTTAAATATATCAAAATTGTTTTTAAAATATTGTTTTTGTTTGACGCATAGGCAAGATGATGTATATAAATAATTTATTTTATAAATTCATATTGTAAGTTATTTACTAAATACTATTATCGTAAAATTCAAGATTGTACCATTATATTTAATTTTTAAGTAAAAGTTACTGAAATATTATATTCAATAATAGGAGGAAGTAACGCCGTACTTGTTGATAGATACAATGTATTAACGGATTTCTCGGCGGTGATTGTAAGGAATTATATTGTTGTTATTCCATAAAGTAGTTAATTTTATTTAAATATCCAATATTTCGTTACACATTTTGTAAGTTCATCAGGGAATAAAAGTGTGGGCCCACACATTTCGGCCAACATGTGACGCTCACTGAGTAAATTTTACAAGTTTTTTTTTATGTAACTTATATTTTATACTTATATAGTCAAAATTCTTACAATAATATGTAAATCAGTGCAGAGCATAAACAAGTAACAATAACAAAATTGAATGTTTCTGAATTTATCAATTTGTCAAGCGATTACACCAGTTAAAACTAATTTATTCCCTGATGAAGTTACAAAATGTGTAACGAAATATTGGAAATTTAATTAAAATTAACCACTTTATGGAATAACAACAATATAATTCCTTACAATCACCGCCGAGAAATCCGTTAATACATTTTATCTATTATATTCTATGTATTTTTTTCAAGAAAAACTATTAAAAGTTTGTATAAGTAATACTTCCGATATACACTAAAAACTAATGAGCTCTTCCCACATTAGTATAGAATGGGTATCCAAAATTTCAAAATATTCTGATTGATGGTATTTGAGTAATCATGTCCACAAGATCCACACACACACGCACACACACACGCGCAAGCACGCACGCACGCGCACACACATACACACACACATACGTACCTACAGACATCATTGTAAATATATTAAAATCGGATTCTGGGGTCATCAAAACGTGCTTATTCACTAAAATCTCTATATGCGATTTTTAGCACGATCCCTATAGCTCCCTTACCTAGGTTAGCGGGAGGTATAAATTTTATTTGATGACAAATTATTTGTTACATGTCAATAAAACAGTGAAAAATATCTGCAAAGCAACCATTTTGGTTCACTTTGGCTATTTGTGCAATAAATTCTAATTTTTACGAAAATTATAATAATAAGATTAACATGAATTTAATCTCCGGTATTAATATGTTTATTCCAAGTAAATAGGTATTTGTTAAACAAATTATTTGTTATATGTTAAAAAAAATAGTGAAAATATGTGAAAAGCAATCGTTTGGATGCACTTCGGCTATTTTTGCAATAAATTTAAAATTTTATGAAATTTATAATAATAAGCTTATTATTAATATTCAATTCCGGTTTTAATACGCTTATTCTAAGTAAATATGTATTTGTTCAACAAATTATTTTTCATAAGTCAACAATGTAGTGAAAACATATGAAAAGCAGCTATTTTTGCAATAAATTGAAATTTTTACGGATATTACAATAATAGACATATTATTAATTTACTTATCTGCGTTTCTTTCTAAGTTTGCATATAGATTGCAATAAAAATACGGTGTTTTTAAAAGTCATTACTTTTGATTATTTATATTTTTACATATCTCACTAGCGCATATAATAAAATTTTTCAAATTACAATATAATAAAAATAAAAATCTGATGTGGCCAACACAAAACCTCCCGCTATTTAATTTTTATTAATTTAAATACATACCTACGTATTTACGAACGCTGCAAACTGTTCCATTGCAGAAAACTATTGCTTTATTTACTATTTTCTTTTTAAATTGTCACTATTATTAATTTGAAGTGATTAGTTTTTTGACAGTGACATTTACTGTCAGTTACATTCATTTGAAATATGACCTGCGTAACAAAGGAATTGTGTTTGTCTTAGGCTTCGCGACTAATAAAAAAAATATTTTTAAATTTATCTGTAAAATATATAGACAAAGTATTAATATATTCCTGTAGAAAATTCAATAATCTTTAATTTTCATAAGACATAAAATGCGAAAAAATTGCATTTAATGGTATTTTTTGAAGAAAAACCATTATGAGCTTCAGGTAAAGTGCCATTTCCTGTTATCTGATTTACACCAAAATCTAATGGCTTCTTTTCATATTAGAATAGGATAGAAATACAAGGTTTCAGAATTTTCTGAATGATAGTAATTGAGTTAGAGCACCCATACACATACACACACACACACACACACACACACACACACACACACACACACACACACATACACACATACAGACATCATCGTGAAAATGTTAAAATTGGATTCTGGGGACCTTAAAACGTGGTCATTTACTAAAATCTCGATATGTGATTTTCAGCACGATCCCTATACCTCCCTTACCAAGGGTAGCGGGAGGTGAAAAGCAAATATTTTAACGTATTTAAACTATCTAAAATGTATAAAAATATTTTCTAATTAAATGAAAATAATTTATTGAAACACCTCAGTAAGTAGAGGAGAAATAGGAAGAAGTACCTAGAGTAAAAAAATATTTATATGTAATAAATCGTTTGTTGTAGATATTAATATATTTAAAACATTTTTTATCTCCCGCTACCCTTGGTAAGGGAGGTATAGGGATCGTGCTAAAAATCACTTATCGAGATTTTAGTAAATGACCACGTTTTAAGGTCCCTAGAATCCAATTTTAACATTTTCACAATGATGTCTTTATGTATGTACCTATATGTGTATGTGTATGGATTTTGTCTTCGCTCTAACTCAAATACTATCATTCAGAAAATTCTGAAACCTTGTATTTATATCCTGTTCTAATATAAAATGAAGCCATTAGATTTTGGTGTAAATCGGATAACTGGAAATGGCACTTTACCTGAAGCTCATAATGGTTTTTCTTCAAAAAATACCATTAAATGCCATTTTTTCGCATTTTATGTCTTATGAATATTAAAGATTATTGAATTTTTTACAGGAATACATTAATACTTTTTCTATGTATTTTACAGATAAATTTAAAAATATTTTTTTTTATTAGTCCCGAAGCCTAAGATAAACACAATTCCTTTGTTACACAGTTCATATTTCAAATGAATGCAACTGACAGTAAATGTCACTGTCAAAAAGCTAATCACTTCAAATTAATAATAGTGACATTTTAAAAAGAAAATAATAAATAAAGCAATAGTTTTCTGCAATGGAACAGTTTGCAGCGTTAGTAAGTACGTAGGTAGGTATGTATTTAAATTAATAAAAATTAAATAGCGGGAGGTTTTGTGTTGGCCACATCAGATTTTTCTTTTAATAATTATTTCTACACTCTCTTTTTCGACACTTCAAATTTCGGTCTTCGTATTTTAGATCAAAAGTTTATAAATATTTTATTTATTTATTTCACTGTGGTATACCGTTCTCATATTTATTCCATACATTTAATCATTAATCTTCTTACCCATACATTAGGCTTTTATTTACAATTTACACAATATTTTGTAATTAATAATTCAGCTTTATGATACGAGTATTTAAATAATTACCTTTTTTAAATTTATTACATTGACTTTGTATTTACTAAGAGGATTTTGCAAAACAAAAGTTTGATTACATAAATATTAATTTAAATACTATCATGTGTGCACAAAGTATAGCTTTAAATACGATTAGAAGAGTTGCGCGCTAATTTAGTAACCCAATGTTCCAGTGTTGCCAAGTGTACGGAGTTCAGAATGTCGCTGGAATGAAACTTCAGTATATACAGCGTATATACGCCGGACGACACTAGCTCCGCAAGTGGAATTTTTTTTAACTACAAAAAATATACATTTTCCATTCCGCTATCATTCTGACGTCCATAACAAATTTTGCTATATGATACTAGAGGCCCCCCTGATGCCAGAAAAAAATTTATAAGGCCATGTGCATATGACGTCCGGTATACGGACGTCTTATGCACAAGGACGTCACTTTGAATGTAGAAAATTACACAGGGGACGCCACAATGGTAGTGGGATGTAAATATATATATATATATATATATATATATATATAGGTGAAAGGTAATTACGACTGTAATTAGTTAAGGAAACTGGATAGTGGGTTTGACAGTCAATTTGTAGGCTTAAGTGTAGTACACTCTTTTTAATTTGTCAAGCTTTCGGTTATATTTTTAACCATCCTCAGGACAATTAGTTGAGATTTTGCCAATTTAACTATTCATAACGTTTTTCACATGTAATACATTTTTCCGACGTCGTATTTCTGGCCACACCTGTCATGAGGATTGTCTGTGAATGCCCTCTGATGTAAAAGTTTTCAATATTAAAGATTGGCTGATGATGGAAGTTTTCCAGCTTCCGAAACGTTCCAATACATTGAATATGTGTTTATAAAAATACAATAAATGTTCTTCTTTTTTTTCCACACCTCGAGAAGGCGGTAACTTTACATAGTACTTCAACTGAATTGTACTACGAGGTATTTAAAAGAAAAAAAAAACTACAAATTTTTTATTACACATATAATCCACTTTGGCCGTGAAGTTGTATGATAATGCATTATTTTAACGCTACACTAGTTTGATTCTAATTTGAAATATCCAATGAATTCTCCCGCACTCTGTATCAAACTGTCTGAAGCGTTTAATTAAATATGTAACCGGTTTTTCAATATACTATCTATGTATAGTCTACAGTTCGCGGTTGCTGTCGTCCCACAGTTATCGTCGAAATTTCAGATTCTTCAGACGCGTTGCTTCTCTCGGTACAATGACTGATCTAGTAGTGACAGTGCAACAAGGTCAACTGAAAGGGAAAACTGGGGAAGACCTCAACGGAAAGATCTACTACGCTTTCCAGGGGATTCCTTATGCCAGACCGCCAGTTGGAGACCTTAGATTTAAGGTAGTTTTAGTCAATATTTAACTGATTTGAAGTTTTTTAGGAACTTTCTCGATACTTTTCAAACAAATTTGCGTTGCCTTTTCGGGAAAAATAAAAAACTAACCAATAAAATGTTTCTTGTAATACATATTTGCGTCAAATGATTTTCTAATATTTTGTTCTCTAATAGTGAACTTTAAAAAATCCGATCGGATAAATAATATATTTCATTTAAATATATTTAGGTTGTATTTACATTCTAATTCTGCTTGTTTAACATTGAAATTAAACAACTTTTTATAATTAATATTCCGATTAATTTTTTTAATTTTATGGACAGTTGCGTCAATATTTTAATACAGAATTAAACAAAAATTACAGTAAAATCAATACAAAATATTATATGCGAATAAAAATGTTGAACTTAATGTTTCTAAATAAATAAATAAAAATACAGTATAACTTCGATAATCCGGATACATATCGTCGGATTAGCGAGGTATCCGGACTTGTGGATTATATCTTATGTGTTATTTTCTTTGTTTATTTGTCTTGTCAAATCTACACATAAATGAATCAAATCAAGATGTTTAACGAGAATTGGAACAAAACTAAATTGTTATACTAATGCATAGGTATAGGAACATACATATACCATGAGTATTTTTTAACGTGAAACATTGGGTTTGTCATATCCATGGTTACGATTTGATATTTGATTGACAGCAATGTATTTGCCCGTTTCATTTAAAATGAAACATAGGGAACGGATCTGACAGAAGTATTATATTTAAATATTGTAAGAAATTTAGCGGAGTCAGCAAACCACTCGAAAGCACTAAACATATTTCGGGCACAAGGTGCACACAGTATTTTTTCTACATCTAAATTTAATTTTTAGAAAACAGGTATAATTATTTAAACAAAATTAACCTCTAATGGCATCTTGTCAATATGACACATAACTGTTGAATTTTCCTATAAGTTATGCTTTGACATTTGATTGACAGCAATGTATTTGTCTGTCTCATTTAAAATGACACATGGGGAATGAATGACAGAAGTATTATATTTAATTATTGTAAGAAATTTAGCCGAGTCAGAAAACCACTCGGGCACAAGGTGCACACTGTATTTTCTCTACAACTAATTTTAATTTAGAATGCAGGTATAATTATTTAAACAAAATTAATAATTTTTACGAAATGTCAAAATAGTAATTAAGGTACCAAGGGTTGTTATAAGGACAATAATGCCT
The DNA here is from genome assembly GCA_943142095.1 of Ophonus ardosiacus. Lineage (NCBI taxonomy): Eukaryota > Metazoa > Arthropoda > Insecta > Coleoptera > Carabidae > Ophonus > Ophonus ardosiacus. Next base: position 44,775,646 of record OW964831.1, on the reverse strand, counting down.
GAGGTCAACAGTGTACTGTCGAGGGCCTCTGGCCCGAGGCGAGTACGTTGACCGAAGGCATTATTGTCGTTTAACACCCGTGGCGCCTTCAAAGTTTTATGTCTTTTACTAGAAATTCTTAATAAACATTTTGTGTGACTAGAATTTATCAAACAAAAATAATAAATCACAAAATTTTAATACAACTTGCAAAGTAGCCTGTGAATACGGTATCTAGGTAATATTTTGTTTCTGTAAACAAAGCATTTTTTTCAAACCAAAAATATATTTCTTGTAGTATTTTTCTGTCAATATGGACGAGCAATGTTATTGCTAAGAATAAGAAGTATGTTGGTTTGTATTTGTGATGAAACAAATATGATTATAAACGACTACAATTCACAATGCTTCTTAACCTTAACTGCACTTTATGTTAGTATCAGTATTATTAACCTCAGTTTGTTGTCAACATTACCATAGCAAATTAATACGCCCTAGGGCATTATTTACTCAATAACGGACCTAATGTTGAGGTTGTTATAAAACAATAACATACTAGTAAGACATAAATATTATATATTTATATCCATGGATGACATAATTACATAATAATATAATTCATTTGTTAACAATCGAAATACTCTACTAAAAAAGTTGTATAGTCATACGTACCTCAATACAAACAAAACACTCAAAATGATATTAACAGAAACTAAGTGATAATATTTTTTGTCTCTTAATAGATTATGAAACTATTTCTGATTATAACTTCTTTAATCATAATTAATTATAACAAATCCGTGCATAAATCTTACTCAATTTTAAAATGGCTATATACCCAAGTAACACTGACCAACGGTCGACCAAAAAGTGACGTCGATATTAGGTCGAATTTACGTCATATACAGCCGTCTAAATAGACGTCTATACGACGTCACTGTGACGTTAATTTTTGGTCGAAAATAGGTCTATTTAGACGTCTATTCAGACGTCTATACAACGTCACTGTGACGTTGATTTTTGGTCAAAAATTGGTCTATTTAGACGTCTAATTAGACGTCTATTCGACGTCACTGTGACGTTGATTTTTGGTCTGAAATAGGATTATTTAGACGTCTAATATGACGTCTATACGACGACATTATGACGTCTGTTTTTGGTCTGAAATAGGACTTTTTAGACGTCAGATTTGTGGGCCATGTGTAGACTTTATTTGGTCGTAATTAAGTCTATTTAAACCTTTTTCAGAAGTCTAAATTTGACGTCTTTATAAAGACATACATTTCGTTTATTTTTACTTTATTTATAATATTAAAAATATAAAACAATATATTGTTTACTACAATTATTTTTAAAATTCGAATAAATATAATGTAAAACTTATTTTATACATATATGTATAATATATATTTTTATTTATGTATCATCATCACCAAAAACTACTAATAGAAGAAAATTTAGTACATCCAGAAATGGGTAATAAGCCTTGGTAATATTTATATTTTATTTATTTAAAATATACATGTTTAATTATAATTGTGAAGCAGAAAAAAAAATATGTTTTTTCGTATAAATGGGCATTTTAATTTTCAACATTTTAAACAAAACCTAATAATGACAAGACAAACTTTTAACAAACGTTTATAATACAAAAGCAAATGTATAAACAAAGGGAAATATACATTTTGTAATTTTGGTAGATTTTGGGGTCTTCAATAGTGATCTAGCATACTTTGGAATGTTATTGTGATATCTAAGAATAAATAATAATTTATTTACTGAAGATTAAGTAATATTTTCTTCGACTGCCCATTTTCTTATATCGTATAATATATTATTGTTCTCATTACTCTTTTTGTGCACAACCGATTTTAAAGGCAAAAAAGGAAAAAAGAAATATATTAATTAAGAATATAACTAACACATTTAGTAGGTATAATATAAGGACCCAGCTGTGCATGTTTCAATTAACTTGGAATGAAGGGTTTTTGTCATTTAATTTATCGGCATACAGTATTATATAAATACTGAGAAAAACTAATTGTTTAATGTACTAAAAACTATAACTACCATCCATTTGCCACAAAACGAAAATGTTATACGACTTTTGAATTTTCCGCCCTAATTTCCGATGTTTTTCGTTCCACGCCCTTCAGACATCACTCCATGTGTATAATATTAATTTCTTTTCTTTTTATGTAATATTATTTAGCTTTAAGCTAATAATAAATGAATTATAATATTTTCCCGGAATCACTTAAATTATTTAAAAATTATTCATAAATTCTCAATTTTATGACATTTTGACAATTGCATTAAAAATAAAAACAATAAAAAAAAGTCAGATTGTGTATCCATGGTGAAATTTTCCATTACCGTACTCAAAAGAGTCAGGTACATGACGTATAATACTGCAAATATGAACTTTTAAAACTCAAGATAGCCATGAAAATTTTTTGACTGTTAAGGGAAATATGTATGTTGTATAGACGCACCCTCTGAAATTTTTAACATGTCACATGTCACAGACGCTTATAGAAGCTATAATGGCTGCTCTGTATTCAAGTGAAAAATATATTGAGAACTATATAGTAATTACCACAGGAGAATATTGAAAATAACATTTCATAATATGAACATTGAAAATTTAGTATAGGTATTGTAAGTAGATCAAATTGTCGTTATATTACATATTACATTTATTTTTTTATAGATATGGCAAGATATGAAAGCAAGTGGCTCTATGAGGACTATAAACAAGGAATGGTGAACTGTGAACTATGCACGACAATGGGCGAATAATTACAAAAATAATTTATTTTATAAATATAACATGATGTATTATTTAATTAATTTATATTTTTCGTGAATATTTATCGTTTTCAAAAGTACTTTTTATGTTTAATATTTTATTGTAGGTTTATTGTTTTACTTTATTGAATATTTTCTAATTAATGTTTTATATTATAGAGTATAAATAAAACTTTAGAATTAAATTATTTATTTTTCGTAGTAATTTTTCCCGACCATCATTTATGTTTATATCATAAAAATGACGTCGAAATAACGTCTTAAAATGACGTCGAAACAACGTCTAAACAACGTCTTGAAATGACGTCGACACAACGTCTTAAAATGACGTGGAAACAACGTCTAAAAATGACGTCGACACAACGTCTTAAAATGACGTCGAAACAACGTCTAAAAATGACGTCGCACAGCTCCACGCTGAGACGTGGTCAGGACGTCTATATGACGGAATTTCAGACGTCGTAGTGACGTCGATTTTAGGTCATTTGTGTTACTTGGGTACTAAACTTGAAAAAAATTAAATTTCTTACAATGAACTTCAGTAAGTGAAGGCTAAAATAATTATGAATGAAGAACAAAGTACGTATACTAACCTTGTAAAAAAATCTAAATTAATATCTAATAACACTAATTATTTATATGAATACATATCTAAAGGTGAAACAAAAGGCATAAATGGTCCACGTCTATTGTGAATTTTTCGGGCTTAAGGCAAACCCATCTTCAGCTAATAATACATTTACGGCGGAATTCACCATTTCTTGAACGTGAGTTGACCCACAGATCAACGCTGATTCTGAATCAATCCAATTCACCATTCACAATCAAACTAATCTACTAATCAAAATCAATGATCAACTGATTCGTCCTATTCCATGAATCAAGCTTTTTTTGAATCTTAATTTTCACATTTATAGCTGTCACGATTCTGACTGTTTTATTCATTTGTAACTTTGCCTCATGCTTCTTCTTTATCTTTATTTAAAACCTCATTGGTTTCATTATTTTTAAATATACTTTTATTTCTTTCATAAAAAATAATACTTTATTGGAAACGTACTTATCTACTAAAATCTGGATATGTGATTTTTAGCATGATTCCAATACCTCTCTTAGCGATATTCCAGAGCATTATGAAGTATACTCGTTTAACTGGCGATTACGGATAATTTTACCAGAACATATTAAAATGGTCTACAAAAGAAAAAGATAACGATAGTGAAGAAGAGACAGAAAATGTTAAAATTATATTGTATTGTAAGATTTTCTAAAAGTAAAGCAGTTTATTAGGCTTTTCTCAAATTTTATTTACATTCAATACAGAAAATGAATTTGTCCATAACTTAATTCTTTTTCTTTTTTTTTTCGTAAATTGACATTCATATTTTTTTTATTGTAACATATTTTTTACCATATTATATTGCAAAATATTACCTTTGCAAATTAAGTCTACTTTAAGTTAGTTCTTTCTGTTTTTTTAAATTTAGTTAAAGGGTGCCATCGTCAATTCATATTTCTTAATAGTTATTTTTTATACAAGACAATAAAATTATATTTTATCGACGAGAGAAAAGTTTAATTCATGACCGACTTCGCGAGTGAATTATTTTTCTCGAGTCGATAATTTAATTTTATCGTCGTGTATAAAATTCTATTTTTTTCTATAGCAAATGTTAAAAAATACCAATTATATGTTATTATTAATTGAACACAATTTTAAAATCACAGTATGTATGTGGGTTGTTATGGATTTTGTACGTAAATAAATAAGAATTAAATTTTGACGTTTTAAACTATCATTATTAACTACATAGCAACAATTATAAGTAAGACTTTTTTCACAAGTGAATTAAATTTTTTTAAATCACTCTCACATTTTTTAATTCACTTTGCAACAAATAATGCGTTTAAAATAACAGGCACAAATTAACACTTACCATAGTATTTATCAGACATTATCAGCCATTTTCATTATTTTTCACGGCACAAATGACAGACAATAAAGCATTTTAAATAGATGACTTGACATCTATCATCGACGATTATCATGCACAGTCTACTAACTGATTAGTTTTTTGTTTTGTCAAAATTAAATATTATAATGATTTTTATTACTATTTCGTCAAAATTGAATAAAATATTGTACAAACCACGTGAGCTAAGAATGTTTATTCACACGAAGAAATTAACTAAATTAGCTAAACTTTCTTCTCATGAATAAACATTACCTTAGCTCACTTGGTGTGTAAATATCTATTATCTACCCTGTTAAAATGTTTCTTTATCTACCCTTGCGGTTAAAGTGCTACTTTATCTACTATTTTGAGTAGATAAAAGCACAGTTTAACATCTGCTATAGAAAAAAAATATTTTCTGTGTTCTTTGACGACTATACGAGTATTTGAATATATTTATTTTCTTAATTTCTGACACCCATTGTGTATTATGTTATTTATTAATTGTTATTTATCAATACGAACTAAAGTCTCCGTTTTCACTTGTTTTACACATGTTTGTATTTCTTCTTTGCAAAAATGTAATGATTGTTGTAGCTCCTAAAGAAGGCACATGAGTTGCCGAAACCAGTAGAGGCCGAAAACAAACATTATTTTGACTGAAATCTAGAAAATTTCTTTCAACAAATCTAAAGTAAAACAGATATTTTTTTTCTGGCAGGTGTAAACGTAGACGTATGATACCCATAATTTGAATTTAGGCCCCAGTGCCAGCAGAACCATGGACAGGAATCCGTGATGCTACTGAGGAAGGCAGCGAGAGTATTTCCAAACACATGCTCTTTTCCAATCCGATTGGATCAGAAGATTGTTTAACACTCAATGTCTTCACCCCGCAGGTTAGAAGATTTTTTTGCTATACATACTTATAAAATTGTACTTTATTTACTGTTTTAAGGATAAGAATCGGTAACATTTTTATTAAGAGAATGAGATTGGGTCATTCGAGATGGCCAAACCATCTCGAACTACTTGAGAAATACAAAATAAATTAGGGAAGCAACAATCACCAAATTAAAAAAAAGTCTGTGATTAGTCTACCGGCGCCCGTATTCGTATTAATCCTATTTTTGTAATGACGTCATATAATAAGTAAGTTGTAACCAGATAGTAAAATGCCGCCAGATTGTTAAATCTTCGTCAAAAGTCCGTTTATTTTGGGAGAAAAAAAAATGTTAATAAGCAAATTAGACAAAAAGGCCCATTAGATGGTCCTAGTAAGAATTTTGTATCAATTCTGGTTTTAGCGGAAATCTAGCACAGGGAATCGGTATTTTTATATTTTTACGCACATCTGCTTTAAAATTGTTTGTTTACATCGTAGTTACCATGGCGGAAACTGAAAGATTACACCCTGCGGTCGGTAAAGTAGCATATGCGGGCGGTAAAATACTGAAAAAGCCCAGCTTACTGGTAAACAAAACATCAAAAATACAATTGGAAATATAAACAAGACTCTTATTTTTAAAAAATGATATTAGTTCCGCTAAATTTTCACTATATTTTATTAGAATTGCTTAAGGAATTACTTCAGAAATTGACTCAAATCTCCAAGTTTGACATTTAAAAATATATTCATATAACCAAATAGTTAGCAATGCAACGCATCGCCTTACTGTTTTGTGACATGGCCACCTGGCCACCGGCCACGTAATATTTTTATATAGCAACAAGCTTGAAATGTATTTAAAAAATAATTGAAACACATTTCATTTGATTGCAGTTGTGCGTAAAACGTTGTACATACCTCGGGCCGAAAGAAGTTTACACCCTTGGACGAATAAAAGCCCTCCGCTACGCGTCGGGCTTCAAATTTCGTCCGCAGGGGTAAACCTTTTCTTTCGACCCTCTATATGTAAATAACTATTTCAGAATGTACATATAATAATTTTACAACGATACGAAAATATATTAACTTTACTTCAACCATGGCAAAATGGTGACCATTTACTTTATACGCCTTCATGTTACCCCTGGTACATATAAACTATCCTTATAATATTTGAGATATTCTTATAGTAAAATGTTTTCTGTTAATGTTTAGTTACCGAAAGCAAATATCTCTCCCAAAGCTGTGATGGTATGGATCCACGGCGGCGGCTTTACTATGGGGTCCAGCAAGTCTGAATTATATGGTCCTCAATTTCTGGTCACGCAGGATATTGTTCTAGTTACCATTAACTATCGTCTCGGAATTTTAGGTAGTGTAGCATAATTATAATACGAGGCGGTAATTAAAAAGCGGGACATAGGGAAATGAGTTTTTCTTTGCGCAAAATTTCGCAATTAGACAAAAATGTTTCAAATAGAAATAAGAAACCACAAAACAAATTATTTGAATTTGATTTAATTTTTATAAATGTTTTCTATATTCTAGAATTTTACGTTAAAAACTATAATAATTGAGTCCAGTTAGGATTAATCAATATGTCAACCATACCAGAGATCCTAACAGCCCTTATCTCAGAGTGATTAAGATTACTCAAGATGTAAACCATTCTTTGAGAAAAGGGCTGTTAGAAACTCTTGTCATATTAACTTATTGAGTAATCTTAATTTCTCTTTCTCGAAATACTTATTTAATTTTTATTTTCAATTAATTTTAATGGTTAGTGATAATTTTTAATTTTATAGTAAACGTTATAGTAATGAAAAATAGTTAATAATTCTTTTTTATTTTGACTTAATGCTGGCATTTTATTCATATTCCGAATATTATGAGTTCTATTTTATTGTGCAAAAGGCTATTTAATAGATTTCATACTATTTTAAATGTACAAATAATTTTACTGTTATTGTCTTTTAAATTTTTATAATTAATTTTCAATTTTTATAATGTATAGGATTCCTAAGCCTGGAAGATACTTCTTTGGGCGTACCTGGCAATGCAGGATTGAAAGACATGGTTTTGGCCCTAAAATGGGTGCAGAATAATATCTCTCAATTCGGCGGCGACCCAAACAACGTTACCATTTTTGGGGAGAGTGCTGGATCCGGTGCTGTCCATTTTTTGATACTTTCTCCAATGGCAAAAGGTTTGTAAAGAGAAAAGAACTTGAAAAATTTATTTTTAAACGTGTTGAAATGGATCAATTTATTTGCTTATAATTATTAGTGAACTCCATTGTTTCAGAACAAAATTCGATTAACTAACATCTACAATACAGAATATTTAAATTTGAAATTGTACAAGTATAAATATGAAGGTGATTCCAAATTTAGAAGTTAATATTATTCCTATTTGTTATAATAGGACTATTCCACCGTGCAATTTTACAAAGTGGTGTAGTTCTGAACCCATGGGCATTTGGAGAAAGAAGTGGAATTCGACTTGCCAAGGCCCTAGGAAAAGAATGCAGCAACGAGAAAGATGCTTTAAAATTCTTGAGATCCGTCCCTGCTGAAAAGTTTCATGAAGCTGAAGATCTCATTATAAATGTAAGAACATTTTCAAAAGCACTGATTATATTATCATTACTAGTATTTACAACTACAATTACAACCTTGAGGGAACTTGCCACTAAAATAGACTGTTTGTTGTTTTTGCGGTTAGCGTTTTTTTTATCAACTGGCAATTATTAAATTATATTAGCCAACTTTGGTTAACACAGCCGAATTTGTCGATTGCCATTAACCAAAACGGAAAAATTTAATTTCGGGTTACTTAACGCAACGAAAGATGAATATTTTAGAAACTGCAAATAATTGCCATTGAGATTTATAAAACAAGAAATATCAATCTCAATCATTGTGACGAATTAGAAATTAGTCGCGCATGGCTTCCAATATTAAATATGTTGTAATTTGTAATATGTATACAATTTTTTCTAAACTTTTTCTAACATCTGTTAATAAAGAGTACGGCTGCGGTATTTCGCTACCGATAAAGCGTCTCTGAGTTATACAGATCACTTTTCTGCCAGTTTTTGGGACGGTGTTTCCTCTGGCAAAAGGAGATTTTTTCCTGAGAAGATGCATGTTCGCCGTCCATGTTATTGCCGGGCATGCATATATTGTCTAGAAAATTGTATACATAAAAAAGGTAACATTTATGAATATTTCTTGTTACCTTGGTTACCTGTTGTTTTTGTTATTTCACATATTTATGTCAATGTATCCCCTGAAGAAGGCACCAGTTTATGGTGCCGAAACGTTGGGTTTAAATAATAAATACAGAACTTAAACAAAAAAAAGGTAGTATTATTCCAATTAATAATATGAGTTTTGAAAGATATTTTAATAAATTGGGGATGTTTGCATAACTAGATTGATTACATTTTAAATAATCCTCGTATGACAAATTTTCTTAAAATCATCTAGACGAATTCTGGCAAAAATGTACTATTTCTTAAATAATTTTAATTAATTAATTAATTGTGTCAATTTGACCATAATATTTGCCAGCATATAATACATAATTGTAAAAAAATGTTGATTCCAGTCCCTCCTTCTTGACCAAAAGAGGCCCTTCTGTCCCGTAATAGAAAAACCAAATCCAGAAGCATTCTTAACAGAAGATCCTTTGTCTTTAATGCGTTCTGGAAAATACAACCACGTCCCAATAATTATTGGGTACGCATCCAGGGAAGGAATGGCCATGAGCTACATCCTGGAAAAAGAAAACCAAAAACTCGACTTCCGTCCAAAGAACTTTGAAAGGGAAATTAATCGGGCATATAAGCTGGAAAAAGGAACTGAAGAATCCAAAAGACTTGCCAAGAAGATTGAAGATTTCTATTACAGAAATGCCAAGACGCCTGAAGACGAAGTAGATTGCTATTACAAAGTAAGAAAATGAAAAATAAATGTGATGAGAATATGGAGTTAATTTATGTATTGTCTTAGATGACATCCGACACCTATTTCAATCGAGGAATTCATGTTACCCTTAGAACTATGCTGAAGACCGCCACTAAACCTATCTACCTTTATATATTTAATCTCGTGACTGATTTAAATATGCTGAAGAAAATGAAAAATATTACTTCACCAGGTAACGTTCGATTTTTTACCTCCCGCTACCCTAGGTAAGGGAGGTATAGGGATCGTGCTAAAAATCGGATATAGAGATTTTAGTGAATAAGCACGTTTCGATGTCCCCAGAATCCGATTTTAACATTTTTACTATGATGTCTGTAGGTATGTCTGTGTGTGTGTGTGTGTGTGGATCTTGTGGATACGATTACTCAAATACTATCAATCAGAAAAATTTGAAATTTTGTATATCCATTCTATACTAATGTGGGAAGAGCTCATTAGTTTTTAGTGTATATCGGATAACCGGAAGTATCATTTATACAAGCTTTTAACAGTTTTTCTTGTAAAAAATTCATTGAATATAATTTTTTAGTAACTTTTACCAATACAAATTGTATATAATGGCACAATCTTCAATTCTACGATAATAGCATTTAGTAAATAACTTGAAATAACGTTATATTATATCATAAAATAATTTATTTTTGTACATCACTTTGCCTCTGCGTCAAACAAAAACAATACTTTAATAACAAATTTGACACATTTAAACAAATGTCACTGTCACGAAGCAATTTTTATTAAAATTAATAATGAAACCGTGTTAAGAAGAATTTAGTAGTTTAAATATGATTCTAATGAAATTAAGGTTTGTAAAAATTATATATTTTCCATCATACATAAATATTAGATATATACAAGATAATTCGATTTAAGTTTGATGTTTGCAGCATTATATATCAAACAGCTCTTAATAAGAACGTGATTTCAAAGTGTCAAATAATAGTTTGCAACTACACATTTACGAAATGGATAATGTACGGGCGAAGAATTTACACAGATTGCGTTTTAGAGCATAAGGAAGTTGGTGATGATTTTGACAATAATGTGTGTGTGACGATTTTTCCTTAAAATATATTAATGAACCAAAACTTCGCAAAGTTGGTATATTTAATACTCTTATATAATTTGAAACAACATATGAGATTTTGACTATATATGATAAACCGGATGTAGTACTTAATTTGAAGCTCTAACAGATTTTTCAGGAAAAACATAATAAAATATAATCCAAAATTTCGTATTACAAACCGTTCTATTTATGGGAACAACAAAGTAGATTTTGTTTACAAACGATCAATCGGAAGTGAAACTTTACTTAAAACTCATTGCTATTTTAAACATGGAATTGGCGGGAGGTCATGTGCTGGCCACATCAGATTTTTTTATCTCTACGTAGTAAGGAGGTCACACTAGAATCATTAGATATTAGAAAATTAGGTAGAGCATTTAATTTATATAATTTCCCTTTTTCGGCAAAGTGTCCTAACGTCTTTCGAATCGTCCTTAAACTGCCTGATTAATTATGAAAACACAGCATAAATATCGTGATGATCAGAAATATCCACAGCAATTTTATTTGAACATATGATTAGTCATTATTTGAAAACTTCAATCAAACGAATGTATCCTCTCTATCTATTGAAGTTACTCCCCTTTTTGTAGGAGCCAGTCACGGAGACGACATGGGCCACCTATTCCACAACGCGATGACTCCTAAAATTGACCCTTCAAGTGCTGAGGGCATCGCCATACACCGCATGACCACATGGTGGACCAACTTCGCTAAGAGAGGTGACCCAAACCCATCAGAACAAGATCCACTCATTAACGTCCAGTGGCCCCCGCTCACGCTTCAGGCCTACAATGCTTTGGAAATCAACAGAGAATTGTCTATCACCAAAAACCCAGATAAAGATGAAATGCAGTTTTGGGATAATGTAGCAGATTCTTTTGACTCTAATTTGTAATTATATTTGTTTTATATAGCTCATACAGAAAAGATATTTTTATCATTTTCACTCAATTCAAGTTTTAAATGTATTGTACAATAAACAGAACAAAAAAGGAAAAAATCATAATTGTTGCAAAAACACTTCTTTATTTACCCAATCACAATTCCTGAATATTATTTTTCCATTCCAAGTGATTAATAAAGGAGAAGATAAAAATCTATTCATTGGTGCATAGATATGTATGAGGCGCCGTTTGGGCCAAAATAAATTTTTCTGTAATATATATATATACAGTGTGTCCCATTTAGAGGTGCCACCATTGGGATTTCGAGAACTATAAGAGATACGATGTCGGTTAAATGGAACTTTTTGTGCGCCTTTGGAAGGCCATCTCAGATGTGCTTTTGTTTTTCCAAAAATTTTCATAGGGCACTAGATAATGACGAAAAACTGAATATTGTTGATTTTTTCTTTCTCAAATAACTTCTAAACTATTAGTAATTGAGAAAAACGTTTCAAATATAAAAGATAGATATTTTTATTGACTAACCAGTGGCGTACAAAATAAATTTTTATATCCGTAAATTTTTGAGATATAACACAAACTTATATTTTTTTAAATGGAACCCATATCTGATTTTAGTCTCAAAAAAATCAATATTTTTTACTCTTTTCAATGATGTAAGGGTTATTATGTTTTATATTTGTTTTGCTCCTAAATTTTAATTTTTCTCTTTATTTTCCTGAATTTTCTTATTATTTCCCAAAAAAACATTATTATTTTTATTAATTATATTGTATTTGATCAAAATAATTTGTTTTATGCCTTTATTACTTAATATTTTCATTCTAGACTCATAATTACAAATTACACTATGATGAGCCAAGGGCGACCTGATACAAAATATTATAAAAATTAATTTGATACGAATTTTGAGCAAAATTTTCTAACAAAATAAATGATTGAAATACAAGTATTTCCAAATAGAAATCTACCAATATTTTCAAAATAATTGTAAATTGAATACAAAATAAGGAAAAAATAATAATTTTGAAGGCAAAACAAATATAAAACATAATAACCCTTACATCGTTGGAAAGAGAAAAAAATATTATTTTTTTTGAGTCAAAAATCAGATATGGGTTCCATTTAAAAAAATATAAGTTTGTGTTATATCTCAAAAATTTACGGATATAAAAATTTATTCCGTACGCCACTGGTTAGTTAATAAAAATATCTATCTTTTATATTTGAAACTTTTTTCTCAATTATTAATAGATTAGAAGTTATTTGAAAAAGAAAAAATCAACAATATTCAGTTTTTCGTCATTATCTAGTGCCCTATAAAATTTTTTGGAAAAATAAAAGCACATCTGAGATGGCCTCCCAACGGCGCATAAAAAGTTCCATTTAACCGACATTGTATCTCTTATAGTTCTCGAGATCCCAATGGTGGCACTTCTAAATGGGACACACTGTATATATATATATATATATATATATATATATATATATATATATATTATGCCCAATATATATTAAATTTCGATATATACCGTGAGTATTTTTTAACGTGAAACATTGGGTTTCTCATATCCATGGTTACGACTTGATATTTGATTGACAGCAATGTATTTGCCCGTTCCATTTAAAATGAAACATAGGGAACGAATCTGACAGAAGTATTATATTTAAATATTGTAAGAAATTTAGCGGAGTCAGAAAACCACTCGAGAGAACTAAACATATTTGAGGCACGAGGTGCACACAGTATTTTTTCTACATCTAAATTTAATTTTTAGAAATCAGGTATAATTATTTAAAGAAAAATAACTTCTAATGACAACTTGTCAATATGACAGATAACCGTTGAATTTTCCTATAAGTTATGATTTGATTGACAGCAATGTATTTGTCTTATTTAAAATGACACATGAGGAATGAATTTGACAGAAGTATTATATTTAAATATTGTAAGAAATTTAGCAGAGTCAAAAAACCACTCGGGCACAAGGTGCACACTATATTTTTTCTACAACTAATTTTAATTTAGAATGCAGGTATAATTATTTAAACAAAATTAACCTCTATTGACGTCTTATCAAATGTCAAATTCGTTCCCTATGTTTCATTTTAAATGGAACGGGCAAATACATTGCTGTCAATCAAATGTCAAGTCGTAACCATGGATATGACAAACCCAATGTTTCACGTTAAAAAATACTCACGGTATAATATTTTACGATGGCGATTTATACAATTTTTATTGTGATATACAGGGTGTCTCAATAAGCTTGCTCACTATTGGTAACATTTTTAAATGAAGAGGTACGAGGTTGGTTAAATGAGCAAAATTGTGCTATATTATATTAGAAAATTGGTAATGTAGACAAAATAAAATTTGTGTCAGCGGTTCTCAAAATTTGGGACAATATATATATGTTTTTTAAATGGAACCATATATTTTTTATTACCTTATTAATATTGTTTATGTACAATTTTTTCAAATAAACGAGTTATTTACGGTTAAAAATTTAAATTTTGTAAACAATTTTATTAGTTTTTTAGTCAAGTAAGCCATGGAAACAATTGAATTTTTGTTTGTTTGGCGTTTAATAATTTCTCCCCTAAAGTTCTCTGTGTTTAATAATGTTTAATAACTTTACAAATGAAGAAAAGTTAGATATGATCGTGCTATATGGAAAGTTATATCAGTTATGTAGAACGGTCGGCTCTATTTCCAAAAGAGTTTAAATGTGCGAAAGAAGTAATGGCTTTCAATTTGAATATTTTATTTGTTTTGTTATTACTTGAAAATAAATTAATAAAATAATAATTTTATAAAAGACAATTGTTTCCATAGTTTACTTGACATAAACTAATAAAAGATAATTTTTATCTTTAAACGTAAATAACTCGTTTATTTGAAAAAATTGTACATTAACAACATTACCTTATTGGAAAGAGAACAATATATTCTTTCTAATAAGATAATAAAAAATATATAGTTCTATTTAAAAAATATATATTCTGTCCCAAATTTTGGGAACCGCTGACACAATTTTTATTTTGTCTACATGACCATTTTTGTAATATAAAATGGCACAATTTTGCTAAATTAACCAATCTCGTATCTCTTCAAATAAAAAAGCTACCAATAGTGAGCAAGCTTATTGAGACACCCTGTATAGAAATTTTCATTGCAATATTTATAAATATCATTGTCTAATATATATAAAATTTCGCGATGTCGATATATAAAATTTTCAATGCGATATATAGAATTTTTAGTTCAATAAAATGCCGCAATATAATGACGGCGCTTACTTTTTTACGGTCTTGTACATACAATTAAACTTACGTTGAAAACATGTGTAGATTTCAGGATTAATCCTGAAACAACTGATCGAGTGTCCAGCGTCCTTAAGTCGGTAACACAGAAATCTACACATATTGCCAACGTAAATTTAATTGTATGTACTGGGGGTCTATTCTAATTCATAGCCACATGTGCTATCCGCTATCCGCTATATAAGTTCCACTACTAGCCAACAGATGGGGGTCTCCATCCCGCTATCTGACTTGAATCCATCTGTTGGCTAGTAGTGGAACTTATTAATATTGCCAGATGTCAAGTTGACAAGTAGTTCGGCTTTTCAATTTTGTGATCAAATACTTGTGTTCGTGTGTTATATCAATAATATTTTATTAATATCTATATATTGTAAGTACCTATTTAAATTATAATAATTATTTATAATTCTAACAAATAGCACATGTGGCTATCTGACTTAAATCCATCTGTTGGCTAGTAGTGGAACTTATACAGCGGATAGCGGATAGCACATGTGGCTATCCGACTTGAATCCATCTATTGGCTAGTAGTGGAACTTATATAGCGGATAGCGGATAGCACATGTGGCTATGAATTTAGAATAGACCTCCTGGACCGTAAAAAAGTGAGCGCCCTCATTATATTGCGGCATTTTATAGAACTAAAAATTCTATATATCGCAATGAAAATTTTATATATCGCAGTGAAAATTTTATATATCGACATTGCGAAATTTTATATATATTAGACAATGATATTTATATATATTTGCAATGAAAATATAGCACAATAAAAATTGTACATATCGCCATCGTAAAATATTATATATATATAGCGAAATTTTATATATATTGGTCATAATATATATATATATATATATATATATATATATATATATATATATATATATATATATATATATATATATTACAGAAAATTTTATTTTGGCCCAAACGGCGCCTCATACCTCATACATAGACCATAAATATACTATATAACTAGGTATATATATAAAGGGTATTAAAAAATAAGTGACACAAATTATGAGGGCATATAGTACTGACCAAAATGAGTAAAAAAAATTTTAATCAACATAGGTCCGATCTTGAACTGTTTTTGAGAAAGAGGCCATTTTGTATTAGAATCGAACAAAAACAGACTAAGATAGTGGTCGAACAAAATTTTATCTATGCTAGTAAATAGACTATAAAAAAAACAATAACATTTTTTATGACACATTTTTTTCACTTTGTGATAGTTACAAAGTTATTTGAAAACTAAATATTGGTCAATGTCGCCACAATATTTGTTTTTGGTACAATTATTCGATTTTTTTAAAGGTAAACAAAAAGTCTTATTTAATCAATATTTGTAATAATCAAAATTTTCAAAAAAATAATATTTACAAGTAATACTTAATTGTTATCAAAATCTGTTCAGTTCTTCCCAATTATATCAGATTGAGGAATATATAGTTAACCAGGTCTTATATATTATAATTCTAAAGGAAACGTCTTTCCAACATCCAAACACACACTCACACACACACACATATGTATACATACAGACATCATCGTAAAAAATTTAAAATCGGATTATAGGGACCATAAAACGTGCTTATTCTGTAAAATCTGGATATGCGATTATTAACATGAATCCAATACCTCTCTTAACAAAAGGTAAAAAGTCTTAAAATGGCACCTATATTTAAATATTGATATTTTTCGTTAAAAATAGTCCACTTCGAACGTGAAGTTCTATGACAATGCACAATTTAAATATTATATATTATATTTAAATAAATGATATAACCGTTTTTTCAATGCACTATCTCTGTACAGTTTAAAGTTCACGGTTGCTATCGTCCCACAGTTACCGTGGAAATTTCAGGCTCTTCAGACGCGTTGCTTCTCTCGGTACGATGACTGATCCAGTGGTGACAGTGCAACAGGGCCAACTGAAAGGGAAAACTGGGGAAGACCTCAGCGGGAAGATCTACTACTCTTTCCAGGGGATTCCTTATGCCAGACCGCCAGTTGGAGACCTTAGATTTAAGGTAGTTTTAATCAATATGTTACTGATTTAAAGTTTCTTTTCTTCTTGACAATTTTATATTCTATTTTTAAACTAATATTGCGTTGGACGTTTCGGGAAAAGTAAAAAACTAACTTTTTATAATTATTATTCCTGATAATTCCACTACTGTATAAAAAGAGACATTCAAAAACGTCAAAATCACAATTTGCTATCATATGTAATATAACAAGTGATATGATTATCATCGATGATATTTTCGAGTGAAACCGAGTTGCAGATTTCACGAGTCCGAAGGACGAGTGAAAGGTGCTGCTTTGGTTTCACGAGTAATATCTTCGATTATTAATCATATCACGAGCTTATATTTAATGAGAGAATATAATGAATTTTTGTTAAAATTAACTGTCAATGTTGTAAAAATCCCTTAGTAACGAATGTAAATAAGGTGATAATTTCTTTGTTTTTTATCATCGCTGTGATAGACATGTAACTAACGAAATTCTGAATGTTGATTGGCGGAAAACATGTCACGTGACTAATGAATTATAAAAAAAATTCGTGCAAAATAAAAATTTATCGATAAAATCAGGAGGTCTTGTGATATTACTTCTGATTATTTTTTTAAATTTTTATGGCCAGTTTGATTAATATTTTAAACAAAAATTAAAGTGAAATCAACATACAATATTTTGTACGTATAAAAATGTTGAATTTAATTTTAAATAAATAAATATAAATATATCATCATGGCATATTACCCATTTCTGGGTGTGCTAGTTTGCTTCCTACATAGATGTCGGTATTGATGACATATTTTGTACCGTGCACCGTAAGTGGAGTTTTGTTTTTAGGTAACACAAACTTGAGTTGTATATGTCAAGATTGCAACGAATCAACAATCAACCAACTAATTTTTACGAAAATATAACTTATTTATTTATATCAATGGATGATATGATTACATAATAATATTATTAATTTGTTTGTGTCTAAAATGCGCCAAGCGTAGTGTTTCGCGAAACACAACTTAGCAACGCAAATATCCCGTGTCATACAACGTAACTAAAAAAAATTGAGCTCTCTGTTTGGTGTATTTTCCGATGAGTTGCATAGTCATACATATATCAATACAAACAAAACACTCAAAATGATATGAGAAACTAAGTGATAATATTTTTTGTCTCCTAATAGATTATGAAACTTTTTCTAATTAACTTTTTTAATCAAAATTAATTAAGGATAGCAAATTTGAGCATAAATCTTTCTGAATTTTAAAATGGCTATATAGTAAAACTGGAAAAAAATAAAATTCTTACATTATACTTTAGTAAGTGAAGGCTAAAATAAGTATGAATCAAGTACCAAGTACATAAATTTCTATTTAGTAAAACGACAGTGAAAAACAAACCGAAATTTTTAAAATTATATTGTATTTTAAGATTTTCTGAAAATAAAGAAGTTTGTTAGTCTTTTCTCAAATTTTATTTGCAATCAACACAGAAACAGAATTTTCCATGACTTAAACCTTTTCTTTTTTTGTAAATTTACATTTATATTTATTTTTTTCATTGTTTTAGCTTAGTTGCATTTTTTACCATAATCTAAATTATCGCCCTTAGATAGTAAGTCAACCTTATGAAAATACCGGTTCAAGTATTTACGAATAGTAGGTACATCTAAATGGAAAAAATTATTTCCAATAAAGTTGTCGGTCACAATCTTATCATTAAAAACAAATTAATAGCTAAGTAAGTTACATCGCTCGAGTTTGTTTATCGCTTCGCTTTTGTCTATCTTAGATGTACCTACTATTCGTAAATACTTGAACCGGTGTTTTTCCTTGTAAAAATGTTATTAAAATAAATTGAAAAAAACAAAAACAAAAATACTGTTGTAAAGAGAAAAAAACGCTCTATCGAATGGTAGAATAAAATTAACATGTTCCCATTTAAAAAAATTACACGGACAAGCGTAACTCAAAAACAATTGAAGAAAAAAAAATTCTCAAAGTATTCTCAAATGTAGATCAAAATTTCTTAAAAAAGGACAATAAATCGCCGTCTCCATACTTTTAACTAACCCTGTATGATACCCATAATTTGAATTTAGGCCCCATTGCCAGCAGAACCATGGACAGGAATCCGTGATGCTACTGAGGAAGGCAGCGAGAGTATTTCCAAAAACCCATTCCTTAACATTCCCATTGGATCAGAAGATTGTTTATCACTGAATGTCTTCACCCCGCAGGTTAGAAGAAATCTGGATATGCAATTTTTAGCATGAATCCAATACCTCTCTTAGCGAGAGATGAAAAGAATTTATATGCCGCGTGTAACACAATATGCGGGACCTGGGTGTTTAACATTGAAAAATATTTAGAATAATACTACCTTTTTAGTTTAAGTTCTGTATTTTTATTTAACACCAACGTTGTAAAACGCATATGTTGGTAAAGTTGAAGGTGTTCGATTGCATGGCCGTCCAGTGTGCAAGTGGATGGATGTGATTGGTAGTGTTTTGAAGGAGCCTAAGTTTCCGAGTGGAAAGAGAAGAAGAGCATGTATGAATACGATTATGAATGTGGCTGAGGCGAAAGAAGTTTGCCAGGATAGGAATGTGTGGCGTAGGATGATTGTTTCGTAATTATTGTGGTCTGAAGATGTATGGTTAGTAAGAATGTTTTATGAGAATGGAGAAACAGCTGAACTTTTATGTGGACGAGAAGAACGAAGTATGTTTGTACAGGAATGTGTGGCAAAAGATGATTTTTGTGTAACCATTATGTGGTCCGGATGCGGTTATTCGCTACCGAAAATCGGTCACTTTAATATGTTCTTATGTAGGAATGCTTTGATGATTGTGGATAAGGCGAAAGAAGAATGTTGTTAAAGGGTGAAGTGAATCAGCTGAGCTCTTACTCTTATCCTTTTTCTTATTGTTACTATTGTTTTCGGGTTTTTGCTAACCCACTAAGTGGGACACGCGTGATTTTATGTATGTATGTATAAAATTGCATAAGTATATAATATGTTATTATGTAAGAATACGTTTATGAATGTGGCTGAGGTGAAAGAAGTGTGAATGGATAGGAATGTGTGGCGAAGGATGATTATTGCGTAACTATTCTTTGTATGAATGTTATAATGATTTTGGACAAGGCGAAAGAAGAATGTTTTTAAAGAGTTAAGTGATTCAGTGGAGCTCTTACTTTCATCCTTTTTCTTATTATTTTCGGGTTTTTGCTAACCCACTAAGTGGGAAACGCGTGATTTTATGTATGTATGTATGTATGTATGTATGTATATATGTATGTATGTATGTATGTATGTATGTATGTATGTATGTATGTATGTATGTATGTATGTATGTATGTATGTATGTATGTATGTATGTATGTTTCGGCCGCATACACTGCAGCCTTCTTCAGGGGAAAAGAATATAAATGACAAATATATAATTACAAAACGAAAGCAAGTAACCAAGGTTTTACAAAAAACATAATAATAAAATATGTTATTAGATAATTATGCAAATTACTAGGCATGAATACAGAAAACAGCAAACTTGCTGTTTTCTGTGAAAAATGCAAAACCCGGCATTATAGCATGCCGGGAATGCATCTTCTCCGGAGAAAAAATCTGATGTGGCCAACACAAAACCTCCCGCTATTTAATTTTTATTAATTTAAATACATACCTACGTATTTATTAACGCTGCAAACTATTCCATTGCATAAAACTATTGCTTTATTTACTATTTTCTTTTTAAAATGTCACTATTATCAATTTGAAGTGATTAGTTTTTTGACAGTGACAGTTAGTGTCAGTTACATTCATTTGAAATATGAATTGTGTAACAAAGGAATTGTGTTTATCTTAGGCTTCGGGACTAATAAAAAAAATTATTTTTAAATTTATCTGTAAAATATATAGAAAAAGTATTAATGTATTCCTGTAGAAAATTCAGTAATCTTTAATTTTCATAAGACATAAATTTCGAATAAATGGCATTTAATGGTATTTTTTGAAGAAAAACCATTATGAGCTTCAGGTGAAGTGCCATTTCGGGTTATCCGATTTACACCAAAATCTAATGGCTTCTTTTCATAATAGAATAGGATAGAAATACAAGGTTTCAGAATTTTCTGAATGATAGTATTTGAGTTAGAGCGAAGACAAAATTCATACACATACACACACACACACGCACACACACACACACATACACACACATACAGACATCATCGTGAAAATGTTAAAATTGGATTCTAGGGACCTTAAAACGTAAATATAGAACTTTAACTAAAAAGGTAGTATTGTTCTAATTATTAATATGAGTTCTGAAAGATATTTTAATAATTGAAAAATAGTTTTGCCTTTTGCGAAAGTAGCCTGTTAATATAAGACAATAATGCATGAAATAAATGTAGAGAAATAAATTCTGCATCTAATTCACAATCAAATTATATTTAAATTTTTATAAAAGTTACTTTTTTACAGTGTTTGCCATGGAATTTAAATAGAATCACAAATGTAATGACATGTTACCTCTCTGCTATTATAAAACAATTAGATTAACGAATTAGCTGCAGAATTAGATTATTTAGAACATTTATTTGAAGCAGTATTATTTAAAATTAATAGGCCACCTTTGCGCAAGGAAAAACTGCTTTCTCACTTCATACGCCTATGGCCCGCTCTTCATGTTACACCTGGTACATATACACAATTTTTACAATATTTGAGTTTGAGATATTCTTTAGTAATATGTTTTTTGTTAATGTTTAGTTACCGAAAGCAAATAGCTCTCCCAAAGCTGTGATGGTATGGATCCACGGTGGCGGCTTTACTATGGGGTCCGGCAACACTGAATTCTTTGGTCCTCAATTTCTGGTCCAGCATGATATTGTTCTCGTTACCATTAACTATCGTCTCGGAATTTTAGGTAGCGTAGCATAATTATAATACAAGAGGTTAATTGAAAAGCGGGCCATAGGGAAATCAGTTTTTCTTTGCGCAAAAGTTCGCAGTTAGGCAAAAAGTTGTAGATAAATAAATTCTACTCCTAAATCACTAAAGGCCAATCTTACTATCTTTGGTTAAAATTTTAACTACCAGTTAAAAAAATCTGTTGTGGCCAGCACAAGACCTCTCGCCATTTCTATATTAGGCTATATAAGTATTGTATTGCACGTTTTATAACAAAAAATTACAAACCTTTACTCAAATATTGTTTTTTATTGTTTTTAACGTGTCTTCTACAGACATATAATTCTAATTATATCTATTTTTCATTGTATGAGGAAGTTTCTAAATGTATGAGATTCTTCCAATTCATTAACTAGATTGGCGGTATTTTTAATGGATGTATGCATTTTACCACAAGTTTACCTATAATTTCAAATATTTAATTAATAAAACAATAAGAAAGATTAAAAATACTTCCCAGAAAAAGCTATCAGAATGTCACTAAAACTGTTGATATTTAACACTGACATATGTCATTTTCAAACTATGTTATAAACATTTGAATTTGTCAAGTCGTTTCCTTAGTGCCTTAGCCTCTGCGATTAGAATCTGCTATATATTATAGTGTCTTTATCTCTAAATCTATACAAGATATAATAACAATTTTAAGTGTATTAGATGGAGAATTTTGTTCTTCAATATTTGTAATAACAAAAATTTCCAAAAAATTATATTTAGCAGAAATTTTCTAAGAAACTACTACTTCCGGTTGTTCAATTGTTACCAAAACCTTTCCAGCTCTTCCCAGGAATATCATATTAAGGAAACTGCAGTTAAATATTTTTTAAGTCTTATAGTTTTTGAGGAAACGTGTCTACAACATCCAGACATACATACACACATACACACATACACACATACACACATACACACATCCACACACACACACACACAGACATCATTTTAAAAATGTTATAATCGGATTCTAGGAACCTTAAATCGTGCTTTTTCAATAAAATCTGAACATGCGAATTTTAGCATGATTCCAATATCTCTCTTAGCGAGAGGTAAAAAACTCCCAAAAAAATATATTTAGAAGAATTTTTCTAAGAAACTACTACTTACGGTTGTTCAATTGTTACCAAAACCTTTTCAGCTCTTCCCAGGAATGTCAGATTGAGGAAACTGCAGTTAAATATTTTTTAAGTCTTGTAGTTTTTGAGGAATCGTGTCTACAACATCCAGACATACATACACACACAACTACACACACACACACACACACACACACACACACACAGAGAGAGAGAGAGAGACATCATTTTAAAAATGTTATAATCGGATTCTAGGGACCTTAAATCGTGCTTATTCACTAAAATCTGGATATGCAAATTTTAGCATGATTCCAATACCTCTCTTAGCGAGAGGTAAAAACCAAACCGAAACGAAATGAACTGTCAAATGACAAATTTATAATTGCTGTCAATAATAATTAACTGGCAGTCAAAATTTTAACCAGAGATGGTAAGATTGAGCATAAATTGATTTTGAGCTCAGAAATATTAAATAAGAAACCATAAAATAAATTATTAAAATTTAATTTAATCTCTATTACAGTTTTCTATATTCTAGAATTTTACGTTAAAAACCTTAATAATTCAATACTTTGGAGTCCAGTTTGGATCAGTCAACATGTCAACCATACCACATATCCTTTACCTCAGTGTAATTAAAATTACTCAAGAGGTGAAACAATCTCTGAGAAAATGGCTGTTCGAAACTCTGTTATATTAACATACTGAGTAATCTTAATTTTTCTTCCTCGAAATACATATTTAATTTTTATTTTCATTTAATTTTATAGTTAGTGATAATTTTTAATTTTATAGTAAACTAGCTGACCCGCCCCGGCTTCGCACGGGTAAAGCTAAAATAACGTTTAACTACACGTGTACCAGTAATTTTTCACATTCAAATTTTATTTTCGCGACAAAAGGTAGCCTATGTCCTTCTCCTAGCTCCATTCTCTCTCTATACCAAAATTCATCAAAATTGGTTCAACGGTTCAGACAGACAGACAGAAAGACAGAGTTACTTTCGCATTTATTATATTAGTATGGATTTAATATTAACACTTAAATAATGAAAAAATCAAAATCACAATTAATTTTTTTTTTATTACAATAATCAATATAGTTAACAATGATGACAATAATTTGTGTGATAGTTATTTTTATTATTGCATTCAGATTTAGTCTACTGTAGGTGAAAATTGTTGAAATCAAATAAAACTACATTGTTATTAACTGTAAAACTTTTCATTCTTGTAATCAAATTTAATCTTTTTTATTTGAACGTTTATTTGTTCTAATAAAATAAAACTACACTGTAATAAACTGTAAAAGTAATAGATGTGAGAAAGAATATGAGAAATACCTGGAAATCAAAATTTTCAATTTTGTTCTTTCCCGGAGAATTTAATTTTGATTCTGGATTATTTAAATTTCTTTTTGTTTTCAGCAAGAATCCTTTTTACTGTACTTTGTGAAATATTTATTGTAGAACCTTGCTTATGCTTTCGATTCATTTTGATTATTAAATTTTTATAATTCAATTTTTTTCACGAAAGTTTTATCTTGCGCTACACGCCAATGACAAAAATTTCATTGTCCAATTAACCAAAAAATTAGTCGTCATGCGTCAGTGACGTTCAATTCATTATTCACTTGTGCAACTGTACTAATAGAGCGGTACAAACTTTCATCCCTATTTCACCCCTTTAAGTTTTATTTTCGCAATAAAAAGTAGCCTATGTCCGTCTCCAAAGTCCAATCTATCTCTATACCAAAATTCATCAAAATTGGTTCAGCGGTTTAGGCGTGAAAACGTAACAGACAGACAGAGAGTAACTTTCGCATTTATTATATTAGTATGGATGAAATAGCAATATTTTATGTAAAATAGTTAATAATTCTTTTTATTTTGTTCTTCAACTTCTTTTAAATTTTGACTTAAGCTCGCATTTTATTCACATTCCGAGTATTATGAATTCAATTTTATTATGCAAATAGCTATTTAATAGATTTCATACTATTTTAAAACACGTATAATTTTACTGTTATTGTTTTTTAAATTTTTATAATTAATTTTTCAATTTTTATGATGTATATAGGATTTCTAAGCCTGGAAGATACTTCTTTGGGCGTACCTGGCAATGCAGGATTGAAGGACATGGTTTTGGCCCTAAAATGGGTACAAAATAATATCTCACAATTCGGCGGAGACCCGAACAACGTAACCATTGATGGGATAAGTGCTGGATCTGGTGCTGTACACTTTTTGATTCTTTCTCCAATGGCAAAAGGTTTGTAAAGAGAAATATACACACGAGTATAAATTAACCATAGTCCATAGCAAAAAAAAACTTTAAAAAATGGTCAATTAAAATTGAACCTTTAAAACTGTATAATACGATCTACCAAAGTTTAAAAAACAGCTACGTCACAAATCTACTTATTCAAATTCTTTTAGTAGTAAATATTATTCTTTTTTGTTATCATAGGATTATTCCACCGTGCAATTTTACAAAGTGGTGTAGTACTGAACCCATGGGCATTTGGAGAAAGAAGTGGAATTCGACTTGCCAAGGCTCTAGGAAAAGAATGCAGCAACGAGAAAGATGCTTTAGAATTCTTGAGATCCGTCCCTGCTGAAAAGTTTCATGAAGCTGAAGATCTCATTATAAATGTAAGAACATTTTCAAAAGCACTGTATATATTATCTTTACTAGTATTTACTTATTTATTAACTACAATTACAACCTTGAGGGAACTTGCCACTAAAATAGACTGTTTGTTGTTGATGCGGTTGTCGTTTTTTTATCAACTGGCAATTACTAAATTATATTAGCCAACTTGGGTTAACACAACCGAATTTGTCGATTGCCATTAACCAAAGCGGAAAAATGTAATTTCGGGTTACTTAACGCAACGAAAGATGAAAGTTTTAGAAACTGCAAATAAATTGGGGATGTTTGCATGACTAGATTGATTACATTTCAAGTAATCCTCGTACAACATAAATTTTCTTAATATTATCTAGCTGAGTTCTGGCAAAAAAATGTACTTTTCTTAAATAATTTTAATTACTTAATTGTCAATTTGACCATATCATTTGCCGGCATCTAATGCATAATTGTAAAAAATACGTTTATTTCAGTCCCTCCTTCTTGACCAAAAGAGGCCTTTCTGTCCCGTAATAGAAAAACCAAATCCAGAAGCATTCTTAACAGAAGATCCTTTGTCTTTGATGCTTTCTGGAAAATACAACCACGTCCCAATGATCATTGGGTATACATCCAGGGAAGGAATGGTCATGGACTTCATCATGAAACTAGAAAACCTAAAAATTGACTTCCGTCCGAAGAATTTTGAAAAGGAAATTAATCGGGCATATCAATTGGAAAAAGGATCTGAAGAATCCAAAAGACTGGCGAAGAAGATTGAAGATTTCTATTACAGAAACGCCAAGACGCCTGAAGACGAAGTTGACTGCTATTACAAAGTAAAAGAATGAAAAGTAAAAAGGGATGAGAATGTTGAATTAATTTATATATTTTCTTAGATGACATCCGACACCTATTTCAATCGAGGAATTCATGTTACCCTTAGAGCTTTGCTGAAAACCACCACTAAACCTATCTACCTTTATATATTTAGTGTCGAGGGTGAAATAAATACATTCAAGAAGATTTTTAATATTACTTCACCAGGTAACGTTCGATTTTTTGTATCTCTACTTAGTACGGGGGTTAGCTAGAATCATTAGGTATAAGAAAATTAGGTAGACCATTTAATTTATATAACTTCCCTTCGTCGGAAAAGTGTCCTAACCTCTTTCGCAACGTAGGGCTGTTGCAAGAATTTTTATATGACTTCTAAGTATTAAATTTTAAAAGATATTGTTCTTTAAAGAGCGTCAAATTTGAAAATATCACGAAATATCCATTAGATATTTTACAATTAATTTTTTAATTTGGATAAAATTTAGAATAAGTCACGTGATCTGAAACAGAATGTGACGTCAGAGTACACACATCTTCAGCGGTTCTAAGGTGTCAAGTGTATTGTCAAAGTTGTCAAACAAGTGTCAAATTTTTAGATTGGTTCAAGTTGTATAATATGTAGGTAATAAAAAGTTCAAAATAAAATGAGTAATTTACGATTTTGTATTGTGCCTTCTTACAAAAATACTGCTAGGAGCAAACCTACTATAGAGTTTATAAATTTTACAAAAGATGAGAAGAAAAGAAAATTGTGGCTAGAAGCAATAGGTCGAAGAGCTGATAATTTGTCAGAAAAATCGTGTCTTCATGTTTGTGAAGATCATTTCAACTTTCATCCACCTTCACGATAACAGTATATTTTTGTTGCTTCAGTTTATGATAGATCTACATGTCCTATAGCAGATTCAATGTAAGAATCACGATTTATATAGTAAATTCAGTTTTATATTTTATTTTATCTCAACTCTTTAACATCCCCTATTTCGGTAGCAGTAAAACAATCGTTCTGATATAAATTTAGCCATCATCCAGCTATCGACCTTCGGTAAATTGTCCGACTTAGCTTGAGTGTAATTTGAATTAGCCATTATTACTTTATTATTCAATTACAATGAGCAATGTCAGCGTCAAATGTCAAATTAAAAGATTTTTTTATTAACATGTGACAAACTTTAGCCTACGTTTATTTATATAAATAATATGAATAAACGTAGGTGATGGAAAAACTATTTTGCTATTGGCTATTAATGATGTAATGTATGTGCTTCTACGTCACAGGAGTGGAGGGTAGTTTTTCAAGACGCTAATCTTTTTATTTAATTATTTCCACAAATAACAACAAATTATTAAAATAAAAAATATTACTAAGAAAATCATTGCATAAACTTTCATTTAAAATAGTTTTTGAAAAATGTGAAAGAGGCTCATTATGAAAACACAGTATAAATATCCTGATGATCAGAAATATACAGAGCAATTTTCTTTGAACATATAATTAGTTAATATTTGAAAACTTCAATCAAACGAATGAATCCTCTTTATCTACTGAAGTTACTCCCCTTTTTGTAGGAGCCAGCCACGGAGACGACGCAGGCTACTTATTCCACAGCACGATGACTCCTAAAATTGACCCTTCAAGTGCTGAGAGCATCGCCATACACCGCATGACCACATGGTGGACCAACTTCGCTAAGAAAGGTAACCCAAACCCATCAGATCAAGATCCACTCATCAACGTCCAGTGGCTCCCGCTCACGCTTCAGGCCTACAATGCATTGGAGATCAACAGAGAATTGTCTATCGTCAAAAACCCAGATAAAGATGAAATGCAGTTTTGGGATAATGTAGCAGATTCTTTAAACTCTAACTTGTAATTATCATTTTGGTGTTATATAGAATAGTATATACAGAAAGGCATATTTTTATCCATTGATTTCAAGCTTTAAATGTATTGCACAATAAACAAAACAAAAAAGGAAAAAATAATAGTTGCAAAAAACTACTTACTCGTATAATTACAATTCCTAAACATTATTTTTCCTTTCCAGCTAATTAATAAAGAAGACTATTCATTGGTGTAAATTCCCACCGTGGTGCACATAAAAATGACAATTTTGATTTTGGTGTAACAATAATAATAATAATAATCATATATTATTTATTTATAAAGCGTGTTCATTTTAAATAGGCCACCATTGGTATCTCGAGAACTATAAGAGCGACAAAGACGGTTAAATGGGCAAACAATTTCTATTTCACGAGACGAATGTAAAGAAAAATAAAAATATTTTTTTCGACCAGTGGTTCTCAAAATAAGGGATCCAACTGTTTTATTTTAATGAGAACATATATTTTTTATTTCCTCTTTCGTTAGAGAATTTAATTCTGAATTCAGTAATACAATATTTTTATTCCCTTACGAAACGAATTTTTTGAAAAAAATGCTTGTAAAACTTGATACTAATTTGATTAAAATATGGCTATAATAAGAATGCCATGAATCGAAAAAATTAATACATATTATTTTTACCTCCCGCTACCCTTGGTAAGGGAGGTATAGGGATCGTGCTAAAAATCACTTATCGAGATTTTAGTAAATGACCACGTTTTAAGGTCCCTAGAATCCAAATTTAACATTTTCACGATTATGTCTGTATGTGTGTATGTGTGTGTGTATGTGTGTGTGTATGTATGTGTGTGTGTATGTGTAGGGATTTTGTCTTCACTCTAACTCAAATACTATCATTCAGAAAATTCTGAAAACTTGTATTTCCATCCTATTCTAATAAGAAAAGAAGCCATTAGATTTTGGTGTAAATCGGATAACCGGAAATGGCACTTTACCTGAAGCTCATAATGGTTTTTCTTCAAAAAATACCATTAAATGCCATTTTTTCGCATTTTGTCGTTATGAAAATTAAAGATTATTGAATTTTTTACAGGAATACATCAATACTTTTTCTATATATTTTACAGATAAATTTAAAAATAATTTTTTTTTACAAGTCCCGAAGCCTAAGAAAAACACAATTCCTTTGTTCCACTGTTCATATTTCAAATGAATGTAACTGACATTAAATGTCACTGTCAAAAAACTAATCACTTCAAATTAATAATAGTGACATTTTAAAAAGAAAATAGTAAATAAAGCAATAGTTTTCTGCAATGGAACAGTCTGCAGCGTTAGTAAATACGTATGTATTTAAATTAATAAAAATTAAATAGCGGGAGGTTTTGTGTTGGCCACATCAGATTTTTTTTATATAGAATTAGAATGCCCTGATAGAAACAAGTCAATACTTTTGTTCTTTTAATTGATCATAAATGTCAAAACATTCACGTATTTTTTTCATCGCATTCTAATTCTGTGTAAAATAAAATTAACACGCATTCATTTTTTCCATTCGTGGCACTCTTATTATAGCCATATTTAATTAAATTTTATGCTCAAATAGTGAATTTCATAAAATTTGAATAAATATATGTGTAGAAGAATTTTCCATTTAAAAGTATAAAGTACCCTTATTTGAAGTTCTTAACAGTTTTTCTGGGAAAAACGCAGTTAAATATCATTTTTCGACATTTTATGATCATTAATATGAAAGAAAATCTTATTCTCTGTACGATTTGATTATACATTTTCCTTCATATTCAATAAATATAGAGTTATAGAGAGATTAAGAGAGGTTAACTTTCAAAAATCAGTCTGCTTTGCAAAAATTATGGAAACAGCAAAAAAATCTAATTGACAGATGTCAGTGTCAAGTGCAAAACCAAAGTGGAAAGCATAGGATCAGAAAGTAACATAAGTGACAGAGTGTCCTTCGCAATTGACTTGCAGTTTCAATGCCGGGAGTACGAGAAAGGCCAAAGAGAAAATGGAAGGACTGTGTAGCAGAATATTTGAGAGAGGAAGAACTGTGTAAAAAAGATGCGTTGGATAGGAATGAGGAAGTGTGAAGTGCAATTTACAGAATGTACATTCGTGTTATAATTATATTGGATTTATAGAATCTTTTCCAAGGAACTTTTGATATCGGATTTGTATGAAATACATTGAATTGACGGAAGGTTTTGTGCTGGCCACAACAGATTTTTAATTTTCAACTGACATATCTCCTGTATATTTCTGTTAGTTTGTACATAAAATTTACTATCCAACAACATAAAAAAAGTCATAAAATAGCTCCTATATTTGAATATTGATATTTTTCAATAAAAATAGTCCACTTTGAGCTTGAAGATCTATGACAACGCACTATTTTAGTGCTACACTAGTTTGATTCTAATTTGAAATGTAACCGTTTTTCAATGTATTATCTTTGTACAATTTACAGTTCGCGGTTATTATCAACGCTCAGTTATCGTGGAAATATCAAACTCTTCTGACGTGTTGTTTCCATCGGTACAATGACTGATCTAGTAGTGACAGTGCAACAAGGCCAACTAAAAGGCAAAACTGAGAAAGATCTCAACGGGAAGATCTATTATGCTTTCCAAGGCATTCCTTATGGCAGACCACCAGTTGGAGACCTTAGATTTAAGGTAGTTTTAGTCAATATTTACTTAATTTGAAGTTTTTTGGAACCTTCTCGATACTTTTCTATTATTAAACAAATTTGCGTTGCCTTTTCCGGAAAAGTAAAAAACTAACCAATGAAATATGTTTTTTTATAATATATGCGTCGAATTATTTTTTAATATTTTGTTCTCAAATAGTGAACATTAAAAAATCCGATCGTACAAATAATATATTTAATCTAAATATATTCAGGTTTTATTTACATTCTGGTTCTGCTTGTTTAACCTTGAAATTATACTAATTTATATATTTAATCCGATTAATTTTTTAATTCAAATCAGTAGTATTTACATATAATATTTATAGAATTAAATATAGTACTATTATATTCTCCTTAACACGGTTTCATTATTAATTTTAATGTAATTGCTTCCTGACAGTGACATTTGTTAAAATATGTCAAAATTGTTTTTAAAGTATTGTTTTTGTTTGACGCATAAGCAAAATGATGTATAAAAATAAATTATTTTATGAATTCATATATAAAGTTATTTGCTAAATAAAATAAAATTGAAGAATTTTAAACAAATATTCAAACTTTGCTGTATTTCCATAATTAAAAATTTGTTTTATTTGTAAATAATTTCGTAACTCCTGAGCATGGGAAAAGAGGAGCCTAAACCGATAGAGGGCGATAAATAACTAACCCCTATTGCCCGATGTCCAGAATTTTTATACACATTAACCAATAAATACCGGAAGCGACAGAACTAGCAAAGAATCAAAATAAATGGCGTCCATTAACTAAAGAACATAAACAAAAACTTAAAAATAATATGACATTCTATTTGGGTCGTCCTTTAACACAGTATAATTTACAAAATATTTCTCATCATTTTGTAAATTTGTCCTTGAAGAAGAAATTATTCAATAGAACTATTTCATGACACTGCAATTTAAGACGTAATGATTGTCGTAATCTTTTATCTTCTGTAATTGACCTTGACTGTAAATTTTTTTTTATACTTAAACATATAATTACATTTCCATTGAAAACACGGCTTTTGTCACAATTATTTTTCTTACTGAAATCAAGTCCAAAATAAATCAGGCTCGACTGAATGCTGGGTTTACATAGCATGTAAATTATGAAATTAAATTAAGTTACTAAATTAAGAAACTAATAACATCATTTATGCAGTATTTTTATTATTATTGTCGGGAGGTGGTTCATTCATGCCCCTGTACTGCGACCTTTCTGGTCTATTGTACCCTCCGTGTTTTCCTCCTATTCTAAGAGCCCTGTATGTTTTGTAAACTCCAAGATTTTCTTTAAACTAATGTCCTTTAGTGTCTCAGTGTGCAATTTCTTTGGTCCTAAAAGACTATGTCTGCTTGCCATAAATTCTTTGCAGTGACATATTAAGTGTTCAGGGGTTTCATCCTCTTCTCCACATCCTCTGCATGTTGGTTCTTGTTTGAGGGCCAACCATTTATGCAGTAAATTAAGATTCTGAATTTTATGTTTGACATTTAGTGAAATTACGGTATAGCAAAAAATATAGCAATACCGTGGTATTGACGTCGTTTGTATTAGTTTATATCTTGTTGTAATTCGAGATGTTTATCTTACTTTGCTTACTCTTGCCGCTGTATCTCCCAATATCTGTGGTGTAGTTCGTAATGTGTGATTTCTCCATTTATGCGTAGCCTCTATTTTTGTACTGTGAAATATCCATTTCTTTCGGCTTCAAACATCATTCATCTTATTCTGAGATTTCTTTGAAATCTTCTTTCCCCTAAACTCCATATTTGTTTGTCGTCATTTCAAAATCAAGTAAAAGTATTTTTTGTCATTCTGTAAACGTAGACATAATGATAACCATAATTTTAATTTAGGCCCCATTGCCAGCAGAACCATGGACAGGAATCCGTGATGCTACTGAGGAAGGCAACGAGAGTATTTCCAAACACTGGATCACTTCAAAACCGACTGGTTCAGAAGATTGTTTATCACTCAATGTCTTCACCCCGCAGGTTAGAAGGATTTTTTTTGCAATACTTAGGAACTTATAAAGTTGTACTTTATTTACTGTGTTAAAGATTAGTGTGGGTAAATTTTGAAATGGTTTGACCATCTAAAGAGAACAGAAAGAGAACGGCTTAGAAAATAAATTAAGGAAGCATCAATCACCAAATTAAAAAAAAATCTGTTGTGGCCAGCACAAGACCTCTCGCCATTTCCATATTAGGCTCTATAAGTACGTATTGAATTTAACATTTCTGGTACACAAAAATTCTATTTACGTTAATAAGTTTTATATTTTTTAATTCATTCTATAAATAATTTTCCGCCTACTCTTCTAAATTTTTGAGATTCTTCATATTCATTAACGAGATTGGCTGTATATTTGATGCATACATGTAATATATGTAGCTATAAATTTAAGTATATAATTAATAATAAAATAAGAAATATTAAATGTACTTTCCAGAAAAAGCCTTCAGTAATGTTTCTGGTTTATTGACACTGACAACTGACATTTTTCTGTCAATTACAAACATTTTAATTTTTTAACTGGTTTCCATGCAATTATTTGCAGAGCATCGAACCCGAACCTGAACAGAAACAAAACCGGAACCTAATCGTAACATTTTACCGAACCCAAACCCAGAACCGAACCTCAGATATATTTTCAATTGAACCCTAGTTGGAACCGAACCGGATATTAAAATTTGGGTTCAGGGTTCAGCTCCGGATCAGGTTCCTTTTCAGTTCCAAACGTAGACGTAATTGTAATACAGCCGATAATCGACGCGTTGGGCGTCTGAGTTGCTGCCTATGTTGACTTTTCTTGAAAATTATGTTTTTTGTCTTGCTTAAATTCCGGCTTTCATTTTAAATTATTTTTATTTGTTTGTCATTCAAAAAACTTTAATTAAATTTCAAAGTCGAACCGAACCTGAACCCCGAACAAAACCGCAAATTTTATTAATGCTTGAACCAGAACCGTACCCTAACCCATTTCTCAAAAAACAAATTAACCTGAACTTAAACCGAACCCAGTATTTGGCGGGTTCTTTGCCCTGATTATTTGGAATGTGAGATTCATTACAACGGATTATTTTATATATTTATAACTCTCTTTTTCTAAATCTATAGAATATATAACAAAATTTTTATATTCTTTAATATTTGTAATAACATAAATTTCCAAAAAATAATATTTAGAAGATTTTATTAAGGAACTCTTCTCTTCCCGTCCCTCCAACATCCAGATACACACACACACACACACACACACACACACACACACACACACACACACAAGCACACAGACATAATTGTAAAAATATTAAAATCGGTGTAATGACCTTAAAACGTGCTTATTCACTAAAATCTGTGTGTGCAATTTTTAACACGAATCCAATACCTCTCTTCGCGAGAGGTGAAAAGGCTGTGTCTTTCCTCCCAGCGCTGGTATTCGTATTAATCTCTGTTTTGTAATGTCACGTAATAGTAGCCCGATTGGTAACACTATACAAGAGTAAGTTTTATAAAATTTTAAAATCAATTTGGTCAATTAGATGCAGAATTAAATTCTTTCCGACATTTATTTGAAGCATGTTGTCTAAAATTAATAAGCCACTTTTACGCAAAAAAAAAACTGTTTTCCCGAATTTTGTGTTAACCCAACCACGGTAACTATAAAGTATCCTTAAAATTTTTCGTGCACTAAATTGTCAGCTTCTGGAAGATCATTATAGCTACAAACACGTTTTCACAGACAACGAAAGTGCTTCGAAAAGTACGAGGCCCTAGGTTCGAGTTCTGGCGGTACCAGTTGATTTTTCATATATATTCCTTGATATATATTCCTCAATTCTAAATATCCTTATAATATTTTAAATATCCTGTGGTAATATGTTTTCTTTTAATGTTTAGTTACCGAGAGTAAATGGCTCTCTCAAAGCTGTGATGGTATGGATTCACGGTGGCGGCTTTACTATGGGGTCCAGCAAGACTGAAATGTATGGTCCTCAATTTCTGATCCAGCATGATATTGTCCTAGTTACCATTAACTATCGTCTCGGAATTTTAGGTAGCGTAGCATAATTTTTTGTATAGATTTAGAGATAAAGACACTATAATTTATAGACTGAACTAATCGCAGAGGCTACGGCACTAAGGAAACCAGTTGACAAATTCCAGTGTTTATAACATAATTTGTAAATGACACATGTCAGTGTCAAAAATCAAAAGTTTTAGTGACATTCTGATAGCTTTTACTGGGAAGTATATTCAATTTTTCTTATTTTTTTATTAATTAAATATTTGAAATTATAGCTAAAATTGTGTTAAAATGCATATATCCAGCAGAAATACCGCCAATCTGGTTAATGAATTGGAAAAATCTCTGACATTTAGAAACTTCCTCATACAATGAAAAATAGATATAATTAGAATTATATGTGTGCAGAAGACATGTTAAATACAATAAAAAACAATATTTGGGTAAAGTTCTGTACTATTTTGTTATAAAACGACGATTCGAAAGCAAAGTGCAATACAATACTTATATAGCTTAATATGGAAATGGCGAGAGGTCTTGTGCTGGCCACAACAGCTTTTTTATTTTGTTCTTCAACTTTTAAATTTTGACTTTAGGGTCCCATATTATGCAATTCACATTACTACTAGTATTATTAGTTCAAATATGTTATGCAAATAGTAATTTAATAAATTTCTTATTGATTTCAATGCATGTATAATTATGCTGCTATTGTCTTAAATTATTGTATTACATTTTTAAATTTTTATGATGTATAGGATTCCTAAGCCTGGAAGATACTTCTTTGGGCGTACCTGGTAATGCAGGATTGAAAGACATGGTTTTGGCCCTAAAATGGGTGCAGAATAATATCTCTCAATTCGGCGGCGACCCGAACAACGTCACCATTGCCGGGATAAGCGCTGGATCTGTTGCTGTCCACTTTTTGGTACTTTCTCCAATGGCAAAAGGTTTGTAAATAATAATAATAATAATAATAATAATAATATATGTCCTGTCGACCAAGGTAAGTGATATAGGAAGAGCCTAAATACATATACATTCACTTTATATTACATTAAAAATCAGAATATTATTAAAGTTAAAATAAGATCATTACAATCGGTCCTTTAAAAATTCAGATACATTATAACAGTTTTTGGCTTTTAAGAAAATTTAAATTTAATTTTTTGTATTAATTTTTTTAATGGTTAAAAGTAAATGGTCAAATAATTTATTGCCAATATGGTTTGGATTGAAAGCTGAGTCATTTAAATTCATTCCTGGAATTTTAAAATTTTGTTTTATAGTTTCATACAAGATAATAGTTATTTACATTCAAGTGCGTGTAAGTTGTATTTTACAGCGCGACAGCTTTGTTTAAGGCACGAGCCCTTAAGCCCTTATTAGCTGGAGCGCTGTAAAATACTTCACGCACGAGAATTGTATCAAATTTTTTGGCCGACGATAATGAAAATCACTTTTTTTAATGAGATACAAGGGATAGTTTAAAATACTGGGGTTAAGTCAATTTCCAAATTTAAATTTACTTACCTTCATTAGAGTTCTTCTACTAGCGAAAATTTATTTGTAATAATAGTCGTTGTTCATCACTGATAATGTATTTATTTGCTCATGTTTTCTTCGTAATACATAATAGGTAGGTGTTGATATTTGACATTTGAGTATTCTTCGCCACGCGCATTTGACAGGTATATCGATCGGTGACTATGTCGGTAACGGCGGATTTTTACAATAATGACAGATGTCGCTGCCGTGATTTTGGTTTATATAAATTAACTTTAAATACAGGAAATGTTAAAGTAAAAAAATAACTTACGTAAGTAGTACTTTTTTACGTGAACTTTATTATAGTAAAGATGATTTCTTTTCTAAATGTCCATAAACGTCCAGTGTATTTTAATTATTTTACCGCATAGTTAGACAAGTTACAACACAGTAAGTGTAAAAAGTAGGTTACACTTGCTGTGCATACAATTGTAAAGTTCGCATTACATTTCAGGAGGACAAAAATGCTTAACACAATAAACTGGTTTCACATTTTTTAAAAAGTATTTTAAATTAAAGTTTATGAAATATTTTTCATAGTAATAAATAATGCATTCAATTCAACAATGAATATGATAGTGAACCCAATATTTAGGAGTTAATATTATTCCTTTCTGTTATAATAGGACTATTCCACCGTGCAATTTTACAAAGTGGTGTAGTACTGAACCCATGGGCATCTGGAGACAGGAGTGGAATTCAACTTGCCAAGGCTTTAGGAAAAGAATGCAGCAACGAGAAAGAAGCTTTAGAATTCTTGAGATCCGTCCCTGCTGAAAAATTTCATGAAGCTGAAGATCTCATCAAAGATGTAAGAACTTTTTTAAAAGCATATACTATATTATCATTACTACTAGTTTTTTTTTTAATAATTTCGCACAATTTCTATAAATTCAATTTCTAACTTAATAAATAAAATAAGGTAATTTAGAATAGCATCTACTTAGTCATGTCGTACGTCGTACAACAAAAGACGAATGATTGTAATGTTCATGAACTGTCACATCTACAAAATAAATACTATGTTTTATTCACTGTCAATTTATATTTAAATTATTTTATAATACTAACCTTATTTGTACTTATATATGTCATATAAAGACAATAAATAAAATTGAGCCGAATTTCAAAGAAATATACCGAATTCTTCTGAGTAATTAGAATTGCTATCTTTTGCGTTTATTATAAATCACAGATTTTGTGTTTGCGTTAACGGTCACGTTACGTTGTTGCGTTGCGTTTAACGTTACTTTGTTATACCGTGAGTATTTTTTAACGTGAAACATTGGATTTGTCATCCATGGTTACGACTTGACATTTGATTGTCAGCAATGTATTTGCCTGTCCCATTTAAAATGAAACATAGGGAACGAATTTGACATTTGACAAGACGTCAGTGGAGGTTTTATTTAAATAATTGTACCTACTTTCTAAATTAAATTTAGTTGTAGAAAAAATATTGTGTGCACCTTGTGCCCCAGTGATTGTCTGACAATACTTAAATATAATACTTCCGTCAAATTCATTCCCTATGTTATAAATGAGACAGGTAAATACATAGCTGTTAATCAAATGTCAAATCGTAACTTATAGCGGTTATCTGTCATATTGACACGATGCCATTATAGAGGTTAATTTTGTTTAAATAATTATACCTTTTTTCTAAAAATTATATTTAGTTGTAGAAAAAATATTGTGTGCACCTTGTGCCCGAAATATGTTTAGTGCTCTTGAGTGGTTTTCTGACTTGGGTAAATTTCTTACAATATTTAAATTATAATACATCTGTCAAATTCGTTCCCTATGTTTCATTTTAAGTGGGACACGCAAATGCATTGCTGTCAATCAAAAGTCGAATCGTAACTATGGATATGACAAACCCAATGTTACACGTTAAAAAATACTCACGGTAAACAGGCTTTTAGAGTTTTCATAACTAGATTAATAGAGTTATTGCAGCTTCAACGCAAAAATAACGTGCACTTTAAAGTCATGTGACAGGTCGAGTGCGCATGCGTACTAATAAGGTTCACGTTATATGAATAAGGAGACACGTTATGTGCAATGGAATAGCGAGCGTTTAACGTCACACGTTCTGTATCTTTTGAGGTTATGTTTCGGTGAAAAGTGTGGATGTAACCTCGTTTGTGTTGCTTTTAGCGTTAACGATAGCGTGAATACACTAATTAAATGCGGTAAACATTGAAATTGAAAGTCCTTTATTTCTAAAATAAAGTGTTTTCTATATAAGGTTAACGTTTACGTTATTTCATCTTAGTAGTTGCAATAACTCCCTAATAACATGCCAAATAATCCTCTATAACATAAATTTTGTTAGGATTATCTAAAAGAATATTGTCAAAAATGTACATTTTCTTTAATAATTTTAATTAATAAATGTGGCTCCATTTGACCATATCATTTACGCGTATATAGTACATAATTGTAAAAAAATATTTATTCCAGTCCTTCCTTCTTGACGACAAGAGACCATTCTGTCCCGTAATAGAAAAACCAAATCCAGAAGCATTCTTAACAGAAGATCCTTTGTCTTTGATGCTTTCTGGAAACTACAACCAGGTCCCAATGATCATTGGCTATACATCCAGGGAAGGAATGCTCTTGGACTACGTCCACAAAAAACAAAACCTAGGTAAAATCGATTACCATCCGAAGAACTTTGAAAAGGAAATTAACTGGGCATATGGGCTAGAAAAAGGAACTGAAGATTCCCAAAGACTTGCAAAAAAAATTGAAGATTTCTATTATGGAAAGGCCAAAACGCCTGAAGACGAAGTAGACTGCTATTACAAAGTAAAAGAATGAAAGGTAAATAGTGATGAGAATGTTGAATTAATTTTTGTATTGTCTTAGATGACATCTGACACCTACTTCAATCGAGGAATTCATGTTACGCTTAGAGCTTTGCTGAAGACCACCACTTATCCTGTTTACCTTTATATATTTAATCTCGAGGCTGAATTAAATTTAAGCAAGATTGTTAGAACTAATACTTCACCAGGTAACGGTCGTTTCTTTATCTATACGTAATACGGGGGTCACAAAACTAGCACTAGCATTCTAAACACTTATCTTTCATTTGAAATTAAGTTGCGAAAGTTATATGAAATAATTTGACAGCTTTGACAATTTTTAAGTTGGCCTGACATTAATTTTACAGTTTTTAAAATCCCTCGGCAGTTTGTAAGTTGATAGTTTTCTAGATAGTTGGTGCTAGGTCGATGTTAGCTTCTGTGGGGTAAGATTTTTATTTGGAAAGCAAGCTCCGGATACTTTGGATCAAGCATGAGCTAACTCCAGCGGTGTTTGATCTAGCACCGTATATTTATAACTACTCCAACGGGTTGATAATAATTGTCAACCCCATTTACAAATGAATGAATTTAGCGCCATCTGTTTAAAACTCGACGTATTAATAATAAGTTGAAAAGCTAGCTCCGGCTACTTCAGATCTAGCGTCAGCTAGCTCCAGTGGCAATTGATCTAGTGTTATCTGTTTATAACTCCGACACCTTTGTGATTGTTAAATAAACTTTATTAAATCTGGGAAAAATAAAGTGCTAGCTATAGAATTAATGGAGCTATAAAGAGCGAATAATAAATAATCAGAAGCTCGTTTTCTTAAAACAATATTAACAACTTGAGAGGCCAAGTCGACGGACCCGTTTCTCCCAGGCGTGTTCAGCTATTCCTGACTTGGACGTCTCTCCCCTCAATGTACCGTCGGTGTTCTTTAATGCGCTGTTCTAGTGGTCTCTTGGTTTCTCCCACATAGGCTTAGCCACATTCGCAGTTAACTTGGTACACACCGATCTCAGTTTTTGATGTTGGTTTTGTATTTGTAAGTATGTTCCGTAATGTAATAGTTGTCTGGAACCTGGTTTGAATATTGAATTTATTTGAAATTCTCCTAATCTTTTCTGAAACGTCTTTTATGTACGGAATGTACATTTGTACTTCTGTGTCTGCCTTTGTTTCTTTGTCTGTAGGTTTTTCTTGATTCCTTCGGATGATTTTCTTGATGCAGGGATAGTATTTCTGAAATTACTTTGAAAGCATTCATAAGACAATTGGTTACGACTTTTTAAAAAGAAGAATAGTGAAGTATTTTATTGCTAAAGAGAAGCATTTTGAACATATTTAAAATAAAATTGTAAAATATACCATCCATGTGTCTGATTCTCAACAATTCTATCGTCCCCGGAAAGCGCATGTCCGTCTATTTGTTTGAGCTAATGTCATGTTCCTACTGAAGATATTTAAAATCATAATAAACCCTATATAATACCGGTTTAAGGACAAAAATACATTTTTTCGTTCCTAGTTTACAAAATACAATTACTACTAAGGCTAAATATAAAATATACCTCAGAACTCTACAATCCGCAATCGCTCATAAATATTGCTTATACCGTATTTTTTTACGTGAAACACTGGGTTTGTCATATCCATGGTTACGACGTAATATTTTATTCACAGCAATGTATTTGCCCGTTCCATTTAAAATGAAACATAGGGAACGAATCTGACAGAAGTATTATATTTAAATATTTTAAGAAATTTAGCGGAGTCAGAAAACCACTCGAGAGTATTAAACATATTTCGGGCACAAGGTGCACACAGTATTTTTCCTACATCTAAATTTAATTTTTAGAAAACAGGTATAATTATTTTAACAAAATTAACCTCTAATGACATCTTGTCAATATGACAGATAACCTTTGAATTTTTCTATAAGTTATGATTTGACATTTGATTGACAGCAATATATCTGTCTGTCTCATTTAAAATGACACATGGGGAATAAATTTGATTGAAATATTATATTTATATATTGTAAGAAATTTAGCCGAGTCAGAAAACCACTCGGGCACAAGGTGCACACTATATTTTTTCTACAACTTATTTTAATTTAGAATACAGGTAACTATTTAAACAAAATTAACCTCTATTGACGTCTTATCAAATATCAAATTTGTTCCCTATGTTTCATTTTAAATGGAACGGGAAAATACATTGCTGTCAATCAAATGCCAAGTGGTAACCATGGTTATGACAAACCCAATGTTTCACGTTAAAAAATACGCACCGTATGTACGAGTAATGTGTATTATGGTGCTGTTATTAGAAAATATGTATAAACTTAAATGAAACGAATGAATCCTAACCCGCTTTTTGTAGGAGCCAGTCACGGAGACGACATGGGCTACCTATTCCACAACATAATGACTCCTAAAATTGACCCTTCAAGTGCTGAGGGTATCGCCATTCACCGCATGACCACGTGGTGGGCCAATTTTGTTAAGAGAGGCAACCCGAATCCTTTGGACCAAGATCCACTTATCAACGTCCAGTGGCCCCCAGTCACGCTTCAGGCCTTCAATGCCTTGGAGATCGACAGAGAATTGTCTATCGCCAAAAACCCAGATGAAGATAGAATGCAGTTTTGGGATAATGTAGCAGATTCTTTTAACTCTAATTTGTAATTGTTATCATTTTTGTTTTATGTAGAATAGCACATACAGAAGAGACATATTTTTATCATTTTCATTGAATTGAAGCTTTAAATGTATTGTACAATAAAGAAAACAAAAAAGGAAAAAAATAGTTGCAAAAAAACTTCCTTACTCGTATAATCACAATTCCTTATTATTATCAGCTTTAAATGTATTGTACAATAAAGAAAAAAATCTGTTGTGGCCAGCACAAGACCTTCCGTCAATTCCATGTATTTTGTACAAATCCCATACCAAAAGGTCCTTGGAACAGATTCTATATAATATCATGTAAAAACACATACTATTTTTTACAAATTCCATACCAAAAGTTCATTTGAAAAGGTTCTATAAATCCAATAAAATTATAACATAAACTACACTAAGTAATGTCCTTCCATCTTCTCTTTGGCCTTTCTCTGCGTGTCACTTGCGAGCAACACTATGACATACCAATTTTAGATCCTATACTTTTTCCATATTTGGTTTTGCACTTGCAACTGACATCTGTCAATTAAATTTTTTTGAATAATTATGTCAGCTGTTTCCATGATAAATAACAAAGCTGACTAATTTTTGAAAATTAATTTCTTTATAATGCTTTAAATTTACATCTATTGAATATGAAGGAAAATGTATAATCAAACTGTATAGAGAAGAGTATTTTCTTTAATATATATAATAACAAAATGTCAAAAAATAATATTTAACTGCGTTTTTTTAAGAAAAACTGTTAAAAACTTCAAATAAGGGTACTTCCGGTGGATCAATTATAACCAAAATCTAATCAACTCTTCATATGGATGTACAGAAGAGGAATACGAAAGAATTATAATTTTTAGAATTGTAGTATTGGAGTTATCGTCGGAGAAAAATTTGTCACACACGGACACACACACACACGGACACACACACACACGGACACACACACACACATACAGACATCATCTTAAAAATGGTATATTCGTATTGTAGGGACCCTAAAACGTGCTTATTCATTAAAAACTCACCACCGAATTTTTTGACCAAAGACAATACCTTCCTTACCTAAAGGTGACGGAAGGTAAAAAGGAAAATTAATTAATTGTTGCAAAAAAACTTCTTTACTTTCTCATATAATCACAATTCCTAAACATTATTTTTCCATTCCAGATTATTAATAAGGAATCCTACTCTTTTAAAATTATCAAGATATTCCAATTCATTGACGGGTATTTCTTAAGGATATTTGTACTATTACTATTAATACATATACTAGGGTCCTATACCATTTTCCTTGTATTTATTTTTTTCCTGTAAGAACAGGATAAAATAAGAACTTCAGTGCAAACGCGACTTAAAAATTTTACGTAATAAGCGAGATATGAATTTTTAAAGTTTAATAATTTGTGCGTGACGTAGCGGGTACTAACGAGTGATCGACAAACAATGGGACAAACTGTTAGTTATACTGGAAACAATTTTTTTCATGTTTGCATAGCTGAAATGTTTTTATATAAAAACTTATACGTTATATTTACGAAGAAATTATTATTAAGTATAAATAACATAAATAATAAGCATTTAACAAGGATTTCTTCCTAATAAATTACAGAATATTGAAACAGTTTGACAATATTATTACACAAACTATGACGACGGATGGCGCTAATGTTTGTCCGGTTTTGAAGTTTCAATATTAATTTAATTAATATTATTATTAATTTAATTCATATTACAAATTGATTTATTTATAAATACATGGTTATTGTTAATATTACTAGATGTTATAATTAAACAAAATCATCAAACACAAAATTGTTAAATGTTTTGTTAGGTTATAGAACATCATGACATT
Organism: Ophonus ardosiacus; assembly: GCA_943142095.1. Classification (NCBI taxonomy): domain Eukaryota; kingdom Metazoa; phylum Arthropoda; class Insecta; order Coleoptera; family Carabidae; genus Ophonus; species Ophonus ardosiacus. Next base: position 44,731,669 of record OW964831.1, on the reverse strand, counting down.
TCATATTCTTTCAAAGGTGACCGCTACAGACGCGCGAATCTTCTTTTTAAAATCAGGCGACCAATCAAATTCTTAGTACCTAACACGTCATACCCAATTAGTAATCAGGTTCAATCGCTTGTAGTTTGTGACATAGTTAATATTTAAAGAATTTTTTTTCACTAATACTCATTAATTTATGTATATTTTCGACTTCTTATTTAAGATAGTTAAAATATGACTATGGTATAGGACCCTATTAACAATTTAATAAAAAATATTAAATATACTTCTCAGAAAAAGTTTTGTGCCAGTAAAACTGTTGATTTTTGACACTGTCTGCAAACATTTTAATTTGACAACTGGTTTCCCTTTTGTGGACTGTGTGATTTTTTAAAAAAAAAAACTGGTATACTTGCCGTCAAATAATTGTGGACTGGGGGTCTATTCTAATTCATAGCCACATGTACTATCCGCTATATAAGTTCCACGAATGTCCCATTAATGTCAGATTGATGAATATGTAGTTAAACAGGTCTTAGGTATTATAGTTTTTGAGGAAACGTCCTTCCAGTATCCAGACTCACACACACACACACACGCACACCCAGAGAGAGAGAGTATCCTAAAAATTTTATAATCGGATTCTAGGGACCTTAAAACCTGCTTATTCTCTAAAATCTGGATATGCGCTTTCGAACATGAATCCAATATCAATAAATATTGATATTTTTCATTAAAAAAATAGTCCACTTTAAGCGTGAAGTTCTATGTCGACACACCATTCTAACGCTACACTAGTTTGATTCTAATTTGATATTATGCAATGAATTCTCCCGCTCCTGCACGCTTTATCAAACTGACCGACGCGTTTATATTTAATCACGTGACCGTTTGTAGATGTTCAGTTCGCTGTTTATATCGTTGCTCTCGTTTAGTTATAGAGAAAATTTCAGACTCTTCAGACGCGTTACTTCTATCGGTACAATGACTGACCCAGTGGTAACAGTGCAACAAGGCAAACTAAAAGGAAAAACTGAGAATGACCCCAACGGGAAGATCTACTACGCTTTCCAGGGGATTCCTTATGCCAGACCGCCGGTTGGAGACCTTAGATTTAAGGTAGTTTTAGTTAATATTTAACTGATTTGAAGTTTTTTGGAACCTTCTTGATACTTTTCTGTTCTATTTTTAAATAAATATTACGTTGGACGTTTCGGGAAAAGTAAAAACTAATCAATAAATAGTTATTTACTTATCAAGGCAGGGAAGTTCATCTTTTTATGTCGAATTTGAAGACCATAATGAGTCATGAAAAGAAACGAGATAAGTATTAAATTTTTTTCTAAAATCGTATAAGAATTCAAAATTACTGAATGGTACATATAACGTGTTTTCATTTAACATTTTAATTTATATATTAACTCCATATCAAATTGTTTTCAAAATAGCAAATGTCTTCTTTTCGCAGATGACTTAAAGTTCTTTAGGCCTATAGACAATCTTGAGGACTGCCGAAAATTACAAGCAGATCTGAATAACCTTTATAACTATTGCAAAGAAAATGACCTCTCCTTAAATGTTAAAAAATGTCACTCTGTAAGCTTCACTAGAAATCATGGTAAAATTATTTTCAATTACTCTGTTGACAATGAATCATTAGAATCGAAAACATCTGTACGAGATCTTGGAATAATATTTGATCATAAATTACTCTTCAATGAACATGTTGACTTTATAATCAAAAAATCTTCAAAAATGCTGGGATTTATAATAAGAACAACAAAGTCATTCACTCAAATCAAATCGTACAATCTGTTATACAATACATTAGTTAAACCACACTTAGAATATAATTCAATTATTTGGAACCCTTTTTATAATTTTAATATAAATACAATAGAAAACATTCAAAAAAAATTTACTAGAATATTATATTATAGACTACAGATTCCATATGAATCATACACATGCAAGTTCTTGATATGACATCTTTAGTAAAGCGAAGAAAAATATATGATCAAATATTTTTATACAAAATAATACATAATAAAATTTTTGTCAGCGAGTTAATACAATATATGAAATTATTTGTACCACCTAGGTGTACTAAATCTCAAATCATGTTTCAAGCCGAAAATTGTGCCACAAATAGTTATATAAACTCGCCACTCCATCGGATTACTGTTGCACACAATAATCTTTGTGCATAAATTGACATATTTAATGTTTGCTTCTCACTATATAAAAAAATGTTAAATATTTACATAACCGAATCTCACGTTTAACTTTACTACATTGTTGTAAATTTCATTATTTGAGATAACTACTCTGTCCTTTATACATCTGTGTTTATCCTTAGTATATTATTGTCAGGGCCGGCTCGTGGTATTTTAGCACCCCTGTGCAAAATTTTATTATGCACCCCCCTCGCATTTAACAACTCAAAAAATGAAATTGTTTGAAACGTTTCATATTTTTATTACGAAAACAAAATAGACCACAAATAAAATTGTATATAAATTTCAAGAAAAAAAAAGAATTATTAAAGTTATATTTCACAAAAATAAAATATAGTATATAACAAAAATTTTTAATAAAAGGAAATATGTACCTAAATTGTACATAAATATAAAAAATTTCAACTAGGGCTTTTTGCTATTACAAAAATAATAGTTATTTATGCAACAAGAGTAAAAAGTAGACATATTTTTTTTCAAATCCTATAAGTGAAATAAGACACTTTTTAATCGAATTGCATACAATTTTTTTCACATCTGCAATAAAAGTGCCGTAACGCGACATTATTTCACGCGTTAGCGTTAAAAAAGCGTTTTATTATGCTAAAAAAGACAAATGTACCTACTTTATAAATTCATTTTAATAAAAAAAAAATCTATCTAGAACATGAAAAATACAAGCAAAAGCAAAATTAATACAGTATTACAGAAAAGATATTTTTCTTGCTTTGGCGGCTGCGAATTCGGCAATAATATCTTTAACATTCAAAGTTTCAATTACTGAACTTTCAATCGATATCAATGCCATATTGTTAAATTTGTCTTGTAACATTGATGTTCTTAGATATTTTTTTATCATTTTTAGTTTTGAGAAAGACCTCTCTCAAGTAGCAACTGCAACCGGAATAGTTAGCAATATTCTGAATGCTATAGATAACAAACAACTATCAATTAGTTTCGGGTAGAACAGGTTACAACGCATCTTGAATTAACTCTCTTTTCCTGCAGGCTGGCCGGCTAGCGCCTGCGTTCTGCGATGCGTATTACAAATTTAAGCGCGAAATACAAGAAATAACAAAAATTTATATTAGAATATTCATTTAATTTTTATTTTATTGTCATGCATAATGTTAACATTATTATTAATTGGTAAAATCAGTTCTGAAAATATAAAATTGAGTTAGGATAGCATTATAATAGCCGTCGTCGTTTTGCTTGCACCCCCTTCGGCCTTGCACCCCCGTGCTACGCACGGGTTGCACAGTCGCACGAGCCGGCCCTGATTATTGTAAATTTCGAATTTGTAAATAATTGTTTTTATGCATATGCATAATGGTGTATACACTTTTGTAAATTCGCGGAAACCTGTTTGGCCTAGGCTGTTGGTTCTCCTTAACTAAATAAATAAAAAAATAAAATAAAAAAAATAAACATGTAAATATTGAAAATTACGGAACTCTATTTAAAATTGTACAAGAATTTGAAACAAGTGCATACTGAGTTGTATAGTCGTTCGTATCTCAATACAAACAAAACACTCCATATTATCAGAAACTAAATGATAATATTTTTTGTCTCCTAATAGATTTTGAAACATTTCTAATTATAACCTTTTAATCAAAATTAATTATAACAAATCCGAGCATAAATCTGTAGAAAGTGCAAATTAAAATAATTACGAATCACAAAGTAGGTACATAAATTTTTCTATTTACTACTTTTGTAAAAAAGTCTAAATTAATCTACTTACATAAATTATGTATATGTATACGTATCATTATACTTAATATTTATTTTAATATGTTCATTTATTAATAAATATTAAATATTAATAATCCTAAATAAAAATGTGCTCGTACTGTTGCAATCTTCTATTTTTTAAATTGCATTTTAATAAAATTAAAAAATACGTAGTATTTTTTATACGTATAAATTACGAGAATGCAATGAAAAATAATAGCAGACAATATTTTAGTTCATTAAAAATGAAAGATTCTAAAACCTCTGCAAACATACCAGTACATGACGTCACACATCTATTTACTAAAATTCAATTTTTATTAATGACGTGCATTGGCTGTTTGAGTGCTTTGGGTATATCTTAAATTTTTGGTAGATTCATAATGAAATATTATAATCGTTAGGTAATTTAGTTGTTTCTGTTCTTGACAAATAAGATAGTTGGGACATATTCACTGAAATAACTAATTCATTTTAGTTAAAAGGTGACATCGTCAATTCAAATTTATTAAAAATTATTATTTTTTCTCTCTGACGACTATACAAGTATTTGAATATATTTATTTATTTTCTTATTTGTTGACATCCATTTTATGTGCATTATGTTATTTATCAATGTTATTTAATGTTTCCATTTTCACTTGATTTACGCATGTTTGTCTTTCATCTTTCCAAAAAAGTTATTTGTTATTTTGATTGAAATTAAGAAAATCAAAAGTAAAGTATATTTGATGTGTATACGTACCATTAATTTTCCTTTCATACGCCTGTTCAAGTATTTTTTTTTTTCGCACGTGTAAACACAGACATATGATGCCCATAATTTGAATTTAGGCCCCATTGCCAGCAGAACCATGGACAGGAATCCGTGATGCTACTGAGGAAGGCAGCGAGAGTATATCCAAACACTTGATCACTTTAAATCCGATTGGATCAGAAGATTGCTTATCACTCAATGTCTTCACCCCGCAGGTTAGAAGAATTTTTTTGCAATACTTAGGGCCAGTTATCAAAGGTTAAGGCAAGGGTTAGTAATTAACAGCTGGTTAGTCAAAAAATGTGTTGTACGATAACGGGTTAAGCGTAACCATGGCTCTTAACCAAAATATTTTTAACTTTTGATGAAATGAGGGGTTAATGATTTAACAAAGTGTTAACGAATGACATTTGACTTTTGTTTAACTATTTGTAATGGCTTTTCAGCGACGATTGGTAGTTGAATCTAATTTTGAAGATGAATTATTAGAAAATATGTTTTTAAGAAGTAGGAACTGATGCGATCACAACACAAGAAAAGGTAAATAAATTATTATATAAAGTGCCTAAAGTATTCTTGGTTATTGGATAAAAGAAATATAAGCAGGAATGCAGTCAATGTATAAAATTTTATTTCGTCAAAAACCGACGTTTCGCTTCCTGTGGAAGCTCCTTCAGGGCGAAAGACTAATATTTTTAATCAATTTGTTACACTCGTTAAAAAATTATTTTAAAACATTCAGCAGGAAGCGAAACATGGGCTTGTGATTAAATAAAATTTTATACATTGACTGCATTCCTGCTTATTTATTTTATCCAATAACCAAGAATACTTCATGCACTTTATATAATAATTTATTTACCTTATCTTGTGTTGTGATCGCATCAGTTTTTTTATTCTCTATTATATCTTTATACTGGGCGACTAATTGTGTTTTTTAACCAGTGGTTAGGTTAACTGTATGTTACGTAACCGTAGATACTAACTGTGTATTGTACAACTGGCCCTTAGGAACTTATAAAGTTATACTTTATTTACTGTGTTAAAGATAAGAGTGGGTAAATTTCGAGATGATTTGACCATCTAATGAGAATAGCAAGAGAATGGCTTGAGAAATACAAAATAAATTAGGGTTAGGGAAGCAACAATCGCCAAATTAAAAAAAAATCTATTGTGGCCAGCACAAGACCTCTCGCCATTTCCATATTAGGCTATATAAATAGATTTCTGGTACTGGTACACACACAAAAATTCTAATTACATCTACATTTTTCTGTCAATTACAAACATTTTAATTTTTCAACTGGTTTCCATGGAGTTATTTAAGCTGTGTGATTCATTACAAAGGATTATTTTGTATATTTATAATTCTCAAAATCTATAGAAGATATAATAAAAATGTTCAATGTATCGGATAGAGAATTTTATATTCTTTAATATTTGTCTTCTTCTTTTCTTTTTCTTCTTCTTCAGGAATTAGGCAATCGGATAAAGAATTTTATATTCTTTAATATTCGTAATAACATCTAAAAAATAATATTAAGAAGATTTTTTTAACGAACTACCTACTACTTTCGGTTATCCAGTTATTACCAAAACCTTTTCAGCTCTTCCCAATGTCATTGGTCTTTAGTCTTATAGAATTTGAGAAACCGTCCCACCTACATCCAGACACACACACACACTAACACACACAAACATCGTAAAAAACAGTCTAGCCGGAATTCGTATTACACCCGGTTTTGTAATGTCACACTATGTCGTAGCCCGATTGTAACACTATAAAAGACTAACTTTTATAAAATTTTAAAATCAATTTGATTATTAAATTAGATGCAGAATTAAAGTCTCTTCAACATTTATTTGAAGGATTATTGTCTATGTCGGCTCCGGTGGCTCAATAGTTAGAGCAACGCCTCTTAGTCATGAGTGTGCTCGGGGTTCTGGGTTGGAAAGGCATGGATGTTTGTGTATGTGAACCTACTCAGTAATTGGGATTTAATCCTGTTCAGAGGTTTTTATATATATATATATATATATATATATATATATATATATATATATATATATATATACAGGGTGTCCCATTTAAGGTACGAATGCATTGGTATCTCGAGAACCGTAAGAGCTAAGAGGTTGGTTAAATTAGACAAAAGTTGCCCCATTAGGAGGCTATTTTAATGGTGTTTTGTTATTTGCGAAAAAATGCATAGGTCACTAGATACAGGTGAAAATGTAAATTTCGCGATTTTCTTTTTTTTTGCTTATAACTTTGTTATATGAAATAATACGAGATTCTGATTTGCACTTTCTTAAGGCACTTTTATATGGTGAATTTACAGAAGTTCTCAATTTTTTTTTATATCTAACCATTTACGAGTTACTGATAGCAACTTTTATTTTTCATATGGAGGTCATATTAAGCTATGGCATTTTTAAATAGAGATTTTTTTTAGCTTTACAATGATATAAAACAATAATCATTTATTTTTATAATTAACAGAAAAATTAACAAATATTGTTATTTATGCTAAAATTAAATTGAAAAAAGTAATTCGAAAGCTGCTATGGAAACAACGAACAACGAAAAACTGCAACAATTGAATTTCTGAATTTTACTTGACAATAGTAGATTATTACGAGTAATGAACGACCTTTGACAACTAATATAACAACTCAACATATCAAATTTTTCCCAACGAGAAAAAATCCTTTTTATTACTCGTAATAATCTACTATTGTCAAGTAAAATTCAGAAATTCAATTATTGCACTTTTTTGTTGTTTGTTGTTTCCATAGCAGTCTTCGATTTACTTTTTTCAATTTAATTTGAGTATAAATAACAATTTTTATTAATTTTTCTGTTAATTATAAAAATAAATTATTATTGTTTTATATCATTGTAAAGCTAAAAAAATCTCTATTTAAAAATGCCATAGCTTAATATGACCTCCATATGAAAAATAAAATTTGCTATCAGTAACTCGTAAATGGTTAGATATAAAAAAAATTTGAGTACTTCCGCAAATTTACCATACAAAAATGCCTTAAGAAAGTGCAAATCCGACTCTCGTATTATTTCATATAACAAAGTTATAAGCAAAAAAAGAAAATCGCGAAATTTACATTTTCACCTGTATCTAGTGACCTATGCATTTTTTCGCAAATAACAAAACACCAATAAAATAGCCTCCTAATGGGGCAACTTTTGTCTAATTTAACCAACCTCGTAGCTCTTACGGTTCTCGAGATACCAATGCATCCGTACCTTAAATGGGACACCCTGTATATATATATATATATATATATATATATATATATATATATATATATATATATATATATGATGTATGATCAGGAAGGGCCTTAATAATCTGTGTTACTTATGAAATTAAAATGTCGTTACAAGACGTTTCGACATTTTAATTTCATAAATAAAATGTTAATTGTTATCCACGGATTACTAATGATGCTATTCTGTAACGTTCTATAAGCTCTATAGGCTCTATAAACAACCGACGTTATAGTATGTAAGAAAATAGCTATTCTGTAACTAGGTTACAGTACTATAAGGGCTATAGTCGTATAGAAATTTCTATAAATCTTACAGCGCCAAAATCTTGACTGTATAGTATTTATAGAGCATAGAGAAACCTCAAAATCAAAAATATTTATATTTAAAAAAAATATTGTCAAATGTTACGAAGTATTGAAATGGAAAATGAAAGAATTTGTTGTGTCACTCCGAAAAATATAGTCAGTTTCCATTTCATTTTAAAAAATTTCATACTGTTCTTCACTTGTGTTGGGAATCCTTTTTCGTTTCGTGTTAGATTTACATAAAAAATTAATTAAAGCGAATTTAAAACATTTTCTATGATATAAAATTGAATAATTTTACGTACCTATATTTGTCACAAAATGTATTATATTAGAAAGGTCAAGACAAGGGGAGGAATCAACATTGGTGTTCATAGCTTAATAGAATATTTAAAATAAGAATTAAATGATGTCTTAATAATTAATAATAACTGGGGTCTCGTAGCGCCTGAGTGTCGGGTCGCGAATCTGGGAAACCGGGTTCGATCCCGACCGAAGCCAAAATTATTTCGAATCTTAAACAACCACACGGTACGAATATGTCATCATTACAGATATCTGCATATAAAGCAGTTTGGCCAACCCAGCAATACGCCGAGATGGTATATTTATTTTATTTATTTATATCACAACAGCAACAAGAATTACAATTACAATAATCAAAATGTATATGACAATAAACCGAGCAATAAACATTAATTCAATAATATAATTAAATATATACTTACATATTATTAGAGTTATACATGATTCCTTAACGTCTTGTCAAAAATATGGTTATAGAATATTTGACAGTTTGACATGAATAACAACTAAAACAACTCTATAGCCAGACTTGATACAGAGAGAGTTACAGAATAGGTAATTTTACTATTCTATAAGGTGTGATCTTATAGAGCTCTATAGCTTACAGAGCGTACAGAGTTACAGTGTTATAGAGCAAAGGTACAGAATAGCACCATAAGGCTCTTCTTTATCATTATTGTCCAAAATTAATAGGCCAGTTTGAGCAAGGAAAACTATGCTTTTCGTGTTACCCGTTGGGGTAACAGTTACCGGGGGTTGCCCCGATAACTGTAAAGATATCCTTAAAATTTGTCATGCATTAAAATGTCAGCTTCTGTAAGATTGATATGGTGACAAATTCGCCTATAATTGTTTTCACAGGCTAATGAAAGTTCAACGGTAATTGGTAGAGGTAATTTTTCAAATTTATTATAATTTATTTACAATTCTAAATATCCTTATAATCTATGAAATATCCTGTGGTAATATGTTTCTTTTAATGTTTAGTTACCGAGAGCAAATGGCTCTCCCAAAGCTGTGATGGTTTGGATTCACGGTGGCGGCTTTACTATGGGGTCCAGCAAGACTGAAATGTATGGTCCTCAATTTCTGATCCAGCATGATATTGTCATAGTTAGCATTAACTATCGTGTTGGAATTTTAGGTAGCGTATCATAATTATAATACACTCTGGAATGTTAATATTGAGCATTTTTATGCCTGTATCCGTAGTCAATGCACTGAGAATTTTTCGCCAAGCATTACTCCGGTCGTTCTCGACTTGAAGCACAACATAATGTTATTTACACAATTTAATTTGAACACTTAACACTGTTCATTGTTACCAAGTTACAGTTTCATAGTTGAATTTTCGTTTTTTTAGAGAAAATTTTAGAGAATTTGTAATAATTATGTTGGTATATTTGTAATTTTAATATTTTTTTCTATAGCAGATGTTAACGTGCTTTTATCTACTCAAAATAATAGATAAAGTAGCTCTTTAACCGCAAAAGTAGATAAAGTTACATTTTAACAGCAAGGGTAGATAACAGATATTTACACACCAAGATGCATGCTATAACTTATTCAAAATTTTATCCAAATTTCAAAAATTAATTGTAAAATATCTAAAGGATATTTCGTGATATTTTCATATTTGAAGCTCTTTAAAGAACAATATCTTTTAAAATGTAATACTTAGAAGTCATATAAAAATTCTTGCAACAGCTCTATTATAAGTATTTTTTTTATTATTGTGTTCTAGTATTACGAGTTCAAATTGTTATGCAAATAGTTATTTAATATATTTCATATTTTTTTCAATGCATGTATAATTATGCTGTTATTGTCTTTCAAATTATTATAATTCATTTTTAAATATTTATGATGTATAGGATTCCTAAGCCTGGAAGATACTTCTTTAGGCGTACCTGGTAATGCAGGATTGAAGGACATGGTTTTGGCCCTAAAATGGGTGCAGAATAATATCTCTCAATTCGGTGGCGACCCGAACAACGTCACCATTTCCGGGGAGAGTGCTGGATCTGCAGCTGTTCACTTTTTGGTTCTTTCTCCAATGGCAAAAGGTTTGTAAATAATAATAATAATATATTCCTGTCGACCAAGTTAAGTGGTATAGGAAGAGTCAAAATACATATACATACCCTTTATATTACATTAAAAATTAGAATATTATTAAAGTTAAAATAAGATATACGCCATCCAGCGAATCAAGCGGTTTACGTCATAAATACAATATCACTAGAAACAATGACGTCATATGTTAAAAAGTTTACATGAGCATGTAAAACGGATTAAAATCTGTGGGTTGCCTTCATAAACCCAAATTTTTCTTAAAAACACATCTGGTATAATATTTTTCCAGCGAAATCCAATTTTATTTAAAATATTCTGAACGATACTGCTTACGCCGTTATAAATACTTCATTCTTGTAGTATATTCAACAAACTATCTAGTATTATGTGAGATCCTTAAAAAAATACAGAATACTACATATCATACGATCATACCATTTCTCACTGTTTATGTACATTGCGGATAGCGTTTGCCACACGCTGTATATATAGATTTAATTTTCAAATTATTACTAAGAAATAGAACCAAATATTACCTCAATATTAGATTTCAGTGAAAGTAAGAGCCCGCCATTCTATTTTTCATTTTCAAAATAAGTCAATAAATTAAGTACAAGCTCTTGAATTTGACATGACAGAGCATTTGACATTTTGACAATGAACAACGAAACCAAAAACAAAATGAAATCACAATACAGGTTGAAAAGTATAATATAGACATATAATATTTAGTAATATACATGTACAGAATTACCAATATTAAAAAAATATAATCAAACGTCATTTTACAAAAAATTACAAAATTTTACTTAATAATAATATATCCAAATATAATTATTTCTATTAAAGGTGTCAAATACATGATAATAATAAAAAAACCAATAAAATACCGTTAATAAAATATATTTTAAAAAATAAAGAAAATTTCAAAAATCCCTAAACGATGACGTAAACCGCTTGATTCGCTGGATGGCCTATAATTAAAATCGGTTGTTTAAAAATACAGAGACATAATAGTTTTTGGCCATTAAGAAACTTTTAAGGTTAGATTTGAATTTATTTCTTGTATTAATTTTTTAAATGGTTCGAAGCCAATAAGTAAACAATTTATTGCCAATATGGTTTACATTGAAAGCTGGTTCATTTAAGTTCTTCCTTGGACTTTTTAAATTTGTTTTTATAGTTTGATACAAGATTGAAGAGAGAAAGAAATTTTTTAGACTCAACCTTGTAATTTTATGTCTTTCAGAACATTGATAAAAATGCAGTGAAAAAATCATGGTACTTAACTAATAATTATATACTAGATAACTAATGATTATTACCGTCAAGTCTATAAAAATGGTGGAGTTACGTACTATTTTTTGTAAAACGAACATAAGCCATCAAACAGCAGATTGTATCATAGAATAAATGCATTTTCAACAATAAATATGATAAATAAATATATCATCACGGCATATTACCATTACCATTTCTGGGTGTGCCAGTATCTACAACACATGCAGACATCGGTAATGATGACGTTATATTTTACCGTGTGGGCGCTTACCAAGCGTCACCTCACGGGCACTCATAGCTGTTGTGAAGAGTGCACCACACCACCACCACTTTTGTGCCACTTAAAATTGGAAATATTTGGCGTCTGTCGGGATCGAATGCCCCAGGTTCGCGATCAGACACGCAGGCACGCGGCCACGTAACCTCTATAATAAATATGACGGTGAACCCAATTTCTAGTAGTTAATATTATTCCTTTTTGTTATAAAAGGACTATTCCACCGTGCAATTTTACAAAGTGGTGTAGTGCTGAACCCGTGGGCATTTGGAGAAAGGAGTGGAATTCAACTTGCCAAGGCTTTAGGAAAGGAATGCAGCAACGAGAAAGAAGCTTTAGAATTCTTGAGATCTGTCCCTGCTGAAAAATTTCATGAAGCTGAAGATCTTGTCAAAGATGTAAGAACATTTTCAATGGCACACATTATATTATCATTATTAGCAATTTTTTTTTTTAATAATTTCGAACAATTTCTATAAATTCAATTACTTCCTTAATAAATAAAGGAAGGTAATTTAGAATTTTATCTACCTAATCATAAAACAAAAGAATAATCATTGTAGTGTTAGTTTTTTACGCAAATGTGACACTTGTAAGAAATTTCTATAGCGTGCATTACGTGATGAAGTTTCTCTTTTCAAGTGATTTGAAAACTGTCTTTATAAGTGACCTTACAAGTATATTCACACGATCAAGTTTTGCGTAAAGTAAAATATCCAAGTGTCAAAATTTAAGTTTAACCTAGAATAAATTGTCACTGAATATTTGTTTCAGTTATTACTTTTAATAACAAATACAACTTACCTTTATTATAAGAAGTATTTAATTATAACGTTATTTGATTACAGCAATACATAAAAAATATTTTTTTCGCGATCGCCCAGAAAATGAGCTCTTTCTGATCACTATTTAGACCGGAAAGACCTTCTTTGGTGAGCTAGCTCGGAAAGTTGTCTATAAGGGATCGGAAAGTACTTTACCGATCCCGGGACCGGTAAAGCTAAGTGTTTCCATGGAGATCAGTTGTTTATTTATTTCTTATTTGCTCGCAGTAAAAAATAAAATAATACTTTTTTATTCTTTTTTCAGGATCGCATAAAAAATATTGTACCCAACATGACCTGAAAGTGTCTATACTGGGCTCACAAGCTTCCAGGGCCAGCTCAAGATATATAGGCGCCGGAGCCAAAAGTCAATATACCCCACATTCAGGATAAAAACTTCAAAATTTTCAAAAATCTAATTTTTATGTATCTAGATAATTCTCAATGCGCTGATTCCAAATTTTGAAACCGCAGTTCGATATCTCGTTTCGTTCTCGAGATATTTAGATTCAAAGTTTTGCTCAAAACTGCCCATTTTTGGGTAATAACCCAAAAATGGGTCGAGATATGAATTTGGCAACAACACCATTCGATTCTACGGGCAAAATTATATAAGTACACAAATTTTCAGAATTTTTGAACACCGCATACAATCTCTAAAGCAAAATAACTGAAAATGTCCAAAAATCGCAAAAATCTAAGGTGTACCCCTTAGGATTTTTTCAGATTTTGGCCATTTTCAGGGGTTTTCAAGCTTTTATTAATAAAAAATGAACCGGTTGGACAAAAATTATGAAAATTGCTATACTTATGTATTTTTATCTGTAGAATCGAATGGTCTTGTCGCCAAATTCATATCTCGGCCCATTTTTGGGTTATTACCCAAAAATGGGCAGTTTTGAGCAAAACTTTAAATCTAAATATCTCGAGAACGAAACGAGATATTGACCTGCGGTTTTAAAATTTGGAATCAGCGCATTGATAAGTATCTAAATACATGAAAATTAGATTTTTGAAAATTTTGAAGTTTTTATCTAAAAGTGGGCTATATTGACTTTTGGGGAAATAATTCAAAAATTGGTAGTAATATTATATGATTGCAAAGAGAATGTTACGTAAGTGTACGCATTTTTAGAGTATTTGAACAATACCTTCCTTACCTAAAGGTGACGGAAGGTAAAAAAAACTAACGAGAATCCAAGAATGATTAAATTATATGGTAAATTTCCGTGCCTTCACTATCGCAAATTTATGTATCATTTCTTCCTGACTTGATTATTTCGCAATGGCATGTTCAATAAATTACACAATTTATTTAATTTACACAAAACAAACTTACAGGGGCTCCAAAATTTTATAATACAGGACAGGTATATATTCCATACATTTTAATTTTTTTGTTTATTTATATATCTGTCTTTAGTTTTTATATTTTTTGGGCGCCATAAAAAAACCAGGCGCCCTAAGCCAGTGCTAAGTGGCTCACGCCTTAAGCCGCCACTGCTCTGGAATATGCTTGCTCACCCAGTAAAGTATCACTTTCAGGTCTTGTTACGTAAATTAGTAATGTTTTACTTGTTTACGGAAGTGTAGGTCCAAAATCTAACATATAACTAGAATTCAACTCTTAAACAATTTTAATCTCTTGAATTTTTCGCATATAGCCGTCAAAGTTTTAGTTGCCCATTTTACAATTTAAAATCAACTACTAAATAACCCCACATTTGTACATATCACAAATAACATTTGACATTTACTTGACAGTCAAAACTTATAGGGACTTTTAAGAAAAAGTAGCGCATGTTCCAGTTTTTCTTTAAAAGTTTTCCGTTAAAAGTCTATTCATCTATCTCTCTTGCACTCATATCATATCAATCCACTTGAAAAGAAAAACTACATCGTGTAATGTACGATTATGAAACCGGAAATACATAAAAACATCAGAAGGTCGTTAGGTATTTGATTTTAAAGCCGAAATTACATTTTGGTTAACACCACCGAAGTTGTCGAAAGGTGAAAATTTTAGAATTTTCATATCCAATTTTTCTAGAAAAAAATGGCAAAACTGTACATTTTCTTAAATAATTTTAATTAATTGATACGTGTATAATGCATAATTGCAATAAAAGAAATATTTATTTCAGTCCCTCCTTCTTAACGAAAAGAGACCATTCTGTCCCGTAATAGAAAAACCAAATCCAGAAGCATTCTTAACAGAAGATCCTTTGTCTTTGATGCTTTCTGGAAACTACAACCAGGTCCCAATGATCATTGGCTACACATCTAGAGAAGGAATGCTCTTGGACTACATCTACAGAAAACAAAACCTAGGTAAAGTCAATTACCATCCGAATAACTTTGAAAGGGAAATTAACCGGTCATAAGGGCTGGAAAAAGGAACTGAAGAATCCAAAAGACTTGCGAAGAAAATTGAAGATTTCTATTATGGAAAGGCCAAGACGCCTGAAGACGAAGTCGATTGCTATTACAAAGTAAGAGAGAAAAAAATAAAATGTGACGAGAATATTGAATTAATTTATGTATTGTCTTAGATGACATCCGACACCTATTTTAATCGAGGAATTCATGTTACCCTTAGAGCTTTGCTGAAGACTGCTACTAAACCAATCTACTTTTATATATTTAATCTCGAGGCTGTATTAAATTTAGGCAAAATTATTACAAATAATACGTCCCCAGGTAATGTTCGCTTGTTTATCTATACGTAATACGTTAGAATCATTAAGTATTAAAAAAATTGGTAGGTAATGGAAAACAAAATTTGTAGTATTATCACAGAATAGACATGTATACAGAAGCGACACTCCTTGTCGGCAACATTAGGTGCGTTCGGCAAATGAGTTCTGTTCACTCTTTTCACTCTGTACACTCCTAGCACCGTTCGGTAATTACATGGAGTGAGAAGCGTCTTAAAATGGAGCGTTCGGCAAATGCAGAATGGAGTCAAGTGGAGTGAAAAGTGTTAACTCCATAAGTCCAACCCCGATATGCAAGCATACATGAAGTTTTTTTTGTTTTATTTGACATCTGTCAGATCATTTTGTATTTTTATGTTGAAATATTTTACTATACACAATTATTTTATATTTATAATATTGTTTTGTAATATAACAAGGCACTGTATGTCGGAACGGTAAGAATTCTGTACCATTTCTAATATATACTTTCTTCAGAATCATTAAAGAATAATACCAAACTGGATAACTTCTGTATGGTTCATTATTATTATTTCTTTTTTTTAGAAGTGCAGTATATCAGATTGTCAAAAAAGGAGGTTAGTATATTCGTGCACCAAAATTTTAACTCTACTCGTTCGGTTAATCACAAATAAAGGAGTGTACCTTGTTCCCTCGATCTACTCCAACTCCAGCTCTACTCCCACTCCACTTCAACACCGCTCCGTAAATACTCCAACTCCGTATGATTTACCGAACGCACCTATTGTTGCTCCTATGTGATATTTATGATCTTGAATTTTAAATTTGTTGGCATATTTACGGGCGAATTTAACAAAACATGAATATTCCAATTATTAGCAGAAATATAAATATCCAGAGCAATTTTCTGTGGAAATATGATTAGTCAATATTTAAAACTTGAACCAAACGAATGAATCCTCGTTTAACCCGCTTTTTGTAGGAGCCAGTCACGGAGACGACATGGGTTACCTATTCCACAACATGATGACTCCTAAAATTGATCCTTCAAGTGCTGAGGGTATCGCCATTCACCGCATGACCACGTGGTGGGCCAATTTTGTTAAGAGAGGCAACCCGAATCCTTTGGACCAAGATCCACTTATCAACGTCCAGTGGCCCCCAGTCACGCTTCAGGCCTTCAATGCCTTGGAGATCGACAGAGAATTGTCTATCGCCAAAAACCCAGATGAAGATAGAATGCAGTTTTGGGATAATGTAGCAGATTCTTTTAACTCTAATTTGTAATTGTTATCATTTTTGTTTTATGTACACATACAAAAGAGACATATTTTTATCATTTTCATTGAATTGAAGCTTTAAATGTATTGTACAATAAAGAAAACAAAAAAGGAAAAAAATAGTTGCAAAAAAACTTCCTTACTCGTATAATCACAATTCCTAAACATTATTTTTCCATTCCAGCTAATTAATAAAGAAGAAAAAATATATATTTTGATGTAATGATAATATACCGTATGTCCACGGATCGAGTTCCAAAGAGGAAAAACTTTTTTATTTTTTATTTTACAAAAAAATGTATTCTTGATAAAAGTTTTTGGATGTCCCGAAACGGCCAATTCAGTTTTAACATTTTCAAATTTTCTTTTAGTTTCAGATAAAAATCGAAAATTGGTCGTTTTAGTTGAAGTCCCAAAAAATATGTTTGCATTGTCATGGTAATTGCCGTTATTTATTTATTTTCATTAACTGTCAGTTATAAAAATCAACCATAATCGGTGAAAATGTTGTCAAAAGACGAACGAATTTACCTAAGTCAATGCTATGGCAAAGGTAATAAAGCGATCCATCGAGTTGTCAAAGAATTTAAAAATATACAAAACATAATGAGCTTTAATTTTGTATTCTTGTAAAATTTTGATATAGGCCACTATTTTCGAGATAATAGCAAAAACCTTATTTTTTGCACCTTTGATCCATGATGGCGGCTCATGCTAAGCCTCCCCAAGGTCACAAATTTGAATTTTTCATCCCCGTCTCGATTCAAACAACATATGTTAAAATCATTTTTTCCCCACCTTTTGTAGGGTGAAAACCTCTATTGACTGGACTATAACCAGTTTTCGTGAAAAAATTGAAGTATGGAATTTATTTTCAATGATTATGGTATAAATAATTTGTATTTATTTATATTGAATATTAAATAAAGTAAGTTTATTTACCTATTTTTGCTGCTAACCCAACTTTGAAACTCACCGCACGCCACTGCTGAATAGGTTTTTACCTCCCGCTACCCTTGGTAAGGGAGGTATAGGGATCGTGCTAAAAATCTCATATCGAGATTTTAGTAAATGACCACGTTTTAAGTTCCCTAGAATCCACTTTTAACATTTTCACGATGATGTCTGTATGTGTGTATGTGTGTATGTGTGTGTGTATGTGTGTGTGTGTGTATGTATGTGTGTATGTGTGTGTGTATGTGTAGGGATTTTGTCTTCATTCTAACTCAAATACTATCATTCAGAAAATTCTGAAACCTTGTATTTCCATCCCATTCTAATATGAAAAGAAGCCATTAGATTTTGGTGTAAATCGGATAACCGGAAATGGCACTTTACCTGAAGCTCATAATGGTTTTTCTTCAAAAAATACCATTAAATGTCATTTTTTCGCATTTTATGTCTTATGAAAATTAAAGATTATTGAATATTCTACTGGAATACATTAATACTTTTTCTATATATTTTACATATAAATTTAAAAATAATTTTTTTTATTAGTCGCGAAGCCTAAGATAAACACCATAATTCGTTTGTTACACAGTTCATATTTCAAATGAATGTAACTGACAGTTAATGTCACTGTCAAAAAACTAATCACTTCAAATTAATAATAGTGACATTTTAAAAAGAAAATAGTAAATAAAGCAATAGTTTTCTGCAATGGAACAGTTTGCAGCGGTAGTAAATACGTAAGTATGTATTTAAATTAATAAAAATTCAATAGCGGGAGGTTTTGTGTTGGCCACATCAGATTTTTTATTATTGCAGTATCGTAATAACATATAAAATTACGAATCAGTAATGTTTTTGTTATTGATTTAACTCAAGGTTATTTTCACATTAAAAGAGATACATTATACTTGAAATAGAATTTGCAAAAGCACTGTATATTGAAACGAACTACAATAAAACAATTTACAATTTTTACCTCCCGCTACCCTTGGTAAGGGAGGTATAGGGATCGTGCTAAAAATCACTTATCGAGATTTTAGTAAATGACCAGGTTTTAAGGTCCCTAGAATCCAAATTTAACATTTTCATGATGATGTCTGTTTGTGTGTGTGTGTGTATGTATGTGTGTATGTATGTGTGTATGTATGTATGTGTGTGTATGTATGTGTGTGTGTGTGTGTATGTGTAGGGATTTTGTCTTCGCTCTAACTCAAATACTATCATTCAGAAAATTCTGAAACGTTGTATTTATACCCTATTCTAATATAAAAAGAAGCCATTAGATTTTGGTGTAAATGGGATAACCGGAAATGGCACTTTACCTGAAGCTCATAATAGTTTTTCTTCAAAAAATACCATTAAATGCCATTTTTTGAATTTTGTCGTTATGAAAATTAAAGATTATTGAATTTTCTACAGGAATACATTAATACTTTTTCTGTATACTTTACAGATAAATATAAAAATAATTTTTTTTACAAGTCCCGAAGCCTAAGAAAATCACAATACCTTTGTTACACAGTTCATATTTCAAATGAATGTAACTGACAGTAACTGTCACTGTCAAAAAACTAATCACTTCAAATTAATAACAGTGACATTTTAAAAAGAAAATAGTAAATAAAGCAATAGTTTTCTGCAATGGAACAGTTTGCAACGTTAGTAAATAAAATACGTAGGTATGTATTTAAATTAATAAAAATTAAATAGCGGGAGGTTTTGTGTTGGCCACATCAGATTTTTTTTAACTTTAATTAAACGTTGGAATAAGCCAAGCAAATACTATAAATATTCATAAATGTAACTTCAAGTTATTATTTAACTGCTCGACACACAACTATGCATTCTCTATGCAAGATCATTTTGAGATTTGATTTTACACCAAGGAGAAAACTCTATATAGAATTCGAGCACGTGACTGCATTTTATTTTGTATTTTGGAACAGTGAGCGCTAAGCCGCTAAACCTATAACTCCACTTGTAAATATAATATCATAACCTGTAATTTGTATTTGTTATGAAACGTATTTTTTTTTTTTTAACGTAAATCGTATAATAGCTTTTTTCATCGCAAATACTAGTTACTGTTTTATTTTGAATAATTACATGTTAGAATATCTTTTTTAACCCAGTATATATTTCTATAATTAATTTTGCGATCCCTTGAAATTCAAATTATAGAGGTTCAAATCTCAGCCGCGTTTTGGTAGGTAATGCATTAATTTGTACTTGTTTTTGTAATAACATTTAAATCTTATATAAAAATATCGTGAAATATTTTCTTTCAAATAATTCTTAATATAAAGGAACCGACCCTGTCCTTGCCTGTTGGTATCATTTATTAGGGGTAGGTAACCGCAAACTAAATGTCCCCATTGTTGGTTTATGGATGCAATTGCTAAATCGTTTTACGACAAAGTGTTCTTGCAATATGATTTCTACTATAATGTTTATATTGATTTTTAGAATTCGAATATTTAATATTGGATAAGATAATTTTGTAATTTGTTGAAATGACACATCAATAAATTTATCTGTAAATATTTATACTTTACACTTTGTTATACAATATAATTTTCCAAGTGTCTATTTTACATATATAGTAACGGCAACTCAACAGTTACAAATATATCATTTTTATTAAATACGGAAGGCTTTACTCTAAATTATTTTTCCATTGCATCTTGCAAATTTAAAGAAAATTAATTGATTAAACATTTCTTCTATTTCAATGTAGTATTTCAATATTACACCCGGTATTTAAATATATTCAAAAAATAGTATTGCAAAGCGTTCTGTATTTCATAAAAAAAAATTAATCATTCGTCATACCATTAGGTAATATTGGAACACTTCGTTTGGTTTTTTTTTCCATAATATTTTAAATAATCAAGTTATTAAATGTTTACGTTAGAATTTGTATACCGTGAGTATTTTTTAACGTGAAACATTGGATTTATCATATCCATGGTTACGACTTGATATTTGATTGACAGCAGTGTATTTGCCCGTTCCATTTAAAATGAAACATAGGGAACGAATCTGACAGAAGTATTATATTTAAATATTGTAAGAAATTTAGCGGAGTCAGAAAACCACTCGAGAGCACTAAACATATTTCGGGCACAAGGTGCACACAATATCTTTTCTACAACTAAATTTAATTTTTAGAAAACAGGTATAATTATTTGACATCTTGTCAATATGACAGATAACCGTTGAATTTTCCTATAAGTTATGATTTGACAATTGATTGACAGCAATATATTTGTCTCTCATTTAAAATGACACATAGGGAATGAATTTGACAGAAGTATTATATTTAAATATTGGAGGAAATTTAGCCGAGCCAGTAGACCACTCGGGCACAAGGTGCACACATTATTTTTTCTACAACTAATTTTAATTTAGAATGCAGGTATAATTATTTAAACAAAATTAATCTCTATTGACGTCTTATCAAATGTCAAATTCGTTCCCTATGTTTCATTTTAAATGGAACGGGCAAATACATTGCTGTCAATCAAATGTGAAGTCGTAACCATGGATATGACAAACCCAATGTTTCACGTTAAAAAATACTCACGGTATATCAATACTATAAGTATTAAAATTCAAAGTTCAAAGATCATTATCACGTACATAAGTGTAGGTATAAAAACCGGTATTTGCAAATTTCAAGGTCATTATTAATGATCTGTTTTTTATGACTATAGTAGAGGTTACGATGGACTTTAATTATTTAACATTACACATCACAATTATGTATACTATATATGACTCTTCATTTTTAATTCCTGGCTCATCATTATAATAATGATATTTGTATTACACATATATTTATTTCTTTGTAAGTTGTATTTTATATTTTGTAAATTCTAAGTAGATGCCAATTATTTATAATTTTGGATACATTTAAAAACAAAATAGAAAATTATCTAATAGGGCTGTTGCAAGAATTTTTATGTGACTTCTAAGTATTAAATTTGAAAAGATATTGTTCTTTAAAGAGCCTCAAATTTGCAAATATCACGAAATATCCTTACATTATTTTACAATTAATTTTTGAAATTTGGATAAAATTTTGAATGTCACGTGATCTGAAACAGAATGTAACGTCAGAGTACATACATCTTCAGCGGTTCTAAGGTGTCAAGTGTATTGTCAAAGTTGTCAAATAAGTAAAATATATTATCAATTTATATAATAAATTCAGTTTTTATATTTTATTTTACCTCAACTCTTTAACACCCCTTATTTCGGTAGCAGTAAAACAATCGTTCTGATATAAGTTCAGCTATCATCCAGCTATCGACCTTTGGTTAATTGTCCGATTTAGCTTGAGTATAATTTGAATTAGCCATATATATATTTCAAATGGCATGAGCAATACAATCAATAATAAAATATTAATAAAACATTAAAACAATGAAAAGAAGTAGAGAGATTATATAAAAAATAAAATAAGACTATATAAATTACTTAAGAACACACTTAAATATCCAGCTTTAGGTTCCTTAGCCAAATTTGAGCTTTATCGGAACAAGCATGTAAATTTCGCATTCCTCCACTTATTTGGTATATAGGGCATTCGTCCGATATATGGTGCATTGTTTGTATATTACCACATTCACAGTCAGGGCTACTTGCAATTTTCCAGCGATGTTTTAAAAATTGACACCTACCTTGCTGGGTTCTGAATCGATTTAAGGCTGCTCACGATTTTCTTGGAAGCTCGAAGCCTTCTAACTTTATTGTAGGGTCATCTACTAAATATTTATTTGGAAGTTCGCTGGAAGACCAGCGTTTTTGCCATTCTTTGTTTATATTAAATTGTTTGTCCAGATCGGAACCTCTTACCCAAAAAGATTTCCTTGATTTTATTCTGTGAGTAGTCAAAACGGTGGAATGTATTGGAAGGTTGGGATTCATGTTAATTTTTCTGAACATCCGTAGTGTAGCTGCATCTCTTCTTAAATCGGGGGGTTGTATATTTGAAAGGACTGGTAGCCAATCAGTATTTGTTGGTTTCAGCGTTCCCGTAACTATCCTCATGGCATGGTTGAGTTGCCGGTCTACTAATTTTGTGTGACGGCTAGCTGCCCATACGGGGGCACAATATTCAGCCGTTGAATAAACTAGGCTTAGGGTTGAAATTAGCCATTATTACTTTATTATTCATTTACAATGAGCAATGTCAGCGTCAAATGTCAAATTAAAAGATTTTGTTATTAACATGTGACAAACTTTAACCTACGTTTATTTATATAATATGAATAAACGTAGGTGATGGAAAAACTATTTTCCTATTGGCTATTAATGATGTAATATATGTGCTTCTACGTCACAGGAGTGGGGGGTAGTTTTTCAGGACGCCAATCTTTTTATTTAATTATTTCCACAAATAACAACAAATTATTAAAATAAAAATTATTACTAAGAAAATCATTCCATAAACTTTCATTTAAAATAGTTTTTGAAAAATGTGAAACAGGCACATTCCATGTAATCATTCCCATGTTTTCATATAAAATATTCAAATAATATGATTATTGGTTGATTACGATGATCGACTGATTTCAGAATGTAAAAATGGAAAATAATCAGACATGCAGTCGTTTGTAAATTATTTATTTCCTGGCCGACGTTTCGACTTTAACAAAAGTCTTCTTCAGGGCTAGAAATAGTCAAAATTGTAAAGTAGCAAGTGGATCCCCTATGCGACCCATTGGAAAGTCCAGGTGAAAATAGTAAAATAAATAAATAAATATGTTGTGTTTGGTCAATTTATTGTTAAAAAATAAATTTTCGCACTTGTGGTGATACACGTTTTTATTTTACAATTTTTCAAAAGTTTTTTGATTTTACATATTTCATGTGTTCAGGACGCTCCAGCTTAATTTATTTTTTAAAAAATTGACCAAACACAACATATTTATTTATTTATTTATTTTACTATTTTCACCTGGACTTTCCAATGGGTCGCATAGGGGATCCACTTGCTACTTTACATTTTGACTATTTCTAGCCCTGAAGAAGACTTTTGTTAAAGTCGAAACGTCGGCCAGGAAATAAATAATTTACAAACGACTGCATGTCTGATTATTTTCCATTTTTACAATATGATTATTGTTATGCGAGTTGTTATGTTATGATTGTATTATTAAAAATACACAAAATTTCGATGAAAATTCATGTATTTTTACCTCTCGCTAAGAGAGGTATTGGATTCATGCTAAAATTCGCATATCCAGATTTTATTGAATAAGCACGATTTAAGGTCCCTACAATCCGATTATAACATTTTTAAAATGATGTCTGTGTGTGTGTGTGTGTGTGGATGTGTGTATGTGTGTGTGTGTGTATGTATGTATGTATGTCTGGATGTTGTAGTCACGATTCCTCAAAAACTATAAGACTTAAAAAATATTTAACTGCAGTTTCCTCAATCTGACATTCCTGGGAAGAGCTGAAAAGGTTTTGGTAACAATTGAACAACCGGAAGTAGTAGTTTCTTAGAAAAAATCTTTTAAATATAATTTTTTGGAAGTTTTTTTTATTAAATATTGAAGAACATAAAATTCTCCATCTAATACACTTAAAAATTTTATTATATCTTGTATAGATTTAGAGATAAAGACTAATTTAATTTATAGAGTAAAGTAATCGCAGAGGCCAAGGCACTAAGGAAACCAGTTGACAAATTCCAATGTTTATAACATGACACATTGTCAAATATCAACAGTTTTAGTGACATTCTGATAGCTTTTTCTGGGAAGTATATTTAACTTTTCTTATTGTTTTATTAATTAAATATTTGAAATTATAGGTAAAATTGTGGTAAAATGCATATATCTATCAGAAATACCGCCAATCTGGTTAATGAATTGGAACAATATTTGACATTTAGAAACTTCCTCATACAATGAAAAATAGATATAATTTGAATTATATGTGTGCAGAAGACATGCTAAATATAGTAAGAAACAAAATTTGGGTAATGTTCTGTAAGATTTTGTTATAAAACGACGGCTCGAAAGCGAAGTGCAATACAATACTTATATAGCCTAATATGGAAATGGCGAGAGGTCTTGTGCTGGCCACAACAGATTTTTAATAATAAAATTTACTATCCAACAGCATAAAAAAGTCATAAAACAGTGTATTTAAATATTGATATTTTTCATAAAAAAAATAGTCTACTTTGAGCGTGAAGTTCTATGACAACGCATTATTCTTACGCTACTCTGCTCTGATTCTAATTTGAAATTATCCAATGAATTCTGCCGCACGCTGTATCAAACTGTCCGAGGCGATTATATTCAAACACGTGACCGTCTGTAGTCAATGTACTATCATTGATTATATATACTAACGTAAACGTGATCAGGGGTACAATGCACAGTTCGCTGTTTGTATCGCCGTTCTCGCTCAGTTATCGAGGAAATCTCAGACTCTTCAGACGAGTTGCTTCTCTCGGTACAATGACCGACCCAGTCGTGACTGTGCAACAAGGCCAACTGAAAGGCAAAACTGGGGAAGACTTCAACGGGAAGATCTACTACTCTTTCCAAGGAATTCCTTATGGCAGACCGCCAGTTGGAGATCTTAGATTTAAGGTAGCTCTAGTCAATATTTAACTGATCACTGATCTGAATTTTTTGGGACCTTTCCCGACATATTTTTTATTCTATTTGTAAACAAATATTACGTTCGATAAAATACTCAGAGACAGTTTTACAATTTGTTGTTAAAATTTTAACTATACGGTTTTTTATCATTTGACAAATCATTTCATTTCAGTTTTGTTTATTTGGCAGTTAAAATTTTAACCGGAGATTATAAAATTGGTCCTAAGCAACTGGTAGAAGTAATGAGAAAGGAATATATAGAATTGCAGTCAATATAGATGATATTTTTATTTGAAGAACATCGACCTTTCGTAGCCTATTAATACTTCTTCAGCATGGCTACAAGATATTGTTCAAATACATGTTAAAATTTTGTAGTAAACTTAAAGAAAGTAACTTATTTACTTACAGTCAAATTAAATTTTAAAATGAAAATTAAATGTCACAGGATACATCATTTCAATTCAATATTATTGACCATATACCGTGAGTATTTTTTAACGTGAAACATTGGGTTTGTCATATCCATGGTTACGATTCGACATTTGATTGACAGCAATGTATTTGCGTGTCCCATTTAAAATGAAACATAGGGAACGAATTTGACATTTGATAAGACGTCAGTAGAGGTTAATTTTGTTTAAATAATTATACCTGCTTTCTAAATTAAATTTAGTGTAGGTACCTTGTGCTCGAGTCATTTTCTAACTTGGCCAAATTTCTTACAATATTTAAATATAATACTCTGTCAAATTCATTCCCTATGTTTTCAATGAGACAGGCAAATATATTACTGTCAATCAAATGTCAAATCGTATCGTAACTTATAGGAAAATTCAGCGATTATCTGTCATATTGACAAGACGTCATTAGAGGTTAATTTTGTTTAAATAATTATACCTGTTTTCTAAAAATTAAATTTAGTTGCAAAAAAAATATTGTGTGCCCGAAATATGTTTAGTGCTCTCGAGTGGTTTTCTGACTTAGCTAAATTTCTTACATAATATAATACATCTGTCAAATTCGTTCCCTATGTTTCATTTTAAATGGGACACGCAAATACATTGCTGTAATCAAATGTCAAATCGTAACCATGGACATGACAAACCCAATGTTTCACGTTAAAAAATACTCACGGTATATACAGGGTTAGTTAAAAGTATGGAGACGGCGATTTATTGTCGTTAATATTCATTTTAGAAAATTATGTTCAATACAAAAGTTTTTAAAGAAATTTTGATCTACATTCGAGAATACTTGAATTTTTTTTTCTTCAATTGTTTTTGAATTACGCTTGTCTGCGAATTTTTTTAAATGGGAACATATTAATTTTATTCTACCATTCGATAGACCGTTTTTTTCTCTTTACAACAGTATTTTTGTTTTTGTTTTTTTCAATTTATTTTAATAACATTTTTACAAGGAAAAACACAGGTTCAAGTATTTACGAATAGTAGGTACATCTAAGATAGACAAAAGCGAAGCGATAAACAAACTCGAGCGATGTAATTTACTTAGCTATTAATTTGTTTTTAATGATAAGATTGTGACCGACAACTTTATTGGAAATAATTTTTTTCGCGATCGCCCAGAAAATGAGCTCTTTCTGATCACTATTTAGACCGGAAAGTCCTTCTTTGCTGAGCTAGCTCGGACAGTTGTCTATAAGGGATCGGAAAGTACTTTACCGATCCCGGGACCGGTAAAGCTAAATGTTTCCATGGAGATCAGTTGTTTATTTATTTCTTATTTGCTCGCAGTAAAGTATCACTTTCAGGTCTTGTTACGTAAATTACTATTGTCTATCTTAGATGTACTTACTATTCGTAAATACTTGAACCGGTGTTTTACCTTGTAAAAATGTTATTAAAATAAATTGAAAAAACAAAAATAAAAATACTGTTGTAAAGAGAAAAAAACGCTCTACCGAATGGTAGAATAAAATTAACATGTTCCTATTTAAAAAAATTACGCGGACAAGCGTAACTCAAAAACAATTGAAGAAAAAAAAAATTCAAGTATTGTCAAATGTAGATCAAAATTTCTTAAAAACTTTTGTATTGAACATAATTTCCTAAAATGAATATTAACGACAATAAATCGCCGTCTCCATACTTTTAACTAACCCTGTATATCATTAGTTGAAATAACTAAATAATTTAGTTGATTTCTCATATTTTCATGCACCACTCATACACGGTTAAAGATAGAATAACGGACGATGAAAGTCTAAATTCAACATGAAATTCTCTTTCTTTTCATGTCACGCATGATTTTTTTACTTCATCGGATCTCGAGTTACAGCCGGTTGAAGTTACATGATTTTTCATCGAAATTTTGTGTATTTTCAATAATACAAAGTTTCGATGAAAAATCCTGTAACTTCAAACGGCTATAACCTATAACTCGAGATACAATGAAGTAACAAAAATCATGCGGACATGAAAAGAAAGAGAATTTCATGCTGCATTCAAACTTTCATCGTCCGTTATTGTATCTTTAACCATGCATGAGTGGTATATAAAAATATGAGAAATGATCTAAATAATTTAGTTTATTTCTCATATTTTCATGCACCACTTCTACACAGTTAAAGATAAAATAACGGAAGATAAAAGTTTAAATTCAGCATGAAATTTTCTTTCTTTTCATGTCAAGCATGATTTTTTTACCTTATCGGATCTCGAGTTACAGCCGTTTGAATTTACATGATTTTTCATCGAAATTTTGTGTATTTTCAATAATACAAACATTATTGACCATATATATATATATATATATATATATATATATATATATATATATATATATATATATATATATATATATATCATTAATTACAATATTTAATGTATCCTGTAGCTGTAACATTTAATTTTCATTTTAAAATTTAATTGAACTGTAAATAAAAAAGTTACCGTCAAAATTTTAACTCGAATTTACATAATCTCTTGTATACCTCGTCCAGATTTCATTTGAACAAATGACTTTTAAATCCTCTGTGTTAATCCTAATCTTTGCTACTGTGAATATTCTTACGTTTCACGCAAATATAGTTTCTTTTCAAAGTACATTATATGTCTATGAAAGTTGAAAATTGCTGGTAACTATTTAAAAGGGGAAAAGTTTTATTGGGGTATAACTCAATACAATTCTGTACCTCGTGCATAATTACATTTTGGCACTACCAGTTGCTCAATTCAGTAATGAGCGTTCATTATTAAAGCAAGCATAACATCTTGGATAAGAATTTTACAGGTCAACTATGGTTCTCTGGAACCCCTATTAACCTAGGTCTATAATGCAAACTGTCACTTTTCAATCAAACTCAAGCTCCAAATCCGAATGTTATTTAACTCATTAAACTCAAGAAAGGTGTTAAGTATATAATTTAAATTTACCGCTTAATTTTAAATTGACCTACGCTGCCGTCTCGCCTCGCCTGGCCGCTGTGCTGTTTTGGTGAAAATGTGAAACGTTGTAGATGTAGGAATGAATAAATCACTATTTTTTGTATTTGTAGGTAAATACATTTCAATAGATTTATTTAAAAATAATAATAAACTAATAAGGCTGCTGACTGAAGCAGCACAAAGTGTTTTTATTAAATAATTAAATCAAGTACAAATCAAGGCCCATAAGTGAGGTTATCAAACCAGCGAAATGAGCGAAACTCAGATAAAAACAAATGCAGCCTACTTTGTTTTTGTGAATATTAACAAATAAGTAACGTAATTATTCATGTCAAAATGATTATTATTATTAATAAAAAAATTCAAATAGGATTTATATGCTAGTTTACAATATTGGTGCTGGGTCAATAATGATTATCTTTTTAACCTTGGCGTATAATATACTATTAAACGTTATTTAGGTTTTATTTACATTCTAGTTATGCTTGTTTATTTAACCTTGCAATTATGCAACTTTTCATAATATTTATAAATACAAATTATATTCATTATCAATCCTAACAAGTTTATTTTGTATTTATTTAATAATTTTTATGTTAATTCTAGAAAATCCATTTTATTGATATAAGTAGTCATGTACATACATATTTCAATACAAACAAAACAGTCATATGAGATTATCAGAAACTAAGTGATAATATTTTTTTATCAATTAATAGATTATAAATATTTTCTAATTATAACATTTCTGTTTAAAATGAAATATAACATAAATTTTACTGACGTTGTAAACTTCTAATACCCAAAACTCAAAAAAAAAATTGTCGCTTAGCAAGTGAAGGTTAAAACAATATTTATCAAGCACAAAGTACATACTTTACAAAAAAATTCTATTTACTAATCTCCTACAAAAAACTAAATTACTATGTACTGTATGTATATTTATATAAAACCTTGTGTATCTGTTTATTGAAATATTTTAATTTATTAATTTTATCCTAAATAAAAATGTAACTACAGTAGTAGTAAGTAATGTTGCATTTTTCTATTTCCTTCAAATCAAATTTTAATAAGATTTAAAAATTAGTTGTACTTTTTTATACAAATAAGTTATGATTAGATAAATCGTCCTTTGTAACATTTTACATAAATAAATGAAGATAAATAATAATAGCTGATAAATATTTTAGTTTGTTAAAAAATTTATATACAGTATGTCCTATTTAGAAGTGCCACCATTGGGACCTCGAGAACTATAAGAGATACGATGACGGTTAAATGGAACTTTTTGTGCTCGTTTGGGAGGCAATCTCAGATGTGCTTTTGTTTTTCCAAAAAAACTGATTATTGTTGATTTTTTCTTTTTCAAATAACTTCTAAACTATTAGTAATTGAGAAAAACGTTTCAAATATATAAGATAGATATTTTTATTAACTAACCAGTGACGTACGAAATAAATTTTTATATCCGTAAATTTTCGATATATAACACAAACTTTTATTTTTTTTTTAAATGGAACCCATATCTTATTTTATTCTCAAAAAAATAATAATTTTTAGAAAAATTATATTTCGAGGTTATGGAAAAATCATATTTATCACACGTGAGCATGTCTTTTTCTCACTAAAAGACATACTTTGCTCACTTGTACTAAAAATAGCTATTATTTTATCAAAATATTGTCATGCTGTTATTTTTTTTTTCACTAAAAAATTGCACCCAAGAACAAAATTAAAACTCGCCGCCTCTGACTGGAATGATAATAAGCGAGGTAATAAGTTATAAAAAAATTCAATAAAGTTTCTTCATTTTCGTCTTCTACCATTTTCGGCATCTCTTGTATATTCCTCAGGAGTTACAATTTTTTTACAAAGAAAACAGATTTTTACTAATAAAAATATAACAAAGTTTGGCCCTACTTGAATTTTTTATAAACATATGTATGTTGAACAATAAATAAATAACATTAGATTCACACAATGATCATTAAAAAATATATATAAATAAATAAACATTAAAAAGGTTATTGTGTCGTCAGATAAAATGAACAACGTTTGCACCAATCGAAAAAATTTACGTCAATCTGCACTTTGTCTGCTGTATTCCCATAATTAAAAACCTGTTTTATTTGTAAAACAATTTTGTAGCTCCCGAAGAAGGCCAAAGAGGTGAAGAAATCGTAGAAGACGAAAATGAAGAAAGTTCATTGCCTGGTGTCCAGAATTTTTTTACACCTGATAAACTATTAAATATTAGAAGCGACAAAACTATCAAAAGATCGGATTTAATGACGTGCAAAAGAAGATAAACAAAAACTTAAAATAACTCGACACTCTACTTGGGAAAAGAGTTCATGGACAAATAATAATAATAACTATTAAATTTACCATAAAAACAATAGAAAGCTGTGCTACAAAAATATATCTTTACTGTCGTCCATTAACGTTTAAACACAATATTATTCAATAAAAACTATACAGGGTGAACGTGCAAAAGCAAAACGAGCTACATCAAATAATTTCTATATTATTAAGCATGTAATAATATACTATAAGGCAATCTTATAAAAGACCAAGGGGGCATCCGATTAGGACAAAAATAGTTATTTATGATATAAGTGGTAAAAGTAGCATTTTATTTTGTAAGAAGGAAGTTTAAAACACGATGCGAAGTGAAGTGGTCCAAACCTTCCAACAAAATAAAAATTACTTTTAACACTATTTTTTCTACAAACACTTTCTCTTATTTAAATTTGTATTTCTAATAATTTTTTGACATGTAAAAACTGTCAATTTGTTGTCCCATCGTCATTACCCAGGTAACAATTCACTTTAAACCCTCGTGTTAAAAGTAACAATACATTTGTAGAAAATAGTTATTTCTGTAACAAGTGTGTAAAGTAGTCGAGTGTGATGTTTTAATTAACACGAGATAAAAAGTACTATTTACACACGAGTTGCATACAATATTTTTCCTACAACCAAAATGTTAGTGCTATTTCTCATAATACTAAGTGAGAGTGTTAGTTAACAAGTAAATTAACGAATTTGCATATTGCCTTGCAACTAGCAACGTATTTACTTTGTAGTTTTCATGCACAAGTGCTTGAAGAATGACGCTTTACACACTGTAAAGAGAGCGTAAAGTATGTACTTTACGCAAGGTTATAGGAAAAATATTTTTTAGACGACCATTGTGATAAGTATGACATATCAACATAGTATCCTAACACTGAAAGTTGAACTTATGACATTAGTGTTACGATATATTTCATATCGTAATAGTTGACACGGTTACTAGGTTACTATGTCATTATTTTCTGGCTATATGTATGCATTATTCATTTGTCAACTGACCGTACGTTTGAACCTAAATAAAAGTTTTGTAAAAAAGTAAAATTTATTTATGCTCGTCTAAAAAATAATGTTCATAACTTGTATGAAATACAAATATCTTAGCTCGTGTGTATTGACTTGCACTCGTATGATATTTGGTATTTTTCATAACTTGTTACGAAAATAACTATTTTGTACTCATGCATTGAAACGTCCGACACGTCAATTTCCCAGGTCGCCACTAGATAAGCGACCGGGAAATTTTGTAAAAAAAAATCACTGTTATTCCTAAAACATTTCTTAAAAAAACTATATTTATAATAAAAAAAAGTATAGTTTCTCAAACATTCTTCGGCTTAATAAAAATAAGAGCAAATGGTGGAATATTAAATGAAATTTAATTTTAATATAATAAATTTAATGCATTTTAAATATAAATTTGACACATCACTCTGTTGTTGGCTTCAAATCAGTCTATGTGCATAATTTATTTTATTCAATTTTGACGTTTTAAACTGTCATTATTAACTCCGTAACAACAATTATAAGTAACACTTTTTTTACAAGTGAATTAATTTTTTTTAAATAACTCTCACATTTTTACTTCCTTGTACGAAGTAAAGGAAGTATTGTAATCGCGAAAAATTTCGGTTTCCAGATTTCAACGGAAATATCCATTTTGAGCATCCCTGAATCCATTTTGACTAATTTCGGCGTGACGTCTGTACGTACGTACGTATGTACGTACGTACGTATGTACGTACGTATGTACGTATCTCGCATAACTGAAAAACGGGAAGCCGTAGAAAGTTAAAATTTTGTATTTAGGACTGTTATAACATCTAGTTGTGCACCTCCCTTTTTGGTCATTACATAACTTTCGGAAGTGGTACTTTACTTGAAGCCTATAATAGATTTTAATGAAAAACTATATTAAAATATAATCCAAAACTTTTCAAATTTGGTATATAAGACTCTTATATCAATGGGAATAATATATTAGATTGTAGTTAAAATGATCTAACCGGAAGTGGTACTTTACTTGAAGCCTATAATAGATTTTAATGAAAAACTATATTAAAATATAATCCAAAACTTTTCAAATTTGGTATATAAGACCCTTATATCAATGGGAATAACATATTAGATTTTAGTTAAAATGGTCTAACCGGAAGTGGTACTTTACTTGAAGCCTATAATAGATTTTAATGAAAAACTATGTTAAAATATAAACCAAAACTTCTCAAATTTGGAATTTTATATTTTTATATTAATGGAAATAACATAATAGATTTTGGTTAAAATAGTCTAACCGGAAGTGATACTTTACTTGAAGCTGTTATCAGTTTTTCTTTAAAAAAAATGGTGTTATTTTGAATTAACCAATAAATGCTTTTAGAAAATTGAATTCTCCGGCGAAAATATCAAGTATGATTAAATTAGCTCTTTGTATAAGCGAGATATGTAAATTTAAAAATTATGTACTTTTTGGTTTCTGTAATTAAGTTTGCTATGAATTAGGACAAAAAATAATAAAAAAATAAAGAATTTAATGTCAATGTCAAATTGTGTCCAATACGTGCAATTTAATGATTGTTATAATACATATTTTAATTATTAACAAAATATGTATAGTGTAACGCCAGGCGTACAAGGAAGTCATGTGTTGTCCACATCAGATATTTTTTAATTCACTCTGCAACATATAATGCATTTAAAATAACATCAGGCACGAAATTAACACTTACCATAGTATTTATCAGACATTATCAGCCATTTTCATTATTTTTCACGACACAAATGACAGACAATAAAGCACTTTAAATATATGACTTGACATCTGTCATCGACAATGGGGTATGTGACCATAATCGAATTTCAATATAGGTCATAATATATAAAAACTAACCACTATAGCTTCTCATTATAATAATAAAAACTAAACATTAGTTTGTAATAATATTGTTATTAGCAATTTAATGTTTCGGAGAAGGGATCTGTGACTGTGATGTTAGTCGGGTAGAATGGTAGAAGAAGACAGTTAGACTGAGATAAATATGTTGTGATAGGTTATGGAATGGCGAACGTGACAGCTGCTGTCACTTTCGCCTACCACAATATATCTATCTCAGTCTAACTGTCTTCTTCTATCATTCTACCCTACTGACGTCACAGATCCCTTCTCCAAAGTTTTAATAATTATTTTCTCGTAAACTACGAATAATTACTCAATTTAAAAAAATACGGGTATTTTATTTTTTTGTCTAGTATCATATATGTAAAAATCAAAATTTAGTCACATACCCCATTGTCATGCACAGTCTACTAACTGATTATTTTTTTGTTTTGACAAAATTAAATATTATAATGGTTTTTATTACTATTTCGTCAAAATTGAATAAAATATTGTACAAACCACGTGAGCTAAGAATGTTTATTCACTCGAAGAAAAAAACTCACTCTCCCTTACGGGCTCGTGTGCTAAACTTTCTTCTCATGAATAAACATTACTTTAGTTGTGTAAATACCTATTAATAAATGATATTATTTGTACAAAAATAACTAATTATTAGTTTTATAAATTCGTACGAAAAATCTTGTACAAATCTCTTTCGTGAACTTGGTTCCCGGAATCGTTCTATCCGGGAACCAGTATATAACTATAACTAGTGGTTCTCAGGTCAATTTTTTTTAATGGAATGTTATACATTTTTAGGCCCATTCGATAGAGATTTTTTTCTGTGTTCATAATTCTGAATATTGTGATATTTTACATTTATGTGACCGACCTTGTAATAAATGTGTTTAGGCCCCATTGCCAGCAGAACCATGGACAGGAATCCGTGATGCTACTGAGGAAGGCAGCGAGAGCATTTCCAAACATATGATCTTTTTCAATCCAGTTGGATCAGAAGATTGTTTATCGCTTAATGTCTACACCCCGAAGGTTAGAAGGAGTTTTTTGCAATACATACTTATAAAGTTGTACTTTTTTTACTGTTTTAAAAAGGGTTTTTTTTTTGTTGCGAGAATGAAAATAGGTCATTCAAAATCAGGGATGGTAACAGAAACCGAAACCGAAACCATTAACCGAAAAATACCGGAAAAATATGAGAACCGAAACCTGTACCGAAATTCGAAACAGATACAAAACCGGAACCGAAAACAAAACCCTTTTTTATTTATCGGTTAACCGCATTATATACAGGTCTCTTGTTAGTTAAATATTGTAAATTTTTATTATTAAAATACTTATATATAAAAAAGTATGAACATATTTTTTTTGTCGAAACATATTTCAATTTTCCACGTAGTCTCAATTCGTTACATGTTACATTTACATAGTCATTTAACATGGGAAATTAGAATATTTAGAATATTTGCTTCTCATTAAAATTGATTGTTATAAAACTTTGTACACGTGTTTGTGGATACTTTTTGCATCATTATAATAATTAATTATTCAATCAAAGTCAATAATATTATTATTCTCGTAAATTACTTTTGCAAAACCGAAACCCTTTTAGTAAAACCGGTATACCAAAACCGACTGCTGTATAAAAACCGAAACCCAAATCAAAACCGAATTTTTTTTTTCACGATGACCGAAACCGTAGCCCAAACCAATATTTTTTAAGGTTACCATCCCTGTTCAAAATTGTTTGATCTCCTAAAGAGAACGGCTTATAAAAATATGCTATACCGGAAGGCATATGTTTACATAACACTTCACATTTATTCGTACTCTTTCCATCCATTTTAGAGTAGGCCCAAATATTTTGGAGTTTTGTGTCACTTCTTTTCTATCTAAAAATGTACTTTTAATTGCGTAAATCCTAAATTTATATGCCCTAAATAACCTCAAATTTACTGTCAAATAATAGCTTCTTAGCTTCGATTTTATGAAATATTAAGATTGTTGTAACTCGAAAGCATTTATTTCTGAATTTATTTGTTATGTAAGAGTATGTAACGTGTTATTTACACTTTCGTATAATGTGTTATTTTATGAATGTTTAGTTACCGAGTGTAAATAGCTCTCCCAAAGCTGTGATGGTATGGATTCACGGTGGTGGCTTTACTGCTGGGTCCAGCAAGACTGAAGTCTATGGTCCTCAATTTCTAGTCAAAGAAGATATTGTCCTAGTTAGCATTAACTATCGTCTTGGAATTTTAGGTAGCGTAGGATAATTATTTTATTAAAAGGGCTTTTTGGAAAAAAAAACAGAATTTGAAAAAAACTAGGAATAAAAAAGTATGTATGATTCTAAACATTCTAACATTAGGCGTTATTTATATAATTTTCGTAATACCATACTGTTATTACGACATAACAGGACTAAAAACAAAAATGATAAGATAAGATTTTCTAGAAAAATAACAGCATATTGATCGACTGTTGTCTAGTAGAATTTATAAATTAACCCAAAAATAATTTAACTGTTATTGCCTTTTAAATTTTTATAATTCATTTTTCAATTTTTATGATGTATATAGGATTTTTAAGCCTGGAAGATACTTCTTTGGGCGTACCTGGTAATGCAGGATTGAAAGATATGGTTCTGGCCCTAAAATGGGTGCAAAATAATATCTCCCAATTCGGTGGCGACCCTAACAACGTAACCATTTTCGGAGAGAGTGCTGGAAGTGCTGCTTGTCATTTTTTGATTCTTTCTCCAATGGCAAAAGGTTTGTATAGAGAAATATACTTGCAAAAATTGGTCATTTATTTTAAAACTAGATATTAAAATTGCATCTTACTATCTACAGGAGTTTAAAAAAGTTAGTTTGTTTTTAAAATAATCGAATTTTTAAAACATTTTCGTTGACCGTGTATTAATAGGTTATATATTCATTATTGAACTCTATTACTGTATGATTTTTATTAATAAACGATTTTAGTACGTAACCATAGATACCACATACAATTATCAATCATAAAATATGAACTTATAAACACACAAGCACCCAAACACATAATACTTATTTCTCAACATAACTAACATAATTTTTTTGTTATGGAATAAAATTAGATTTTACAATTGAGTAAAATACGATCAACTGAAAAATATTGTAACTACCACGTGTGTTAATTGGCGATTAATGATCTTAACAATTAAAATTCTCAATCTGTAATCACTATCATTAACTCACTTGATAGTTAAATAACTATCTACAACGTCTTATCCAAATTTTTATTGCTTCAAGCCTTCTGCTATAGCCTTGGCTATAGCCTTATTGAAATCAGAAACACAATTTGAAGTTAATGAATGCAGAAAAAACAAAACAAATAAATAACACGCTAGACAAACACCACCAAATTTTGTTTGGAATGAAAAATATTTTGAATGACAAGGACTAAAATCATGCCAATGGCAATCAATATTTGGACTATAATATAAGTAGTTTTTTTTTATTAAAATGCATATTATATTATCAATATTTATCGTGTATCTCTAATTAATAACCACAAAAGTAGTGGGGTCCCGTGGCCGAGTGTCTGGTCGCGAATCTGGGAAACCGGATTCGATCCCGACCGACGCCACATATTCGAATTTTAAATGGCACAAAAGTGACCCCTGGAGTGTACTCTCTCCACGCCAGCAATGAGTGCCCGTGAGATGACACCTGGTAAACCACTGCGCGGTACAAATATATCATCATCGTTACCGATATATGTGATGAAACAAATTTATACAAAAATAACTTGAAACTTTTATTTTAAATGTATTGAAATAGATCAATTTCTGTACTTTGAATTATTAGTGAACTTCATTGTTTGAGAAGAAAATGCGATAAACATCTGCGTCACAGAATACTTAATTTGAAATTAAATAAATACATACAACAATAAATATGAAGGTGATCTCAAATTTAGGAGTTAATATTATTCCTTTCTGTTATAATAGGACTATTCCACCGTACAATTTTACAAAGTGGTGTAGTACTGAACCCGTGGGTATTTGGAGAAAGGAGTGGAATTCAACTTGCCAAGGCTTTAGGAAATGAATGCAGCAACGAGAAAGAAGCTTTAAAATTCTTAAGTACAGTCCCTGCTGAAAAATTTCATGAAGCCCAAGATCTCATCAAAGATGTAAGAACATATCCAATAGCACATATTATATTATCATTAATAGATAACATTCTAAATAATCTTAGAATAATACAAATTTTCTTAATATTTTATGAATTGCATTTGACCAATATCAGTAACATAATAAAAAAAAATATTTATTCCAGTCAATCCGTATTGACGAATTGAGACCCTTCTGCCCAGTAATAGAAAAACCAAATCCAGAAGCATTCTTAACACAAGACCCTTTATCTTTGATGCTTTCTGGAAACTACAACCAGGTCCCAATGATCATTGGCTACACTTCCAGAGAAGGAATGCTCCTGGACATCATCCAGAAAAAAGATAACCAAGGTAAAGTCAACTTCCGCCCCAAGAATTTCGAAAGGGAAATTGCCCGGTCCTACAGATTGGAAAAAGGAACTGAAGAATCCCAAAGACTTGCCAAGAAGATTGAAGATTTCTACTATGGAAATGTTAAGGCGCCTGAAGACGAAGTAGATTGTTATTACAAAGTAAGAGAATGAAAGTAAAAAGTGATGAGAATGTTCAATTAATTTATATATTGTCTTAGATGTCATCCGATAATTATTTTATTCGAGGAATTCATGTTTCCCTTAGGGCTTTGCTGAAGACTGCTACTAATCCTATCTACTTTTATTTCTTTAATCTCGAGACTGAATTAAATCTGTACAAGAAGATTGGAAATATCACTGCACCAGGTAACGTTTAACGTTTCAATAAAAATATTTTTTTCACTACTAGCCTAGGAACCCACTATTATTTACCTTTATTTGACATGAGAAATTGTTTTTCACTACCGCTTGCTTGTAACCATGGTAACCAGTGGCGTAACTACCATGCGGCAGTTCGAGGCAAAGCCCGGGGGCCCCGCGATTTTAGAGGCCCCATCGTAACATCCTTGTCACGAAAGCTTTAACATATAATCTCATTAATTTATAGAAAAAAAATTATTTTAACTATTTCATATTTTGAAATATGCTTTCAGAACTCATTATAAATAAAATTAAACAATATTTGTGTTTAGTTCTGTAGATATTTTATTAAATTAACAACGTTTCGACAGCAAGGTACTGTCTTCTTCAGGTTTTAATAATAATAACATAAATAAATAAATATGTAGTCAAGACTACAAGTATATAAAATCAAAGGTACATTGATAAATGGTAAATATAAAACATACAAATGAAAAAGAAAATTATAAACGAATAACAGGGTACCATGATTTATTTAGTTCATAGCCTGTGTTAAGATTGATAGTATTAGGAGACTTCTGAATTTCTATAGCTTCTCTTATCAATCTTCTAATCCAGTGATTTTCCTTTGCTATAATTTTCGTATTTTCAAAATCAACTCCGTGTAGTTCTTCTATGGCATGTTCAGCTACCGCTGATTTATCAGGCTGATTAAGTCTTATATGGCGTTGGTGTTCCTTTATTCTAGTAGCTATAGTTTGGCCAGTTTGTCCAATGTACACTTTTCCACAATGGCAAGGAATCTTATATATGCCAGAACATTGTAGAGGAACTTTATCTTTAACACTTCCAAGAAGATCGGATTTTAATACTTCATTTAAAAGATGTTTGAATATTATATTTCTTTAAAATCCTGCCAATTTTGTCTATAACATTGGCAACAAATGGTAAGGTGGCATATAATTTCCTTTCTGTAATAGCTTGTTGTAGTGGTTTATTCTTGGTCTTTAATGCTCTTTTAATTTGAGCTTTACTGTAACCATTTTTTAGGAACATATCATCCAAAAAATTAATTTCTTCTTGAAGTTTACTTGGATGACATAAAGTAGCTGCTCTCTGATATAATAATGTTTTAATAGTACAAGCTTTTTGTGCAGGATGGTGGTTAGAGGTCTCATGAAGATATTGATTTGTATGCGTTGGTTTTCTTCATGAGACCTCTAACCACCATCCTGATTATTTTGCCTCGGGGCCCCAGACGGTCTTGTTACGCTACTGATGGTAACCTAGGTCAATAATAATTTATTATTAACATTGGTCTATAATGCAAACTGTCACTTTTCAATCAAACTCAAGAAAGGTGTTAAGTATATAATTTAAATTTGCCACTATAATTTTAAATTGACCTACGCTGCCGCCTCGCCTGGCCACTGTGCTGTTTTGGTGAAAATGTGAAATATTTGTAGATGTAAGATTGAACAAATCACTATTTTTTTGTATTTGTAGGTAAATACATTTCAATAGATTTATTTAAAAATAATAATAAACTAATAAGGCTGCTGACTGTAACAGCATAATGTGTTTTTATTAAATAATTAAATCAAATACAAATCAAGGCCCATAAGTGAGGTTATCAAACCAGCGAAATGAGCAAAACGTCAGATAAAAACAAATGCAACAACAACAATTTTTATGTAAAAAAAAATAAAATAATTATCCCAACGGGGAATCGAACCCCAACCAAAAATTTAAGATGCAACTGTTATAACCACTGCACTACCGAGATATTTACAAATCTTTTGATATTGCATAATAAAAAAGTGAAACAATTATTTATTTGACAATTTTTACAATTTATTGTAATTTTTGCAATATTATTAAAGTAATTAATATTAAATAATGTACAAAATGTAATGTACTATTATCATGTTCAATAGCATGGCTTGATTTATTGCCAAACCTTTGTATTTACCAAAAACTGCTTCCCATGTTAAACGCCTATGTTTACTCATAAAATAAACGCTTCAATACTGTCAAACATTCATACCGTAACTATGACAATGATATACCCTATGTTTACTGATAAAATAAACTCCCGGTACCTATTAAAATTGGTTTTTATTATTATTTCGTCAAAATTGAATAAAATATTGTACAAACCACGTGAGCTAAGAATGTTTATTCATGATAAGAAAGTTTAGCTCACAAGCCCGTAAGGGCGAGTGAGTTAATTTCTTCTTAGTTCACTTGGTGTGTAAATATCTATTAAATCCCTCTCACAATTTTTTTAACTCACTGTGCAACAAATAATGCATTTAAAATAACATCAGCACGAAAATAACACTCGCCACTGTACTTATTAGATGTTATCAGCCATTTTCATTATTTTTAACGACACAAAAGACAGACAATAATGATTTTTAAATAGATGACTTGACGTCTATCATTGACGACTGTCATACACAGCCTGATTAGTTTTTTATTTTGTCGAAATTAAATATTATAATGGTTTTTACTATTATTTCATCAAAACTGAATAATAGATATTTACACACCAAATGAGCGAAGGTAATGTTTATTCACGAGAAGAAAGTTTAGCTCACAAGCCCGTAAAAAGTAACTCACGCGCTGAGCTCTATGTTGTGCATATTTTATAATTAGTAACTATTTACTGATTTGACCCCTTTTTGTAGGAGCCTGTCACGCAGACGACCTGGGCTACCTATTCCACAACATGATGACCCCTAAAATTGACCCTTCAAGTCCTGAGGGCATCGCCTTACACCGCATGACCAAATGGTGGACCAATTTCGCCAAGAGAGGCAACCCAAATCCAGTGGACCAAGATCCACTTATTAACGTCCAGTGGCCCCCAGTCACGCTTCAGGCCTTCAATGCCTTGGAGATCAACAAAGAATTGTCTATCCTCAAAAACCCAGATGAAGATAGAATGCAGTTCTGGGATAATGTAGCAGATTCTTTGAACTCTAAATTGTAATTGTTATCATTTTTGAGGGAATAAATTGTTTCTGGATTGCAGTCATAAATTTTATTACTTAAATTCTCGGGTCGACCGCTTTCGAGCTCCACTTGAGCCTTCCTCAGGAGATGAGAATTATTATAATATCTCCTGAGGAAGGCTCATGTGGAGCTCGAAACCGGTCAACCCGAGAATATAAGTAATAAAATTTATGACCGATCCAGAAACAATTATTATTCCCTCATCAATACATCCAGTCAAGCAGCCTGTTCTGTTATCATTTTTGTTTTTTAAACAGAATAGCACTTACAAAAGAGACTATTTTTATCATTTACATTGAAATGAAGCTTTTAAAAAATCGATATACAATACACAGAAACAATTAAAAATTCTCATTATAATGCGGTCTATTAATCAAAGAAAAAGTAGATTTATTTTAGTTTCGAATTATAATTTCTCTTTTACTTATGTTAAATGATTATATACCAACCAAAAATTTATTAAAATATAAAACGTTTCATTCATAATAATTTTAATAAAAACTACTCGCATTATAACTGTATGACGTCACATCTTCAAAGTTATCTGGCGTCATACGTTCCATTATAATAAATTCAGTGAAATATTTAATATATATTAATAACAATAAACATTTGGTAAAAGTAATAAACTGCAAAATTCATCATTATATTCAATCTTTCAGAAAAAAATAATCGAAAAATGAGTATCGGATCTTATTGTTGACAAACTCTTTGTTACACATTTTTTTTTAAACAACTAATTCAATGAAAAGTTCACGTATCATTGAATTAATTTTGTTAATATGCTGAAGAAAACAAAATATAACAACAAATTTAATTTAAAGTTCTTCAAATTTTATCACTCGGGTTGAGTGTTTACGTATCTTTTTATTTATTTAAATACAATGACTGAATATTTTAAACATACCTTTATTATTAAGATTTAGCGAACCTCATTAAGAGTAAATATAACCCAGTCAATGTGATTAAATTTTATCTACTATAAATTTATCTGTTATGGTCTGTATTGACCTTCTTATTGTTTTATATTAAATAAATTTCCAGTAGCCTTA
Organism: Ophonus ardosiacus; assembly: GCA_943142095.1. NCBI lineage: Eukaryota > Metazoa > Arthropoda > Insecta > Coleoptera > Carabidae > Ophonus > Ophonus ardosiacus. The sequence continues at coordinate 44,688,435 of OW964831.1, read as the reverse complement.
TTACCGAAGTTATATAGACTCATTTGTGAAATAAATTGTATAAAACAATGGAAAAATAAACAAAAGCAATTTCTTTTGAACAAAACAAGATTACAAGAACAATATAATTTTACAACTAAAACATAAAATAAAAATTAATTCCACTTTTACTACTTAAATCTGAAAAATAATAACAAACTGTATTGAAAAAATAAATACATAATTAGCTTCTAAAGAATTATAAATTTGTTCAAAAATAAAAATTAGTGAAATTTTGAGATACGATTTTGTTTATAGGTGTGCAATATGTTGAACAAAATATAGAATAAGTTGTAATTCAATTTATTGTATAATAAAGATATTTATACCAAAAGCTACACATAAAAAGTATGCCATTCCCAACAATAATAAAAAGTTTTGGTCCTACGTCAAATCTATGAAATCTGCGAGTAGTATACCTAATACGATGTGCTACGAGGATGTTACAGCTGAAAATGGAAATGACATCTGTAATTTGTTTTCAGAATACTTTAAATCTGTATTTGTTGAAAAAAATGGTAATGTGAGGATAAAGCAAAATCATAGCTATGTTCCAAAGGTAGTTAATTCTATTAAATCTATCAAATTTGATGAACATGAAATTTCAGATATCTTATTTGATCTAGATGTAACTAAAGGTGCTGGACCAGATAACATTCCAAGTATTTTTATTAAAAATTGTACAAAGTCGCTGAGTTATCCACTTACAATTATTTTTAATAAATCATTATGTGAAGGTTATTTCCCAAATATATGGAAAAAAGCTTTCATTGTTCCTGTGTATAAAGGAGGTATAAAAAACCAAGTAAAAAACTACAGACCAATCTCCAAACTTTCTATTCTAGAAAAAGTTTTCGAAAAATTAGTTTATAAAATAATGTTTTCTTTTGTTAAAAATCGCATCATTCCTCAGCAGCACGGTTTTTTCTCTGGTAGATCCGTTGAGACAAATCTTTTAACTTATAATGAATATATTTTAAAGTCTATGGATGAGCGTAGTCAGGTGGATTCAATATATACCGATTTCAGTAAGGCTTTTGACTCTATCGATCATTCATTACTAATAAACAAACTTGCTGATTTCGGTGTGTGTGGAAGCCTCCTTGACTGGTTCGCTTCTTACTTAACCGGAAGAAGTCAAAGAGTAACGATTAATGGATTTCAGTCGCACGATATATATATATTCCGTCTGGTGTTCCTCAAGGTTCCCATTTAGGACCGCTCTTATTCAACATTTTTATCAATGATATCTCCCAATGTTTCAAATTTTGTAATTTTTTGTTATATGCTGATGATCTAAAGATGTATCATTCGGTAAATAACATCAATGACTGTAAATCCATTCAATCTGATCTAAATCGTTTCTATCAGTATACTAAAGATAATCGTCTGCATTATATATTAACAAATGTCATTCTATCACATTTTATAGAAATAGATCTGATGTTTGCTATTATTACACTTTCGCTGGTAAAATAATTAATCCTGTCTCAGAAGTAAGAGATTTAGGAATTCTTTATGATAAAAAACTTATTTTCGATGTACATGTCGACAACGTAACAAAGAAAGCATTTAAAATGCTTGGTTTTCTTATCTGGTCATCAAAGAACTTTAAAAATCCCAAAACCTTAAAAGTTTTATATTTTTCTTTAGTACGAAGTCAATTAAAATTTGCAACTATTTGTTGGTCACCTCAGTATGCTATTCATATTAAAAGAATAGAGCGTATCCAAGAAAAATTTTGTAAATTTATTAGATATAAATTTAATAATTTTGAAATTAATATTTTACCTCTGGAAAAACGGCGAATCGTAATTGACTTGATATTTTTATATAAATTAGTAAATAATAGAGTCGATTGTCCTGATCTATTAAACAGTTTGGGCTTTCGCGTACCAATTTATATGACTAGAGCAACGGATTTATTCTTTTTAGGATTTAATAGAACTAATGCTGCTTTCAATTCTGCACTAAATCGTCTACCATTTTTTTACAATAAATATGTGTCTTATAATAATTCAATTGATATATTTCTTTTTAGTTTATCACAGTTTAAAAAACAAGTGACAAATGTAGTACTGTCCTTTAATTAGTTATTTGTTATTAATTTTTCTATTATGTTTTCATTGTAGTTGGTTATTTGTAATGTAATGTAACTTAATTGCTAATGTATTTTTTTATTTTGCATTTATGTTGTATGTGCTTTCCTGTTATTGGGACATGGTCCTGTTGGAAAGCCGAAATTAAATAAAATAAAATTATAATAAAATTTATTAATTGTTGCAAAAATTCTTTATTTATAGCCACTTCTCCTAGTCATTTTTTTCAGGTGGTTAATAAAGAAAAAAATATCCCTTCATTGGTACAACTTTCCACAATAGTGCCCATAAAAAATACAATAGGCCCATAAACTATTTTTTTACCTTCCATCACCTTTAGGTAAGGAAGCTATTGTCTTTGGTCAAAAAATTCGGTGGTGAGTTTTTAATGAATAAGCACGTTTTGGGGTCCCTACAATACGAATATGCCATTTTTAAGATGATATCAGTATGTGTGTGTGTGTGTATGTGTGTGTGTCCGTGTGTGACAAATTTTTGTCCGACGAAAACTCCAATACTACAATTCTAAAAATTATTATTCTTTCGTATTCCTCTTCTGTACAACCATATGAAGAGTTGATTAGATTTTGGTTATAATTGATCCACCCGAAGTACCCTTATTTGAAGTTTTTAACAGTTTTTCTTAAAAAAACGCAGTTAAATATTATTTTTTGACTTTTTGTTATTATACATATTAAAGAAAATACTCCTCTCTACTCGGTTTGATTATACATTTTCCTTCATATTCAATAGATGTAGATTTAAAGCGTCATAAAGGAATTAATTTTCAAAAATTAGTCAGCTTTGCTATTTATCATGTAAACAGCTGATAGATATATTCAAAAAAATTTAATTGACAGATGACAGTTGCAATTGCAAAACCAAATATAGAAAGTATAGGATCTAAAATTGGTATGTCATAGTGTTCCTCGCAAGTGACATGCAGAGAAAGGCCAAAGAGAAGAAGACTTGAGAAAGAAAAGCTGAAGAAGAAATGAAGGAAGTGTCAAGTGCATTTTACTTAGTGTGTGTTTATGTTATAATTTTATTGGATTTGTAGAACCTTTTCAAATACTTTTGGTATGGAATTTGTAAAAAATAGTATGTGTTCGTATTCAATTTTACATGATATTATATAGAATCTGTTCCAAGGACCTTTTGCTATGGGATTTGTACAAAATACATCGAATTGACGGAAGGTATTGTGCTGGCCACAACAGTTATTTACAAATAATAATTCGTATTATCTCATTAGCAAATAATATTTCTACTCCATTAATGTTGATTACGAATGTCACTAATTCTGTCATTTAAACTGCCCACAGCATTAAAGTCCTGATTTTTACTATCATATACACATTGGTTATTATTGCAAAAATTTATTGCACGACTGGTTCAACGGATGACGATGACTAGTTGTTCTTATTTATAAAAATATAACGCTTTTTTGGTCTATTACGTAACCAATCATATGTAAATTATAAATTGATATTGGTTGTTCTCCCATTAAACCGCAGAAATAGTACACATTCCATTTTAATTTAATTAATTTAATTAGTCGCGGAAAATAATTTAAAGAAAGTAACAGGTTATTAAAAATAATCAATAAAAAAGGAAAGAATAGTTGATAACATAATCCAATCCGGGTAATATCTCGGTTTCACTGTTCATGTTTAGATTGTAGTTTATATAGTTTTTATATTATTCATATGTGAATTTCATAAAATGAATGAAATATTTCTAAAAATTCACACAGTTGTTCAAATACTCTAAATATGCGTACACTTACATAACATTCTCTTTAATCTCAAATAATATTACTACCAAGTTTATATCTCTACCTATTTTTGAATTATTACCCCAAAAGTCAATATACCCCACATTTAGACAAAAACTTGAAAATTTTCAAAAATCTAATTTTTATGTATCTATATACTTTTCAATGCGCTGATTCCAAATTTTGAAACCGCAGGTCGATATCTCATTTCGTTCTCGAGATATTTAGTTTTAAAGGTTTGTTCGAAACTGCCCATTTTTGGGTATTAACCCAAAAATGGGTCGAGATATGAATTTGGCAACATCTCCATTCGATTCTACGACCAAAAATACATAAGTATAGCAATTTTCATAATTTTTGTCCAACCGGTTCATTTTTTATGAATAAAAGCTTGAAAATCCCTAAAAATTGCCAAAATCTGAAATAATCCTAAGGGGTACAACTTAGATTTTTGCGATTTTTGGCCATTTTCAGTTATTTTGCTTTAGAGATTGTATGCGGTGTTCAAAAATTCTGAAAATTGGTGTACTTATGTAATTTTGCCCGTAGAATCGAATGGTGTTGTCGTCAAATTCATATCTCCACCCACTTTTGGGTTATTCCCCGAAAATGGGCAGTTTTGAGCAAAACTTTGAATCTAATTATCTCGAGAACGAAAAGAGATATCGACCTGCGGTTTCAAAATTTGGAATCAGTGTATCTAGAAGTATCTAGATACATAAAAATTAGATTTTTGAAAATTTTCAAGTTTTTATCTAAATGTGGGGTATATTGACTTTTGGGGCAATAATTAAAAAATGGGTAGAGATACAAACTTGGTGGTAATATACATATTTGATTGTAAAGAGAATGTTACTCATTTTTAAAGTATTTATATATCATTAGGTATACATAATGTATATTCATGTGATAATTTTATTGGATTTATAGAATATTTTCTAAGGAACTTTCTGTATGTAATTGGTAAAAAATTGTATTATGTTCGTGTTACAATTTTACTAGATATATAGAATCTTTTCCAATGAACTTTTTGTATGGGATTTGTACATTGCTGTACATTGGTGATAAATAAGCAAGTAGTACGTTGTATTATGAAATAATTAAATGATAAAACGGAGGACATTAGAAATATGAATATAATGAATGTACTACAAATATGAAAGAAATTGTATGTACTTTTTAAATATAAAAAAAATTGTATGTACAAATTGAAATTTCAAAATTTCTGTTTGTCTATAATAAATTTAGTTTATCTATCTAATTTGTTTTAAAACATAATGTAGTTTTAAAATTTAATAGTTAATAATAAAACAATATATCGTCAACTGACTCATTCAAAAATATAATTTTATATAACTTATTAAAATTTATCTTTATTTTCTCTTGTCATAAGTACCAAAATTCAATTTGTAACCTGCTCATTCCTGCTTATGAGAGATTGCCGGCCAAGGTCACTTATGCAAGAAGGGGAACTAGAAAAGTATAATCTAAAGTATGTTTTTTAATCATATACACTTTCATTTTCCTAGAGTTTGCTTGTTTCAGACTATTTTATGTTGAAGTTGAAATGGCAGAACCAATTGTTGAAACAAAATACGGAAAACTTAGAGGAAAAGTTGCTCAAGATTATAAAGGAGGGAAATATTACAGTTTTCAAGGAATACCGTACGCGATACCACCGGTTGGGAATCTCAGATTTAAGGTTTGTGGATTTAAATTTTCATTTTTGCTAACTTCACGAATGTTTTGGGAAACTATATAAGATGAATATAATTTTCTAATTTTATGTATATCGACCAATGATGGCCTGAAACTGCAGCTGACAATTGTAGTGTTCACTAACGAATCCGATTATTGTTCATTATTGTAAGAAGGCCATAACTTTATTTATGCTATTCTTGTTTAACATACGTTATTATACACATTTATGCTTATTTTTTTCTAAAATATTCAAGAAATGACAAAATATCACTTGTTCATCTATTACGAACCAGGGATAAGAATCATTTTCCTTATAAGCGGACACTTCTGTACATTAAATCTTGTGAATTATAAACGAGTGGTTTTTCAAACAATATATTAAAAAATCTGTTGTGGCCAGCACAAGACCTCTCGCCATTTCCATATTAGGCTATATAAGTATTGTATTGCACTTCGCTATCGAACCGTCGTTTTATAACAAAATATACAGAACTTTACCCAAATATTGTTTTTTATTGTATTTAACATGTCTTCTGCACACATATAATTCTAATTATATATATTTTTCATTGTATGAGGAAGTTTCTAAATGTCACAGATTCTTCCAATTCATTAAGCAGATTAGCGGTATTTCTGATTGATATATGCATATTACCTATAATTTCAAATATTTAATTAATAAAACAATGAGAAAGATTAATGTACTTGTCAGAAAAAGCTATCAAAATGTCACTAAAACTGTTGATTTTTGACACTGAAATCTGTCATTTACAAATTATGTTATAAACATTTGAATTTGTCAACTGGTTTCCTTAGTGTAGTTTCGCCTGCTCGACTTGTTATATCTGGATATTCTATATATTATACCGTCTTTATCTCTAAATTTATAGAAGATATAATAAAAAATTTAAATGTATCAAGTGTAGAATTTTGTTTTTCAAAATCAGTAATATCAAAAATTTTCAAAAATTAATATTTGGAAGAATTTCTTTTAAAAACTACTACTTCCGGTTGTTCAATTGTTACCAAAACCTTTTCATCACAGATTCCTGAGGCTAAAATAAGACGATTTAACTAAACTTGCTTCTACCGGAAAGTGTACCATTTAGCCAGAATTCTGCTTCAAAGTTCTTCGAAAAAAAAATTAATAATAAAGGGAGTAAAATTTGTCATTATTTGTCGAGAGCGAAGATTGAATCCTGAGGGTGTAGCAACTTTTTCTTCCCTGGCTTCATTTATAAATAAATATTTTTTAAAATAAATTTTTATTAATAATTTTTTAATTATTAGTGTTCAGAGCCTCCAGAAAAGTGGCAAGGAATCCGCGATGCGACGAAAGAAGGAAACGGTAGTCTCTCCATACACTTCGTAGTCCGTGAGAGAGTGGTCGGCTCCGAAGACTGTCTATATCTCAATGTGTACACTCCTCAACTTCCTAGCGGGGACAAACCTGCTCTTAAACCAGTAATGTTCTGGATCCATGGCGGAGGTTTTCTTTATGGATCAGGAGGTTCTGATTTTTTCGGGCCTGATTATATTATCACTGGAGATGTTGTTCTTGTGACGATTAACTATCGTTTAGGAGCATTAGGTGAGATAATTAGTGACAGGGGCGTAGGAACCCGGGGGTGGGGGTAGAGGGGTCGGTTGTCCTCTCTCAAGTTTTGTATCTTTATTAACCGAAGTCACCATCCCTGAACCAAATTTGATTCTCTGATCAATACAATTTGACACTGTTGCTTTGTTAAAACTGTTGATCTTCAAGGTAAACCAGAACTTGATTTACCAGGGATTTGTTAACTACTGGATGGAGCGAATGAATCTTTACCATGTACCCGGCCAGATCGACAGAGATAGTCATACATAATTCCGATTTGTTGTCTTTGTTTCCGTTACTTGTCAAATCTTTTGTTTGACAGGTTTGACAGATTTTAGGTTATTCTTGATATCATTATTGAAATATAATTATTTTAATATATGAAAATGGTTTGAAGGTGTTGTGTTGAAAATTGTGTATCAAAATATGTGATAAACGGTGCTGTGTCATTTCATTAGTAAGTTATGATTAAAATTATGATTTCTTCAAAAAAATAATTTGACAAATAAACGACTTATATTGTTATAGGTGTTCTAATTTAGCGTTGCATTAGATGTATTCGTACTTATTTCACGTTTCATGATCAAATATACTTAAACACAATTAATTTTTGACGTGAATTTGACAGATGTGAATATGACAGACATGAATATCAAATTCACTTGTCTAAAGTAGAAAATTGTCTATAGTGACTATATATACATAGTGTGGCCAACCACCGCCATATTTAGGCAAAATGCGCGGGAAATTTGAATTCATATGATGTGATAACTAAACAAAATTCGATAAACAATTAATGAAAGAACATATTAAATAGAAACAATATTTATTTTCATTTTAAATCCTTTCGAAGAACTGTTTTCACAACCAACCGCCACGCAATCAGGCATCTAAAATATATACCTTAATATTAGACATTTTTAGTAATTTTGACAGTTAACCTAAAAAAGATGTGATGTTAAAAAATATGTATATATTACTTTGAGTTATAAATATACAAATACACGTGTAATTTAATTATTTGCACTATCTAAAATATAAATATAATATAATTACCTTCAATTCACGTATAATTCACGTAACAAATCTGAAAATGTCACTTTGTCGGCATAATATCCGCCATATTTAGGCAAATTCGCGCCGACCAATCAAAATCGATCCCCCTATTGGACACACTATGGTATATACAGTCACTATAGAATTATCTATATCTTTCTCACTCACACTTCCTGTGTTCTCTCTTAATCTAGACGGGTACACAAAAAATACATATCCATCCAGTAGTTAACAAATCCCTGTGATTTACAGATCAGTGTTGATCAGAGAATCAAGACTTGATTAACGGTTAGTGAATTTGGTGGTATATTATGTAACAAAATATTCAATGACTGTAATTTTGGCAGTTTTAATAATTCAATAAATCAAGTTTATTCGTTTCCCTGATAGCCAGCTTTACATAAAATTTATGTATACAGGTGCCAGCATTTTCACAAATAGTTTACATTAAAAAAAATGTTATTAATTACATAAAATACAAGAAAAATGCAATTCGAATATCAATATTCATGTCATAAGGAATGTCTGCAAAAATTCGCCAATGTAAACGCCGCGTTTTGCGATAAAATGCAGCATAGCGGAACGAATAAAAATATGAATCAATTGAATTTGTTTATCTCAAAAAAAAAATAACATATGATATTATTAATGAGAATTATGAACAAATTAATGTTTGTCTGTTACTCTTATTTTTTTAGGTTTTTTGAGTTTAGAAGATCCGTCGTTAGGTGTTACAGGAAATGCAGGATTGAAAGATATGGTTTTAGCGTTAAGATGGGTCCAAGAAAATATTCAGAAATTTGGAGGGGATCCAAATAATGTTACACTTTTTGGAGAAAGTGCGGGCGGTGCTTCTGTACAATTGTTAATGTTGTCTCCCATGAGTAAAGGTATTTATTATTCACAATCATTGTAGTAATATACCGATTCCTAATTTTTTGGAGGTTGGGAAATACATCATTCCTAACTTTAATGACAATCTTTTGGGTTGGAAATAACAGATTTCACTTTCATCTCGTGGGACGTCACATTCTGTTTCAGATCACGTGGCTTTTTCAAAATATACAATAAAATAAATAAATATATCATCACGGCATATTACCCATTGGGTGTGCCAGTATCTACAACACATGTAGACATCGGTAATAATGACGATATATTTTACCGTGTGGATGGTTACCAGGCGTCACGTCACGGGCACTCATAGCTGGTGTGGAGAGTGCACCACAGGGGTCACCTTTGTGCCATTTAAATTGGAAATATTTGGTGTCTGTCAGGATCGAACCCGAAAATTTAATTACAAATTATCTAATGGATATTTCGTGATATTTTCGAATTTGAGACTCTTTAAAAAATAATATCTTTTAAATTTTAGTACTTAGAAGCCATATAAAAATTCCTGCAACAGCCGTATTGAAGCATTCTTTTATTGTTTTTCCTGTCAATTTTTCCTATTCGTGAAATAATTCATTTTTATTTGTTTTTACAGGATTATTTCATCGTGGTATAATACAAAGTGGAAGTGCATTAAACCCATGGATATTTAGTAAACCCGTATCAGCAGAATTAGCAACAGTGTTAAAATTAAACACTACAAACGAGAAAGAACTCCTAGATCATTTGCGAAAAATTCCTGCCGAAAGATTCATACAGATTCAAGAAGATATACCCTTTGTAATGGTGATTTCAATAAATGCACGCTTTTTACAGAAATAATAGAAGTCTGGTTTTGGATTTCTTTTGCATTATTTTATCTATTATTTTGTTTCTATTAATGCTATATCTTCTTATTCGGCTTTTTACAACATTTTCAGAAGTAATATCACAAGACCTCCAGATATTATCGATAAATTCCAACGACTAGTTTTTAACCAATCATGATGCAAAACACTTGAAAATTCATCCAATGGGAACAGTATTATACTGATAAAACCTCGTTACCCCGATAAAACCCCGTTACCCCGATAATTTCCCGCTACCAAGTAAATAAACAGTTGTTATTGTTTATAACTGTCAGTGTGACAATTAATGTGTCAAGTTTCATTTTGCGTTGTCTTTGCAATTTATCTCACCAAATACCACACGACCTCTCAGATTTTCTCAGATAAACTTTTATTTTTAAGCACTCATTTTTTGCTTTTAAGCATAATCACTCAAGCAAACTGACATTAGGTAGAACCCCTCCTCCTTCGGAGTCGGTTTTTATACCCAAATCATTCAAGCAGCCAATGCAAGTCATCACTTAGTGTAAAAACCTTAACGCATTAAAATCACTAATAGTGAAAAATGAAATAAAATTTCAATCATTTTTAACCGTCAAAAAGTGTATAGCCTTATATAATTATTATTAAGATGAATAGTAGAGTTCATTACATGACATGAATAATATATAAATAATGTACATCAACGTCATATTATTCGTTTAATTGTTGCTATAGTTGGCAACATTGATAATTTGCATGTTATACTGTCAAAGTTATTATTTGACAATTTGAAAAATATTTGTATCGTGTTTGAAACATTTTTGTGCGTTGTAAAGGCCTATTTATAATAAAGTAATGGTAAACGCAACGCAACGACGCAACTTGACCGTTAAAGCAAACACAAAATCTGTGAATCTCCCAAAGGTAGCACTTCTAATCAATCAGAAGAATTCGGTATATTTCTTTGAAATTCGGCATTTATTGCCTTTATATGGCATACATAAGTATAAATAAGGTTAGTATTATAAAATAATTTAAATAGAAATGGACAGTGAGTAAAATAATATTTATTTTGTAGACGTGACAGTTCATTAGCATGTCGATAATACAGATTGCAATCTGTATAACTCCTTTCATAAAGATTCTAAAACCTCTGTAAACGTAGCAGTACATAGTTTCTTTTATTGAATTTTTATTAATGACGTGCATTGGCTGCTTGAATGATTTGGGTACACCATGCAGTTTGCTTTCGTGTTTCTAAGCAAAAAAAAATTCGTGCAAAATAAAAATTTATCGATAAAATCAGGAGGTCTTGTGATATTACTTCTGATAAATTTTTATTTTGCACGATTTTTTTTTTTTGCTTAGCAACAAACTTGAAAGCAAACTGCATGGTAAATCCCGACTCCAAAGGAGGAGGGGTTTTACCTAATGTCAGTTTGCTTGAGTGATAAAAATAAAAGTTTATCTGAGAAAATCTAAGAGGTCGTGTGGTATTTGGTGAGATAAATTCCAAAGACAACGCAAAATGAAACTTGACACACTGACAGTTATAAACAATAACAACTGTTTATTTACTTGGTAGCAGAAAATTATCGGGGTAACGGGGTTTTATCATATATAATATAAGTGGTAAATTTTTGCCCGAAAAAATTTTAGATTGTTACGAGAGCCGGTTGCCTAGCAATTTATTGAGTAACATTGACAAAAAAATCAGGAGCTGTCAAGCGAGTGATTTTTGATCAATGTCACGAGATAAATTAGCAAAAGGCTCGAGTAACAATCTGAAAATTTTGCCAGGATAAAATTTAACCACGACTGGTATTCGGATGACTATTTCAAAAATAAAAATAAGCGGACAGGACTTTGACAGGTATATAAACAATATTTCCTAGGCACTCTTAAAACGCTTAAAACGTCAAAAAATTTTCACTTATCCAAACTCACTTACTTGTAGAAATACAGCATCTTATTGGCTAAAAGGGTGCGAAATTTTTTTTGTGAGATTGTTTTGTCAAAATGAAACTTGGTAACTAGGTAGAATCCTGAATTTGGATTGGTTTATAAATTTATGGGTGAAATAGTCAGTATAATACTGTTCCCATTGGTTGAATTTTCAAGTGTTTTGCATCATGATTGGTTAAAAACTAGTCGTTGGAATTTATCTCTATATAAAAGAATTGTTATAATGAGGATTTTTTTTGTACTTACATTCATTTAATCAATTGCCAATGAAGTGGCACGAAAAAAACTAATTTATAATTTACAATTTAAGTGAATACTATCGGTAAACTTATTTACTTTGCTAATTGTTAATAAATTGATTTAAAGAAATCTTTACACCAATATTCAAGCTTTAGTTTTTTTTTAACTAGTTGAGGTTTACATTAGGTACTGGAAAAAATAAGCAATGCGCTTCTTTGGGCTTTCTGCAACTCTTTTTCATATTTTTCAAGAAAAAGCTGCAAACTGTTAGCACCTGCTTAATATAAAATATCCTCTCGTTTTATATATTTGTTTCGTCAATTCAAACTAAAACTCCATTCCACTTTCAGAGTTCAACTTGCAGCCAAATCCGCGCATTCAGTTTCATAATAGAAAAGCCTTCGACCTCGGAACCAAATTTTCTAACTGAGCATCCTTTAGACATAATAGCTTCAGGAAATTATCACAAAGTTCCACTGATTATCGGGTATGCCGAACGGGAAGGAATGCTCACTGAAATTAGCGATGTGAAGAGGTACGGGTCACTTCGAGTGCCCACAGATCTGAGCACGAGGATTCCCTTCTATTACAATATTCCGAAGGGAAGTGAACAGGAGAAAAATATTGTGCAGAAAATTAAGAGGTTTTATTTTGATGATAAGGAGCCTTCTGCTAAAACCGAGGATGAGTTTTTGGAAGTAAGTAGTAGTTTACCTACAGGTTAGTTAAAAGTTAAAAGTATGGAGACGGCGATTTATTGTCGTTAATATTCATTTTAGGAAATTATATTCAATACAAAAGTTTTGTTAATTTTACTCTACCATTCGATAGAGCGTTTTTTCTCTTTACAACAGTATTTTTGTTTTGTTTTTTCAATTAATTTGAGTAATATTTTTAAAAGGAAAAACACCGGTACAAGTATTTACGAATAGTAGGTACATCTAAGATAGACAAAATTATTTCCAATAAAGATGTCGGTCACAATCTTATCATTAAAAACAAATGAATAACTAAGTAAATTACATCGCTCGAGTTTGTTTATCGCTTCGCTTTTGTCTATCTTAGATGTACCTACTATTCGCAAATACTTGAACCGGTGTTTTTCCTTTTAAAAATATTATTAAAATAAATTTAAAAAAAAACTGTTGTAAAGAGAAAAACGCTCTATCGAATGGTGGAATAAAATTCCCATTTAAAAAAATTACGCGACAAGCGTAAAAAACAGTTTAAGAAAAAAAATTCAAGTATTCTCAAATATAGATCAAAATTTCTTTAAAAAAACTTTTGTATTGAACATAATTTCCTAAAATGAATATTAACGACAATAAATCGCCGTCTCCATACTTTTAACTTACGCTGTATATTATTCAACAATGTGTAATGTAATTACAATGGCGATCATAGGCGCCGACGTGTAGGGTGCATGGGGTCAAGTGCAATTTTGACAAAAAAAAATTATTTCGTTTAATAATAATAGTTACAATTGTTTTAGTTAATTGTTTTATTTCAAGCCACAGTCATTGCTCACTATTCTCTTTCCAATTTGGTGTATAAAAAAGTGCCCGCCATTTTACTTTTTAATAATGTAACATATGGATTATTTTACATGATTGTAAAGCAAATTTGATGTACTTTTCAAATTTGTAAAAAAATATATTATGTTCTATTTGAAATTTCAAAGTTGATATTAATTACTAATAAACCGGAAATGGTATCATGAATGTACATCTGTCATCAAGTAGCTTACATGTTGCTGTATAAATCATGTTATATGAAAGAAATTACTAACTTATAAATAAGCGAGATATTTGCCTGAATGTCTGGTCGCGAACTTGAGGAACCGGGTTCGATCCCGACAGACGCCAAATATTTCCAATTTTAAATGACACAAAAGTGATCCCTGTGGTGCACTCTGCACACCAGCTATGAGTGCCGGTGAGGTGACGCCTGGTACGTTAAAATATATCATCATTACCGATGTCTACATGTGTTGTAGATACTGGCACACCCATTAATGGGTAATATGCCGTGATGATATATTTATTTATTTATTAAAATATAAAACCCTGTATATAATTGTGACAATTATTATGAAAAAGAGATAATATTAGTATAATAGGTATATCGTTTAAATAAAATAATAAAAAGAAAACAAAATATTCACAATTATACAGGATGTCTCAATAAGCTTGCTCACTATTAGTAACTTTTTTATTTGAAGAGATACGTGCTTGGTTAAATTAGCAAAATTGTGCCATTTTATATTAGAAAATTGGTCATGTAGACAAAATAAAAATTGTGTCAGCGGTTCCCAAAATTTGGGACAGAATATATATTTTTTAAATGGAACTATATATTTTTTATTATCTTATTGGAAAGAGAGTATTTTTTTCTCTTTCCAATAAGGTAATGTTGTTTATGCACAATTTTTTCAAATAAACGAGTTATTTACGTATTATCTTTTATTAGTTTAGGTCAAGTAAACTATGGAAACATTTGTCTTTTATAAAATTATTATTTTATTAATTTATTTTACAGTAATAACAAAACAAAGAAAATATTGAAATTGAAAGCCATTATTTCTTTCGCACATTTAAACTCTTTTGGAAAGAGAGCCGACCGTTCTACGTAACTGATGTCTAGATATCAGTTATTAAACATTATTAAACATAGAGAACTTTACGGGGGAAATTATTAAACGTCAAACAAACAAAGAATCAATTGTTTCCATGGTTACTTGACTAAAAAACTAATGAAATAGTTTACAAAATTTAAATTTTTAACCGTAAATAATTCGTTTATTTGAAAAAATTGTACGTGAATAACATTACCTTATTGGAAAGAGAAAAAAATACTCTTTCCAATAAGATAATAAAAAATATATGGTTCCATTTAAAAAATATATATATTGTCCCAAATTTTGAGAACCGCTGACAAAAATTTTATTTTGACTACATGACCAATTTTCTAATATAAAATGGCACAATTTTACTAATTTACCAACCTCGTACCTCTTCAAATAAAAAAGTTACCAATAGTGAGCAAGCTTATTGAGACACTCTGTATATCACAATTACATTTATTATATTTTTCAGTTAGAAGGTGACGTCTTCTTTTTACGAGGAATTTATGTATCAATAAGAGAAATGATGAATAATTTGAATTTTCCTATTTATTTATACCGAGTAACTGCTGATACAACTTTAAATTTATTCAAGAATATTGCAAATGTCAAAAGACGAGGTAAATATAAATACTTCAAACTATGTTTCTGTAACTGACGTCTATTTTCTAGGTACATGTCACTATGATATGGTTGGCTACATGTTTCCAACTGAACATACACCAAAATTTGACGCTAATAGCAAGGAAGGAAAATGCGTGGAAACGATTGTTACTCTGTGGACCAATTTCGCTAAAAACGCAAACCCGAACTCTGATAAAATTAAAGTTACTTGGGACCCACTGAAGAAAGACTCGTACAACCATTTAAATATCGGTTTAGAACTGAAGCAAGAAAAATCTCCTGATGTAGAACGGTTGAAGTTTTGGGATGAAATTTCTGCAAATGTGAACTCCAAAATGTAATAAATAAGATTTTAGATTTTGTGAATTTGTAAATTATTAAATATTGCACATATATTTATTGTTATTAATTGTGAAATATTTCAATTATAACTCATATGTAATTTATGTTTAACTAATGAGTTTTTAAATTACCTCTTAAAGATGACCAAAGAAGAATAGGTACTTTATTTCTAATTTGAAAACGGTTACACATAACATAAAAGAACATTTTTATAAATTTTTCAGTTTTTACCTCTCGCATATCCATATTTTAGCGAATAAACACGTTTTAAGGTCACTAGAATCCGATTATAACATTTTTACGATGCTGTCTGTCTGTGTGTGAGTGTGAAATGTGTGTACGTGTACGTGTGTGTGGATTTCTCAAAAACTGTAATACTTAAGACCTGTTTAACTATGTATTCCTCAATCTAGCATTAATGGGAGGAGCTGAAAAGGTTTTGATAACAATTCGACAACCGGAAGTAGTAGTTACTTAAACAAATCTTTTAAATATTAATTTTTTAAAATTTTTGTTATTACAAATATTGAAGAACTTAAAATTTTCTAATACCTACACTAATAAATTATTATATTTTTTATAGAGATAAAAAAAACGTAATATATAGAATAATCTGATGCAATAAATCGTACAGTCCAGACTACACCAAGAAAACCAGTTGTCAAATTCAAATGTTATAATTGATAGATAAATGTATAAAAAATCAACAGTTTTCGTGACATTACTGAAAGCTTTTTCTGGGAAGTACATTAAATATTTCTTATTGAATTCATCAAATATTTAAAATTACAGGTAGGTACATAATATATACTCGTAGTAATGGTACATAATATATCCGTAGAAATATCGCCAATCCCGGTAATGAATTGAACCATGTTGAACATTTTAGAAGTGTAGGGCAAGATTCCTCATTGGATGAAAGAATAAATATAATTAGAATTAATTGTGTATACGAGAAATGTCAAATTATATAACAAAAGGGAAATGGCCAGAGGTATTGTGCTGGCCACAACAGATTTTTTTTTCTTGGAACTCTCCCTGACTGAAAAGTGATTGTGGTAATAACAATGGAATATTAAACAATTTTTGGTCATATTACAGATTTTTTTTTTAATACAATAATATGTATTTCAAATCAGTAATGATACATAATAATGTAAATAAACTATACAAATGTACTTTAGAAAAACACTTCTTATTTATAAATAATCAAAAACTGTCTAAACTGTCGACCGAATTTTACCTTTTACGAAACATCTGAATTATTATTGAATGTAAATGTAGAAAATATTGATAAGAAGTGAACAAGTAAAGATACATAAATTTACCTCAAGAAAAATAACTCTATTTCCACATTTACATATTAAGTAGTTAAGTAACAAAGGTCATTAATTACACGATAAAACTTGTTTGCTCTCTTTATTTCAATAAATTTTACTCGTTCTAGGAAAATATTAGTTCTATTCCATGTATTTATATACCGGATGTCCCAAGCAAACCTTGATATAGGTGTTCAAAATAGGAAAACAACATTTTGCAAATAAAAAGTGTCCGGCAGAAAATTAAGCCATGATATTGAACAACTTATTGATAATATAGTACATCTTGTACATTATATAATTATTTAAATATTATTACATAAATTGCAATAAATTACAAACAAATGAAATAAATATTTGTTTCACTTTTTACCTTCCGTCACCTTTAGGTAAGGAAGGTATTATCTTTGGTCAAAAAATTCGGTGGTGAGTTTTTAATGAATAAGCACGTTTTAGGGTCCCTACAATACGAATATACCATTTTTAAGATGATGTCTGTATGTGTGTGTGTGTGTGTGTGTGTGTGTGTGTGTGTGACAAATTTTTCTCCGACGATAACTCCAATACTACAATCCTAAAAATTATAATTCTTTCGTATTCCTCTTCTGTACAACCATATGAAGAGTTGATTAGATTTTGGTTATAATTAATCCACCGGAAGTACCCTTATTTGAAGTTTTTAACAGTTTTTCCTACAAAATCGCAGTTAAATATTATTTTTTGACATTTTGTTATTATACATATTAAAGAAAATACTCTTCTCTGTATGGTTTGTTTATACATTTTCCCTCATAATCAATAGATGTAGATTTAAAGCGTTATAAAGAAATTAATTTTGAAAAATTAGTCAGCTTTGCTAGATATATTCAAAAAATTCTAATTGACAGATGTCAGTTGGAAGTGCAAAAACAAATATGGAAGATATAGGATCTAAAATTGATATGTCATAGTGTTAATCGCAAGTGACACGCAGAGAAAGGCCAAAGAGACGATGGATGGACTGTATCGCAAAAAACTTGAGAAAGAAAGGACTGTGAAGAAGGTCGTTGGACAGGAATGAGTGGAAGAGAAGAGGAAACAGCGACCCCTAATAAAATAGGGGAAAGCTGAAGAAGAAATGAAGGAAGTGTCTAGTGCATTTTACTTAGTGTATATTTATGTTATAATTTTATTGGATTTATAGAACCTTTTCGAATGAACTTTTGGTATAGAATTTGTAAAAAATAGTATGTGTTCGTGTTCGATTTTACATGATATTATATAGAATCTGTTCCAAGGACTTTTTGGTATGGGATTTGTACAAAATCCATGGAATTGACGGAAGGTCTTGTGCTGGCCACAACAGATTTTTTATTATGCAATATGAAAAGATTTTCAAATGTGAGCGTGGCGCATTGGTTAGCACAACTACCTCTAAAATTTCAAATTGTACCTCGATTTCCTATTTGGGTAATTATTTTATTTTTATACACAAAAATTGTTGAACTTTTAAAAATTTGTTTTATATTTCCTATTACAGTCATTTCAAAATAATAATAACATTGTAATAAATAAATGACAATAATTCATTATACAATAATCAAAATATTGATATAATAACAATGCATTATATTTTATTTTGATATCATCAAAACCACAATCGATAACTTAATACAATGGGATCATGAGCTAAGTAATGATTTATAAATCACACGTTATTAAATCAATTTTAATGGAATTTGTTTTCTTTATCTAAATACAAAAACATTCATCTTGAAAGCTACAGCCTACTACCATTTCTCCAAATCCTAGTCTCAACACCTGCCCCTTCATATCAAAGACAATTTCACTTAGTATTCCCCTTTCAGGTTTCAGGATGCACTTCGTTTTCTGAAAGATATTGCGTTCAGGAAAATAGTTCCATGAGAACTTATCCTGTGCAAATTCATCCCAAATTTAAGATTCCTTTCTACTTTGACAACTAACTAGTATCAACATCGAGAAAGCTGAGTCACGATTGATAAAAATAATACTACAATTCGCGAGTGAAGAAGAGGAGGAGCTTAGCGCGTGACGTAACAATATGGCCGGTTTAAGGTAGATGCTTCGTTTCCCGCAACTGTATTCTTATACACTGCAGCGTTTGCAATACAAAGTAATATTAATGTTATAGTTAATATTAAATAAAAATAATGTTTCTAGTATGAATAACATTTTGAATTTACATGATTCGAGTCTTTGTTTTCTTGAATCTACATGGTACTGCATTATTACAGTCTTTGGTAGATTAATGGAGAGATAAATATTCTTATTTTATTGTCATCTCTGTGCAGGCAGGTCTACAAGTTTAGATTTCAATACGAAGTATTTTAATAAAGACACTAAGTAATTATTATCTTGTAGTTATACCCGGCAAAATATAATCTTGCTTTACAAAATGCAAGGAGCAAGCATTATTTTTACTCGGTTCCTTTCCCATTTTTAAAAGATGAATGCATAACTTTCGTCTACCAACTATTTCAAATTGGCAAATTTCTCTAATAAATTTTTCTATAGAATTTAGGTTCTTGTTTTCGGGAAATTATGGAAATTAATTATTTCTGGATTTCTGCGTGCTAATGACGTACATATATTTAAACGCAACTACAACGTGTAGAAGTTTTAGATTTTGTTATTATACTTTATTTCACGTAAGAATAGCGTTAGTTAGGGATATATAAATTCTACCCTTTGATTGGTCAGAATATAAACCTATTTCACAGAAACGAAACAAATATCGCCTGTCAGTTGTCAAATAAAATCTACAGAATTAAGTGATGTTGCAATTTTAGATTTTGACATTTTTACAGATAAATATATTTATTATTGACAAAGCTTAGTTTCACAAATTTAAATTATTTATTCAATGCATGTAAAAACGGTCGGCTCTTAAGAGTAATCTACTATTTTCTTACGTAAAATGAAGTATAGCCTACAAATTTCAATCCACTCGTGATTTATTTGTTAAATAAGTGACAGAAACGATGCGTTCGCCGCTCTGGGCTAGGACTTACTACCATGTACTAGTTCATATTTTCGCCGCTAGACGTCATATTGCTCTATTTCACTAGCGAATAGCTATTAACGTCATTAGGCCGATATGAGGCAAATAACGGACGAGACTGAGGTTTACAATCAGTCGAGATTCTGAATGCTGATGTCACGTGACAAATGAATTATATTCTCCACTATCTTCAACATTTGTCCATAACATAGGTCAACGGGCTAATAGCAGCATTTTCTTGTTATTATTTTTCGAGAAAAAGGCCGTTTGTGTTTGAATAAGTAATTTCTCGGTAAAAATTGGGATCCCAGTCCAGCCTGGTCAAATTTATTCACAATCAAAAACAAGTTTTTGTAAGATAACACCTTGTGGAACGATTTCGCACGAGACAAGTTGGCAGTGCAGCAGCGAAAACAATTGACGCGGAATCCATTATCTAAAAGATTTAACCAATATACGGGGCAGAACGTGGGCTATAGAATATATAGAAGCTCGCCCAAGCCATAAAATTTTAATAAAAATGCATTCTGAATGTGTCCAGAGCATTTTCGTACATACTTTTTCAATATATCTGCAAGTACTGGCCGTTAAGAATATGGTAATGTAGGTAATAGTTACAAGAAGTGGTTGTGGTTACTCTTCGCGGTGATATATATCGCGTGGGTGGCATTTTATGAACGTTTAGTGTTCCCTTTTCACGATATTGGTTTCGTTTGGCTGCACTGCCACATGCACTATTTGAGCAGCGATTTATTTCTTTCTATTGTTTTACTCTCGCTTTCTGCACATTTCTCCTGTTTAACGGTAGAACTAAAATATATTTTTATACTCGCGTTTTATAACAACAACTTTTCGATTGTCATTTAGCAACGAATAGATGAACCTGACGATCCGACGTCTGCCTACTTTTTAATTTTAAAAGGTGCAAAGTGTTGATATTTGGGAATAAATAATCTATTTTAAAACGCTATTATAAGAAATCTTGTATGTAATACATTGCGAAATGAGTGTTTTAGGCACTTGACGTGTTGTATCACTCGCTTACGCTCATACGTACAAATTTCACGTCGCGTGCTTTAAAACACTATCATTTCGCAACTTATGAGATAAACAGCTATTGTATTATTGTAATCTAGTTGGATTCAACAATGACGTCACAATTGGCTACACCAGTGCCACTTCTGGGGAACTATGCTGGCAAACAAAGCATGTTTCAAGCTGTAAATACAGTTTTTGTGAGATTTTTGTTCAAATTTCAAAATGAATTTTTACCTCTCGCTAAGGGAGGTATTAGATTCATGTTAAACATCGCATATCCAGATTTTATAGTGAATAAGCACGTTTTAAGGTCCCTAGAATCCGATTTTTACATTTTTGCCTGAGTGTCTGGTCGCGAACCTGGGGGAACCAGGTTCGATCCCGACCGACGCCAAATATTTCCAATTTTAAATGGCACAAAAGTGACCCCTGTGGTGCACTCTCCACACCAGCTATGAGTGCCCGTGAGGTGACGCCTGGTAAGCGTCCACACGGTAAAATATATCGTCATCATTACCGATATCTACATATGTGTAGATAATGGCACACCCAGAAATGGGTAATATGCCGTGATGATATATTTATTTATATTTATATGTCTGTGTGTGTGTGTATGGATGTTGGATGGACGGTTTCTCAAGTTCTATAAAACAAAATACCAATTTAATTACGTATTCTTTAATCTGACATTAATGGGAAGATCTGAAAAGGTTTTGATAACAAATGAACAACCGGAAGTAGTAGTTTCTTAAAACAAAATATTCTAAATATTATTTTTTTGGAACTTCTTATTACAAAGATTAAAGAATATAAAATTCTCTATCCGATATATTGAACAGTTTTATTTTATCTTTTATAGATTTAGATATATATAAATATATAAAATAATACGTTCTAATGAATCTCACAATCCTAACAACTCCATGGAAACCAGTTGCAAAACTAAAATATTTGTAAATGACAATTACTGAAGGTTTTTCTTATTTTATTATTAATTATATATTTAAAATTATTTTTAAAATTGTAGAAACATATATTACATATACGTATCAGAGATACCGCCAATCTCATCAATGAATTTGAAGAATCTCGGACATTTAGAAGAGTAGGTGGAAACTTATTTATACAATAAATTAAAAAACATAAAAATATATTAATAATCGATGTCATTAGAATTTTTGTGTATATACCAGCAATGTTAAATACAATAAGTACTTATATAACCTAATATAGAAATGGCGAGAAGTCTTGTGCTGGCCACAACAAATTTTTGAGTCCCCATGTAACTACATTTTTCATGTGGTTTTGACAATAGAATAAAATTTACACCTATCATGCTATCACATAGTCTTTATGTTTAAATCTTGAATCACTTCGACAGATTTTATATGCACACTTTATAGCCATTGATTTTTAAATATATTTTTCAATTTTAATATATCTAAATTTCTAAATACACAGTTTTTAGATCTACATAGTTCGCATAGACACCGCAAGAGGCGCTTTAATTTAATCGCTGAATCCGAAACCCCTATTCACAGGGGTGTAGTCGAGGGTATACGCGGGTATACGCCGTATACCCTCTGGATTTTTTAGGTGCCCGAGCGTGTACCCTCTGCTTTTAAATATTTGATATAAAAATTGTAAAAAATAAATCAACTAATGAAAATTTTATCCCACAATTAATATCATTTTTTTAGAAATTATATTGAAATTATCTTTATGTTTATAAAATGTACTTTATTTGATTGGCGTCGCCATGTATTATTGGAATTTTAATTTTGATTTTTGTTATATAGAAGCCGTATACCGTTTTCAGTTTTCGCAAAATGTACGATTCGTAGTAGGCAGGTTTGCGACTTTGATACGTAAAGCAGTATTTAATTATTTTATTTTTTTCTTTGTGTATTTTGAATTTTAGTTGAAAATTTAAAAGATGACATTAACTTCGTATTAAGTCACAATGTATAATAGTCGCGCGCATGTTGTGTTGTTGTGTTTCGATTTTAGACAGTTTATCCAGATAAATATATTCTCTTTTCTAAAATGTTCTGTGATCTGGCAATTTATTTTTATACACGAAAGGGAAAAAACATGCAACTTCACATCCCTTGAAAAAATGTAATTTTCAATTATAAGGCATTTGACCTTGAATGAAAAAAAAATTTCGCCTGCGGCGCCATTTTTTTTAATTATTGCTCCCCCTGCGTATTTTTTTCTTCTTAATTATTGCCCCCCCCCCCCCCCTGCGTATACCCTATGTTTACAAATATATTTTCAGCGTATACCCTCTGCTAATTTTACGACTACAGCACTGCCTATTCAACATTCAACTGTACACCCATTCGCTCATAAAGCTTGCTGATGCAAATATAACAATCTTATATATTCCTCCTTAGCGTTAATGTTACAAACATCCCCTTTGGTGCTCTCGAATGAACACATCACTAACATCAGCATCACGTAGCCGATAATCGTTGTGCAGGAGTTTATAGACAGCATCAGCAGCTTGGCATCGTCTCGCGCGCTCTCTGTGAATATATAACGGAGCTAACGACTGTAATAAATCCATTAGCCTGTGTCACGTGACATGGGCACGTGGCGCCTCCGTGGCCGAGTGACAAACGACCGCACTAACAACAACCAGGTGCTGTTGATAGCGCAGGCCTGCGAACACGGCCCATCCCAGCAGAGGCTGGGAGATGGCGATGTAGATGAGGATGAGTATACCCACTTTGATCTTTAGATATTGAAATAAAAAAATACTGCCGCTATTTAAATTACAAACTGATTGGTTCACCTCCATTGATAAGAAGTGTCTAAGGGTGTGTCCGAGGTCGCATTTTGGCATTTAGAATTTAGGATTTAGGTCTTCTTTACAAAATACAACTCCGAATGACACACTTATAATATCCATTGGTTTGCATGGCAACACTTTAGAACAACAAAAATGAATTATACAATTTGATTTAATTTGATGCTTCAGATTAAATGTTAATATTCTACGAGTATTTACAAATTTACAAATATAATTTAAATCTAGCACAAAAATAAAAATAAAGCCCACCAGTATTTGGTTGTCAGAAATTTTTTCTAGTCTAGGAAATGTCAAATTGAAATGTTTGTAATTGGCAGTGTCAAAAATCAACAGTTTTACTGACATTACTGAAATCTTTACTGGGGGAAGTATATTTATTATTTCTTATTGAATTATTAATTAAATATTTAAATTTGTAGGTAGGTATATATATATATATATATATATATATATATATATATATATATATATATATATATATTAAATAGTAATAGTACATATATCTGTAAGAAATACCGCTAATAGTAAATGAATCGGAACCATCTTGATTATTTTAGAAGGGTAGGACTAGATTCCTTATAGAAAAAGAATATATATAGTATGTCCCCGGATTGAGTTTACAAGAGAAAAAAATTTTATTTTTGATTTTACAAAAAAATGCCAAGGGAAGAAAAATTTTTGCTTGAATTGAAACACATGTTTCAGTTATTAAAACTTTAAATTAATGTAAGATTCTTTATTATAACGTTTTTTCGTATTTTGTTCTCCAAATAATACAGTTATTACATTGAATCTAACATGATTTTAGTTAGCTTTGAAATATTGACAAATGATTATTAATTCTAATTTCAGAAAAAAAAAAAAACGGCGAAAATCAAAATACTTGTAGTTTATTCAAATAAATCTTTTTTATCTGATATTAGAATTAATAATCATTTGTCAATATTTCAAAGCCAACTAAAATCATGTTAGTTTCAATGTAATAACTTTATTATTAGGAGGACAATATACGAAAAAACGTTATAATAAAAGAACCTTACATTAATTAAAAGTTTTAATAACTGAAACATGCAAAAATTTTTCTTCCCTTGGCATTTTTTCGTAAAATCAAAAATAAAAATTTTTTTCCTCTTGTAAACTCAATCCGGGGACATACTGTATAGGGCGAGTTTCTTTATTCACTGCTGAATTGCAGATGAAATTCATCATACCGTTTCTAATTACCGCGCACTATCCATCGTAAATTCATCACATGCATCGGCTTTGACTACCGACAGATTTTACTATTTCCGATGGATCGGTAGTGGGGGTCTATAACGAAATGTTTTTAGGTTATATTTTTGACATTTGCGTTTGTTTCATGCTTGCGGGTGTAAGATTATGCAAAGAAAACCAAATGTATGATTCAAATAAGAAAACATTATATCTCGTTCGCAATGGAAAGGAGATGGTTATAGATGTAGATGATTTTTATTATAATAATGACTTCCATAACAGATTTTTCATTGTTTGATGAAGAATCTGATGACTGCAATAGAGTGACAGTTCTTTTAACTATAAAACTGTTCATATCTGTTAACTAGTTGTTAACTGTCAGTTGATATTTAAGGTTAAGAGATTCATCGCACTTTTCAGCAACCCGTTTCTTTATTCGATCCATCGGATCCATCAGCTATTCATCGTGACGTCATTTTGAATTTCTGATGGAATTCAGCGTATGAATAGTTGTTGAATAAAGAAACTCGCCCATAATTGGAATTATTTGTGGCGAGAGGTATTGTGCTGGACATAACGGATTTTTTTTTCCACAAAAAATATGATCACTACTGTTATTCAAGCGGAGAGAATATAATTTTTATTATAAATATATTTTAATAGCACATATTTGTAAAATGACGTACTTACATTCATCTGTGTTGTATTTTGTTATCAGTGAAAATGTAATTATTTTTATACAAATAGAAAATCGTTTCCTTTATTTTATGAAACGGCGGATATTTTGTCATGTAAATATAAATTACCGCATTTCATCCTTATCTTTAACGACAATGAAAAATAACAAATATTCAACTGGAATTTGCAAGATAGCAGATGTACTTAAATATTTATGTAACTGTTGCAAAGATGTTGCTGTAGAAATAATGATGCGACGAAAATCATGTTCCCATATTCCCAGGGCCGCATTTATATCTTTAAAGGCCCGAGGCGCAGTGACCTGTTGAGGCCCCTATTTTTATATACTTTAAAATATATCCGGTGAAAAACACCTGTCTATTTTAAATTAAAGGATAAGTTGTTAATGGTTATTAAATCAAAATAAATTATGGAGTATTAATAATAGTAAATAATTTTATTATTATTAGTTATTAGTATCACATAAACAAAAACAAAAATAGTTCGAAAATTGTAAATAAAAATATTATCTACCTATATAGTACACATCTACATAACATTTAACGGTTACTATGGTTATCCTACAGTGATATTATCAAAATAAAAATAGAAAAGAGGCATTCTGATTGGCTTAACACTGGTTTCCTCCAGAGGTTATTTTAAGGATTTTTTTCCACTGCACATAAAGGAAATAAATCGTTGTTGGTAGGCTGGGGGAGGGTTAGGGAAAATATGCGCCGCAGGCGATTTTTTTGAAAATTTTCAAGGTCAAACGAGTTTTAATTCAAAGTACGATAATATAGAGTTCTTTACAAAGAAGCAAATTTAACAAATTCATAAAAAATAAAATAAATATTTTGACGAAAACGCGTATATGCGCTCCAAAAGCGTATAGCTGGGCTGTCTTACTAGGCTATTCGGCTTTTTTCTGAGGCCCCCCGGAAGACGAGGCCCCCAGCTAGCGCCTCATGCGCCTCTGCTTAAATGCGACCCTGCATATTCCCATACACAAATTGCAGTTATTTACAATGACTACCTATTAAGCAATCAGAATCAAATAAATAAAATAAGCAAATGTATTATCCATTGCTTATTGTACTATTTTAAACAGTTTCATCTGTCATTTCTCTAGTCACATACATAATGTCAGATGGAAATTTTTAAATAAAAATTTAGGGCCAAAATAACCATCACCGCAGAATTGGACTTGGTACATTAGGGTCCAATGGATGCATTGCACAAAGTGAGAGAGATAATAAAAAATGAAATGTTTTCAAAGCGCAGTTGTTTTTCTGCGCATAAAGATGATGAAATGAAATAGTTGTCAGTTTTAAATTCAAAAAGCTTGTTTCCAAATGCGAATTACTTTACTTCTGTATTAGTTTTTAATGAAATTAACAACTTTTTTCTCATTTCTGGGTTCTTTGGAAATCTATGATACGATAATAATTGGGATGACGCACTACAAGAAGATACGGAACAATATTTTCGAAATAATTTATGTTTCTTAACACATTTTACTTCTATTTGTTCCATAGTTTTGAGATATTTTTTGAACTTATAACATTTCAACAACGCTTCACAAACTAAGCACAAGCATATTCATTACATGACAGATAACCCATTGTTGCCAGTTGCGTTTATTATTAAATTTTACTATTGTTTAAAACTTAATTTAGACACAAAATTCATTTTTCTTTATTGTATATATCATATTTAAATTCAAAATTGCAATAATTTATTTGTTTTGGCATTATTAGAATAATTTTTAATTAATACAATCTGATTTAATTATCTAACAATTATGTGGCAACAGAGCATCATCTCGACAAAGCTTTACAAAAATATCGCTAGATGACAGACTTAATATGACGTCACAGGGCAATTACTGTGCAATGCATCCATAAGCATAGGCGTTTGCAATACCGTTTTTCCAAATACCGGCATACCGGACAAAAAAATTACGGTATTCCTTGACGGTATTTATTAAATAACACCAGTACGAGAACATGTTTTTTACGTCTCCCTAGGAGAGGTATTGGATTCATGCTAAAAATCGCATATCCAGATTTTAGTGAATAAGCACGTTTTAAAGTCCCATATTATTTTTTGAAAATTTATAGTATTACTAATATTAAAAAATATAAAAATCTCTATTCAATACATTCAAATTTTTTATTATATCTTCTATAGATATAGAAGTAGAGAAATATAAAAAGGTATATAAAATAATAGGTTGTAATGAATCTTACAGCCCAAACAACTCTATGGATGGAAACCAGTTAAAAAATTAAAATGTCAGTGTCAAAAATCCAAAGACATCATTGAAGACTTTTTCTGGAAAAGTACATTTAATAGGTATTTCTTATTTTATTATTAATTAAATATTTAAAATTAAAGATACATATATTATATGTACCCTTCATATATGCAGCCAATCTCATCGGCGAATTGGAAGAATCTCCAATATTTAAAAGAGTAAGAGGAAACTTGTTCATGGAACGAATTAAAAAATAATGAATTAAAATATGTATATATATACACATAAAGAAGAGATGTAATTAGAATTTTATG
The DNA here is from genome assembly GCA_943142095.1 of Ophonus ardosiacus. Taxonomy (NCBI): domain Eukaryota; kingdom Metazoa; phylum Arthropoda; class Insecta; order Coleoptera; family Carabidae; genus Ophonus; species Ophonus ardosiacus. Next base: position 44,660,026 of record OW964831.1, on the reverse strand, counting down.
TGTGCACCAGAAATTTTAGATACTTACAATACTTATATAGCCTAATATGGAAATGGCGAGAGGTATTGTGCTGTCCACAACAGTTTTTTTTTTTTTTTTACATCAATATATGCAACTTTTCTCAGTGCGCCACACTTTCTTCATCATATAATGAAACCTCTTAACATCTGTATTTCATGTGTTTCTCAGATTACAATATTCTTATGGCTCTTTGTATGTATATTGTATTCTATTCTCTTTAGGTATATCTACACACTTTATTTCGCGCACTCACAAAAAACTTTCATAATATAATCGATATAAATATATTTTTGAGGAAATAGTCCAGTATGATATTATTTTTGCAAGTTATTCTTTTTTTCTTCTCTGTATAAAAATTTATAATGGATCGCATTTTATGTGCCTTTTTTCACTTAAATAAAAATAATGAATACCGATATTAATACCGGTATCCTGAAAATTAAATATCAAAATACCGGTTTCAAAATTTGCCACGATATTGAAAACCCTAAATAAGCACAACCTAATTTGTTATCTTCAAGAAATTTTACTCAAATCAAATTTACCTATTTTATCATCAAATATTTTCTATGTTAATCTTCTTCAATTCATCCTTTTTTAAATAAAAATACCTTACCTAGATCTTTCGCTAACCTGTGATCTAGTTCCTTCGGCAGTTTTATAGATATGTAAATGTATTGCTAAATACTGTATCTATTTCAATATTATCATGTTCAAATATTTTCCGTGTCTTTTAAAGTTCCTGTGCCTGTGACATAATTTTAATATAAACATATCAATTTGTGAAAAACATCTTGTATCTTATCTGCAACCTAGTAAATTATTTGAACCCTAGATGCAATTTTATTTGCAGCGAGCATTCACCTTAAATTTTTAAAATACAGACTGTTCGCTCTTTGCGGCAGTGAGTCAAATTTATTTACCTAAGGATAAAATGATAAATGCACTTTCAGCACAGATCGTTCACCTCAGCGAATAGTAGGTACAGATTGTAGATTATATCATTTCATATTAATTCATCAAAAATAAGATATTTGTATAAATACGAAATATTTTTACCGTAGAGTGTATTTACTCTTACATCTTATACCAGATATGATTTACGAATACCCTTGTGCAATAAATAATGATTTCCAACATGTAATTATGAAGTATAGTTAGAAAAATTGACTCTGTCGGGTCAGGAAATAAAACTATAAATATTGTAATATGACAAAGCGGCATATCGCTCAATGCTTGCATTGGATGCCAAACGAGCCATTATTTGCGCCCTCTATTGGAATGCATGCATTGCATTGTACTTCTACCTGCGCTGGGTGCTCTGTATAGCAAATAATCATATATTATACAAGACAATTGAAAATTCTCGATAAATACAAAATGAGGTACCAGGAAACACCACGAGACCGAAGGTCGAGGGTCGAGTGGTATTTTCAAAAGTCAACATGTTGAGTATGTCGAGAATTTGATATTGCCGAGTTGTATACAGGTAGACTAAATGAATAAAAAGAAATTAAAGAGTAAACAGTAAATATCACGTCAGCATGTATAGGCTATCCAGACAATCAAGCGGTTTACATCATAAATACAATATCACTAGAAACAATGACGTCGTGCGTTAAAAAGTTTACATGAGCATGTAAAACGGATTAAAATATGTTCAGTGGGTTGTCTTCTTAAATCCCAATTTTCCAATTTTATTTAAAATTTTCTGAAGGGCAGGGATGGTAACAGAAACCGGAACCGAAACCATTAACCGAAAAATACCGAAAAAAAATGAGAACCGAAACCGAAATCTGTACCGAAATTCGAAGCAGATACAAAACCGAAACCGAAAGCAAAACCCTTTTTACCTCTCACTAAGAGAGGTATTGGATTCATGCTAAAATTCGCATATCCAGATTTTATTGAATAAGCACGATTTAAGGTCCCTAGAATCCAATTATAACATTTTTAAAATGATGTCTGTGTGTGTGTGTGTGTGTATGTGTGTGTGTGTATGTATGTATGTATGTCTGGATGTTGTAGTCACGATTCCTCAAAAACTATAAGACTTAAAAAATATTTAACTGCAGTTTCCTCAATCTGACATTCCTGGCAAGAGCTGAAAAGGTTTTGGTAACAATTGAACAACCGGAAGTAGTAGTTTCTTAAAAAAATTCTTCTAAATATATTTTTTGGGAGGTTTTTTTTATTAAATATTGAAGAACATAAAATTCTCCATCTAATACACTTAAAATTTTTATTATATCTTGTATAGATTTAGAGATAAAGACACCATAATTTATAGAATGAACTAATCGCAGAGGCTACGGCACTAAGGAAACCAGTTGACAAATTCCAATGTTTATAACATAATTTGTAAATGACACATGTCAGTCAGTGTCAAAAATTAACAGTTTTAGTGACATTCTGATAGCTTTTACTGGGAAGTATATTTAATTTTTCTTATTGTTTTATTAATTAAATATTTGAAATTTTAGGTAAAATTGTGGTAAAATGCATATATCCATCAGAAATACCGCCAATCTGATTAATGAATTGGAACAATCTTTGACATTTAGAAACTTCCTCATACAATGAAACATAGATATAATTAGAATTATATGTGTGCAGAAGACATGTTAAATATAATAAAAAACAATATTTGGGTAATGTTCTATAATATTTTGTTATAAAACGACGGTTCGAAAGCGAAGTGCAATACAATACTTATATAGCCTAATATGGAAATGGCGAGAGATCTTGTGCTGGCCACAACAGATTTTTTATTTATCGGTTAACCGCATTATATACAGGTCTCTTGTTAGTTGTTAAATATTGTAAATTTTTATTATTAAAATATTTATGTATAAAAAAGTATACTTAAACATAAATTTATTTTCTATTTTTTCTTTCCGAAACGTTTTTAAAATTTCTACGTAGTACCTCAAGCGGGTGGCGCTCGAAATCCGTTACATGCTACATTTCCATAGGCATTTAACATGGGAAATTAGAATATTTTGAATATTTGCTTCCCATTATAACTGATTGTTATAAAACTTTGTACACGTGTTTGTGGACGCTTTTTGCATCATTATAATAATTAATTGTTCAATCAAAATTAATAATATTATTATTCTCGTAAATTACTTTTGCAAAACCGAAACCCTTTTAGTAAAAAACCGAAACCCAAATCAAAACCGAATTTTTATTTTCACGACGACCGAAACCGTAACCTAAACCAATATTTTTTATGGTTACCATCCCTGCTGAAGGGTAATCCGTGAGATACTTTAAAAAAAATACAGAATACTACATAATACCATACAATTTCTCACTGTTTCTATACATTCCGTATAGCATTTGCTACACGCTGTACATATAGATTTAATTTTCAAATTATTACTAACAAATAGAACAAAACATTTCCTCAATAATACAGTTCAGTGTAAGTAAAAGTTCACTATTCTATTTTTCATTGTCAAAATAAGTCAGTGAATTAACTACAAGCCCTTGAGTTTTGTGTGGATTTAAACGAAGCGCATATATTAGACAGTGATTTGTGCTAACATATTTTCGAGTCTCGCACTATATATGTGTTCCCATTTCAATGTAACTATAAGTACAACATAATAATAGAACTTAGATATCTTAGTTTCTTTTGTTTTTATACAAATTAGTAACATTTTATCTTTTTTGTAATTTATTTCAAAGTCAAAGATAAAACATGATAGTATCCGAAAATATCCTGTAAAATGTAGCAAAACAAATTATTTTTCAAAATATACAGGGTGTCTCAATAAGCTTGCTCACTATTGGTAACTTTTTTATTTGAAGAGATACGAGGTTAGTTAAATGAGCAAAATTGTGCCATTTTATATTAGAAAATTGGTCATGTAGACAAAATAAAAATTGTGTCAGCGGTTCTCAAAATTTGGGACAGAATGTATATTTTTTAAATGGGACTATATATTTTTTATTATCTTATTAGAAAGACTATTTTTTTCTCTTTCCAATAAGGTAATGTTGTTTATGTACAATTTTTTCAAATAAACGAGTTATTTACGTTTAAAGATAAAAATTATTTTTTATTAGTTTAGGTCAAGTAAACTATGGAAACAATTGTCTTTTATAAAATTATTATTTTATTAATTTATTTTACAGTAATAACAAAACAAAGAAAATATTCAAATTGAAAGCCATTATTTCTTTCGCACATTTAAACTCTTTTGGAAAGAGAGCCGACCGTTCTACGTAAATGGTGTATAGATATAACTTTCCATATAGCAAAATCATTTCTAACTTCTCTTTACTTTTAAAGTTATTAAACATTATTAAACACAGAGAACTTTACGGGAGATATTATTAAACGTCAATCAAACAAAAAATCAATTGTTTCCATGGCTTACTTGACTAAAAAACTAATAAAATAGTTTACAAAATTTAAATTTTTAACCGTAAATAACTCGTTTATTTGAAAAAATTGTACATAAACAACATTACCTTATTGGAAAGAGAAAAAAATACTCTTTCCAATAAGATAATAAAAAATATATGGTTCCATTTAAAAAATATATATTTTGTCCCAAATTTTGAGAACCGCTGACACAATTTTTATTTTGTCTACATGACCAATTTTCTAATATAAAATGACACAATTTTGCTCATTTAACCAACCTCGTACCTCTTCAAATAAAAAAGTTACCAATAGTGAGCAAGCTTATTGAGACACCCTGTATATTTCAATTATACGAAACTAAATTTATGATAAAGTGTAATTTTCAAATACGGTAACCACCTCCTTGGATATTATCCGAAGTCTCCGGATTTCAGCATATTATCTCCGAGCTCAGGGTCATTAGTTATTTCTCAGAGTTAAAATAATTTAAACCCAATCTTACAATCTCCGGTTACAATTTTAACTGCCAGTTAATTAAATATTAAATCAGATTATTGACAGCAATTATAAATTTGTCATTTGCCAATTCTTTCCGTTTCGATTTTGTTTATTTAACTGGCATTTAAAATTTTAACCAAAGATTGTAACATTGGCATTTCGCAAATAAATTAATTTGTATTTACAATTTTTATGTAGTACCTAATACCTGTAAAACACTACTACAAGCATAGATGTATGAAATAAAAACAACTGTCATCAGAGCTCGGCAAATTACTTTTAACAAAATAATTAAGCGGTATGTATTAAAATCGCTAAAATAAAGACTCCCAATACTGCTAGACAATTTTAGAACGTTTTTATGTTTAAAACGCAAGTTTTTCTCAGGGTACATAAAAATGCCAAATAAGTATTATTTTTTCTTATCTTTCCATTCTTCCTTATACGATTTCGGGCTTTAAAAATTCAATAAAAAAATGAAATTACGAACAGAGCTATTTTTTTATTTCAATAAAATTCTGAAACACAATAAGAAATTTATTATTATTTACGAGTAGTCACGATAAATGAATATTTAAGCTTTAGAATACGCACTACATTTTGACACACACAGCCACACGCACTGGTCTGAAAGACCATTCGGCTAAAAAAGGAGGTATATAGCCTTATCGACAAAATAAACCCCAGTAATTATTGTAAAATGATTATAAATTCACTGTGAGTTATGTTTGAGTTTTTTTTTTAATTATAGAAATAGTAATAGAAATTTCAGCTACCGTTGCCCCTGAGACCGGATGTGTACGCAGATTTGTTGGTTCTTGTTAGTGATTATAATTTTTAATAGTCTTACTATGTCCCTTGATTTATAAATACTAATTCATATTTTTTATACAATTATGCTGCATTTATGCATACAATTAATTCAAGAAATTATATTGTAAAATTAAACTAAACAAGTAGAAACAATTATTATCAATGCCAATTAAATTAAAGTTGGGCATTTTCAACTTTCTAGTTTAATTTCATAATTTACGCACTAATGACAAAAGATAAAACCTATCGTATAAAAATGTATGTTATGCAGAGAAACAACTAAATACAAAATGAACTTGATCAATAAATTATATATCTACATTTCTTCTGACATTACTGAAAGCTTTTTCTGGGAAGTACATGTAATATTTGTGGCGATAGGCCCTTTCGTCCAGCAAGGGTTTTCCCTCCTTTTGTAAACCTGTAGTAGCACCGTCACAGTTAGATGTTTAGTAACGTGTTTTTGACAATATACGATGTTTATTTATTGTTTAATCTGAAAGTGAAAAGTAAGATGTATTTGTAATATTGGTAAAATATTTAATGAAATACCTGTAAGAGAGAAGTGAGTCCTGGTAAGGCTCCTTCGACCTGCCGAGAATTTTTGTTGGACTTACAAAATTTAAAGTAAATTTGAATACGCGTACTTAACGTGGTAACTCTGGTCACAGTTCTGCAAAGAAGGGTGATGTATTTATTTATTCGTAAATTGTGTGTCTTTGTTGTACAAGTATTCATATGTTACAATATATTTATTTAAACTACACGTCTTTTTCTGTTGATATCAACCAACCCTGCGCCCTCACCTCCACTAGGCTATCCGAAGGCACGCTCCTTTGTACCGCTGTAAAAATGGCGCCCGAGCAAACCGTTCATACCCAGGATTTAAGGAGCACAATGATGACGTCACCACGCCAGCCAGTCGTGTGTGTGTCGTCACATATTTCTTATTGAATTATTAATTAAATATTTAAAATTGTAGGTAGGTTTGTATATTAATAGTAAGAGTACATATATCCTTAAGAAATACCGCCAATCCCGTCAAAAAATTGGAACCATGTAGAAGAGCAGGACAAGATTCCTTATAGAATGAAAGAATAGATATAATTAGAATTATTTGTGTGTATAAGAAATGATCAATTCCATACTTATGTAACAAAATGGAAATGGCGAGAGGTATTGTGCTGGCCATAACAGATTTGTTTTTATCCATTTTATATAAATAATTCAATTTCACCTATGCATAAATGTTATGTCAAACAAAATTCTCAGTTTTAATTTACTGCATAAAAGACGTTATTTTAATTTAGTGACTTAATTTAATTTAATAATTTACATGCTGCATAAACCCAGCATTACATGATACACTTTCATATTTACAAAATCAACTAGTTGATGCAAGTGGTTGCTATTTTTATGTCCAGGCAAAATAAGTTACACAAATTAACAAAATTTTATAAAATATAAATAATAACACACCTTCCTTCACAAAATATTTTTAATTACAAAATGTACATTTCGACTGCAAAGCAATCATCATCATTTGTACTACAATAGAAATATATTATTTTAATATAGAATATACTTGTTTTAAGGTAACATTAATCTTGTAATTTATTTCTAAAATTTCCCTTCATACTTGAAAATAACTAAAAACTTTCAAAGGTTGCTATCTATGACCAAAAGTGTCTGTATACAACAATGATACAAAATGTAGATCAACATTTTCGATTATGTGCGACACAGGTGACCTAAATAAGTAAAATTGCACCCATTCATAGCCCTTAATCATACAATGCTAGCCTATCAGCAAAAAAGAAAAAAAAAACAAATAATGCAACATTTTTCATGAGATTTGTCGCTTCAAAAACCGTTCGCTGCGATTGAATGGAGCTTAGATTTGCTTTGACATCGGGACTGCTAAGTTCAAAGTAAGTGCGATCATTATTTGATAGATAAGTGGCTTACCGTGCTAGTTATTTCCTTCTGTTTACTCATTTTCATAAAAAAAAAAGTGTTAAAATATTTGTGTTTGTTGAAATTACAATACAAACATGGTAACTATATGCCGTAGTTTATTTAACTTTATACATTAGAGTTTTGGATAATAGTCTACACATTTAATTTTCAAATTTAATTTTAGTACCTTATTTTTTTATTGAAATTCTAGTGGATTTATTTTATTTATTTATTGCTTTACTAAACGCGTATTAGTGGCCGTTCGCACAGACCATAGCGACTAACTCCACTTTTTATTTATTTATTTATTTAATTATTTCTTTAAAAATTTATTTTTATTTAAGAGCCAAATCATTTGACTTAAATTTTTATATTGAAAATAAAATTTGTTTATAATTAGCCTTATTACCGCTAGAAACATATTTTTTTGGTCATCCAACAATAATTTATTTGCGAATTTAAAATATTTTAGTCATTTTCTTTAAGAACTTTTGGTTTTTTTTTTATCTTGCAAATTAACGACCTTTACTAAATATAATGCATTTTAAAAATTTTCAATCATTTTCAAATAATAACTGAAATTTCTGAAATTACTCGTTTTATAAGAGGCTTAATAGGACCTATACTTTAAAAACGGCTTATTATAGGAGATAATCAGACCTATTCTGTAAAAAAGTGGTTAATTATTAACAACTGGTTACAAAAATTATCCAACAGACATTCATTTGACAATTTTTTTGTTATATATCAACATACTTGATTGGTTAAATTTTTTAACTAGTTGTAAAAAATTAACCAGTGAGTTACAGAATAGGCCGATTATAGACGTAGCATTCTCATTCTTATAGAATCAAATGATTAATTTATAAATCTCATTGTATACGGATATTACGACCGATGATTTATAAATTCTAATTCATATTTTTTAAACAAATACATGATATACATATAGAAATTCAGGAAATATGCGGTCCTATTCTGTAACTCTATGGTTAATTTTTAACAATTGGTTAAAAAATTTGACCAATCAAGTATGTTGGTATATAACAAAAAATTTAATTTTTAGTTGTTAAATCAATATCAACTGGATAAAATATTTAACCAGTTGTTAAAAATTAACCACTTTGTTACAGAATAAATCCAATGAACATTAATCCCGTAATTTATTTTTAAAATTCTCTTCCTTATTTTTGAGAGTAAATGAAAATTTTTAATAGTTCTATGATTATGGTTCATTATTTTTCACGCACGCTAATGTAAATTAATTAAAATCATAAATATACAGGGCGAGTCTGGAAACACAGGCCCTCCCTTTAACTTTTTTATTACAAGTGATACAAAAAAGTGACTCATATCAAAGTTTTATTATTTTAATTATACTATTTAATAGCAAAGATTTACAAGATACGACCATCAACTTTTATTTTTAAATAGGAACCTATAATTATTTTACTAAAATATAAACAACCATTTTTTTCTCTTTTCAACGATGTAAAAGTTTGTATATCAAAAATATGAAAAAGTTGGAGAAAATAAGATAATTGAAAATTATCAAAAATTATTTTTATTGAAATATTCTAGGTGGCTATGTAAAAATAAACAAAATGTAACAATGAAAAAAAATAAAATAGACATTTAATTGTTAATTACTTAGAGTGTTTCTTAAATTAGTAAATTAAATTTTTAATTTAATTTTTACTTATCCACCGTAGACTATTTGAATAAAAATAATTTCTAATGCTGTTCAACTATCTTATTTTTCTCGATTTTTTTCATATTTTTGATATACAACATTTACATTATTGAAAAGAGAAAAAATGGCGGTTTATGTTTTAGTAAAATAATTATAGGCTGCTATTTTGAAAATAATAGCTAATAGTCGTATCTTGTAAACGTGACTTTTTAAAAAATATCTATTTTTTTCTATAACTTAAAAAATATAATAAAAAAGGTGTAGGAGGGGGGGGGGTCTTCCCAGACTCGCCTTGTATATTTGAAAACGATTAAAGTATTCATGATTTTAATACAATAATAAAAACAATTCTATTGTATTTCTGTCATTGACGACCAATTTTAATATATACTATTTTTTTTTTTATATAACATGATTATTTGTTCCCTCCAAAATATATCAAACATTTTTATTATTTTGTTATCAGCAGAATATAGTCAATATTTAATTAGCCTTAAAACCAAGAGTGAAACCTATAACAAATATAATCCTCAAGATAAAAGAAGTTGATTCAACAAAAAGATAATTTTATCATTCCAAAAAAAAAAAACTATATTGATAATATTGCCGAAATTTTCTGTTTGTGTAACCAGATATAATGAACAATAATGAAAATGGAAAAGTGAATCAATTTCAAAATATTTATTATTTAAGAAATGGTACAAAACTGACCTCTTCAATTAGAAATAATAAATATTGTACTTTTCAGAAAAAGCTTTCAGTATTGTCAGTAAAACTGTTGAATTTTGACACTGACATTTATCTGTCAATTACAAACATTTGAATTTGACAACTGGTTTTTTTGGCGTAATCTGGACTGTGCGATTTATTGCAACAAATAATTTAATATATTATATTTTCTTTATCTCTAACTTTATAGAAAATATAATAAAATTTTTAAGTGTATTAATTAGAGGGAGAAGATTTTTTTTAAGAAACTACTACTTCCGGTTGTCCAATTGTTTTATAGTTTTTAAGGAATCGTCCTTTCAACATATAGACATATACACATACACACACACTCCATTGTAAAAATATTAAATTTGGATTCTAGTGATCTTAAAACCTGTTTATTCACTAAAATCTGGATATGCGATTTTTAGTATGATTCCAATACCTCTCTTAGCGAGCGGTAAATATGAACGTTATGTAAACTGTCAAGCCAAGTAACCTGTCAAAAGTAGGTATCTGACAACGCCCATTTCTTGAAATAACGCATATTAAATCTGTTTTTACGACGTCTTTAAATTAAATTTACTCGGGCATCAAAAGTGTAAATTTAAACATTTTGAGACCCAAAATTTCAGAATTTTATTCTTTAAATATCTAAATCACTACATAACATTTAACGGTACATATAACATTTGAGAAAAACTATTTCCCCATGTTAAACGCCTATGTCACGGTTTCTGAACTCGCCGTCAAATAAATATGGACTGATGCTCAATTTTTTTCCTTCTCTCTACCCTGTCCCTTACCCTGCGGTGTTGTCGCTTCTTCATAAAATAAAATAAATATATCATCACGGCATATTACCCATTTCTGAGTGTGCCACAATCTGCTTTATCGCAAATATCGGTAATGATGATGACATATTTGTACCGTGCGGGCGCTTACCAGGCGTCACCTCACGGGCACTCATTGCTGGCGTGGAGAGTGCACCACAGGGGTCACTTTTGTGCCATTTAAAATTCGAAATATTTGGCGTCGGTTCTTCATAACTTAGCATTTTTAACATGACCAATGGAACTGACAGCAGTGTAGAAATCTCCAGCCCCTATATACAGTGTGTCCCATTTAGAGGTGCCACCATTGGGATTTCGAGAACTATAAGAGATACGATGACGGTTAACTGAAACTTTTTGTGCTCCTTTGGGAGGACATCTCAGATGTGCTTTTGTTTTTCTAAAAATTCTCATAGGGCACTAGATAATGACGAAAAACTGAGTATTGTTGATTTTTTCTTTTTCAAATAACTTCTAAACTATTAGTAATTGAGAAAAACGTTTCAAATATAAAAGATAGATATTTTTATTAACTAATCAGTGGCGTACGAAATAAATTTTTATAACCGCAAATTTTCGAGATATAACACAAACTTATATTTTATTAAATGGAACCCCTATCTGATTTTAGTTTTAAAAAAAATCACTATTTTTTTTTCTTTTCAACGATGTAAGGGTTATTATGTTTTATATTTGTTTTGCCTTCAAAATTATTATATTTTCCTTCCTTTATATTAAATTTATAATTATTTTGAAAATATTGGTAGATTTCTATTTAGAAATACTCCTTGTATTTAAATAATTTATTTCATTAGAAAATTTTGCTCAAAACTCGTATCAAACTAATTTTTATATTTTGTATCTGGTCGCCCTTGGCACATTTTAGTGTAATTTGTAATTATGAGTTTAGAATAAAAATATTAAATAATAAAGGCATAAAACAAATTATTTCGATGAAATACAATATAATTAATAAAAATAATAATGTTTTTTTGGGAAATAATAAGAAAGTTCAGGAAAATAAAGAGAAAAATTAAATTCTAGGAGCAAAACAAATATAAAACATAATAACCCTTACATTATTGAAAAGAGAAAAAAATAATGATTTTTTGAGACTGAAATCAGATATGGGTTCCATTTAAAAAAATATAAGTTTGTGTTATATCCCGAAAATTTACGGATATAAAAATTTATTTCGTACGCCACTGGTTAGCTAATAAAAATACCTATCTTTTATATTTGAAACGTTTTTCTGAATTACTAACAGTTTAGAAGTTATTTGAAAAAGAAATAATCAACAATATTCAGTTTTTCGTCATTATCTAGTGCCCTATGAGAATTTTTGGAAAAACAAAAGCACATCTGAGATGGCCTCCCAAAGGCGCACAAAATGTTCCATTTAACCGACATCGTATCTCTTACAGTTCTCGAGATCCCAATGGTGGCACCTCTAAATGGGACACACTGTATTTGACGGCAACTGTAATGTTCAGCTTGTAAATATGTTAAAGTAATCTCCTTTATCCCTTTTTTTATGTATCCTGAACCCTTACAGATGTATTAATGAATGTCGTACTTAAATTCCTTCTCTGATGTAGATGAAGTCCATCCTTCTTGTCGGCACGGTATGCCTGTGTCTTGCTACGCCAAGCCTAGCAGACCAAGAAAACTGTGTGGAGGAACCTACAGATCCATGTGCCAGTTTAACGGAGTACACGGCGTATATCTCATGCCTGGACGAGAAAAAACGCCAGAAGCGCTCGGTTGGCTGTCCCTTGCTGCAGTCCGAGTCCTGTGAATATGTGGACTGTCAGAGTTGTGAGCAGTCCTGCTTGCCTGATTGTCCGGAGTGCGAGTGTCCTTCGACTTGCAGGTAAATATTTGCACTTTTCATTGTGTAACAATCGCAACTGGGGCGCAACAGAAGTAGCGATCAACAATTATCTAAAACTGTTTTCCCGCAGTGCGACTTCCGTCTTTTCTATGCTTTTAAAAATAATTTTACAACACCCAATAATTCTTACGAATTGTCACGAAACTGTATCCCAATCCAAAATTCTAACAAAGCCTTAACTTCGAAAATAATTTTGAATCTTACAAAAAAATCTGATGTGTCCAACACAAAAGCTCCCGCTATTTAATTTTTTATTAATCTAAATACATACCTACGTTACTAATGCTGCAAACTATATTATGTTCTATTGCATATAACTATTGCTTTATTTACGATTTTCTTTATTATTTAATATGTCACTATTATTAATTTGAAGTGATTAATTTTTTGACAATGACGTTTACCTGTCAGTTATGGTTATATTCATTTGAAAACTAAACTGTGTAACAAAGGAATTTTGTTTATCTTAGGCTTCGGGATTAAAAAAAGAAAAATGATTTTTAAATTTATCTGTAAAATATATAGAAAAAGTATTAATGTATACCTGTACAAAATTCAATAATCTATAATTTTCCAATGACACAAAATACGAAAAAATGGCATTTAATAGTATTTTTTGAAGAAAAACCATTATGAGTTTCAAGTAAAGTGCCATTTCTGTTTGTCCGATTTACACCAAAATCTAATGGCTTCTTTTCGTATTAGAATAGGGTAGAAATACAAGGTTTCAGAATTTTCTGAATGATAGTATTTGATTTAGAGGGAAGTCAAAATTCATACATATACACACACATGCACGCACACACACACACACATACATACATACATACATACATACATATATACACACACATAAACACATACAGACATTGTGAAAATATTAAAATTGGATTCTAGGGACCTTAAAACGTGGTCATTTACTAAAATCTCGATATGTGTTTTTTAGCACGATCCCTATACCAACCTTCCTTACCAAGGGTAGCGGGAGGTAAAAATTATTTTTAAATTTATCTGTAAAATATATAGAAAAAGTATTCATGTATTCCTGTAGAAAATTCAATAATCTTTAAATTTCATGAGACATAAAATGCGAAAAAATGGCATTTAATGGTATTTTTGAAGAAAAACTATTATGAGCTTCAAGTAAAGTGCCATTTCCGGTTATCCGATTTACACCAAAATTTAATGGCTTCTTTTCATATTAGAATAGGATAGGAATACAAGGTTTCAGAATTTTATGAATGATAGTCTTTGAGTTAGAGCGAAGACAAAATTCCTACACACACACACACATACACACATACCGACATCATCGTGAAAATGTTAAAATTGGATTCTAGGGACCTTAAAACGTGGTCATTTACTAAAATCTCGATATGTGATTTTTAGCACGATCCCTATACCTCCCTTATCAAGGGTAGCGGGAGGTAAAAATACGTACAAAAAATAAACGTCTTGAACGCAAGATATATAGTGAATCTTGTCATTCTGCTAAAAAAAAATTAAACGAAGAGGTACCGCTACACAAACGCTTTACAAATATTATTTCAAATTGCATAGGTTTTTGAATTAGCGAAGTACGATTGTAACATTTTCTTAACAAATCGCTCAATTGTTATTCGCTCAAAATGACCAAACCCTCTGAACATTATATTTTTTATTTTCAGGCAGTGCTGCAGCGAAACATGTTCAACAAATCTATGTTGCCACAAAACATGCCACAACCAATGCAAGACTAATTACTGTAGAACAGAATGCAAGAAAGAGTGCAAAGACAGAATAAATCAACAACAATCAAATGCAGAGTTAGACATAAATGTGGAAGAAAGTAGTATTATTAACAACACCGCCAGACACAATATTACTACCATTATTAACCTGCATAATATTATCAACAATACCAATTTAATCGATATTCCTATCAAAATCAATAATACCAATTTCAATAACATCACTTTGAAAAGAAGTGATCAAGTTAGTATGAGTAGCCTAACTGGTGGAGGTGGCCAAATACAACCAAGACCAGAAACTGATCCAGAAACAGGAGAAAAATGCTGTTACGTCGTCAGTCCGCGACAATGTGTCAAAACAAACTACTACCCCTTCATGCGGTGTTTCCATTATCGCCACAGAAAATGCGGTCCATTCTGCATTGCGACTATAATCCACGCTCAAAATCAAAACTACTGCGATAATTCCGGTTGTCATAACAAAATGTTCTACGTCCCTCAAAATCAACCTCGGTGTTACTACACCGCCAGTTATCCGTTTGTAAATTGTGGAGGCCAGCAAACATTCCACAATTGCCAGGGTTGCTACGACCACATATCATCTGGTACAGCAACCACTGGTATACACCACCATACGAGGTGCAATAGGTGTTATGATAGTAACGCTGGATCAGCAATGCCTCAAATGATGCAGCCCCAAATGATGTCTGGATATCCAATGGGAATGGGATACCCCATGGGGTCACCAATGGGGTCCTCAATGGGGTCCCCAATGGGAATGGGATACCCGATGGGATCCCCAATGGGCTACCCTGGAGGCATTTACGGAGGATATCCCCCTATGTCTCCGATGTATCAACCTTATCCTGTTTACGGACAATCTGGAATGGGAATGGGTCCATCTGCATATGGACAACAATCTGGAGTCCAGTTTTATGGACAAAATAGTAATGATGTTATGGACACCCAATCCAATTTCAATGAAATAAACGCAAACTACCCTGTTTCTCAACTACTTAGATCTGGATCAACTGACGGGAATGAAATCAACCCAAGTTACCCAATGGGAAATCCAGTACCTTATGTACATGAAACTGTAATTCCAGTTACAAATCTACTTAAATCTGGATCAACAGAAAATGATGATAATAATAAAACTAGTTTAGAAGATTCAAATGGCGCAACTTCTAAATATGCTTTAATTTCTATAGATGCAGCTAAACCAAATAATCACCACAAAAGAGAAGAGAAAGAAAAAAGGTTTAGAAGAAAGAAGAACAAAAATGATCATGAACACACAACAGAAAGGAAAAAGGAGGGAAGTTCGACAGAAAAGAAATTATAAACCTGTATATTGTAATCTTTTTTTAAATTAAGAAGAGTAAAATCAAAAGCGGCGACCGCTCAAAGTCCTGCACAAATCAGGGGCATTAAAAACAAAAAAAATATATAATATACAGGGTATC
This sequence comes from Ophonus ardosiacus, assembly GCA_943142095.1. Taxonomy (NCBI): domain Eukaryota; kingdom Metazoa; phylum Arthropoda; class Insecta; order Coleoptera; family Carabidae; genus Ophonus; species Ophonus ardosiacus. The sequence goes on along the minus strand of OW964831.1, from coordinate 44,644,027 downwards.
TCTTAAATAGGGGGACATGGCTTAACCACAGATTCCTGAGGCTAAAATAAGACGATTTAACCAAACTTGCTTCTACCGGAAAGTGTACCATTTAGCCAGAAATCTGCTTCAAAGTTCTTCGAAAAAAAATTAATTTTGCTTATAATAATCGGACGCTTTATTCGATTTGGTTGAAATTTGGTATGACAGTTTATATGGTTATAAGTCATCTTTTAAGGTGATACTTGTTATTATTAGTGAACCACTATTGTATGAAACTTAGGTCTCCCAACATTAATTAGACCGTAACTTTTTAATGGAAATGCCGAAAACGTGAAATTATTTTTCTTCAGAAAGATACATTCAATAGTAAACTTTTGTTTCTCTGTGTAATTTGTGATATCTGTTACGGTTCACACAGAAAAAAATAAAACATGAGTGTCTGCATTGCAAAATTTTTAAAATAAATTTAATCTAGCAGTCTATCCTAATGTCAAACAAGTAATTTTTAATTACAGTAACAATTGTTTTACGGGTTGTCAAAAATTTTCTTCGCAATATTCTAAAATTAGTAACATCCGTTTGTTCGGCCTAATAGTATTTTACTACCATTATTATAAATAAGACGATTACATATCTCAGCTTACTCCTAAATAAGTTGTGAAGATTGTTACTGTCATTAAAAATTACTTGTTTGACGTTTGGATAGACTGCTAGATTAAATTTATTTTAAAAATTTAGCAGTGCAGTCACTCATATTTTATTTTTTTCTGTGTGAACCGTAACAGATATCACAAATTACACAGAAAGACAAAAGTTTACTAATGAATGTATCTTTCTGAAGAAAAGTCATTTTACGTTTTCGGCATTGCCTTTAAAAAGTTACGGTCTAATTAATGTTGGGAGACCTAAGGTTCATACACTAGTGGTTCACTAATAATAACAAGTCTCACTTTAAAAGATGACTTATAACCGTATAAACTGTCATACCAAATTTCATCCAAATCGAATAAAGCGTCCGATTATTATAAGCAAAATTAATTTTTTTTTCGAAGAACTTTGAAGCAGATTTCTGGCTAAATAGTACACTTTCCGGTAGAAGCAAGTTTGGTTAAATCGTCTTATTATAGCCTCAGAAATCTGTGGTTAAGCCATGTCCCCCTATTTAAGAGACACCCTATATATTCTTTTTAGTCTTCAAAAACCCAAATATTATACGAGTACAAGCAATATCTCGAAAAATCTTCTAAATTTTCCGAATTAGAATTTTCGTACATCTCAAGGCACTGATTCCAAATTTTCGAACCAGAGTTCGATATCTCTTTTATATCTTGTGATTTTTACACCTTAACAAATCACTCAATAAGTTCGTAGGATGACTAATAAAACAACAACTTTTAGGCAAAATTCGACTTCAATCATCAACATAGTTTCCTTCAAGAGCGATACATTTATTCCAACGCTTCTCTAACATTTCGATGCCTTTTTTATAGAACGATTTATCTTTGGCCTCAATATACCCTTCAGTTTCGGCAATCACTTCTTCATTGGAGCTAAATCTCTTTACTGCTGACTGCCGATTTGACTCTGGAGTGAAGTGATGGATCCATGTTTCATCCATTGTCACATACCGCATGAAAAAATTCTTTTTATTGCGCTGAAATAGCTGTAAACAGCGCCCTGAATCGTCAACGCGTTGTTGTTTTTGATAGACTCTGAGAAAACGCGATACCCATTTCGAACAGATCTTTTTCATGCCCAAATGTTCATGCAAAATGGTAAATACACTGCCTTCTGATATCTTTATGGTGTCAGCTATCTCACGCAACTTCAATTTACGATCGACCAAAACCATTTTGTGCCCTTTTTTTTCTTTTCTGGAACAACTGCCGAATTTGGGCGACCAGAGCGTTCAGCATCATCGGTGTTTGTACGGCCGCGTTTAAAATCAGCAAACCACTTCTCTACCATTTGTCTCGATGGAGCATAGTCCGAACAACACTTATCTAGCCATTGCTTTACTTGAACGGTATTTTTTCCCATTAAAAAGCAATGTTTTATCAACACAAGAAATTCAGATTTTTCCATTATATTGAAAATTACAAAAGTAGCGTCACGAAAACCACTGTAAGTTGTGAACTAAACGTCAGATTATCATAAAATTTTGAAACTTATCGTTTGAAAGTTGGTACTTCCTAAAAATCATATGGATTTGTCAATAATGACAGTATCTATAGGTATGTCATCCTACAAACTTATTGAATAACGGATTAAACTTTATCAATTTCTAAGTTTATAAACATCCTAAATATTCCCAGTTTCAACAAAATTTTCGAAATTCCAATTTTAATGATTAAAAGATTAAGGACCGATATTAAAAAAAAGTCCAGTTATATGTAGTTCCATAATAAATTTAATAAAATAAACAGAAACGAATCAATTTACGTGTTCTTATGACATTTAAATCATGGCTGCCAAAAATTCACGTTGCATTTGTTCACTTAAATTTACTTAGGAACTAAATTTAACTGAACGTTTATAATACCGGCCCTAAAACTAGAATTTTAATTTTTGATGTTGGTACTTTTTTCGTTTGAAAATCCAATAACGAGGAAGTAGCAAAAAGTTTCTACTCTAAAAATAAGAAATAATTATTTTTATTAATTAATAATGCTTTAATGTTACATTATTTTAAGACTTATTTGTATAAAATATATCTAATATGAAACTGTTTAATAAAATTTATGTATTGTCTAACACAAATAAAAATTTTGTACTTATAATAATCATTTATTATTTCTAGAAACACCTTGAAAAATGTTTCTGACCTTAGTTATTTACTTCCACTTAGAAAAATGGATAAATATCTAATTATACTATCAAAAAATTTCTTATCTATATCAAATAAATTTAAATATGAAATATTTGAACCCATTTCCTCCCATGGGCGAGTTTTCTAACCCAGAGGCGGATTTAGCAACTTTTCTACGCAATTGATAAAAATTATTTTGAAGAAATGTAATAGTAATATATTGCATACCGAACCAAAAAAAAATACTACATTGCGAGCGATCGCTGTATTAGAGATACTGAGGGAACCTATGATCGCGAGGCTAAAATAAGCATTTTAGGGGAGGTAGTACTATTTCATTCACAATCAACTAATAAATATTGAGTTTTTAACATTAATTTTATTAAATTGGTTTCTTATAATTTGTTTAGTTACAATCTGCCTTATCATAGAGATCTTTAACAGAGATAAATACCAGTATTGTTAAAACAAAATGGAATAATAATAAATATTTATTTTCTGTAGACACAATACATGTATTAAAAAAAGTCAAAATTTAAAGCACAAAAACAAAATATAAAAATTGTTACTTATTTAGTTCGATGTCGCATTTTGGCATTTAGTTTTTAGGATTTAGGTCTTCTTCACATAAATATAACTCCGAATGGCACATTAATGACATCCATTGGTATATATGGCAACACTTTAGAATAAAAAAAAAACGAATTATACACTTTGATTAAATTTGATGCTTCAGATTAAATATTAAAATTATATTTCATAAAAAAGAAGCTAAGAAGCTATTCTTTGACAGTAAATTTGACGTTTTGCACAAATTATAGCAACGAACATGATTTGTTTAAGTGCGCATTAACTTCAGGGCATAGTGTGCTCCTGCAAAACCCTAAAATCTAATTCCTAAAATCCTAAATAATCACTAGATTTAGGGCATATAAATTTAGGATTTAGATATTAGGGTGATAAAAGAGCAACATCGGACACAACATTAGATTATAAAAACAATGTTGTAGAAGGTATAGTTTTATATCTTTTTTGAATTTCTTTAAAATATCCACTGATTTAAGTAACTCCGGTAATTTATTAAATATTTGTAAACCAACTCTGCCGGGAGAGTTCTTAACGACTTAATTTAGATAGTGGTTCTTAAAAATCGTTTTTATTTCTGGTGTTGTGATCGTAAAGATCTGATATTAAAGGGAGAGAAAGTATATTTTTATAAATCAGAAGAATTACTTCATAACTGTAAATGCCAGTTAAAGTAAGAATATTGTGTTTTTTAAAGAAATCCCTGCAAGATTTGTTGTATTTAGCACCCAACACACATCTGATAATTCTTGTCTGGCAGACAAAGACTATGAGAAACATTCGAAGAGCCCCAGAAACAAATTCCGTACTTAAATCTTGACTCAACAGAAACCAAAGAAAACAATAAAAATTGATTAATATTTAAGTATAAGAGAGTACCACATGAGTCACTTTTGCCGTATTTAATATTTGAAATAATTTTGGCGTCGGTCGGGATCGAACCCGAATCTCCAGATTCGCGACCAGACACAGGCACACGGCTACGAGACCCCATTACACTAACTAAACAATTTTTTAATAATTTAATGTTCCATGAAGTTTTGTTAGATGGCGATAGTAGTTTTAAATTCAAATTTAAACTTAGCAGGATTTGTAGTTTAAAAGAACATTAAATTATTAAAGATTTATTTGTAAATCTAGGGCCGGTATTACTCGTATGAACGTGAATTTTTGACTTCGGTCATTTAAATGACACAGGATAGAAATTTATTCAAATTTTATTAAATTTATTAGGGGACTAATTCTAAATGAACGTTTATAAACTGCCCTTAGTGTACTCGTTAATGGATAAAAATCGACTTCATGAGATTTTGCATTTTAACCGTCGATATGTACCTATCTCAATTATTTAACAAAAAAAAATTCTATCAATTATTTGGTTAGGAACGAATAGACCATAGTATTATGATATCGCAATAGATTTTCGAGTATGAAATAGGTATACGTATACAAATATTTGATCAATGTCCAAATAGTTTTTTTTATTCTCATGACTACAAAAATTATAGGTTCATCTGATATCTTATCAGCATTTCAAGGAGATTGTCAAAAATGTATGGAAAAAATGGGGTTCACTTAATACACATTTAAACTGTTCTCACATTTCATAAAAATCACCAGGTCGCGACATTGCTTCACCCAGGTAAAGAACTTTTCTTTCTACATATTTTAAATTTAAACTAGTACACTTGAACAGATAATTCCGAGCCCCAACATTGAACTGTTAATTGTAACTTGTATTTAGTCAATATAAATTTATTTCTCCAATAATAAAATCTGTTCCGGCCAGCACAATACCTCTCGGCAATTCCATTTTATTTATACCGGGTGTCTACTTGAAATCCGTGATATAAGGAATACAATGTTATTTTTTTTCATTTTGCTGTAATTTCTGACCTATTAATGTTAGAGAAAAGTTGTAAATAAAAAAGTTGCTCAGAATTAAAAACTACACAATATGGGACTAAAATTAATTACAAGTTCTTTTTATTTTCCGAAAAACCGCGAATTAAAATTCGCAATTTACAGCATATTTCAGAGTGCTATTGAAATACTGATGTTTTATTTGTTTTTATTTTGCATATTTTTTGGATTCGTTATATTCGAGATTTTTGTAATAAAATTAATTTTTAAATCACGATATTTATTTTTCAAGGAACACTGTGTAGTGCTTCAAATATAGTATTGCTTCCAGTTGTCCAATAGTTATCAAAAAATAATCAACTGTTTCCATTAATGGTAAAATGAGGAATAAGAAATTTCATACTATACGTCTCACAGTTATTGGTCGATTTTAGCCGATATATGATGGTATGCCATACCAATAAAGAAAAATTAATTAAACATCACTTATTTCCATAGAAATACAGCATACCGGTATACATTCGCAGCGACACATTTCACATTGTTTATATTTTAGAAAAAATTATTTTATTTTTTCTTTGTGATCTTAAATTTTGTGAAGTACATATACATGTTTTTGTGTTTTATTTAAAATTTTGCTTGCCACAGAATTAACTAATTTAATTAATTACTACTTTTTGTTTTGATTTATGATGAGGAAGGGCCTTAGCAATCTGTTGCTTACATTTACCAATTTATTTGTAAAAATTAAAATGTCATTACAAATACTTTTGTTTTGGCAGTTATGAGTGCCCAAAGATACAATTTGCTTAAAAGCAGATTGAATCAACAACAGATAAAAGGCATAAATTATGTAATTATTACTTGAAATTTTCAGATATTTACTAACTAAATAAAAGTATACACATTTATTAACACTTCATTTTTATCTGTCCTAATTTGAAAGGATTAATGGAATATCTCAAAACATTTTTTTATCTTGCTTAAATTCCTTTTGGCGGCAATAATAAAAAGCTATAATGACTCATCATTCATTAAATTGTTATTATCTATTTGAATTTTATAGTTAAATGCTTTAAAAAACTTATAAAATAAATAATTACAAAACAAAGCTTTTGTTTTGTAATTATTTTTTGTCATTTATATTCTTTTCCCCTGAGGAAGGCCGCAGTTTATGAGGCCGAAACGTTAGTATTATAAAAATTCAGAACTTAAACTAAAAAGGAAGTATTATTCCAACATTTTTATTATATTTATATAATATAATTTTTTTATGAGGTCCCGTGGCCGCATGCTAGTGTCTGGTCGCGAACCTGGGGAACCGGGTTCGATCCTGACCGACGCGAAATATTTCGAATTTTAATTGGCACAAATATGATCCCTCTGGTGCACTCTCAAAGAGTGCCCGTGAGGTGACGTGTGGTAAGCGCCCCCACGGTAAAATATGTCATCATCATTACCGATATCTGCGATAAAGCGATATACAGGTTCGAAACGTCCAAATGTTAAAAATAAAGAAATTCTGGATCACCAAGGCATTTTTCGCTTTATCCAGTTGATTCTTCTTGACTCAATATGTTCTAAACAAAATTTTGAAATTTTGCAAAGAACTGATAATATCAGTTATCAAAAATAGCTGTTTTTCAAAAAGTCATAACAGGTACAGTTCATAACGAATAGTTCAATAGTGCGGGCTGTAGCGTTTCGCGCGAATCTCATGTTATACATCATTTTGAAGACGGCTATTGGATTATCTTAAGTGTAATTAAATTTAGATCTTCAAAAGTATAAAGTTTCATTTAAGTCGAGAGTACACTTGTACAATGTGTACTCGTCATTTTGTATATCAGCAAATTTATTATTCCGATTATCCTTGTCAAACTTATCAACAGTTTTAATAAAAATAATATTAAGATTAGAAGTGTCAATGATAATACCAGTAATGACAATGATTTTCCCTGTAATTTTTTCTAGCAAGAACATGACTAACAGGGCTATTCTGTAAGCGATCGTTATGACATATCGAATCGTCATATCGTTAGAATAACGATAATCGTTAAAGTGGTATTCTGTAAGCAAAAATTCAATTGTTCATAACGACAAGATGATAACGATTTTCGTAAAATCGTTATTTTTTAACGACAAGAAAAAACTGGTCGTTATGTTAACGATTTGTTGCATTTCAATCACATTTCAATATTCTTGAAATATTAAATGCCATTATAATGAATGGTGATCCCGAATTATTATTATTTCTTCACTTTTTCGAAGAAAATAATGAAAGGTAATTGTATATTATAAAAATATGTCAGATTATATTCCAATTTTACTATATATACTTAACAGGAAAAATCTTCGAAAAATTCATAGGGCTTTAAGAGATAAAAGTGATTCTTTTACTGTCCTAGAGGAAAATTTAGAAAATTATTTAGATTTATCACGAGTCGCCGCAACAGATTTTACTGAACTGTTGCCATTCCTAGAAGCAAATACAAGGATAACTGCTATACCAAATCTCCTAAAAGTACTGTATATTAATCATACTTTTACATATGCTTTATTTTACTGAGTGCATTTAATCCCCTAGCCAATTCAGCATATGCTTCTTTAATCTGATTTGGATTCTCTGGATAATATTTATTTGTTCTCAGAGCGACATTACTTGCAAGAAAGTCTACATAATAGCATATTGTTCTTTTGTAGTTTTTGAGGCCCTCGTGTACTTATCCAAATCAAATATAATAGAGAATAATAATAAATAGCCATTAATAAAATGAAATAATATAAATCTTCACCAACAATTTTCAAAATGAATTTTAAATGTCAGTTTTAATAGTGAATTGAGTAAACAATAGTACCAATCGCAAAAAAATTATAACGATTTCGTTATCAATTAAATTCAACGATAATGTTTTAACGATCGATCTTACAGAATACAAAAATAACGATTTTCGTAAAATACAAATAACGATTTTCTTAACAACGATTATCGTTATGATAACGATTCGTTAAGCGAATGTTTTACAGAATAGGCCTGTAAGTATTACAGGTATCTCTTTTGTCCTACTTTAACGTCGAGTAGAATCGAACCCATTTTGTCCGAATGGAAATCAGAAACCTAATGCACATAGCCACGTGACCCCATTAAAGACTTTAATTTTATTTTGTTTGAATTTTTTAATTAGATGAGACTATTGATATTATTCACCACCATCCTGGTGGTCGGGACCTTCGCTCAAGATTTCAGCGAAGAAAACGAGCCATCTTTATGCGTGGAGCATCAAAACCCTTTCATCTACACCCACTGCATCAAGAAACGCGACTTAGCTTGTCAAAACGGCCAGTTCTGCGGGTCCTGCAATTCAAACACCTGCCAAACGTGCAATGGAAATTCCTGCAGAACTTCTTGCAACGGACCTGCTTGTAGCCAATGCCCAAACGGCAACTGCTGCAATGGTCAAAACTGCAACGTTTGTTCCGGTCGAAACTGCTGTTCTGGCCAGTCATGCAACAACTGCGTAAACACATGTAACATGGGCTGCGAAACTCCAGCTTGTCGAAGTTCCTGCTTCCAAACTTGCCAGACCAACAATTGTTGCGATAGATCAGATTGCTTCAACTCTTGCAGGAATCAATGTATCGGAGATCACTGCTATGAGAATTGTTTCAAGCAATGTCCCTGCTCTCAGAATTGTAATCCTCCACCTCCTACCCCTCCTGTTGTTACTTCTCCTCCAATTATTTATCCTAACATTTCTTTTCCTCCTCAAAGTCCTCCGAAATCCAACCAAACAATCATAGTTGTCAACAAACCTGAAAACAGTAACCCAGTCAACATAACAACTGTTCTTAATGTGAAAAACTACATCAGTAACAAAAATGTCATTAATATTCCTGTTAATGTAACGAATCACAACCATAACCATTTTAACCAAACTAGTCCTAATCAAAATGAAAAAGCCCCCATAATAGATACAAATAAATGTTGCATTGTTGTTTACCCCATTCATTGCTATGATGTTGTGGAACCACCTTACAAGAAATGTCTGCAAAAGCGAGAGAAGAAATGTGGTGATATCTGCACTTCAGTGGTGGTACACGTTGTTCATGTTCCCGGAAAAGATAGAGAAGTACCCGTTCCGTATCCAGTACCTGTACAAGTACCCGGGCCTGTCCAAGTAGTGCAACAGCCTTATCCAGTACCAGTGGTACAAAGGTATCCAGTATATGTTCCAGTTCCAGGAGCACCTAACCAATGTGGTGTATCAGGAGGATGTGGATATAAGCCTGTCTGTCATTATATTAACAGGTATCCATGGGTCAGCTGCTCTCATTATGGAGTTCAAAGTAAGGTCATTTTAATTGTATCTTATAACTCTTATTTTAAAATCTCGAAAGATAATACGTAAGATCCAGACAGATAAACTAATTAATATCAAATGTTGATAAAATCAGTTATTGCATTTAAAAGTCAAATGTCACAAATCATAAAAATAGTAGGGATGGCGCCGACTCAATGGTTCTGGGTTCGATTCTCAAATAATATATGAAGGGTACAGGGGAAGAAAGCGGTTTGTCACAAAAATTTTGAAATTGGGATTTTCATGCCATCTTGTAGGTAAATACCGAATCTTTTACGTGGAATATTTCTTTTGGGCAAAAACACGGTAGGTCAGAAGTTATTACCAATGGAAAATTTGTCGTACAGAGGAAGAAGGCGGGTATGTCCATATGGTACCAAGCAAAAAGGTGGATTGTCCACTCTCATATATCAAGAAAGTTGATGAGTACAGGGTAAAAAAGCGGTTTGTCAAAAAATGTAAAATTTGCAGGACACAGTTTTTAAGATTTTAAAATCGTGTCATTTTTTGGATAGTACCTTCAGCTATGCACAATTTTAATGCAAGATTCTTTACTGTTTTCTAAATGAGTACCACAAATTAGAAAACTTGTCTGGCATCCTATTTTGGTGAAAATTTTGACTTTTTATTTTGGTGTCAAATTAAAAAAACCGAAATTTCCACCAAAATAGGATGCCAGACAAGTATTCTAATTTGAGGTACTCATTTACAAAACAGTGAAGAATCCTGCATCAAAGTTTTGCATAGCTGGAGGCATTATCCAAAAAATGACACGATCTTAAAATCTTAAAAACTGTCTCCTGCAAAATTTACATTTTTTGACAAACCGCCTTCTTCCCCTGTACCCTTCATATGGTTTATTTATTCCCACTTATCATGTATTAAATTAAATATTATCTTAGTTTAATTACAACATACCTAAAACCAAAACTAATATTTATGAAATATTTTTTTAAAACGCTTTGCCTTGGAAATTCCTTCTTAACTTGAAGTAGAAATTTTGCTTCTCTCAAATAAAAGTACTTATACGCAATAATATTAGTACAAGTACCTAAACAGCGCAAATAACATAGGTATAAAATAATGTTTACTTTTGAAACAAAAAAAAAAAATAGGGGCAACATTTTTAATGCGAATTCTAAGCCTGTTTTCTCAATATCAATACTTATCTAGTTTGATAGAAGCATTAGCGATGCGAGAAATACTTCCAAGAGTATAATAATAAGTACATTAAATTTAGCCAGTGATAAAACTGGTCGAGAGCAACAATATTTCTTAGTAACTTTTTTTGTAAACCTTCTAGATATTGTGTTAAAAATCTTCAAAGTTTTGTAAAAAAAAAATCATTGCCTGTCTAAGAATAGGTACTAAAAAAAATCTATTGTGGCTAGCACAAGACCTTCCGTTAATTTGATGTATTTTGTACAAATCCTATACCAAAATATTCTATAAATCAAAAAAAATTATCACATGAATATACATTAGGTACACTCATATATAAATACTCAAAAATGCGTACATTTACGTAACATTCTCTTTACAATAAAATAATATTACTACCAAGTTTATATCTCTACCCATTTTTGAATTATTGCCCAAAAAGTCAATATACCCGACATTTATATAAAAACTTCAAAATTTTCAAAAATCTAATTTTTATGTATCTAGATACTTCTCAATGCGCTGATTCCAAATTTTGAAACCGCAGGTCGATATCTCGTTTCGTTCTCGAGATATTTAGATTCAAAATTTTGCTCAAAACTGCCCATTTTTGGGAAATAACCCAAAAATTGGTAAAGATATGAATTTGGCGACAACACCATTCAATTCTACGGGCAAAATTACATAAGTACACCAATTTTCAGTATTTTTGAACACCGCATACAATCTTTAAAGTAAAATAACTGAAAATAGCCAAAAATCGCAAAAATCAGATTTTGGCCATTTTCAGGAGTTTCCAAACTTTAATTCATATAAAATGAACCAATTGGACAAAAATTATGAAAATTGCAATACTTATGTATTTTTGTCTGTAGAATCGAAATATGATGTCGCCAAATTCATATCTCGACCTATTTTTGGGTTAATACCCAAAAATGGGCAGTTTTGAGCAAAACTTTAAAACTAAATATCTCGAGAACGAAACGAGGTATCGACCTACGGTTGCAAAATCAAGAATCAGTGCATTGAGAAGTATCTAGATACATAAAAATTAGATTTTTGAAAATGTTGAAGTTTTTATCTAAATATCTCGTTTTGTAGATGTGGGGTTATAATACCACTACATTTAAACATCTTTGTGAACATGTCATAATTTGCTCTAGGCCTTAATTAGACGCTGGTCCAAGGTCTAATAAAACGTGACGAATAAATCCTCAAATTATAAGGTGGATTAGCAGATCCAGGGGCGGCAAGTATGGGTCAGAGGGGGCGGATCGCCCCCCTAACTTAAAACAGGGTGGGCATCGCCTCCTCTCCCTCAACTATTTTCCTTTTCCCATTACGTGACCAAGTTAACCTTATTTTGTCGTTATATTATAAATAATTAAAATTTATATAATTAAATAAAAGTTAGTATCATTACCGGGCGTTTTGGCTTTTTTACAGTCCGGTGGACAGTAAAACTAGCAAAAAGCCCGGCGGGCGTAATGTTCAATATTCCGCCCTAGTAACTAAGATGTAAACAAACAATTTTAATGCATTTGTGCGTAAATTTCATATACCGCCTATTCGCGATTCAAGTTAAGCAAACTCTATCTGGTGGACAAAATTTGAACTAAAAATACGTCCATAATATAGTATTTCCTTTCCTTCACAGAAATTTTCTAGAGATTGTAAGCTTTTTAAAATATCCTTTAACACAAGTTTCATATTTTGAAACTTTTTCAATAGCGTAAAATTCATTATGTCAATGACAGATTGACAGCTCGAGGCTCGTACAGTGTTATGATGTCATAAACACTGATATATAATGGCGGGAAAATTTAATTTGAATCGCCAATATACTAAACCCCCCTCCCCCCCCCCCCCCCCACAAATGCTCCTTATTTATTTACATCCCGATTTACAAAAACTTCCGACGTCTCTGAGCAGATCCCATAGTGGAAGATCATTTCAGCCATCATGATAGAGTTGGTCCTGGGTTCAAATCCCGGTGGCCGACAAGATCTTTTCGCAATTTATTCCCTGATTTATGAACTTTGAACATATTTATTCTTCCAGACTGCGGATCCTGTTACGTATGCGGGGGCCAATACAACCCCGCCTACTGCAGGCAGCAGATATCCTGCGCGCCATTGTGCCGCGGAGGCATCGTGAACTTTGGCAATACTTGGCAGAATGACATCTTGCGATACGCTCCAACCTATTCCCCGCAGTACGCTGCGCAAACCTCAATGCAGGCCCCACAACCCCAAATGGAAATTGCCCAATCAAATGTGCAACGAACACCCGTTGGGGACTTACAAAGCTATGCACAACAACCGTCGGATCTTTCGGCACAACAGCAAATCGTTCAGCAACCAATCGTGCAGCAACCAGTCGATCTGGTGCAACAGCCGATGGAGTACCAACAAGCAGGGGTCCAACAACAATATGTGGTATGTAAGAATGATTCTATCTTTAGCTAATGGAAACACAAAATCTAGAAAAAAAACATGGTACTCACGATATTATGGACCTCATATATTTTCATCAAAACTTGTACACAGACGTTATGTAAGTATACAACGCTTAGCCCATGATAGTACATCTGGCAATAATAAAAATCAATGTGTTCTCTGGAAAAAATATTGATTGTAAAAACTGACGTTAAATGTTTTTTGCATAGACGTACAATTTATATACTGTTTTTTTACCTCCCGCTACCCTTGGTAAGGGAGGTATAGGGATCGTGCTGAAAAACACGTATCGAGATTTTAGTAAATGACCACGTTTTAAGGTCCCTAGAATCCAATTTTAACATTTTCACGATGATGTCTGAATGTGTGTATGTGTTTATGTGTGTGTATGTATGTATGTGTGTGTATGTGTAGGGATTTTTTCTTCGCTCTAACTCAAATAATATCATTCAGAAAATTCTGAAACCTTGTATTTCTATCCTATTCTAATAAAAAAAGAAGCCATTAGATTTTGGTGTAAATCGGATAACCGGAAAAGGCACTTTACCTGAAGCTCATAATGGTTTTTCTTCAAAAAATATCATTAAATGCCATTTTTTCGCATTTTATGTCTTATGAAAATTAAAGATTATTGAATTTTCTACAGGAATACATTAATACTTTTTCTATATATTTTGCAGATAAATTTAAAAATATTTTTTTTTATTAGTCCCGAAGCCTAAGATAAACATAATTCCTTTGTTACACAGTTCATATTTCAAATGAATGTAACTGACAGTAAATGTCACTGTCAAAAAACTAAACACTTCAAATTAATAATAGTAACAGTTTAAAAAGAAAATAGTAAATAAATCAATAGTTTTATGCAGTGGAACAGTTTGCAGCGTTAGTAAATACGTAAGTATGTATTTAAATTAATAAAAATGGATAGGAATGTGTGTCGAAGGATGATTGTTGCGTAACTATTATTGTGGTCCAGATGCGGTTATTCGCTACCAAAAATCAGTCACTTTAATATGTTATTATGTATGAATGCTATGATGATTGTGGACAAGGCGAAAGAAGAATGTTGTTAAAGAGTGAAGTGAGTCAGCTGAGCTCTTACTCTTATCTCTTTTCTTATTGTTACTATTGTTTCCGGGTTTTTGCTAACCCACTAAGTGGGAAACGCGTGATTTTATGTATGTATGTAAAAATTAAATAGCGGGAGGTTTTGTGTTGGCCACATCAGATTTTTTTTTTTTTTGATATTCTGAAAATTCCATTTACTTTCACCAATCAAGAGTATGCAGACATGCATATGAATTATGGCGAGACATTACAAAGCAGTAGTGTTGCTGCAAGGCGGTACAGAGAGTTATTTCCAAATAGACGTATGCCAATGATCTTATATGTCATTTGTGACAGTTGTGACATTTTTTCCAAAGAACATATTGATCTTTATTATTTACAAAATTTTGAACTATGACGTGATTGGTCAGTTTTAAAGGCCTAATTCTTGTAGGCAGCATGTTAAACAAAAATTATTGCCAGATGTACTATCTATGGGGTCAGTTCTACCATGGGAATATTTTTTTTGTTTCACGATAATTTTAATTTTTGGACTTGTTCAATTTTTGTGACTTTGCAATGAAAACAATCTTAATATTTTATATTCTATCAAAAGAGCAGTCCCTCTTCCAATTTTAACAACTTTTTTACTTTTTCCATTCTTCATTTTATATCTAAATATCATTCTCTTATGATCTTACCTAACTTATACAACTTGCAAATATTTCATTTCTATAGCAGTTCTTCCCTTTTCTGTGCTTCTTTAAAAAGCAGGCCGACATAAAATGTAAAATTTGTTCCTGCAGAAATTATTTTTTAATTGTCATTAACATAATCATTTCCCACAGATGCCACAACCAATGCAACAACAGTACGTAGCAGTGCAACCGCCATATAAACAACAACCTATTCAATAAGTTGTTCAACAACCTGTACAGATGCAATAACAACAAACCGGTGTTGTATGATAAATGAATATCATATCAAGTGCTTTGTATTTATCTCTAATATTGATAAGATAATGATTTACTGTAATAATAGGTTTGCTATTGATTTTGATAAATGTTACATAAAAATGAATAAATTTATTTTAATTGTAAATGTTAAAATTTCGACTTTATGAAATCATTTTTTCAGGAAATTACTGATTTTTTCCATGAACTCAATAATTTATATCATTTCTCATATTTTCATGCACCACTCATACACGGTTGAAGATAGAATAACGCACGATGAAAGTCTGAATTCAGCATGAAATTCTCTTTCTTTTCATGTCAAGTATGAATTTTTTACTTTATTGGATCTCGAGTTACAGCCGTTTGAAGTTACATGATTTTTCATCGAAATTTTGTGTATGTGCAATAATACAATGAATGATATACAATGATGAAAAGTCCATAACTTTTTAATGGCAAAGTCAAATTATTGTTTTCCGAAAGTTACACTAAAAGTAAAATTTTTAAAATAAATTTTATCTAGCAATATATCTAAATGTCAAACAACTAATTTTTACCTCTCGCTAAGAGAGGTATTGGAATCATGCTAAAATTCGCAAATCCAGTTTTTAGTGGATAAGCACGTTTTAAGCTCCCTATAATCCGATTATAACATTTTTACGATGATGGTGTCTGTTTCTCAAATACTATAAGACTTAAAAAATATTTAACTGCAGTTTCCGCAATCTGACAATCCTGGGAAGAGCTGATTAGATTTTGTTAACAAATGGACAACCGGAAGTAATAGTTCTTCTAAATATTATTTTTTTGAAAATTTCTGTTACTATTATTGAAGAACATAAAATTCTACATCTGACACATTTAAATTTTTTATTATCTTGTATAGATTTAGAGATAAAGGCACTGTAATATATATAATAATCTAATCGCGGAGGCCAAGGCACTAAGGAAACCAGTAGACAAATTCAAATGTTTATAACATAGTTTGTAAATGATAAATGTCAGTGTCAAAAATCAACAGTTTTAGTTACATTCTGAAAGCTTTTTCTGGGAAGTACATTTAATCTTTCTTATTGTTTTATTAATTAAATATTTAAAATTGTAGGTAAAATGCATATATCCATAAGAAATACCGCCAATCTTGCTAATGAATTGGAAGAATCTTTGACATTTAGGAACTTCTTCATACAATGAAAAATAGATATAATTAGAATTGCATGTGTGCAGAAGACATGTTAAATACAATAAAAACAATATTTGGGTAAAGTTCTGTAATATTTTTGTTATAAAAAGACGGTTCGATAGCGAAGTGCCAATACAATACTTATATAACATAAAATGGAAATGGCGAGAGGTTTTGTGCTGGCCACAACAGATTTTTAATTCATGGTTTCCATTTCTATATATGTTATCAGCTCCTCCTAGGTCACATCCGGTAAAATTCATACTTTAAAGTTACAAGTAATATTTAAAGTACATATTTCGCTCGAATTAAATAAAAAGGAACTCAAACTTTTAGATTTATAATACAAACACATAAACGAAAGATGCAAAAAATTAAATAAAATAATATTTCAGTATTTTAACAAATTAAAATTAATTAAAGTAGAAAGCAAAACAATGTGCAATAATTTCGTCGAGATACCGACAATTTCATTTTTATTTCAATTCTAGAAACTCAATTTAGCATGTCGAGAAACAAAGAAAAGTCTTTTATATAAAAATAATCTCATAAAAACACAATACTTGTCGCGTTTATTGCAGGGGAGCACGATTCTAAAATCGCGTTCGAAAAACTTAACTTTTCTTGAGCACGTTATTCGCATCAAAAGATAAAAGATTGTTCATAAAAAGTTACTTTTAATTCAATAAAGACCCAGTCCGCCCGCTTTCGACAAAGTTTCGCATTTTGTCGCGGTGCAGTGGAATTGAAATTTTCTCATTTTAAAAAGAATTTGCAACATCCTTGTTTTTGTCCGACTCATCACTTACATACTTTTAATACTTTTATAAATTTATTAATAATTTCCAGCGTAAAGATATTCAAAACTGTTGCAACTTATTAAAAAGTTTACTTTTAGTTTTAGCGGAAACTAGTAAAATTCTTAGAAAATTTACTTCATAATGTATAACAGAACAGAATAGACCTTTTCAATTTAAAATTTATATCTTTTCTATCCAATCTGCGCATATTAAATAGGTAAAATGGCAAATACAACTGCCAGCTGGGCTGTCAAGCGAAATAATACATTGAAATATCATAATTTTCAAAAGATATTTTTTTCATGAAAATGCAATTGCATCCAGGGCATCGAACCCGAACCTGAACCGAACCAAAACCGGAACCTAACCGTAACATTTTACCGAACCCAAACCCAGAACCGAACCTCAGATATATTTTTCAATAGGCTATTCCAAGATATTTTTTTAAAAATTTTTTCTTGAAGTACATAAAAATATAAGACCATATGTGAAAGTCCGAGTTAGAAATTCCTCCAAATAAGCGAGATATTAAGGTCCGAATTTTAAATTACCTTTGTGACGTAGGTAATGTGGATATCCCAGAAGTAAACAAACAGTGGTTCACAAGCCACGAAAAAATGTTAAACAAACTACAAAATAATGTATATTTAAATTGTTATTATTAGAGACATAAAATAAATTATTATACTTAATTTATCTGAGTGTCTGGTCGCGAACCTGAGGGAACCGGGTTCGATCCCGACCGGCGCCAAATATTTCCAATTTTAAATGGCACAAAAGTGACCCCTGTGGTGCACTCTCCACACCAGCTATGAGTGCCCGTGAGGTGACGCCTGGTAAGCGCCCACACGGTAAAATATATCGTCATCATTACCGATGTCTACATGTGTTGTATATACTGGCACACCCAGAAATGGGTAATATGCCGTGATGATATATTTATTTATTTATTTATTTTACTTAATTTATTTCACCTTTTTTTCTCATTTTATAAAAACAAAGGAATTAGAAAGTCACCCGAACAGCAACCGAATAGATCCGACCCACCCGAAGAAGTTAGGGCGGGGCTTCTCAAAACCGGAGGTCATACTTGGATCCTATTTGTTCAAACACTCGTACACATGTCCTGCATCATCAAAAGCAAAACTCCCCGTGTCTTCTAGAAGAAATAATTTATAATAAAAGAAATATGGTTTTCCTTATCCTTTAGTTATTATCGTTCATATTTTTAATAAACTTTTACTATTTTTGATTACTGTGGAATAGCCTATTGAACCCGAGTTGGAACCGAACCGGATATGAAAATTCGAAAATTGCGGCTTTCATTTTAAATTATTTTTATTTGTTTGCCATTAAAATTATGAATACTTTCAATAATTACTCTACAAGTAAATAAAATAATTATATGTTTGTCTATTTTTTATGTATAATATACCAAATAATGCCTTTAATTCTCAATTAAAACAAAATATATTAAATTTTAGACTCTCCAAACATTCATTTAACTATTATCGTATACCTACTGCTTCGTATTTTTGTGTCAATGTAACCTAACCTAACCTTTTGTTACATTAAAAATATATAGTATTAAATGAAATAAGCTATGGAAATATTGTTAAAACATTTATAATAAACAAATTTTAAAACAAAATACAATATCTAACCTTTATGAAGTCCGCCTTTGCTTCTTTCCTTGGACTGCAAGCTGTAGATCACGGATCGTAACCACATTTCACTATTAAATAAACAAATATAGTATAAATAACACATAAAACACTTGATAAAGTTTATAATAATAAATAAAACGTTCAAATTGTTCGTAAATAGCAACAAAAACACTCATTTCACGTCACAAAAACATTGGGAACTGAGGACTGAAGCTACCACGCATTAATGCAAGAATAAACCAGAGAAACAAATGAATGAACAGACAACATGAGACGACAGAATTAATATATAAATAAAATAACTATATTGAACTGTTTTTATCGCGGTACATTTAAATGTTTGAATATGTAAAAAAATATTAAAAATATTTTTTCATTTTAAATTATTTTTATTTAATTCAATTTTCATTAAAGCGAACCAAACCTGAACCCCAAACAAAACCGCAAATTTTATTAATGCTTGAAACAGACAGCACCCGAACCCATTTCTCAAAAAACATATTAACTTGAACCTAAACCGAACCCAGTTTTTGGCGGGTTCATCACTGTAAAGTCAATTTAAAATACTTTCCGAACATATAAAGGGTATTTCTAAAATAGGGGGACATGGCTTAACCACAGATTTCTGAGGCTAAAATAAAACTATTTAACTAAACTTACCTTTACCGGAAAGTGAACCATTTAGCCAGTATTCCGCTTCAAAGTTCTTCGAAAAAAAAAATAATTTTGCTTATAATATCAGTACGCTTTATTCGATTTGGATGAAATATGTAAGACAGTTCATATGTTTATGTCATCTTTTAAGATGATACTTGTTATTATTAGTGAACCACTAATGTATGAAACTTAGGTGTCCCAACATTGATTAGACCATAACTTTTTTCGCCGGTAACGCAAAATTATTTTTTTTTTTCAGATAGATAAAATTCAATAGTAAACTTTTCTTTCTCTGTGTAATTTGTGATATCTGTTACGGTTCACACAGAAAAAAATAAAACCTGAGTGACTGTACCGAGAATTTTTTATTTATTTATTTATTTATTTTATTTATTTAATATTACTTAAACAGGCAAAGCCCAATACAAGTAAATACAACATATGTATACATAAAATAAGACAATAAATAAATCGAGTAAATCACTCATCGCAAATCATTTGATTATATAAATCACACATAACATATAAGGGAGATTTTATTAAAATATTGGATTTACATAAAGGTAAATAAAATGTGTTGCCCATACGAGAAGATGTTCGGGGCACTCGAAAACTAAGTTTCATTTTTAAAATAAATTTAATCTAGGAGTCTATTCAAATGTCAAACAACTAATTTTTAATGACAGTAAAGCTTCATTTCCACCGATTGTCCTAATGCGTAAGAGCTATAATTAATGCTTAAGAATTAAGAGCAATGCGTAAGAACAAAAGATTGCAAACTTTTAACCTGAACTGTCAACTGTCAATCTATTTTATAATTATTAAATTTTTAATTTTTCGGTATGGATATAGATACAGAAAATTATGTATATCACATATTTAAAAAAGAAGAATTGCTGCTGCAATTGCAGTCTGCTACACAAGTAATAAGAGAAAAAATTGTGATATTTCTATTGAATTAGTCACTAAACAAAATAGCTGGAAATGGTAAATTGTCATATTGCATTAAGTCTTATGCATTAATCATTATGCATTAAGCAATAAAACATTCGGTGGAAATGAGGCTTAACAATTCTTTATAGATTGTCAAAAAAATCCTTCGCAATATTCTAAAACTAGTAATATTTTGTTCGATCTAATAGTACCATACTACCATTATTATAAATACGACGATTAAATATGTTAGCGTCTTCCTGTTGAGAAGATTGACAACTCGTTACTGTCAGTAAAAATAGATGTTTGGCATTTAGACAGACCGCTAGATAAAATTTATTTTAAAAATTTCACGGTACAGTCACTCAGGTTTTATTTTTACCTCCCGCTACCCTTGGTAAGGGAGGTATAGGGATCGTGCTAAAAATCACATATCGAAATTTTAGTAAATGACCACGTTTTAAAGTCCCTAGAATCCAATTTTAACATTTTCACGATGATGTCTGTATGTGTATGTGTGTGTGTGTATGTGTAGGGATTTTGTCTTCGCTCTAACTCAAATACTATAATTCAGAAAATTCTGAAACCTTGTATTTCTATCCTATTCTAATATGAAAAGAAGCCATTAGATTTAGGTGTAAATCGGATAACCGGAAATGGCACTTTACCTGAAGCTCCTAATGGTTACCATTACCATTAAATGCCATTTTCTCGCATTTTATGTCTTATGAAAATTAAAGATTATTGAATTTTCTACAGGAATACATTAATACTTTTTCTATATATTTTGCAGATAAATTTAAAAATATTTTTATTATTTTACTAGTCCCGAATCCGAAAATCGGTCACTTTAATATGTTCTTATGTATGAATGCTATGTTGATTGTGGACAAGGCGAAAGAAGAATGTTGTTAAAGAGTGAAGTGAGTTAGCAAGTGGGAAACGCGTGATTTTATATATGTATGTATTTAAAAATTAAATAGCGGGAGGTTTTGTGTTGGCCACATCAGATTTTTTTCTGTGTGAATCGTAACAGATATCACAAATTACACAGAGAGATAAAAGTTTACGTATCTTTCTAAAAAAATCTTTTAATTGCCATATTTAATACATAGAAACATTAAAATTAAATGAAACAAAATATTTTACTAGTTGTAATAGTTTGAGAGGCCCAACAAAGTGTCTGGTCGCGAACCTGGGGAACCGGGTTCGATCCCAACCAACGCCAAATATTTCGAATTTTAAATGGCACAAAAGTTTCCCCTGTGGTGCACTCTCCACGCCAACAATGAGTGCCCGTGAGGTAACGCCTAGCAAGCACCCGCACGGTACAAATATGTCATCATCATTACCGATATCCGATATCTGGATGGATAATATTTATTTATTTTATTTAAAAAAAAGTACAAAATAAATGCGGCAATGTTCGTTGAAAGACCTCCACCGTTTGTGGCTTGTATAATCCGTTGTTATATGAAATGGGCCACGTCCCTTTTTTATGCCAGATTCCCTATAAGATTTAACCCATAAAAGCACATCTGTGCAGCTTTACTAAATTCGTCCACCAGGCACTCGGTTCCATCGCAGCAATTTACAACTTGTTTTATCATGTGCTCATCTTAGGATTTCTTTGAAGAAGCCGAAGGGGTTGTTAACAAGACAGATGAATAGCAATGTTTATATTTTCGGTTACAATGAAAAACAATGTATTTTCATTTTCACTTTACCTTTTAACCTTGGGGCCTGTTCAAACAAACTTTGCACTTCTCGCGGCACTTTCATTTGCCATCATTGATATTGATACATTTATTTTTAACAAATTTTAAATTTTAATTTTAATATATTTAAACATGAAATCTGTACATATTCAATAATACAATTTTTGCTTCTACCGGAAAGCGTACCATTTAGCCAGTATTCTGCTTCAAAGTTCTTCGAAAAAAAATTAATTTTGCTTATAGTAACAGAACGTTTTATTCGATTTGGATGAAATTTGGTATGACAGTTAGAGATTTGAATTTTGACGTTGTTAAACGTTATCTCGTCTTGTCTTCTATATTATCATAATTAACTTCTGAAACCCACTTTCGATTCTAACTTCGCTTGGCATCTCTACCTTTTTTGAAGTTAGATTGTTCATTTACCGGCTGAATTACTCGATCCACAAATCATGGATCCGGTAGATGTATCTGGTAGATATGGTACAATTTTCACAAGTGAATTAAAAAATTTAAATCACAAAATTTTAACTCACTCTGCAACAAATAATGCATTTAAAATAGCATCAGGCACGAAAATAACACTCACCACAGTATTTATCAGACGTCATCAGCTATTTTTACTATTTTCCACGACACAAATGACAGACAATAAAACTTTTTAAATAGATGACTTGACGTCTATCGTCGACGATTTTCATGCACAGCCTTCTAACTGATTAGTTTTTCATTTTGTCAAAATTAAATATTATAATGGTTTTTATTATTATTTCGTCAAAACTGAATAAAATATTGTATAAAACTCGTGAGCTGAGAATGTTTATTCACTCGAAGAAATTTACTCACTCGCCATTATATTAGCTCACTTGGTGTATAAATATATATTAAATGGCAATAGCTAATACACATTAAGGATATTTTGAATTTATAAACTATTTGGGAGGTGCCTGAGCCAAGGCCGTATCCAAGGGGGGGGGGGGATTTGGGGGTTCTAACCCCCCCCCTGAAATGTAAAATAAAATACTAAAAAAATTAAAAAAGACTAACCAAGATGTTAGCGCTATTATAGCACGCGCCCAAACTGCGAGTATAACATTCCCAATTGCTTTTTACAATTAAATAAAGATATACGTAAAGGCCAAAATATTGTTTTATTTTTGGAAGTGTCTTCTGTACTGTCCAGACAGAGCCGCAATAAAAATTTGTGAACTGTCGCACCTGAACAGAATCTAGTGGACAATTCTAGCGGCCACTTCTCGAATCTACCTAAAAACCACTGTCTACCAATTAAGAATTGTCAGTTAGGTATTGTTCTGGGTTTGGTTCACTATTTTTTTTTTTGCTGCTCTGTCTGGACCATCGACCTTTAAACTAATGGACCAAGTGTCTCCTATTCCTTTATTGTTAGAATATTGTTCCAACATAGAAGGATAGAAATATATATTCTGTCCTTCAACAGTACGGAAGTTCTCAGTTAAAGTATACTGCGCATGCGTTCGTACTCATTGTACATCTTTTTCAGTCATATGTAAACCTCTATACATCGCTCTCTATCACTAAATAATTGTCAAATCTACATTTGACGTTTCGTAACTGTTTGTGTATTATTTGCTTTTTTGGAGAACATTTACAATTATTTCTGTCAATATATACGTGTATGTGTTGTGAGGTGTGTATGTGACAAAATAATGGGGAAACGGTGTATTTCGTGCAGTCAACAGTACGTACGCGGTCCAGCTGTCATTTTATATGTAAGTTCTTATTAATTATTACTTGTCCCCTATAATATAATATTTATGTAATATATTGCATTAAAAATATATAATGAATCTAATTATGCACAAAATTAAATCTATACTCTTAGCGATTATGCACCAAGTACAACAAGTTAGGGACAAATCAAATTTTTTATTTTGCTGCGTTTTCTTAACTTCCGTAATGTTGAAGGATAGAGATACTGTGTCTGCACCGTTATGGCGGGACAGGCGTTTTGCTTGTACGCTGCATCTATTACTTTAAAGATCGATGGTCTGGACAGTGTAGTAGACACTCCCTTTATTTTATTATTTCCCCGAGAATTGTATATCGGGTGTTTTTTTTTTTAAAGGTGTACATAGAAGATTAAAATGGGAAATCAGTTTTTTTGCAAACTGTTGCGTCCCTTTTGACTGACAACAGTAGTTGTTGTATCAGTAGAAAGATAAAAATTGTATCAAATGACAACAAATAAATGCAAATTATGTAATATTTTAGTCCCATAAATTAATTATTAAATTTGTCATTTGATGCAGAATTTTTTTATCTATCTTTTGATACCACAACCATGGTTATCAGTCAAAACAAGGATAACTGTCTGCAAAAAACTGCTCATGTTAATCTCCTTGAAAAATAATATAATTATATAACCAGAACCCCCTCCGAAATGAAATCCTGGATACGGGCCTGGCCCGAACCCCCTGGCCTCCCCTCTGAATCCGCCACTGTATCTCTCAAAATGAACGAAATATCCTTCATTTCAAATTTTCAACGATCACCCTATAGTTTAAAATGAAATATCGTACAAAACTACATATAAAAACTGCATATATTTGACAAGTAAATAACCGAACCTTCCGAAATTCTAATCCCTATATATCACGTACAATCTGAGTGAATCGACAGATTTTCCGTGGTAAATAAGCCATCCTATCTACCTACCTACCTACCTACCCTAACCTAACCCTTCCTCTCTGAGAACTTACAACGTACGACTCCGGCCGGAGCGACCTCCTACGCTGTCAAATAATATCAGTGTGTGTGTATGTTCAACAAGAAGGCATTTTCAAATATGGAAATAAGCCGAGCCGGCGGCAATTCGCCGATAATATATCGAATCAGGAACTCTCCCTACCTTTTCAGCCCGGAAAATATGATTTTGTATAGCACCCCCTGCTTGTGACAACGATGGGACATGTAAATATAGACTTTATGGATTTATCTGCGAGCTACAGGCTACAGGCGGTGCTCTATTTTACCAAAAATGAATCAAATTTTTTATAACATGTAACTAACTTCATCAATAATCATGTTTCTATGCATTGCAATAAATGCATTCAATGTTCTCTTTCAATATGCAGCGCTGGGAAGGTTCAGGAAAAATTTGTTTTCTGGATTTATACTTGAACCAAAATTGAGAACATCATTTTTTTATTCGAAAATCAATTTACTTTGTAAGTAACAAATTTTTAAATCGGTTAGAAAAACCGGTAAAATAAACTGATTAATAAAATCCTTTAGGAAACAAAATAATATGTAACAAGTGTGTAAAATTGTACTTTTTTGATCGAGTGCCATGTCTTGCACGAGACTAAAATAGTTATTTACATTCGAGTGCGTGTAAGTTGTATTTTACAGCGCGACAGCTTTGTTTAAGGCGAGTGCCTTATTAGCTGGAGCGCTGAAAAATACTTCACGCACGAGAATTGTATCAAATTTTTTGGCCGACGATAATGAAAATTACTTTTTTTAATGAGATAGGTTGTACTTCTGGAAAGGGTTAGTTTGAAATACTGGGGTTAAGTCAATTTCCTAATTTGATTTTACTTACCTTCATTAGAGTACTTCTTCTAGCGAAAATTTATTTGTAATAATAGACGTTGTTTATGACTGATAATATATTTATTTGCTCATGTTTTCTTCGTAATAAATAATAGGTAGGTGTCGATATTTGACATTTCAGCAATGTTCGCCTCGCGTATTTGACAGGTATATTGATCGGTGACTATGTCGGTAACGGCGGATTTTTACAATAATGACATATGTCGCTGCCGTGATTTTGGCTTATATAAATTAGTTTTAAATATAGGAAATGTTAAAGTAAAAAAATAACTTACGTAGGTAGTACTTTTTTACATGAACTTCATTATAGTAAAGATGATTTCTTTTCTAAATGCCCATAAACGTCCAGTGTATTTTGATTATTTTACCGCATAGTTAGACAAGTTACAACACAGTAACCGTAAAATGTAGGTTACACTTGCTGTGTATACAATTGTAAAGTTCCCATTACACTTCAGGAGGGCAAAAATACTTTTTACACACGAGTTGCATACAATATTCTTCTTACAACTGAAATAGTGCTATTTCTTATAATACTGAGTGTGAGTGTATACAGACATCTTCAAATATTATATTCAATAGATTTTACTGTCGGTTCTCGTTGAAACATTTTATATTCTTCAAATATTGTTCGAGTTAGTTGACAAGTAAATTAACCGAATGTGCATGTTGCCTTTTGCCTAGCAACGTATTTACTTTTCACGCACTAGTGTTTGAAAAGTAACACTTTACATGATTTAGAGAGTGCGCAAAGTATGTACTTTACACACGGTTGTAGGAAAAATACTATTTACACACGAGTTACACACAATATTTTTCCTGCAACTGAAATGTTAGTGCTATTTCTCATAATACTGAGTGTTAGTATACATCAAGTATCTTCAAATATTATTAGTGTTAAGATAACAAGTAAATTAACCGAATGTGCATGTTGCCTAGCAACTTTTCTCGCACTAGTTCTTGAATAGTATATTGTATAACTAGTGCTGAAAGTTGGATGTGTGAGGTTCCATTTAAAAAATATATATTTTGTCCCAAATTTTGAGAACCGCTGACACATTTTTACCTCCCGCTACCCTTGGTAAGGGAGGTATAGGGATCGTGTTAAAAATCACATATCGAGATTTTAGTAAATGACCACGTTTTAAGGTCCCTAGAATCCAATTTTAACATTTTCACGATGATGTCTGTATGTGTGTATGTGTGTGTGTATGTGTGTGTGTGTATGTATGTATGTATGTATGTATGTATGTGTGTGTGTGTGTATGTGTAGGGATTTTGTCTTCGCTCTAACTCAAATACTATCATTCAGAAAATTCTGAAACCTTGTATTTTTACCCTATTCTAATAGGAATAGAAGCCATTAGATTTTGGTGTAAATCGGATAAACGGAAATGGTACTTTACTTGAAGCTCATAATGGTTTTTCTTTAAAAAATACCATTAAATTCCATTTTTTTCGAATTTTATGTCTTATGAAAATTAAAAATTATTGAATTTTCTACAGGAATACATTAATACTTTTTCTATATATTTTATAGATAAATTTAAAAATAATTTTTTTTATTAGTCGCGAAGCCTAAGATAAAAATCTGTTGTGGCCAGCACAAGACCTCTCGCCATTTCCATATTAGGCTATATATGTATTGTATTGCACTTCGCTTTCGAACCGTCGTTTTATAACAAAATATTACAGAACTTTACCCAAATATTGTTTTTTATTGTATTTAACATGTCTTCTGCACACATATAATTCTAATTATATCTATTTTATATCATTTTCATGTCAGTGATTGTTCCAATTCATTAACCAGATTGGCGGAATTTCTGATGGATATATGCATTTTTACCTATAATTTCAAATATTTAATTAATAAAACAATAAGAAAAATTAAATATACTTCCCAGAAAAAGCTATCAGAATGTCACTAAAAATGTTGATATTTGACAATGACATGTGTCATGTTATAAACATTGGAATTTGTCAAACTCGTTTCCTTAGTGCCTTGGCCTCTGCGATTAGTGTACTCTATAAATTATAGTGTCTTTATCTCTAAATCTATACAAGATATAATAAAAATTTTAAGTGTATTAGATAGAGAATTTTATGTTCTTCAATATTTAATAAAAAAAACTCCCAAAAAATTATATTTAGAAGAATTTTTTTAAGAAAGTACTACTTCCGGTTGTTCAATTGTTACCAAAACCTTTTCAGCTCTTCCCAGGAATGTCAGATTGAAGAAACTGCAGTTAAATATTTTTTAAGTCTTATAGTTTTTGAGGAATCGTCCCTCCAACATCCATACATACACACACACACACACATACACACATCCACACACACACACAGACATCATCGTAAAAATGTTATAATCGGGTTCTAGGGACCTTAAATCGTGCTTATTCACAAAAATCTGGATATGCGAATTTTAGCATGATTCCAATACCTCTCTTAGCGAGAGGTAAAAACTATTCGTTTGTTACACAGTTCATTTTTCAAATGAATGTAACTGACAGTAAATGTCACTGTCAGAAAACTTATCACTTCAAATTAATAATAGTGACATATTAAAAAGAAAATAGTAAATAAAGCAATAGTTTTCTGCATTGGAACAGTTTGCAGCGTTAGTAAATACGTAGGTAGGTATGTATTTAAATTAATAAAAATTAAATAGCGGGAGGTTTTGTGTTGGTCACATCAGATTTTTTATTTTGTCTACATGACCAATTTTCTAATATAAAATGGCACAATTTTGCTCATTTAACCAACCTCGTATCTCTTCAAATAAAAAAGTTACCAATAGTGAGCAAGCTTATTGAGACACCTGTATATACCACATACAAATCCCACTTTTACTGCCTTATATTATACGGACACTATTGAAGATGAGACCCATGTTGATTAAGCTTTTTTTACTCAATTTAGTTAGTGCTATATGCACTTAAAGTTTATGCACAAAGTTGTGAATCACTCAGTATTTACTTACCTATGTCATTAGTGATTAAAATATTACTTATCCATCCATATCATTAAAGTGTTACTACCGAGATTGTTGATAAAGTTACTGAAATATTTCACATGTTAAAATTAGTACAAACCACACATTTTATGAGATACTAAATTTAAATAAGTACCTTCAAAATACCCTTATCTCCGTAGAACAAACAAATTGAATTTTGTACGGATACTGATAGTAGGTCTACCGTTACAAAAAACTATATAATATACGAGGAATGTTTGATTCGGTCAGGAAATTAAGTGTAACTCTCCGGTTTTAGCCGAGGGCGCTACATCCGCCGGAAATTGCAGACGTTCCCTCTCGCCCCCTCCAGATTTGCATCTCCTCGTTTCCTACCCCTCCAGATAAAATAAATCTCGCTACAACTACCCTATGTTTAATGTGAGCACATAAATTACAGATTACCCAAAAATATGGTTTTTATCATGACAAACCTGCGATTATGTGCGACATTTAACAAAATGCTACTTTCTTAAATTTATTCGTATCCTGTCCGTAAAAGTCTTCATCTAACACTAATCATTTTAGCCCCGGTTTTTCAATCTAACTATGTGGGTTATAAATATAACTTCCTAACGAATAAAAAATATCGCATCGGAAAATATCTTAACGTGAAATTATTGCATTTTGAGTAATAATTTCGATGTACAGTTTTTAGTTTATTAGACAGTATGGTTACGTACTAAAATCGATAATTAATAAAAATAATGCATTAATAGGGGCCATTAATGATGATTTTCTATACAATATAACCTTTTAATACACGGTCAACCTACAAATGTCAGAAATTATACATTCATGTGTGTGCATGTATGTTTATTTTCCACGTTCACACATAAGATGGGGCTACATTATTTATTTGAAAGTAGGTAGGTACGTAAATAAACCCAGTTGGGAGAATGTAAAATTTATATGTTGACGCACTTTCGACTCTACAACTTTTCGGTAAAATGTTAGGGTGTGAACAAACAAATGTGGAAACTGAAAAGTGTGAAACACTTATTGGAAATGAAGTAAATTGTGTGAGTTCCTTTGCGTGTTGGGCTGGGGCAACGACATTATTTATTCACCCCTTGTTTCCAAATGAAAATCTGAACCTCAAACAGAGAACAGTGAAAAAGCAGATGTACTATATAAAAAATCTCCATTTCATACAATATAATTATCTTTATAGGTACAGTTAATCATTTTGTTACTAGTATAATAATAAAAAATATTATTTTACGGCGTACAATAATGTTCATTGTTTTATATACCGCTGGTGGCAGCACC
The DNA here is from genome assembly GCA_943142095.1 of Ophonus ardosiacus. Classification (NCBI taxonomy): domain Eukaryota; kingdom Metazoa; phylum Arthropoda; class Insecta; order Coleoptera; family Carabidae; genus Ophonus; species Ophonus ardosiacus. The sequence continues at coordinate 44,613,955 of OW964831.1, read as the reverse complement.
TACATCAAATTTACTTCGGAATGCTTGAAGAAAAAACAGTAAGTTGAACATTCTTTTTGTTTCGCGAAATTTCTATAGCCTCGGCCGCAAATTATGAGCTCACCATGGCGACAGGTGAAGCTTATGTCCATGGAGGTATGAAACAAATATGGAGGTAGCTTATGCGAACTCAAATGAAGCCAACTGCTCCCCACTACCACTCGGGACCATCTGTCATTTTGTGTCGTGAACGTTTTGTTGAGATTTAATTTTCTGGTGTGTTGTGCGAAGTAATATATTGTGGACTATTTTTATTATTGTTACTTCTTTATTAAAAAGGTGTTTACAAAAAATTAGAGTAGAATTTGCTAATCCAAAAATGAGGATTAGCTCAAACTTAAATGTTTTAAAAAAATGTATAAATACAGACATTTTTTTTTACTTTGCATGAACATTGTTTTGAACATGGGCCCCTGGAAAATCATATAGTTCATTTAATTAAATCTATATGTCATAATTATATTAAAGTTTGCATTTTTTAACAAAATCAAATATTGATAAATCCCAAAATATTAGAATTTGAAATAACAAAATGACATTGTTTACAAGCTACTAAAAGACTGGTTTTTTATAATAAAAATGATCTAAATCAATTGTTTATTTTTTAATGTACTCTTATACCTTTTCCATTTAATTTAGACATAAGACATAACATATTTTATATAGCTTAATTTTTACAAATTGTAGTGAATAAAAGATTAGTAATTATTTACTACTGTAATTTAATGTCTAGTACATATTTGAAGTAACTTTTTACTATTTAATATTTCCAAATAGTTTTAATTTATTTTCACGGATCGAGTTCCAAAGAGGAAAAACTTTTTTATTTTTTATTTTACAAAAAAATGTATTCTTGATAAAAGTTTTTGGATGTCCCGAAACGGCCAATTCAGTTTTAACATTTTCAAATTTTCTTTTAGTTTTAGATAAAAATCGAAAATTGGTCGTTTTATTATTTATTATTTATTTATTTTCATTAACTGTCAGTTATAAAAATCAACCATAATCGTTGTTAAATTCTTCGACAACTCGACGGATCGCTTTATTACCTTTGCCGTTTGCCGTAGCATTGAATTAGGTAAATTCGTTCGTCTTTTGACAAAATTTTCAACGATTATGGTTGATTTTTATAACTGACAGTTAATGAAAATAAATAAATAACGGCAATTACCATGACAACGCAAACTTATTTTTTGGGACTTTTCAACTAAAACGACCAATTTTCGATTTTCATGTGATACTAAAAGAAAATTTAAAAATGTTAAAACTGAATTGAGCATTTCGGGACATCCAAAAATTTTTATCAAGAATACATTTTTTTGTAAAATAAAAAATAAAAAAGTTTTTTCTCTTTGGAACTCGATCCGTGGACATACGGTATATTGTAACAAAAAATAGAAAACAATTATTGTTAGTAATAGAATAAATCAAAGACATTTGTTTGAACCCGAGGGTTGCATGCTGATAGAGTAAATAGATTTACTTGGTTTAAGTGTTTATTTTATTCGTGTTTGTAAGAGTACTGGTATATATACAAAAAATATGTACAGGGGTAAACTACAACTAAGATACAAGTGGGGGTGAAACGAAGATCACCGAATATATCCGAGCAGGGTGCTCGCTCGAACATCCTCCCCCCGTTGAAGGGGTTGCTTCAACTAATGTTTATTGTTTAGCATAAATAAAATGATTCACATGCATGAAAACCATCAATACCATAAAATAAGCAGATAAACGTAAGAGACATACTTTAATAACTATTGTGCATCATTTAAAAGTGCATACAACTTGAGCATAACTACGACTTAATTAAATGCCTTATATCTAACACTTCTTCACTCAATTGCCCTTTGTTTAATTGTTCACTACTCACTGGCACTTCACTGAACTGCACCTTCAGCCTGCTCAAGTGGCAAAACGCACAACTTTCGGGTAGCGCGTTTAAAGGTTCCTTGTTTGGTACGCACCGTCGCAACTCGAACGTTTTTGTCTTCTCCTGGGTGGGTGTCGATGACTCGGCCGATTTTCCAGCACAACGGTGGTACGTTGTCTTCCATCAAGATCACCATGTCTCCTACCTGGAGAGGAGCTGCAGAATTTGCGTGCCATTTTGCACGCGACTGAAGCTGCGTCAGGTACTCGCGGCTCCAGCGTTTCCAGAAGTGAGCTCGTACATACTCCACTAGTTGCCACCTGGACAATCTGTTTAATGTTATGTTGCTGACGTCATATTCTGGCATTTCCGTCAGTGGTTGCCCTATTAGGAAGTGTCCAGGGGTTAAGGTTTCCAGGTCATTAGGATCAGAGGAAAGAGGTGTCAAGGGGCGAGAATTTAAACAAGCTTCAACTCTAACAAGAAACGTATGCATTTCACTGAATGTTAAGTTTGCATTTCCAACAGTTCTTTTTAAATGATTTTTAATCGATTTCACACAGCTTTCCCATAAGCCCCCCATGTGTGGTGATTTGGGAGGGATAAAATGCCATTTGATATTTAAATTGGACATTTCATCGTGAATTGAATTTTTGACTTTGTCCTGCTTAAAAAAGTCTGATAATTCTTTTAATGAATTATTTGCGCCAACAAAATTAGTGGCGTTATCGGAATAGATTTCCGCTGGGAGGCCGCGGCGCCCAATAAATCTCTTAAAGGCACCTAGAAATTCATCAGTGGATAGGTCTGGTACCAACTCGATATGAACCGCTTTAGATGAAAAACATACGAAAACCGCGATGTAAGACTTGATAAGCCGTTTACCGCGACCTCGCGATTCTTTTGTCAACACCGGTCCAGCGTAATCTACACCTGTTATTAAAAATGGGCGTGATGGTTGCACCCTATTAGCGGGAAGATCACCCATTTTGGGACCTGAATTTTTTGGATTGGCTTTAAAACAATGTATACAATGATGTAAGACCTGCCTAGTGACGCTTCTACCTGATATGACCCAATATCGTTGGCGTATTGCAGCCAACGTGGCCTGGGGGCCGGCATGCAGGTGCATTTCGTGTATTCGTTTTATTATCAGTTTGGTGACGAAGTGATTTTGTGGCAGAATAATTGGATGTTTTACATCATTTTCAATATTTGCATTTTTCAGCCTACCGCCTACTCTAATTAAGCCTTTTTTATCTAAAAAGGGATCTAACGACAATAATTTTGAAGATTTGTGTAATGGCTTCGTGTCACTAAGATTTTTTAAATCATGCGAGAATTCGTTTTTTTGTATCAAACGCACTATATTAGTGGATGAATTTTCGAGTTCTTTAACCGAAAGATTGCCTGTTAATCTGTTATTATGTTTTTGTTTGCAATTATGAATAAATCTCAAAATCCACGCGTAAACTCTTTGTAGTTTTTCAAAGCTAGAAAATTTTGTTAAATCTAAACTGCACTGATTTGCCGAAACTGTGTGCATATTGACGCGAATTTCTGGGACTTCCAATTTTGTGTGGATTACTGAATGTGGCCAAAGTAATTCATCTTTTTTCAAAAACTCTGGTCCGTTAAACCATAACTTGTGTTTTATTAACTCTGAAGGTAGAGCACCTCTGCTTAAAATGTCTGCCGCATTGTTCTCAGATCTAACATGATGCCAGCTATTTGCATTTGTTATTTTAATAATTTCTGAAACTCTATTTGCGATAAACGTTTTTAAGGAAGTTGGTGGCGTATTTATCCATGCCAGCACTATGCTTGAATCTGTCCACAGGAATTCACGAGCAACGCTTAAATTAATTGCTTGACGGATTTTTTTAACTAGTTGCGCTAATAAGAAAGCACCGCATAATTCCAAGCGAGGGAGAGTGATAGTTTTTAGTGGGGCCACACGTGATTTGGAGCAGAGTAATCTAGTTTTAAAAACGCCTTCATCATTCGCTGACCTGATATAAATTGCTGCTCCATAGCCTTGCATAGAAGCGTCACAAAACCCGTGGATTTCAATAGAATTTGGGGAAGCAAACGGAATAATTTTTCTCGGAAAATGTATATGCTGAATGCTATTTAATTGATTTAAAAAGGAATTCCAAACAGTATGTATATGGCCTGGCACAGATTCGTCCCATGATATTTTAAATGCCCATAATTGTTGTAGGATGATTTTTGCCTTCATTATTATAGGGCCAATTAGTCCTAAAGGGTCGAAAATTTGAGCCATGGTAGATAGGATATTTCTTTTTGTTATTTTATTTGATAATGAGCCTAATTGAATTTCAAATTTAAAAACGTCTAATTTTGCATTCCAATAAAGACCTAAAACTTTAGAGAATTCGTCCTTAAATAAGATAACATTACAGTTATTAGTTTGTTGATCATGCAGTGTGATGTCATTGCAATTTGATTGAAATTTTCTAAGTTCAAAACCTGCTTGCTGTAAAATATTAGTTATTTGTGTCCTTATTTCAATTAGTTCTGCGACTGAATTAGCACCGGTTAAAAGATCATCCATGTAGAATTCATTGCGTATGATATCGCAAGCGTTAGGAAAATTAATTTCGTTTTCATCAGCGAGTTGTTTTAGGCACCGAGTTGCTAAAAAACTCGCAGGTTTAGTTCCGTATGTGAGCGTGGTTAACTTAAATGTTTTAATTGGTTCGTTTGGATTATCACGCCAAAGAATTAATTGCAAATTTGCATCTTCGGGATATACTCTAATTTGACGGTACATTTTTGCAATGTCCGCGTTTAATGCGTATTGATGTAATCTAAATCTTGTAGCTATTGTAAATAAATCCGATTGTATAACAGGGCCTGACATTAAATTATCGTTAAGACTGCGACCGTTGTCGCTAATTAAGGAGGCGTCAAAAACCACTCGAAGTTTTGTTGTGGAGCTGGATTCCTTGAACACCGCGTGGTGCGGTAAATAAGAATGTGGGATGTTATTTTCCTGCAGTGATTCTGTTACCAGCTCCATATGACCTAATTTTTGATATTCTGTAATGAATTTTGAATATTCTTGTTTCAGTTCCGGGTTTTTATTTAGCTTTCGTTCAGTACTGTAAAAACGTTTTAATGCTAGGGATTTAGTTTCTCCCAGTTCTAAATTGTTGTTTTTTAGTGGAAGTTTAACAATAAACCTACCATCTGGGGATCTCAATGTGTTAGCTTGAAAATGCTTCTCGGAATCTATTTCTTCTTGTGTAAGAATTTTGGAGACCTTATTGTCGTTATTTATGTCGTCTAGTTCGAAGAATTTTTGCATTTGGTTTTCCAAACGGGTATTACTCGGAATTGCTGTAGACAGATTGCAGGATGTTTGTTGTAAGTGGCTGTTATTGAAGTATGGGCCGCCTGCAATAAACCCGAAATGTGTCTTCTGAAACACTATGCCGCATGGAGCCTTTACCTGACCTATGCACAAAAGATTCCAAAACAGTTCGGCTCCTATTAGCAAGTCCACTTTACTGGGCTCATAAAATTTGGGATCAGCCAAGTACAAATTCTCAGGGATTTCTAAAGCGACTGGACTAATGGATGCTAGGGGAAGATTTTCCGTTATTTTCTCTACCAGGAAACAATTTAAATTCGCGGAGAAAGAATTATATCTAGATTTAATATCAACTGAAACTTTTTTGTTTGTTGAACTAACTGTACCGTTTAAGCCTTTGATTTCTACGTTGGCCGGGATTGAATTTAAATTTAAATCTTTAACCATAGAATATGTGATGTAGTTTGACATAGAGCCTTGATCTAAAAATGCTCTGCATGGTCGGTATTCATTGTTTGAATTTTTTATTAAAATAGTGGCCGTAGATAGCAGAACAGAATTAACACTTGTATTACGAGATTGATACGTAACGGTGGCTGCTGAATTTACAGTTGGTTCATCCGAATGCAAAAGTGTATGGTGCCTTTTACTGCAGGTCCGACATTTTGAACTAGAACGGCAATTTGCCAATAAATGATTGTTTCTAAGACAATTTGTACATAGCTTAAGATTTTGAGCTTCGCTAGATCTTTCTACTGAATTTAGACTTAAAAATGTCTCGCATTGGCTAATATTATGTGTTGTATTTTTGCAAAATAAACAAAAATGCTTTTTGTTTTGAATAGTCCCGTATGAGACAGTCCGATATTTCGATGGTTGATTTTGTAGTTTTCCTCCATTGTTAGGATTTGGGGTTGACCCAGATTTATTTTGATTTACTGATATTATGTTTAAAGATTGTAAGGTTACACATCGCTTTTCTAAGAATTTAATCAGTTGTTGATAAGTAGGTACTTCGGTTTCTAAGGATGACTGCCATTCGCGTTTTGTAGCATAATCTAATTTTTCAGTTATTATAGGTACAATTAAAGCGTGCCAAGAGGTGATATCTATTTTTAATGTTTTTAGAGAGGCTGTATTAGAGGAGACGATATCTAATAATTCACGTAGCATTGTGAGTGATGGCTTTGTGAGAGAGGGTGCGTGAAGAATTGAAGAAATATGATCTTGTACGATCAGCCGCGTGTTTTTAAATCGTTTTTCTAAGATTTCCCAAGCCTTTGAATAATTGGCTTCGTCTATTGCTAAAGAATCTACCGACCGCAACGCCTCATCTCGTAAGCATGATTTTAAATATTGAAAACGTTGTCGATTATTTAAAGCCTTGTTATCACCTATAACGGATTTAAAGGCATTTTCAAAATTTAGCCATTCCTTGTAATCGCCACTAAATGTTCTTAAATCAATAACCGGTAAATTAAGAGGTACAATGTCATTTGATTTGGTGTTTACTGGTGCTGTGTTTGAAGAAGCTCCCGGTGTGCTAACGATTGTTGACTTATCAAGAATATCTTTGATTTTAGAAGCTATATCACAATATCTATCCTCAAATTCCGCTCGTTTCTTCATGTGCTCTGCAGCAGCTGTTGTTTTATCTAATTGTTCTATTTCATATTGAAGTTGGTCAAAATCTTTACGTGCATCACTAAGAATTTCTAAGCGTACCTTTAATTGATTTATACTAGAATTTGTTATATCAAACGACTTTATGAAATCATCGATTCTTGTTAATTTAATTTCGACAAAATCGCGTTGTGTTGCATAATGCTCTAATTTCGACATTTTAAGATTATTAATATGAAATGCAAAATTTCTGTGTTGAGATTTTGAGACTTGCTTAATTGTGATAATATAAGGGATAGAGACTAAAGGAAAAGGCAACCACTAACCTGGTGATGCTGGATATCAATCTTCGCCTTGATGTATGGAATTTTGATCGAACACCGGCCGTGGAGCTCCTCGTAGTTGGTGGTAAGCGTGCCGAAGATGTGGATGATGGGAGCAACTGCCCTTGTCACCGCCTTTGTTGGAATCACTTTTATACACTTACACTTTGTTAAATTATTTGATTAATGATTGTAAATCCGGTTCGAAGGACCAATGTTTGAACCCGAGGGTTGCATGCTGATAGAGTAAATAGATTTACTTGGTTTAAGTGTTTATTTTATTCGTGTTTGTAAGAGTACTGGTATATATACAAAAAATATGTACAGGGGTAAACTACAACTAAGATACAAGTGGGGGTGAAACGAAGATCACCGAATATATCCGAGCAGGGTGCTCGCTCGAACAACATTCCTCTTGAGTAATAAATTACATCTAACTCCGTTAGAGAAAAACCTGAAATCGGAATTAGAAATTTTTAATTCCCAATCACATTTACCCAACTTTGGTCTTAAAATCGAATATTGCTGAAGCAAATCATCAAAAAATTCAATCGTATTTTCATAACACTTTACGTGTTCACTACCCATTTCAGAATAAATACTTAAAGTTAATTCTGAATAAAGAAATATAATGAAGCCAATATTATCATAAAATTCTAAATTAATTTGTTTCGTTACTGGCCCGGATAATTTAAAAAAAAAATTGTTTCTCTTTTTCACATGAATGTTGTGGTAATGATTCAATAACATTCCTCTCTTAAGTAAACTCTTAGCACATAATGGGCATTTTCGTACATAATTGCAAAAATATGTTTCATGTATTTCACATTTTTCGCTTATATCACTATATTGGCAACCATATTTTTTATTAGTACAATCTCTTCTATAAGACAAATTACTATCATTTTCACTTTGTGGTGTACATTGTTCTGCATGTTTATATTCTTCACTTGTTGGTTTTATACATATATTAAAAACAACACCGTTATACCCCTCAAAAAATTCCAACAGACTACAGATCCCTGTTTTTAAAGATGAATCCTCTTGAATTGCAAGACATCCTTCAGGAAAAATCTTTCCGGGTTTGGCTTGATACAAATCACTATTAGTTTTAACTATTTCAACTGAATATTTAAATTTCGAAGTTAATTCAGGGTCACCAAGAACCCTTATAGAGTGGTATATTTTCCCTGAAGTTAAACACACCTTTACATACAGCACAAAAAGATAATCATAAGCTCGTAAGAGAAACTTCTCCGAGTTAGGCTTGGTTATATCCGGTGTCATCGAACAAGGATTGGCGAGAACTTTTTCTCGGTGATTCTTTTGACAATGATTAAAGATTTCGCTTCGTCGACCTGTCCATTCGCATAGGCCTGTTTCCATAACGGGGCACAAGTACTGTTTGAATTCACAGGCCAAAATGTGTGATGGAGGTTGGTCTACATAGAAAGGAACGGTTTGCTTACATCCTACGTCTTCGTACTTACAAGGGAAGTTGACTAGAGATGCAAGAGCCTCATAAGGCGTGTTGCGAGCTAGTGTTTCCTTAGGATGTTTGCACCCACGGCATATAATTTTCCCGTTTTGTTTAATGTACACTGGGCCATATGAAAGTATCATCTCGCAGTGAGTGCATTTTATTTTTTGCAGTACGTCTCCACTAACGTCTACTGCAGAATTTTTTACAGGTTTTTGGGCAGGAATTGAATTTGATGACTGCATTTTGAGTTTAATTATTGAATCTAAAATTATACATAATATAATAAATAATCGTATATTGATGTTTCACACTTACTCTGTATAATGGAAAATATTTAATAAAATTTATAATTTGATGTCACCCGTACGCACATATCAATCAGAAATATTTTATTTTAACAATAATTGGCTCTTTATCTAATCATTATTTTATCTTACACTGAAAAAAATTTTGCTTTAATTATAAAAAAAATGCAGGTAAAATCAAAATATTTTGCATTCAACTTTGATCCAACAAAATTTTTATTTGTTTTTAAATTACTTCTGTTTTTGATCTTTCAAACGAAAGTAATTACTGTTAAATTAAATGTATTATATCATTAATTATTTTATATTGAATTCGAAAACAATTTTTTTAAATCAAAAGCCATTAAATTTCACAAATAAAATAAAAGTTTTTGATATGAATACATAATTTTTTGTTACTAATTTATTTACTTTTAAGTGAAAGGTCAAAAACACTAGAAATAAAATTATGTTACTTTTGAATCGACTATTTTTTCTTTTGGTTTGATTACTAATATTTTTTGGTACAATGTTCCTATATTCTTAAAACAATAGTACATATTTTTTTCTAAAGTATTTACTGTTAAATAGAAAGCAAAAATAATTTGGATTTTTTTTATATTTTTATACATTATGACATAGGATTTTTAAAATAATAATAATAATAATAATAATAATAATAATAATAATAATAATGTTTATTGTGTGAGAAAAAGATACATCCTATACAATTGTGGCTGGCAACCATTACAGTATCATATAATAATAATAATAATAATAATAATAATATAATATGAAAGCAAGAACAATAGAGTTATCAATAATAACAAACGAAATATAACCCATTTTTACTAAGATCTACATAACATACACTGTATTTTGTTAATATTAAACTATGCAACAACATAACAATAATATAATTTCTTTATTACAAATATGCATATTGTTTAACAAATATAAAAATACGAGTTTATGAACAAAACACTTATATAACGTATGGAGAATGCAACTTATCTATGGATTTTTAAAATCAAAGTAGAACTTCTTATTTTACATATTTTTATTGTAAATCATTAAAAAAAATAAAGATTATTAGCATATACATAAATTATGATAATTATATTTTTAATATTATTAATACTAGAATTTCGTTTACATAAAAGTCTGCCTGTTGTATAATGTAGGTACTAAAATCGTGTCTTCAAGTTGCAATGATTCCATATTCTTGAATCGTATGCACTGCTCCTCCATCATGCAACAACCTACAACCAAGTAATAATTGTTACACAGGGTGTTAATTAAAAAGCGGGCCATAGGCGTCTATCATGGGAAACTTATTATTTTCTATTTACGTAGTGTAATATGTTTTCGTGATAAAATTAGACAATTACCAATGTATATATTTTTCTAAATTCAGTTTCGTCGTATTTTTCGGTGAGATTAATGTGTTCAAGATATATCTTTTGTTTCCTTCTGCGTTCAATTACATCCTGAATTCTGATACTAATCACATAATCTGAAAAATAAATTAAAAATCATTAATATAAATATATTAGTTACATAGGTAGATATCGAGATATATATATTATTCAATAAAATAAATTTCTACTTACGTTTACTTCTAAAATAATATTTTCAAATATAACCTCACTGGCTTTCTTCTTGTTGATTTGCATTTAAACCAGCGTAAAACTAGGGGTCTGCCGTATTTAAACCAGCTCTACCGTTAGTCCAGTTCTATGAATAAGAGAAAAGCCAAATCTAAACTTCTAGACCAGGTGTAAACCGGCATATTTTTACTATGAATACGGCTGACAAAGAATATGCGCATCTCGTATCGTGTTTGAACAAGTCAGCACACGTCAAAAGCATATAATTTTGATTTGAAATTAAAAATGTTGGCACAAAAGTAAAATGTTTTGACACCAAAAATAATTCTTTTAAATGTAATATTTTTCATTCGTTTCAAATGCCGTAATTTTTAATTCAAAATATTGATTTTTTGAATCAAAAGTAAAATAATTAAAATAAAAACAGCGACGTAGAAAAAATTGCTGTTTAAATATAAAGTAAAATATTTTAAAATAATTGTATATGACTTTCAAACTAATGAAAATATTATTTATTTTAAGTACGCGTACAATAAAATTGAAAGTGAACTTTCAGTTTAAAAGAATAAATTTATAAGTGAATATCACTTACAATAGAAATGATTGTAAAAAGATTTTAATTTGAAATTATCCAATTTTTTGAATTAAAATCTTTTTTCAAAAGTACATGTTCCCGAAAGTTTTTAATTTTACCTGCAATTTTTTTAAAACAATAGCAAAGCTTTTAATTTTTGCAGATTTTAGAAATGAAAACATACTATTTTGTAAATAAAGTAAAAATTTCTTTGAGTGTACTCTTCAAAAATATTTTGCAAAATGAAACAATATCGCAAAATACTATATAGATGTTACTTTTTGATAACGAAACATGATTAACAACATTGAGATATTGTGAAAAAAAACCACCCAGCCAAACCAAATGGAATACGGGTCGGAGTCGATTCTTCGCCCATAAGACCCATAAGGGCCGTAAGCATCGTAGCCCCGTAAAAACCGTATAACCCATAAAACTCAGAAGAACTGTATTGGCCGTAAAGGTCGATTCACAATTCACAACCTGAAATTTGGTGAAATTTGAACTACGAAATTTAGTCCTCTGAACTATGTGTGTTCACAGCTTCAAATTTGTATGCTAGTTCGTCCCTGTATCAAAACATGAAACTTTTATTGGCTGTTTAGTTGTTTATATTTCTTAGATAGGTTAAGTTTGTATTTGTGTGGTTTATTGTTTATCAAAAAAGTGATACACAATTGATAATAAAATACCAAATTGTTTTATATTCTCGTGTATTTATTCAACAATCTATCCTACAGAACTATAAAGTTCCAATTACAGGACGATTATAAAAGAATACACAAAAAAAATAGCCTGCAAAAAGTACACAAAAAATTACCCTAAATAAAACTACATATAATAAACAATTACATACATATTAAATAAAATAAGTTTTTTAACATTAATTGAACTATGAGATAAATTAAGCATCTAGCGATATAAAGTATTTTATCAAATCTCGTTTAAATACATGAAGTGGCTGCGCAAATACATCCATTTCGCTAGGTATTTCATTAAATATAGTACACATTTGCCATAATGGTGATTTCGTTTCATAATTTGTTCTTGCTATATTGTAACGAAAAGTAGTCTTATTTCTCGATGTTTGACGTGGTACATTTAATGGAAGCTGGCTTAGAAGATAGCTGTCATTGATCTCATTGTTTAACAGTTTGTATAAAAATAAACAGGACTGTATTTTTCGGCGATTAAAAAGAGAAATAAGATTTACTTCAGTTAAAAGTACATTATAGTTAACATCAAAACTGGGATAATAATTATGCTTCCTATAATAACAATATTTAGCAAATCGTTTCTGTATTGATTCGATTTGAACTACATATTTGTTGTAAATAGGATTCCATATTTGCATACAATATTCCAATTTTGATCTTACTAACGAATTAAATAAACGCTGCATAGTAAACAAATTATGAAACGGTTTACAAGAACGTATAATAAACCCTAGCATTTTTAAAGAAGATTTTTTGATATATTCAATTTGCAAATTGAAATATAACTTACTGTCAAAAATAACACCGAGGTCAGTAAATTGTGGGACACGATCAAGATATGTGTTTTCCATGTTATATGGATAAGTATACACAAATTTTTTTACTAAGTAGCTCATTATTTTACATTTGCTAAAGTTAAAGAACAGTTTAGACCTTTGAGACCAAGCTGAGAGGTTATTTAGATCATTTTGTAGACGAACACAGTCGTGTAACGAGTTGATACTTTTGAAAATCTTTAAATCATCAGCGTAGAGTAATACTTCGGAATCCTTAACAACATCAACAATATCGTTAATAAATAACATAAACAACAAAGGACCTAGATTTGAGCCCTAATGTACACCGGAAGTGGCAATAAATGAAGTAGAGTTGAAGTTGTTTAGCCGTACAGATAATTTTCGATCATGTGTATTTAAAAGACATGCCCCTTGCCGATATTCCACAATCTCATTTCCCTAATAAGCAAAGACCAAAAAGAAACTTTCTTTTTGGTCTATGCTAATAAGATTTTACTAGTCTCCCTTGTTTATATCTTCTTTAGTTTATAGAACACAAAATATTTACCGCAGAGCAATTAAAAAATAAATATAATCAAATAACTTAATTGTAACGTAGTATTTTAACGAAAAACTCATACACAAACGAAATGTAAAAAGGGCTTCATTCAAATATATGAAAATTTTCTTCACAATTATTAGAACGTACCCTAAATTACGTTGGGAGCTTGGAGACTGCAAGCTTTCTACCAAAAAGAAGTTTGATGATCTCAAACATAGAAAACCAAATACTTACATCTCAAATTTCGCCGCTATGAACGCAACTACGGGATTGCCATATGACAAACTTTACGAATTTCATGGAAGTTCAATGCTTGACGTTACATACAAGTATGTGTGAAGCTATCGACTGCCTATATTAAGGGGCATACTTTGCCGCACCTAGAACATACATATCTCATTATTGCATTTAAATATACACAATTAAATTATTCATAAATGTGTCAGTTTTACAAATTTTATTATGTGAAATGTTTAATCAAATAAATCAACTATATTAAATAAAATTGTTTTTCAACGGTATGTTTATTTAAACGGATAATTAGCAACTTAATAATACGTCTTACGGATCATACAGTTCTTACGGGTCTTATGGATCTTTCGGTTCTTATGGGTGAAGAATCGACTGAAATATGGGTGAGCGGGTGGTCTTTTGGATCTATTTCGAGCACTAATTAATTAAGGTAATTGTTTACTTCAATAGAAATTACAAATAATACCTAATAAAAAAAAAACTAACCCAACTTGATAAGAAATAGATCTTTAAACATTTGTTAATTTATTTGTTTCAATTTCATACCTAATTGCTGCCGTTACAAAACATTTACTTATACTTGATTCAAATATACAATTTTGAGCTTTATAATTTTTATTTGAAAGTTTTTTGCCTAAAATAACAGCGCGAACAGGTAATAGAAAGTAAAATGGAATTCATGGAAGATAATACTGCAGTACTATTCTTACATGTACCCGTGTATGTCACGTAAACTAAAAAATATGTTGTGGCCAGCACAATACCTCTCGCCATTTCCATTTTATGTTATATGTATACATAAGTATTGCACTGCACTTCGCTGTCGAAACGTCGTTTTATTACAAGAAATGTTACAGAACTTTACCCAAATTTTGTTTTTTCTTATTGTATTTAACATGTCTTGTGCACACATAAAATTCTAATTATAATATCTTTTCACTGTATGAGGAAGTTCTTAAATGTCAGAGATTTTTCTAATACATTAAGAAGATTGGCGATATTTCTTTTGGATATATGCATTTTACCTATAATTTTAAATATGTAATTTAATAAAACAATAAGAAATATTACACGTACTTCCCAGAAGGTTTCAGAATGTCACGGATTTTTGACACTGACATTTATCTGTCATTATAAATTATGTTACAATTATTTGAATTTATCAACAGGTTTCCTTGGTGTAGTTAGCCTGTGCGATTTATTACATCCAATCATTCTATATATTTCACTGCCTTTAACTCTAAATCTATAGAAGATATAATAAAAATTTTAAATGTCTCAGATGTAGAATTTTATGTTCTTCAATATTAGTAATAAAAAAAATTTCAAAAAGATATATGTAGAAGAATTTTTTAAAGAAACTACTACTTCCGATTATTTAGTTGTTACCAAATCCTTTTTAGCTCTTCCCATGAATGTCAGATTGAGAAATACCAAGTTAAACTGGTCTTAAGTCTTATAGTTTTTGAGGAATCGTCCCTCCAACATCCACACACACACACACACACACACACACACACACACACACACACAGACGTTATCGTAAAAATATTATAATCGGATTGTTTGTAGGTATCTTAAAACATGCTTATTCACTAAAATATGCATATGCGACTTTTAGCATGAATCCAATACCTCTCTTAGCGAGAAGTAAAAATTGAAAGAAATTTAAAATGTTAGGAGGAAGTAACGCCGTACTTGTTCCATAAAGTAGTTAATTTTATTTAAATTTCCAATATTTCGTTACACATTTTGTAACTTCATCAGGGAATACTAAAATGTACATAGTTCTATAAAGGTAAGTTATACAAATAAATTTTGTTTTACTTACAAATTGATAATTTCAGATTCATTCAATTTTGTTGTTGTTATTACCTTCCGTCAAAAGGAAGGTATTGTTTTTGGTCAAAAAATTCGGTGGTGAGTTTTTAATGAAAAAGCACGTTTTAGAGTCCCTACAATACGAATGTACTATTTTTAAGATGATGTCTGTATGTGTGTGTGTGTGTCCGTGTGTGTGTCTGTGTGTGTGTCTGTGTGTGTGTCTGTGTGTGTGTCTGTGTGTGTGTCCGTGTGTGTGTGTGTGTGTGACAAATTTTTCTCCGACGATAACTCCAAAACTACAATTCTAAAAATTATGATTCTTTCGTATTCTTCTTCTTTGCAACCATATGAAGAGCTGATTAGATTTTGGTTATAATTGGTCAACCGGAAGTACCCTTATTTGAAGTTCTTAACAGTTTTTCTTGAAAAATCGCAGTTAAATATTATTTTCGACATTTTATGTGATTATCAATAGAAAGAATATCTTATTCTCTATACGGTTCGATTACACATTTTCCTTCATATTCAATAGATATAGAGTTATAGAGAGATTAAGAGAGATTAACTTTCAAAAATCAGTCAGCATTGCAAAAATTATGAAAACAATAGACATATTCAAAAAAATCTAATTGACAAATGTCAGTGGCACGTGCAAAACCAAAGTGGAAATATATGATCTGAAAGTGATATAAGTGACAGAGTGTCCCTCGCCAGTGACTTGCATTTGCGGCCTCGCCTCAAGATAGGAACTTATAATGCCAGAAGTACGAGAAAGGCAAAAGAGAAGATGGAAGGACTGTATAGCAGAAGATTTGAGAGAGGAAGAACTGTGTCACGAAGGTGCTTTGGACAGGAATGAGTAGAAGAGAAGAGTAAGAAACAGCGACTTCTAATAAAATAGGGCAAAGTTGAAGCAGGAGAAAGTGTAAAGTGCAATACATAATGTACGTTCGTATTAGTATTAAAATTTTATTAGATTTTAGAATCTTTTCAAATGAACTTTCAGTATGGATATGTAAAAAATAGTGTGTTCTTGTTACAATTATACAGGATATATAGAATCTTTTTCAAGGAACTTTTGGTATAGGATATGTACAAAATACATAGAATTGACGGAAGGTTTTGTGCTGGCCACAACAGATTTTTTGTTTATGTTCTGTACTGATTTACATATTATTAAAAGAATTTTGACTATATTAGTATAAAATATAAGTTACATTAAAAGAATATTGAAAACTTGAAAAATTTTACTCAGTGAGCGTCACATGTTGGCCGAACCGAAAAGTGTGGGAATATTCTAGAATTTTAAATATTCTCCAGGTTGTATACCAAACAAATGCTTTCAAGTCAAATATACAACTTAAATTACATTTAAAAAATTCATCATTCTAAGTTGAGTCATCTCGAACGAGTGAATCACCAACGGTCACTTGAGCGTTCAGCTTCAGCATTCGTACGTGAAGCAGAAGAAATCAAGAGCAGCACAAGTGAATGCAGTCATGTATTATGCAGGCGGAGCCATTAAAACGAGGCACGTACTTCTCCCATTCACGCCAGGTGCGATAAGAAAAGCGAATAAGTAGATAGATCGAGAAGAGGATGGAGTTTTGAGTAACACATCCGGATTCGTCCGGCTACGAAAACTATTTATATAGGATAATGGAATTTTCCACTACTTTGTTTATTTATTTATTTTATTCTGTAGTTAACTTTTAGTTGAATCATAAATATTAAATTCTAAAGTGTTTTTCATTTTAACGAGATAATATAGGGAAGTGTCCCTATATGAAATTTAAATCTTTTGATAATGTATACTAAACGGGCATTATAGGAACCGGGTGTATAGGTCGTGCCAACTTTTAGTGCTATTAACTCCAGAAGACCCTCGCTACAGGTTGTACATTAAAAATTCCTGGACCGTATTTGTACAATTTCTGAATCAAGAAAAAATTAAAAATAAATATCTTAAAAATATTTATTAATAAACTGGGGTTAGAAAATAAAAAAATTTAATGAAATAGAGACTTACAGAACTGACGTCATATGTAAGAGAGAGATAGAAGATCATGCTTCCAAACAAACCTCCCCTCGTTGTCTTACGTCCGGCTCCGTGATTCTATCTGGCATTATGTTTGCATCTCTTATTCAGTGTTAACCTAATTCTTTGTGATTTGTTCGTTATGTTCAATAAAAATGAGTTTAAAACCACAAGATATGCGTGGAGCAACTTTTTTATATATACTCAAAAAGTAAAAACTTTTTATGGTATTAAGATAAAAAGTGAAAACTTTTCATGTATATACTCAAAAAGTAAAAACTTTTTGTGGTATTAAGATAAAAAGTGAAAACTTTTCATGTATATACTCAAAAAGTAAAAACTTTTTATGGTATTAAGATAAAAAGTGAAAACTTTTCATGTATATACTCAAAAAGTAAAAACTTTTTATGGTAATAAGATAAAAAGTGAAAAGTTTTCATGTATATACTCAAAAAGTAAAAACTTTTTATGGTATTAAGATAAAAAGTGAAAACTTTTCATGTATATACTCAAAAAGTAAAAACTTTTTATGGTATTAAGATAAAAAGTGAAAAGTTTTCATGTATATACTCAAAAAGTAAAAACTTTTTATGGTATTAAGATAAAAAGTGAAAACTTTTCATGTATATACTCAAAAAGTAAAAACTTTTTATGGTATTAAGATAAAAAGTGAAAACTTTTCATGTATATACTCAAAAAGTAAAAACTTTTTATGGTATTAAGATAAAAAGTAAAAACTTTTCATGTATATACTCAAAAAGTAAAAACTTTTTATGGTAATAAGATAAAAAGTGAAATGTTTTCATGTATATACTCAAAAAGTAAAAACTTTTTATAGTATTAAGATAAAAAGTGAAAAGTTTTCATGTATATACTCAAAAAGTAAAAACTTTTTATGGTAATAAGATAAAAAGTGAAAACTTTTCATGTATATACTCAAAAAGTAAAAACTTTTTATGGTATTAAGATAAAAAGTGAAAACTTTTCATGTATATACTCAAAAAGTAAAAACTTTTTACGGTATTAAGATAAAAAGTGAAAACTTTTCATGTATATACTCAAAAAGTAAAAACTATTTATGGTATTAAGATAAAAAGTGAAAACTTTTCATGTATATACTCAAAAAGTAAAAACTTTTTATGGTATTAAGATAAAAAGTGAAAACTTTTCATGTATATACTCAAAAAGTAAAAACTTTTTATGGTATTAAGATAAAAAGTGAAAACTTTTCATGTATATACTCAAAAAGTAAAAACTTTTTGTGGTATTAAGATAAAAAGTGAAAACTTTTCATGTATATACTCAAAACGTAAAAACTTTTTATGGTATTAAGATAAAAAGTGAAAAGTTTTCATGTATATACTCAAAAAGTAAAAACTTTTTATGGTATTAAGATAAAAAGTGAAAACTTTTCATTTATATACTCAAAAAGTAAAAACTTTTTATGGTAATAAGATAAAAAGTGAAAACTTTTTACGGTATTAAGATAAAAAGTGAAAACTTTTCATGTATATACTCAAAAAGTAAAAACTATTTATGGTATTGAGATAAAAAGTGAAAACTTTTCATGTATATACTCAAAAAGTAAAAACTTTTTATGGTATTAAGATAAAAAGTGAAAACTTTTCAGGTATATGCTCAAAAAGTAAAAACTTTTTATGGTAATAAGATAAAAAGTGAAAAGTTTTCATGTATATACTCAAAAAGTAAAAACTTTTTATGGTATTAAGATAAAAAGTGAAAACTTTTCATGTATATACTCAAAAAGTAAAAACTTTTTATGGTATTAAGATAAAAAGTGAAAACTTTTCATGTATATACTCAAAAAAAAAAAACTTTTTATGGTATTAAGATAAAAAGTGAAAACTTTTCAGGTATATGCTCAAAAAGTAAAAACTTTTTATGGTAATAAGATAAAAAGTGAAAACTTTTCATGTATATACTCAAAAAGTAAAAACTTTTTATGGTATTAAGATAAAAAGTGAAAACTTTTCAGGTATATGCTCAAAAAGTAAAAACTTTTTATGGTAAGAAGATAAAAAGTGAAAACTTTTCATGTATATACTCAAAAAGTAAAAACTTTTTATGGTATTAAGATAAAAAGTGAAAACTTTTCATGTATATACTCAAAAAGTAAAAACTTTTTATGGTATTAAGATAAAAAGTAAAAACTTTTCATGTATATACTCAAAAAGTAAAAACTTTTTATGGTATTAAGATAAAAAGTGAAAACTTTTCATTTATATACTCAAAAAGTAAAAACTTTTTATGGTAATAAGATAAAAAGTGAAAACTTTTTACGGTATTAAGATAAAAAGTGAAAACTTTTCATGTATATACTCAAAAAGTAAAAACTATTTATGGTATTGAGATAAAAAGTGAAAACTTTTCATGTATATACTCAAAAAGTAAAAACTTTTTATGGTATTAAGATAAAAAGTGAAAACTTTTCATGTATATACTCAAAAAGTAAAAACTTTTTATGGTATTAAGATAAAAAGTGAAAACATTTCATGTATATACTCAAAAAGTAAAAACTTTTTATGGTATTAAGATAAAAAGTGAAAACTTTTCATGTATATACTCAAAAAGTAAAAACTTTTTATGGTATTAAGATAAAAAGTGAAAACTTTTCATGTATATACTCAAAAAGTAAAAACTTTTTATGGTATTAAGATAAAAAGTGAAAGCTTTTCATGTATATACTCAAAAAGTAAAACCTTTTTATGGTTTTAAGATAAAAAGTGAAAACTTTTCATGTATATACTCAAAAAGTAAAAACTTTTTATGGTATTAAGATAAAAAGTGAAAACTTTTCATGTATATACTCAAAAAGTAAAAACTTTTTGTGGTATTAAGATAAAAAGTGAAAACTTTTCATGTATATACTCAAAAAGTGAAAACTTTTTATGGTATTAAGATAAAAAGTGAAAACTTTTCATGTATATACTCAAAAAGTGAAAACTTTTTATGGTATTAAGATAAAAAGTGAAAACTTTTCATGTATATACTCAAAAAGTGAAAACTTTTTATGGTATTAAGATAAAAAGTGAAAACTTTTCATGTATATACTCAAAAAGTGAAAACTTTTTATGGTATTAAGATAAAAAGTGAAAACTTTTCATGCATATACTCAAAAAGTAAAAACTTTTTATGGCATTAAGATAAAAAGTGAAAACTTTTCATGTATATACTCAAAAAGTAAAAACTTTTTATGGTATTAAGATAAAAAGTGAAAACTTTTCATGTATATACTCAAAGAGTAAAAACTTTTTATGGTATTAAGATAAAAAGTGAAAACTTTTCATGTATATACTCAAAAAGTAAAAACTTTTTATGGTATTAAGATAAAAAGTGAAAACTTTTCATGTATATACTCAAAAAGTAAAAACTTTTTGTGGTATTAAGATAAAAAGTGAAAACTTTTCATGTATATACTCAATAAGTAAAAACTTTTTATGGTATTAAGATAAAAAATGAAAAGTTTTCATGTATATACTCAAAAAGTAAAAACTTTTTATGGTATTAAGATAAAAAGTGAAAACTTTTCATGTATATACTCAAAAAGTAAAACCTTTTTATGGTTTTAAGATAAAAAGTGAAAACTTTTCATGTATATACTCAAAAAGTAAAAACTTTTTATGGTATTAAGATAAAAAGTGAAAACTTTTCATGTATATACTCAAAAAGTAAAAACTTTTTATGGTAATAAGATAAAAAGTGAAAACTTTTCTCGTATATACTCAAAAAGTAAAAACTTTTTATGGTATTAAGATAAAAAGTGAAAACTTTTCATGTATATACTCAAAAAGTAAAAACTTTTTATGGTATTAAGATAAAAAGTGAAAACTTTTCATGTATATACTCAAAAAGTAAAAACTTTTTATGGTATTAAGATAAAAAGTGAAAACTTTTTATGTATATACTCAAAAAGTAAAAACTTTTTATGGTATTAAGATAAAAAGTGAAAACTTTACATGTATATACTCAAAAAGTAAAAACTTTTTATGGTATTAAGATAAAAAGTGAAAAGTTTTCATGTATATACTCAAAAAGTAAAAACTTTTTATGGTATTAAGATAAAAAGTGAAAAGTTTTCATGTATATACTCAAAAAGTAAAACCTTTTTATGGTTTTAAGATAAAAAGTGAAAACTTTTCATGTATATACTCAAAAAGTAAAAACTTTTTATGGTATTAAGATAAAAAGTGAAAACTTTTCATGTATATACTCAAAAAGTAAAAACTTTTTATGGTATTAAGATAAAAAGTGAAAACTTTTCATGTATATACTCAAAAAGTAAAAACTTTTTATGGTATTAAGATAAAAAGTGAAAACTTTTCATGTATATACTCAAAAAGTAAAAACTTTTTATGGTATTAAGATAAAAAGTGAAAACTTTTTATGTATATACTCAAAAAGTAAAAACTTTTTATGGTATTAAGATAAAAAGTGAAAACTTTTCATGTATATACTCAAAAAGTAAAAACTTTTTATGGTATTAAGATAAAAAGTGAAAACTTTTCATGTATATACTCAAAAAGTAAAAACTTTTTGTGGTATTAAGATAAAAAGTGAAAACTTTTCATGTATATACTCAAAACGTAAAAACTTTTTATGGTATTAAGATAAAAAGTGAAAACTTTTCATGTATATACTCAAAAAGTAAAAACTTTTTATGGTATTAAGATAAAAAGTGAAAACTTTTCATGTATATACTCAAAAAGTAAAAACTTTTTATGGTAATAAGATAAAAAGTGAAAACTTTTCATGTATATACTCAAAAAGTAAAAACTTTTTATGGTATTAAGATAAAAAGTGAAAACTTTTCATGTATATACTCAAAAAGTAAAAACTTTTTATGGTAATAAGATAAAAAGTGAAAACTTTTCATGTATATACTCAAAAAGTAAAAACTTTTTATGGTATTAAGATAAAAAGTGAAAACTTTTCATGTATATACTCAAAAAGTAAATACTTTTTATGGTATTAAGATAAAAAGTGAAAACTTTTTATGTATATACTCAAAAAGTAAAAACTTTTTATGGTAATAAGATAAAAAGTGAAAACTTTTCATGTATATACTCAAAAAGTAAAAACTTTTTATGGTATTAAGATAAAAAGTGAAAACTTTTCATGTATATACTCAAAAAGTAAAAACTTTTTATGGTATTAAGATAAAAAGTGAAAACATTTTATGTATATACTCAAAAAGTAAAAACTTTTTATGGTATTAAGATAAAAAGTGAAAACATTTTTTGTATATACTCAAAAAGTAAAAACTTTTTATGGTATTAAGATAAAATGTGAAAACTTTTTATGTATATACTCAAAAAGTAAAAACTTTTCATGGTATTAAGATAAAAAGTGAAAACTTTTCATGTATATACTCAAAAAGTAAAAACTTTTTATGGTAATAAGATAAAAAGTGAAAACTTTTCATGTATATACTCAAATAGTAAAAACTTTTTATGGTATTAAGAAAAAAAGTGAAAACTTTTCATGTATATACTCAAATAGTAAAAACTTTTTATGGTATTAAGAAAAAAAGTGAAAACTTTTCATGTATATACTCAAAAAGTAAAAACTTTTTATGGTATTAAGAAAAAAAGTGAAAACTTTTCATGTATATACTCAAATAGTAAAAACTTTTTATGGTATTAAGAAAAAAAGTGAAAACTTTTCATGTATATACTCAAAAAGTAAAAACTTTTTATGGTATTAAGATAAAAAGTGAAAACTTTTCATGTATATACTCAAAAAGCAAAAACTTTTTATGGTATTAAGATAAAAAGTGAAAAGTTTTCATGTATATACACAAAAAGTAAAAACTTTTTATGGTATTAAGATAAAAAGTGAAAAGTTTTCATGTATATACTCAAATAGTAAAAACTTTTTATGGTATTAAGATAAAAAGTGAAAAGTTTTCATGTATATACTCAAAAAGTAAAACCTTTTTATGGTTTTAAGATAAAAAGTGAAAACTTTTCATGTATATACTCAAAAAGTAAAAACTTTTTATGGTATTAAGATAAAAAGTGAAAACTTTTTATGTATATACTCAAAAAGTAAAAACTTTTTATGGTATTAAGATAAAAAGTGAAAACTTTTCATGTATATACTCAAAAAGTAAAAACTTTTTATGGTATTAAGATAAAAAGTGAAAACTTTTCATGTATATACTCAAAAAGTAAAAACTTTTTATGGTATTAAGATAAAAAGTGAAAACTTTTCATGTATATACTCAAAAAGTAAAAACTTTTTATGGTATTAAGATAAAAAGTGAAAACTTTTTATGTATATACTCAAAAAGTAAAAACTTTTTATGGTATTAAGATAAAAAGTGAAAACTTTTCATGTATATACTCAAAAAGTAAAAACTTTTTATGGTATTAAGATAAAAAGTGAAAACTTTTCATGTATATACTCAAAAAGTAAAAACTTTTTGTGGTATTAAGATAAAAAGTGAAAACTTTTCATGTATATACTCAAAACGTAAAAACTTTTTATGGTATTAAGATAAAAAGTGAAAACTTTTCATGTATATACTCAAAAAGTAAAAACTTTTTATGGTATTAAGATAAAAAGTGAAAACTTTTCATGTATATACTCAAAAAGTAAAAACTTTTTATGGTAATAAGATAAAAAGTGAAAACTTTTCATGTATATACTCAAAAAGTAAAAACTTTTTATGGTATTAAGATAAAAAGTGAAAACTTTTCATGTATATACTCAAAAAGTAAAAACTTTTTATGGTAATAAGATAAAAAGTGAAAACTTTTCATGTATATACTCAAAAAGTAAAAACTTTTTATGGTATTAAGATAAAAAGTGAAAACTTTTCATGTATATACTCAAAAAGTAAATACTTTTTATGGTATTAAGATAAAAAGTGAAAACTTTTTATGTATATACTCAAAAAGTAAAAACTTTTTATGGTAATAAGATAAAAAGTGAAAACTTTTCATGTATATACTCAAAAAGTAAAAACTTTTTATGGTATTAAGATAAAAAGTGAAAACTTTTCATGTATATACTCAAAAAGTAAAAACTTTTTATGGTATTAAGATAAAAAGTGAAAACATTTTATGTATATACTCAAAAAGTAAAAACTTTTTATGGTATTAAGATAAAAAGTGAAAACATTTTATGTATATACTCAAAAAGTAAAAACTTTTTATGGTATTAAGATAAAATGTGAAAACTTTTTATGTATATACTCAAAAAGTAAAAACTTTTCATGGTATTAAGATAAAAAGTGAAAACTTTTCATGTATATACTCAAAAAGTAAAAACTTTTTATGGTAATAAGATAAAAAGTGAAAACTTTTCATGTATATACTCAAATAGTAAAAACTTTTTATGGTATTAAGAAAAAAAGTGAAAACTTTTCATGTATATACTCAAATAGTAAAAACTTTTTATGGTATTAAGAAAAAAAGTGAAAACTTTTCATGTATATACTCAAAAAGTAAAAACTTTTTATGGTATTAAGAAAAAAAGTGAAAAGTTTTCATGTATATACTCAAAAAGTAAAAACTTTTTATGGTATTAAGATAAAAAGTGAAAAGTTTTCATGTATATACACAAAAAGTAAAAACTTTTTATGGTATTAAGATAAAAAGTGAAAAGTTTTCATGTATATACTCAAAAAGTAAAAACTTTTTATGGTATTAAGATAAAAAGTGAAAAGTTTTCATGTATATACTCAAAAAGTAAAACCTTTTTATGGTTTTAAGATAAAAAGTGAAAACTTTTCATGTATATACTCAAAAAGTAAAAACTTTTTATGGTATTAAGATAAAAAGTGAAAACTTTTCATGTATATACTCAAAAAGTAAAAACTTTTTATGGTAATAAGATAAAAAGTGAAAACTTTTCTCGTATATACTCAAAAAGTAAAAACTTTTTATGGTATTAAGATAAAAAGTGAAAACTTTTCATGTATATACTCAAAAAGTAAAAACTTTTTATGGTATTAAGATAAAAAGTGAAAACTTTTCATGTATATACTCAAAAAGTAAAAACTTTTTATGGTATTAAGATAAAAAGTGAAAACTTTTTATGTATATACTCAAAAAGTAAAAACTTTTTATGGTATTAAGATAAAAAGTGAAAACTTTTCATGTATATACTCAAAAAGTAAAAACTTTTTATGGTATTAAGATAAAAAGTGAAAACTTTTCATTTATATAGTCAAAAAGTAAAAACTTTTTATGTATATACTCAAAAAGTAAAAACTTTTTATGGTATTAAGATAAAAAGTGAAAACTTTTTATGTATATACTCAAAAAGTAAAAACTTTTTATGGTATTAAGATAAAAAGTGAAAACTTTTTATGTATATACTCAAAAAGTAAAAACTTTTTATGGTATTAAGATAAAAAGTAAAAACTTTTCATTTATATAGTCAAAAAGTAAAAACTTTTTATGGTATTAAGATAAAAATTGAAAACTTTTCATGTATATACTCAAAAAGTAAAAACTTTTTATGTATATACTCAAAAAGTAAAAACTTTTTATGGTATTAAGATAAAAAGTGAAAACTTTTCATGTATATACTGTTTGATAATATTGAAGATCACTCGAATATTCAACTAAAACGATGGCTGGAACGTAGAAGTCTATGGCTGATGAAAGGTCTTTGTTTGGACGTGGTAACCATAGCAACCTTTAGTTCTATGCTTTCCTGCTAGATGCGCTCTTGCAAATTGCAATGGGGGATTCCAGCTCAATCGAATTAAAGGAAAATAGTAAAAAAAATACGAATGTATACGCTGAATAACGAATATTAATAAAAAAAAACGAAATGGTATAATTGAGATATTTCGGAAATAGGGATTTTTGTTACAGGGCTTCCACACGTATATGAAATCTATATATATTTTGATTGGCGACGGAAAGACAGCCTATACATGCATAACAAATAGGGTGTTAGGAGGTGGGAATTACTACCAATGGAAGTTAAGAAATTCAAATTCAAAAGAGGGGCTAACATTCCTGTACGGCAGTTTTCAAACAGTTTTTATTTTAACATAAATTTCTTGCATTAAACTTAATAATTTAAATACACCTTTAATTATAAAGTATGTAGACTTATACAGTGTTATAATATTCTTTTATTTTATGTAAATATAACTTAAAATAGCATATATTTCAAGAACATTTAGGTCCATGATGAAAACAGTTTGATATAAAAACACATAAATGTGACGTCACGTCAATCTTTTCAAAATTCGGGAGACCATAACTCGCTTATTAATAGGAATTTTTTCACCGGATTTTCATCAATAGTCTTAGTTTTCCTAATATTTTCAGATGAAATTATAAAAAAAAAAATGGTGGAATCCCCTATTGTGTGTCTATTTGATTGTGACGAAAAGTTGATTATTAATTAATTTTCAATTTTAAATTAGCAGGCGCAAAAAAATGTTCATCATACTCCAATGACTACAAAAGATCTTCATCCTTTTATGAATAATAAAATATGTATAAAAATATAATTTATTTAAAAATTTGACAATTATACAGTAATATGGCAGTTCAATATTGCATTACAATCTTGTTAACAATTAACAATGTGAAAAAAATGACAAATAAATCTTATTAATTAATATATATATTTGCTAAATTCATAATAAAATTACCTAAATATTTTTTTTTTATTTATTTAAACCCTTTTAATATAGAATTTGCTTGCAACCATTCTACATTTAGTTCCAGGAGATCATTTTTATTTACTTCTTCTTCTGTTGAATCGTCTTTTATTTTCTCTTCAATTTTTTCAACACATTTATCTTCATAAACTGTTAAATTTGCACAACAATTATGAAAAACACTGTCATCATATAACAAATTAATTGTTAAACTTTGAGCACTTTTAGGTATAAAGAATGTTGTAGAAGGTACAAAATTTTCAATTGTATTGTTGTCCACTAAGAAACTGTAACCACTGGCTATCTTCACAAATACATAAAGATTTGTCAATGGTACTGACTGTTCCATTTTCAGCATCCATTCTTCTGAAAGCATTAGAGTTCTAAAACAAAGACGATTAAGATTTATTAATAATAAATAATAAAAGCAGTCTGGAAGCCTGTTTTTAATTTAAAAATATCAAATAATGAAATAATTTCAACTACTGTTTAAAAATTACGAAATCTCGTAATGATTGGAAACAAAATATGTATTACATTTTGAATACATATATGATAAACCGAACTTTGAGTTCTTACAGAGGAAAACACAATAAAATATAATCCAATATTTCGCATTGCCCCGAAAGTCAATATACCCCACATTTAGATAAAAACTTCAAAATTTACAAAAATATAATTCCAAATTTTGAAACCGCATGTCGATATCTCTTTTCGTTCTCGAGATATTTAGATTTAAAATTTTGCTCAAAACTGCCCATTTTTGGGTATTAACCCAAAAATGGGTCGAGATATGAATTTGGCGACATCACCATTCGATTCTACGGACAAAAATACATAAGTACAGTAATTTTCATAATTTTTGTCCAGCCGGATCATTTTTTATGAATAAAAGCTTAAAAACCCCTGAAAATGGCCAAAATCTGAAAAAATCGTAAGGGGTAGATTTTTGCGATTTTAGGCCATTTTCAGTTATTTTGCTTGAGAGATTGTATGCGGTGTTCAAAAATTCTGAAAATTGGTATACTTATGTAATTTTGCCCGTAGAATCGAATGGTGTTGTCGCCAAATTCAAATCTCGACCCATTTTTGGGTTAATACCCAAAAATGAGCAATTTTGAGCAAAACTTTGTATCTAAATATCTCGAGAACAAAAAGAGATATCGACCTGCGGTTTCAAAATTTGGAATCAGGGCATTGAGAAGTATCTAGATACATAAAGATTAGATTTTTAATTTAAAGTTTTTATCTAAATGTGGGGTCTATTGACTTTTGGGGCAATAATTCAAAAATGGGTAGAGATATAAACTTGGTAGTAATATTATTTGATTGTAAAGAGAATGTTACGTAAGTGTACGCATTTTTATGTGATAATTTTATTGGATTTATAGAAAATTTTCCAAGGAATTTTCTTTACAGAATTTGTAAAAAATTGTATTATGTTCGTGTTACAATTTTATTGGATATATAGAATCTTTTCCAATGAGCTGTTGGTATGGGATTTGTACAAAATACATTATTAACAGAAGATCTTGTGCTGGCCACAACAGATTTTTTTCATTGAAATGGATTTATAAAGTAGGCTTTTTTGAACACAATAAAAGCATGAAAAAAAGTGTACTTTTTTTAACGCTACGAAGTGAAATAAAACGTTATGGCACTTTTTTGACACTTTTATTGCAGACGTAAAAAAAAATTATATGCAACTCGAGTAAAAAGTGTCTTATGTCAGTCATAGGATTCCTATTCATGAAATAAGACTATACTTTTTACACTTGTTGCATAAATAACTATTCTACGTCTGTAATAAATAAATGTGAAAAAAAATATCACGACGTTTTATTTTTTCATCCGTTTATTGCAGCTTTAAGTATAAAGTATCTTCAGTTTTAAAAATAAATAAAATGTAATTTAGAAAAGTTGTTTATAATTTAAATTTAAACTTGAATTTAAAAAAGGCAGATCGTTAATTGTTCATTTTTGATTAAATTTGAAACAAATAGAAAAGAATAAGACTTATTTAACAAAAAAAATTGTCGACCCTTATAATTGCAACCAAAACATATATCCAGAAACTGTTTAAGTTTTATTTAATACGTACTTTTGATAAATTTAAATTAAAAATTTACACTGCATACTCAATATTATATTTACCTCAACAATCTAGGCTGATATTTCGTAATCATTCCATAATGATTACATTCATGATGCCCCTTCGCTATTTTTGGAATATTTATTCTATATACTTCTTTTGGATTTAACGGCGTAGCCCCAATAAGTATAAGGAATTCTGTTATTTTGTTTCCCAGTTTAAAAAGCCTTTTAACATTATTCATAATATTTTCTGTAGCGTCGAACGCAGCAATAGCAACACGACTTTTATCACCAGTTACAAATTTGATATTTTCGTGTGATACATTTGATTTTTTATTTTCAACCACATTTTTAAGCCAATTGTAAGGATATGGGATGAGTGATTTTTCAAATATTAAACACTTTAAAATTTCACTAATCAATGATGCACATGTTAAAGGGGTTAGAATTAAATTTGGCGTGTTTATATCCACAGTTTGCGCTTTAACATTAAATTTCTTATTTTTGTTAACTATAGTTCTTGTCAATGAATCCATAATTTAAAAATACTTAATTATATCTCATAATACCACAAAAACAAAACTTTTTATTTTAAACGGACATTAGAAATGTCAACAACCTTGTTCAGCTCACTTCTTTATCGACCAATCAGCTGCTAGAAACGCAGCAGCGCAATGCGCAAAACAACCATTATTCAAAATTGTAAAGAATAATATATTATACAACAATATAAAATAAGCAACAACAAAAAATTAAATGAACAGTAGATTTTTAAAAACCTACAACATTTTGAATAGCTTTCGCCTCGTCAATAGAAGACATTTGTTCATACGAATAAAATTCCATACTAAATGTAGCAGTTCCTGAAGTTATTGTTCTGAGATCTGTTGAATATCCCATTAATTCCGATAGCGGAGTTAAACAATTAACAACCTAAAATATAAACATAACATGAAGTATCCAAATTTAGGATTTTTATAAGACAAAACCTTATTATTTCCTCTTATATTAACTTGTTGAATTACTGCCCTTCTCTTTGATAAATCTGCCAAAATTGGAGAAACATGTTCTTCATTAAGAACTATTTCCAGTTGCATTACTGGTTCCCAAATTGTAGTTCCTACTTCGTTCAACATTTTCTTTATACACTGAGTAATAGCTGCTGATATCATGGTCTCTGAGGTACCTCTTCCAATTTCGATTAAATGGAGAGTTACAGAAATATTATCAACCTTGAAATAAAACAAATTAATTTTTCTATGTACACTTGCATTTCATTACTTTCAAATTCAAAAAATATATGACTAAAAAGCACATTTTCATTTTTAAAAAAATTATAAGTCTAATAATGCTATAAAGTAGGATATTTTGGAAGTGAAAGAGAATATTTAAAATTATAGATACATTTATTATATACCGTAAGTATTTTTTAACGTGAAACATTGGGTTTGTCATATCCATGGTTACGACTTGATATTTGATTGACAGCAATGTATTTGCACGTTCCATTTAAAATGAAACATAGGGAACGAATCTGACAGAAGTATTATATTTAAATATTGTAAGAAATGTAGCGGAGTCAGAAACCACTCGGGCACAAGGTGCACACTATATTTTTTCTACAACTAATTTTAATTTAGAATACAGGTATAATTATTTAAACAAAATTAACCTCTATTGACGTCTTATCAAATGCAGATTCGTTCCCTATGTTTCATTTTAAATGGAACGGACAAATACATTGCTGTCAATCAAATGTCAAGTCGTAACCATGGATATGACAAACCCAATGTTTCACGTTAAAAAATACTCACGGTATACCCTTCAGATATATCGCCAATATCATCAATGAATTGGAAGAATTTCGAACATTTAGAAAAGAAGAAACTTTTTCATAGAATGAATTAAAAAATATAAAAATATATGAAGAAGAGATGTAATTAGAATTTTTTGTGTGTACCAGAAATGTTAGATATGTATAGTGAAAATAAATAGGCAGAAGACTTACGTCATCAATTTGGAAAATACATTATAAAATGAAATATAACTTATAGAAACTATTTATTTTTAAAGCAGAAATACATATTAAGTAACGTATACATTAATGAAATTTACAAGTATTTCCAAGTCAATCTCTATTCCTTTTACGGAATCTAAAATTATTTGAAATAATTGTAGTTGATTTTTATACCATACGTTGGCATGACAATGTTTATATTAAATTTTATATCGATCAAATATCGATCCAGTCACTATTTTGTCACTTTTTTGTCTGTTTTCTCGGCGTTAAATATTTGTGACTTTACAGTATTACTTGTTTGTTTTAATAAGTAATATACTTTTATACATCCATAATAATGCCTAAAGCTTTAACAAAACAATCGGAAGCTAACCATGAATGTCGTGAAGTATTTCAAACTAGAATTGACCAATTGTTCCGTTGAAAACCGTTCGGAAGGTATTTTTTTTTCAAATATTTCTTTTGTTATCAATTTTTAATTAAATTATGTATTTTTAGAATGAAAAATGACATATGACATCTACATCTATAATTACTAGCTGTCATTCTGTCATGGGCCCAACATCACATGACTACTCGCGCCTTATAAATTAGTATCCCATGTAAACGTAGTAATATATGACGTCATTATTTTAGTAATATT